>VDFB02379711.1:167244297-167340438 GCA_007258455.2 Sequoia sempervirens
CCCGGCAATAAAAGATTTCTCACAAATTAAATGAAGATTTTCCGAGCAGAAACAATTTATTAAGAAAATCTATTTGAATCCCCATGCTTGTTTTCAAATTTTCTATTGATAGTTTGAGGATGAATTTTTGAATCTTTTCCTTGTTTCCACAATATGTTGAGAATTCTTTTGTTCAAGTTGAATGGAGATTTTGTCATGGGTTTTCCTCTAAATCAAAACTTGAACTCCATAACCAATTTGAACCAATTCAAAAACAAGATTTTCAAATAAAAATTGCACAAGAATTAAAAGAAATTGTACCTTATGTTTTCTCCAAGCTTCAAATCCTTCAATGGAGATCTTTCTTTTTTTAATTTAGCTTCACCAAATTTCTTCAATCTTTTCTTCACAATTTCTTCCAAGAATTTCAATCCAAGTTTTCTCTCCAAAATTGCAAATTCAAAATTCAAAATCAAACAACAATTACCTTATGCAATCCCTTCTCCAAATTTGTCAAACCCCTAATTTTGAACTCACCCACCAAAATTTATTGCTAAAACTAGATATTTTATTTTTGCAAATTAATAAAACAATTTCTATTTCCCATTGCAATTTGCATAATATTAATTTGAAACAAAGATCTATTTGCAACCCAAATGCTAATTAAATTTTCTTTCTTCCACAAAATTGAATTTACCAATTTACATTTAAAATCATTTTTAATTTTATTTCAAAAAGGAATGCAAGGCATAATTCTATTTTTTATTTGATCTCAATATTTACTAACGTTAGTTAATATTATTTGACTGAATTATCAATATATAAATTTAATCCATGATGATTATTTTATGACAAAATTAAATTCAACTAATTAATTTAATAGGCTCATCTAAGCTTATTTGTTTTGACAATGCAATTAAATAAAACAAGCACCGATTTAAATTGCAAATTAAATACAAGGGCAAGGGGAGAAGAGACAACAAAATAACTTCCAACTAACAACCTGATGACACACTATGGCTAGGGTGATGTCACGACACAAAAAACCTAGCTACTATCTCCCAATCATTTTTCGTTGGACAAGGGACACACTCAGACTTGTGGAACCAGGTGGAGTCGATGCCCTGTACCTACATCCTGCACACAATACGAGTGTTGAACATGCATATAATATATTAAGACACATTGTGAAGGGAAAATCACAGAATCATAGGGTGCTCGTATGCGAGTGATGTGATCTCGTCCCCTTCACTAATACAATATCGCTAACTGACGCATCTAATCATCAATGATATAATCAAACCATAAAGCATCAGTAATTCACATACATGCTAATTTAATCCATAACATGAAATAACAATAACATCTAAATATCTGGATGGTACGACCGAAGAACTGATACATGAAATACGTCGTGCACACATGAGAGACTGGGTGGTAAAGCAAGATGGTAAGCAACAGGACCAATCTTCTTGAGAATCTTGAAGGGTCCAACAAAGCGAGCTGCCAACTTAGAGCCTTTTCCATAACGGATTTGACTCTTTCATGGACACACACACAAGAAAACTCTATCACCTATGAAAAATTGATGATCCACTCTATGCGCATCCACATACTTCTTTTTCCTATCCTACACTACCACCAAGTGCTCTCTAATCCTATCCACCTATTACTCCATATCCTACAACATTTCAAGACCCAAAGTTACTCCGTCCTCTAGTCAATCCCAACTTAAGGGAGTGCGACATGGTCGCCCATACAATGCCTGGAATGGAGCCATGCTGATAGAAATCTGAAAGCCATTATTATAGGCAAACTCTACCAAATAAAGATAGTCCTCCCATTGTGTGTACTGGTCCATCACATACATACGCAACATGTCTTCGAGGATCTAATTGACACTCTCAGTCTATCTATCTGTCTCTGGGTGGTAAGCTGAACTGAAGTTCAACTGTGTTCCCATCGCATGCTGTAATGACGTCCATAGAGCTGAGGTGAACACTAGATCCCTGTTAGAGATAATCTGATGCAGAATACCATGTAACCTCACTATATCCTCCATGAACACTCTAGCTATGGACAACGTAGTATAGGAAGAGTGCATAGGTGAGAAGTGTGCTACCTTCGTCAACCTATCCATTGTCACCATAATTGCATCATGTCATCTTGAAGAGTTGGGAAAACCAACAATAAAATCCAATGAGATTATATCCCATTTCCACTCTGGTACTAAATGCGACTGCAAAAGCCCTGCTAGATGTTGGTGTTTGGCCTTCACCCGCTGACACTCAAGACATCTTGACACGAAATCCATAATATCTCACTTCATCCCTGGCCAAAAATATAACTGACACAAATCTGCATACATCTTCTTCACCCCTCGATGGGCTGAATAAGTTGCACGAAATGCTTTAGTCATGACCAAAGTGCGAAGCTCACATGATGGGGGAATGTATATGCATTCCATGTGTCTCAATATCTCATCAGCATCTAGAGAGTATCCTGAATATCTACCCTCAAGGGGTCTTCCTTCCTCTATCACCAATCTAACATCTTGATACCAACTGTCAGCTGGGAGGGCAGAAAGAATCTGACTCCGCAAATCAACAATAAGAGTCAACTCAGATATCTCATGCCTTTGCCTACTGAGGGCATCTGCAACCACATTCTCCTTCCCTTGGATATACTTCACCTCGAAGTCATATTCATAGAGAAACTCCATCCATCAACCTTTGCCTAGCATTAAGGTTGGGCTGCGTGAAGATATACTGAAGGCTCCTATGAACACTATGTAGCTCAAACCTATGCCTAAGAAGAAAGTGCCTCCATCTTGTCAATGCATGAACCACTACCGCCAACTCAAGATCATGGGTAGGATAGTTTAGCTCATGATTCTTGAGCTTCCATGACTCATATGCAATGACATGACCTCCTGCATCAATACTACACCTAATCCCTCCAAGGACGCATCTGTACAAACTACAAAGTCCCCAATAGGATCCGGTATCGCAAGTATAGGTGCACTGGTCAACTTCCCTTTAAGACACTGAAAGGCTGCCTCACACTTCTCAGACCACTCAAACCTCTTTCCTTTCCCCTGAAAGGAGGTGATAGGATGCCCTAGCCTTGAAAAGTCCTACACAAATCGCTTGTAATAACCCACTAGCCCCATGAAGCTACGTATCTCTGCCATATTCATGGGCACAGGCCAATCTAAGATCGCTTGGATCTTTGCAGGATCCACTGAAATACCCTCCCCTGAGATCACATGACCAAGGTATTGGACCTCAGTCTTGAAGAATTCACACTTCAACAAGTTAGCATAGAGTTGATTATCTTGCAAGCACTATAATACCTGTCGTAAATGCTCCTCATGTTCCTCCATTGTCCTAGAGTATACCAAAATATCATCTAGGAACACAAGGACAAATCTATCTAGGTATGTATGAAATACCCCATTCATAAGACTCATGAACACCGAGGGTGCATTCGTCAAACCAAATGGTACAACTGTGAACTCATAGTGACCATACCACATTCAAAACACGGTCTTATGAATATTTGACTCGAAGATTCAAAGTTGATGATATCCTGACTTGAGATCAATCTTCAAAAAGATGGTAGTGCCCTTGATCTGATTGAATAGATCGTCAATCATGGGAAGAGGATACCAATTTTTGATGGTCACTTTGTTCAACTGTCAGTAATCAATGCATAACCGAAGTGAACTATCCTTCTTCACAAAGATGGCGGGTGCTCCCCATGGAGAAACACTAGGGCGAATAAAACCCTTCTCTAGCAATTCCTCAAGCTGCAATCGAAGCTCTTTCAGCTCCTAGGTAGTCATGCAATAGGGAGCTCATGAAATGGGCTCCAATATAGGTACCAAGTCTATCTTGAAGTCAATGTCCCTCTAAGGAGGCATCCCCAAAATCTCATCTGGAAAGACATCGAAAAACTTTTGAAGGATGGGGTGACTATCAAGAGAGACCTCTTCTCCACCTCCTAGATCCAAATCATCCACTATAACAATGAACAATTGGCAACCCTACCGCACACACCTTCTCAACTACATAGTTGAGATGATCCTCAAGGAAATCAGCCTCTGGACCCCTACTACCTCTACCTCTCTACTAGATGCCCCAATGCGTCTAATCAACTTACGTCGACAATAAATGACTGCACTATGAGCCTCTAGCTAATCCATTCCTATGACAACATCATAAGAACCCAATAGAATAACACGAAGGTCCAAGGTAGTCTGGAGAGGTCCAACCTCTAACCTACACTCTGGCACAAGGGAAAGGGATTCAAATTTTGCACCCAAAGCTAACTCTACCTGCCACCTATTGACCTGCTTTACTGCATCCAATCTACATCGCGTCATGATAGATGAAGAGGCAAAGGAATCAAATGCTCTAGAATCAAATAGAATAGAAATTGGATTACCCCTCAACATACCATAGGCCTCAATGACTGTACCCTAGTGCTCTGCCTGGCAGTTGTCAACCACTATGAATACTCGATGCCCATGGCCTACATTTCCTACAGTCAGCTTTGATGCCGCTGATCCCTAAGAATAACTCGATGCGCCCTTATTGGGACACATCCTCACTATGTGACCCTGTTGGCCACATGGAAAACATCCAGTGCCTCTACCAAAGCCCATGCCTATAGGTGGTGCGCTAGACTACTGCACACTACCCCTGAAAGATGAATGAGAACTCTGCACTGGCTGCTCAGAGTTGAAGCATCTCATGCGCCTCCAACTCTTGTCCCCCTGCCTTTGCTAGAAACCCTTTTGTTTCCCCTGGGAACCCTGCTGTTGCTGACCACTCTAAGGTGGACCTTGCTGACCTCTACAAGGTGCACCTCCTTGAGGCTGACCTCCTTGAGCACTAGTCCCAGCTGCTGAACCACTGCCCACCTACACTCCTACATGACCACCTAAGGCCATCACCAGGTTCCCCTAAATGATCCTAGCCTTGTTGACCACCACCTCCATGGTCCTAGGTTTGAAAACCCACACTCCACCACTGATACAGGCATTTAAGCCCGTAAGAAAATGTTGTACCAACATACCCTAGTCATCTCCTATGCCCACATACTATTTGAGCTTGTAGAAACGACGCTCATACATCTCTACTGACATGGTCATCTGTCGAAGGGTGTGGAACTCATCCCCTCAATGTTGCCTCCAATGCGCAGAGAGAAATCTAGCCCAAAACTGCTCTAGGAACAACTCCCAAGAAACTGTACCAATGTCCAGATGGAGCTTCTCCTCCTCTAATTGTTGGAGTTAAAATGACACTGAGAGGGGGGGTGAATCGGTGTCTTAACAGATTTGACCAATTTTCACATATTCAAAACATAGCTCAGATTTTATCTCAATATTATATTGATTAATGCATTCATGAGTTCAATGTAATCATTCATAAACAAAATTGAGGAAAGTAATAAACCCAACAGTGAACAGAATTAAAAACAACACAGAAAAGTAGAGAGCACATAGAAGAACAAAGATGCAAAAGATTTTTCAAGTGGAAAACCCTCCTAGGGTAGAAAAACCACTCCTAACCTGCCTTACTGGCTTAATCTTCAAAACCACTGTTAACAATGCCTTATAGGCTAAATTTCTGAGCACCAACTCAAGGAGCACCAACCCCTCATTTAGAGACACCAATCTCAAGGAGTACCAACCCCTTATTTAGAGACACCAATCTCAAAGAGTACCAACCCCTTACACAGAATACAAAATTACAAAAAATATATCAGAGGATCTCTCTGTTTACAGTTAAGTTCATAACACTCTGCTTCTAAAACTCTAGGAGCAATGTCCCAGTATTACATCTAGTTCCCTCTCTTTGATTACGACCAAATTAACTATCTCTTAGAATTACAGGAAAACAACACTTTCACTATTTTCAACACAGGTTTATATATACATTTCAAGTATGTCAGTTACGAAGAAATCTTCAACAAGCGTTATTCACCAGATTCTCAAATTCTCTTACTGATTTTTTAATATAAAGCTGATTCATAATGATCTGTTGATTATGGTAAAAATTAGAGAAATGCCTATCCATAGAGCTTTTAATTTTTGCGTTGAATCAAGAGACTTCAAATTATAACTAAAATATTTTCATCAAATTCATGACAACCCACAAATAGAAACCTCTGAAATCTTAGAGAATATTTTCCAGAGATTCAATACCAACCAAAGAAGTCTGCATGCAACTATACATAGAAAATTCATTAAATCAAAAAAGAAATAGCTCAAAAAGAAACTCGATGAATATCCTGTTATGTAACCATTCTGAGATTTGATGCCAATCCATTATGATGACCACAGAGTTTTGAGCCTTCGTAACTATTCGCTGAGACAACCACATAGTTCTGCCGAAGGCAATTAAATCGCCAGACAATCCCTTTAGATATCACTTTCGCCAAGAGCCATCAGAGTCAGGAAGAACACATAATGAATACTTCATGTCTCATCGATAGGCTTCCTTAGAATATTTTTCATTCACTATCGCTGTAACCTAAAGATTCTCTCACCGAAAGCATCCTTCTATCTGTCGCTATGACATCCTGCTATCGGGGAGACGCTTTGTAGATTTTGTTGTGTTTGACCAAAATACTTTATCATTTATAAGTCACTATAACATAATGGTTCTCTTGTCGATACATCCTTCTGTTTGTCGCTGTGACACAACAGAGTCAGGGAGAACTCATACCACTAGCAATATGTTTCATCGAAGGTCACTTGATACACATTGTTGCCATAACATATCGTTTTTCTTGCCGACGCACCTTCTAACTTGTATTTGTCGCTATAGCTTACCGTCATCGAGGAGACCTCTCTTAGAAAGCTTGAATCATATTGAAAGTCTTTATCATTTCCAAGTCACCAAGACAAGAGCACACTTACACCAAGATGTGTCCTTCATCTGCCTTCGCCAAGACAATGTGTTGTCGGGGTGACATCTCATAGAGCATCCTATGTCTTACCGAAAGCTCACATTTTCATTCCTATCACCATGACATAACGGTTTTGGGGAGACCTCATATAGATATCTTCGTTAAACTGAAACACCCTGAATTCACCTCAAATCGCCAAGAGAGAACAAATCTCACACCAATAAAGTCCTTTTGAATTCCATCGGTGAGACATATCAAAGTGAGGGAGACCTCTTGTAGAGAACACCATGTCTTTCTGAAAGTCTTCATCCACTTGTGTGTCACTGAGACAAGACAAACCTTTCACCAAAAGCCCCTCATTAGACTTAGTCACCAAGACTTGACAGGTTCACTGAGACTCTACAACGAAACTCATGAGTCTTACCAAAATGTTTTATCCATTCATCTGATGTCGCTGAGACAATCCAGATCTTATGCCGATGAAGTCTCTTTATGTTTCATCGGTGAGACCGAAGGTCACTTGCCGAGACCTCTCGCTGAAAATCCTAGCTCTTACCAAAGAGATTACCTTTATGTTTTCAGTCAGTGTAATAAATCGTATTCGCCAGGACATTACATCAATAGCCACTAGCTTTACCGATAAGTCTTCATATGAATACGGTCAGTGAGACACACTTGAATTCACTAAGACATTATACCGAAACCTTAAGCTCTTGCCAATAGACTTCCATTCACCATCGGTCAGTGTAAGATTGCAATCTTGCTGTGACATCATACCGATGGGATAACTTATGTCGATATGATTCTTTCCTATGCTGGTCGGTGTAACAAACCAAAATCGCTGAGACCACATACCGACAAATTTAACTTATGCCGATAGAGAACACTTTTCTGTCGCTGAAACTAGAGGCAAGTCTTTCCGAAATAACCTTTCTTGAGCTGGTCACCAAGACAATGCTAATATTACACCGAAAACAACCTGTATGTTAAATTCAATTGCCATGACAACTAAAATGTGTTGCCGATAGGCAACTCAAACATTTCAAAGTGGATCGAGGAGACTCTGCCATTTTCACTCCAATATGAATAAGCCTGAAAGAGAAACATCCAAAACTAGTGATGTGCAAGGAGAACCATCCTGACAAAGAAACCATCTTTCAAACTCTGTCAGTCAAAGATGTACCATTCATAACTTGAACTAGAAAACTCATCACCATGAAATTGAACCATAACAACTAACTTTTTTTAATAGCCAAGAGACATCAAAGAAGTTCCATAATAAATCATAAAGATCCAAACTGAGACTGATCATCAAAGAGAACCAACTGAAAGGGCTTTTGATATCAAGGACAAACTATATGATCACAACTGAGATCCAACAAACTCCCCCTTTGTCCTTGGTGGAAAAACACAAATGACTCTCCCCCTTTTTGCCTCAATGACAAAGGATAGAGGAGAAGAATTTGCAATGCCAGAAAACACAATTGAGAAGCCAACTAAGTACCATAAGAACTGGCTGCAAATAGAGCAATAGTGCAGCAGACATATTGTTTAACTTCTCATCACCAATGCAAGATAGAGTATCATTCTGTAACAGCACAACTTTACTCACTTCAAAAACAAAGGCTTTCTTAACTTTAATATGTTGAGGAACTCACCTATATATCTCCACATCACTCAAAGATGTCATAAGGACATACCATTATTTCCAAAACCCAAGCAACCAAAGGGTTCATTTAAAAACAAAGTGCACTATCATTCCAAAAACTTCTAAAAACTGTCAACCACTAGACCAAACAAAAACATTTCTTGACATCTTACACCACCAAAATTAAATGCAAGATGCCATACCTCATTCTAGACTCCATAGGGGTAAAATATATTACCATAATAGACTCCCCCTGAGTCTTTGCTTCTTCTCAAGACATGGAAGGAAACTCTTGTGCAAGGAGTGCACAAGGAGTTTTCTCATAAGCATCTTTATTGCTCTTCTTGTCATCTTGATTGCTCTTTCTTCTCCACACTAATGAAGACTTTTTCACTTGTTTGCTTGAAGTACCTGTCTTTCTATTGAATCTGCATTGCTGTACTTTATGCCCAATGTTGTTACATCTAAAACAAATGACTTTGTGATTGTTCTGAGAAATAGAGGACTTCCTACAGACTTTTCCAGCATTGTTCCCTACATTATCCTCACTTGTATTTATTCTACAGTTTCTTCTCAAGTGACCAAAATTGTTACAGTTGTAACACACCACATCCTTATTTCTAGGGACATTAGAATGATTCTTATTTGACCATCTTATGCAATCAATTGCCTTATGACCATAGTCATTACAAACATAACAATATCCTTGGAAAGAATGATTATACCTAAAAGAATGATCATGCCAAGGATTTGAAGATCTGAAGACATTTTTCCTTTCTCTATAAATACCTTTAGATTGTCTTCTAGTGTCAATGTTATCCTTTGATGCAGCAATACTGTAACCAAGATCAACCTTCATTCTTGGTGTTTTCTTGGCTATAAACGTCTTTCCATCTGAAGTAGTAAACACTGTTTCATGTTTAGATTTGTCTGCAGAGCTTTGTCTAACCTCATATCCAACTCCTGTAGGATCTTTATAATGCTTTTTCCTGCCCAACATCTCATTCAATATATTAGTACTATGATCAAATTTCTAAATTTTACCAAATTGAGCATTGATACATTCAAGCTCTTTTCTTAAAGCAACTACTTCAATTTTTAGACAAACAATCTTTTTAATCTCCAAATCAGAACTCACAACATCTGCAATCCTCTTATATTCTTCAATTTCAATTTTCTGACTTATAATCATATCATCCTTAAGAGTTAGTTCTTTTAACAAGGAATCATTATTTGAACATTTCTGTAAAGAGTCAATCTCATTTTCTAGTTTATTACACAATTCATCCTTGTCTTTTAACTTGACTTCCAAACTCTCTTTTTGTTGAAGTTTTCTTTTTAAAAACTGGTTTTCTTTTCTAAGCTACTTAATAGTATCTAAGGCACATATGAGTTCACCTTCCAAATCAACCTCACTTTCTGGTTCATCATATTCCAGTTCAGAGTTAACTTCATCCAAATATTGATCTACATTTACACAAGTTTCTTGATAATCTAGATATTCATTAATGATCTCCCTGGACTTGTTTTCAAAATTATAAAGGTTTACACCTTCTTCACTCTCAGATGATTCACAACTTATTTCAGTATCAAAAGATATCTCCTCTTGTAACTCACTATTCTGATTCATTTTAGTCAACTTGTCCCAAACTTCCTTAGCACTGTTGTAATGAATGACTTTTGTAATGAGTTTATTTGGCAAGTTATTAAGAATAGAATTTATAGCTCTGGTATTGAATTCAAGAGCTTTCATCTCCTCAAGAGTGGAAGGAGATGTTGCAGATGTAGTACAACCATTTTCTACTATTTCCCACACTTCAGATCCTAAAGAATGTAAGTATGTTTCCATCCTATGTTTCCATATAATAAAGTTTGTTCCTTCGAATTGAGGAGTTCTAGATCTAGGATATTCTACCATTTCAGAGCTACTGTTTATGGATTCTTCCTCTTTAATCCTTATACTAGATTCAGGTTGAGCATGATGAATAGCATTTTGTTGAGAACATCTTTTTCCCTTATTCCTTCTATTCTTTCCCATATTAACCAAGGTACTCCAAGAAACCAGGAACAATCCTAGGTGGTTTAGACCTATCAGAGGACCCTACACTCTGATACCAATTTTTGGAGTTAAAATGACACTAAGAGGGGGGGTGAATCAGTGTCTTAACAGATTTGACCAATTTTCACATATTCAAAACATAGCTCAGATTTGATCTCAATATTATTCTGATTAATGCATTCATGAGTTGAATGTAATCATTCATAAACAAAATTTAGAAAAGTAATAAACCCAATAGTGAACAAAAACAACAACATAGAAAAGTAGAGAGCACACAGAAGAACAAAGATACAAAAAATTTGTCGAGTGGAAAACCCCCCTAGGGTAGAAAAACCACTCCTAAACTGCCTTACTGGCTTAATCTTCAAAACCACTGTTAACAATTCCTTATAGGCTAAATTTCTGAGCACCAACTCAAGGAGCACCAACCCCTCATTTAGAGACACCAATCTCAAGGAGTACCAACCCCTTATTTAGAGACACCAATCTCAAGGAGTACCAACCCCTTACACAGATTACAAAATTACAAAAAATATATCAGAGGATCTCTCTATTTACAGTTAAGTTCATAACACTCTACTTCTAATACTCTAGGATCAATGTCCCAGTATTACATCTAGTTCCCTCTCTTTGATTATGGCTAGATTAACTATCTCTCAAAATTATAGGCCAACAGCATCTTCACTATTTTCAACACGGGTTTATATATACATTTCAAGTATGTCAATTAAAGAAGAAATCTTCAACAAGCATTTTTCACCAGATTCTCAAATTCTCTTACTGATTTTTGAATATAAAGTTGATTCATAATGATCTATAGATTATGGTAAAAATCAGAGAAACGCCTATCCATAGAGCTTTTAATTTTTGTGCTGAATCAGGAGACTTCAAATTGTAACTGAAAGATTTTCATCAAAGTCATGACAACCCACAAACAGAAAATCATATCCTCTGAAATATCAGAGAATATTTTCCAGAGATTTGATACCAACCAAAGAAGTTTGCATGCAACTATACATAGAAAATTCATTAAATAAAAAACACAACTCAAAAAGAAACTCGATGAATATCCTATTATGTAACCGTTCTGAGATTTGATGCCAATCCATTATGATGACCATAGAGTTTTGAGCCTTTGTAACTATTCGCTGAGACAACCACATAGTTCTGCCAAAGGCAATTAAATCACCAGACAATCCCTTTAGATATTACTTTTGCCAAGAGCCATCGAAGTCAGAAAGAACACATAACAAATACATCATGTCTCATTGATAGGCTTCCTTAGATTATTGTTTATTCACTATCACTGTAGCCTAAAGATTCTCTCACCGAAAGCATCCTTCTATCTGTCACTGTGACATACTGCTATCAGGGAGACGCTTTGTAGATTTCATTGTGTTTCACCAAAATACTTTATCATTTATAAGTCACTGTAACATAATGGTTCTCTTGCTAATACATCCTTTTGTTTGTCGCTGTGACACAGCAAAGTCAGGGAGAACTCATACCGCCAACAATATGTTTCATCGAAGGTCACTTGATACACATTGTTGCCATAACATATCATTTTTCTTACCGACGCACCTTCTAACTTGTATTTGTCACTATAGCTTACCGTCATCGAGGAGACCTCTCTTAGAAAGCTTGAATCATATCAAAAGTCTTTATCATTTCCAAGTCGCCAAGACAAGATCACACTTACACCGAGATGTGTTCTTCATCCGCCTTCGCCAAGACAATGTGTAGTCAGGGTGACATCTCATAGAGCATCTTGTGTCTTACCAAAAGCTCGCATTTTCATTCTTGTCGCCATGACATAACGCTTTTGAGGAGACCTCATATAGATATCTTCGTTATACCGAAACAACCTAAATTCACTTCAAAGCGCCAAGAGAGAACAAATCTCACACCAATAAAGTCCTTTTGAACTCCATCGGTGAGACATATCAAAGTCAGGGAGACCTCTTGTAGAGCACACCATGTCTTTCCAAAAGTATATATCCACTTGTGTGTCACTGAGACAAGACAAACCTTTCACTGAAAGCCCCTCATTAGACTTAGTTGCCAAGACTTGACCAGTTCGCTGAGACTCTACAACGAAACTCATGAGTCTTACCAAAATGTTTTATCCATTCATCTGATGTCGCTGAGACAATCCAGATCTTATGCCGATGAAGTCTCTTTATGTTTCATCGGCAAGACTGAAGGACACTCGCCGAGACCTCTCGCTGAAAACCCTAGCTCTTACCAAAGAGATTACCTTTATGTTTTCGGTCGGTGTAACAAATTGTATTCACCAAGACATTACATCGATAGCCATTAGCTTTACCGATAAGTCTTCATATGAATACGACCGGTGAGACACACTTGAATTTTCTACGACATTATATCGAAACCTTAAGCTCTTTTCGATAGACTTCCATTCACCATCAGTCAGTGTAACATTGCAATCTCGCTATGACATCATACCAATGGGATAACTTATGCCGATATGATTCTTTCCTGTGCCGGTCGGTGTAACAAACCAAAATTGTTGAGACCACATACCGATAGATTTAACTTATGCCTATAGAGAACACTTTTCTGTCACTGAAACCAGAGGCAAGTCTTGCCGAAATAACCTTTCTTGATCCGGTCACCAAGACAACGCTGATGTTATGCCGAAAGCAACCTGTATGTTAAATTCAATCGCCATGACAACTGAAATGTGTTGTCGATAGGCAACTCAAACATTTCAAAGTGGATCGAGGAGACTCTGCCATTTTCACTCTGATATGAATAAGCCTAAAAGAGAAACATCCAAAACCAGTGATGTGCAAGGAGAACCATCCTGACAAAGAAACCATCTTTCAAACTCTATCAGTCAAAGATGTAGCATTCATAACTTGAACCAGAAAACTCATCACCATGAAATTGAACCATAACAACTAACTTTCTGTAATAGCCAAGAGACATCAAAGAAGTGCCGTAATAAATCATAAAGATCCAAACTAAGACTGATCATCAAAGAGAACCAACTGAAAGGAATTTTGACATCAAGGACAAACTATATGATCACAAATGAGATCCAACACTAATCTCCACCAAGTGGAGGAAAATCCCCTCAAGTGCATAATAGCGCACCTAGCTCAAGTGTTGCTACCGTATGGGTGCATAGAAAAACACCTAGTCATGTCAATGAGCCATGTCTCTGCCTCCAAACCACTACCCGATCCATCAAAAATGGGTGGTCGTGCTCTAAGCAAGTCCCTCATATGGGCTGCTACCTTTGAATTAGACTGAACTGGTACCTCTCTCTCTCTAACCACCACTGGCTCTACCTCCTGCCTAGGCCCAAGGTGGGCAAGGGTCTCCTCTAAAAACTGATGCAATTGAGCGTCCTCGATCCTGGGTGGATCCAGATTTTGATTGCCATCTCCTTGAATATTCTGAGAAGCCTATTTCTCCTCATGGTTAGAAACAAGTGGAACATGTGGCGGTGGGTCTTGCTGTTCTCTAATGCGACCACCTAAATGGCCATGTCTACAACCCCCACCTCTTCACGTCTGGGAGGCATAATCCTACACAGTCATAATAAGGTATTAAGCACAACACACAACTAAAAGCTTAATGGGCTCATCATAATCCCATAGTACCCAGTGTTTAAACCTAGGCTCTGATACCATGTGTAATGCCACACCACACAACCCTAGGGGAAGTTGCAAACTACTAAACAAATGCACAAATTTTTTTTGTTTAATTACAAATACATGTAAGATTACAACACAAAGCCAACAATCCCCTAAGGTTACGAGACAAAGATTAATTAAATCACAAATTAAAACAACATGCATGAAATGAAACATAACAACATTCACTTAAATAATTAAAGCACATACATTCCATAATGAGATTTTCATTTAAGACCATGAGATCCTTCATGGTTACCAATAACAAAAGTTATACAATTACAATTACATCACTCATTCCCAGAATGAGGTAAATCAATAACATGATTGCTTATTACAATTTCCACCTCGATAACAATGAGGGGTAAAAATAGTACAAGAATGACTAACATAAAAGAACCAAGGTAGCAACTGGATCCCACGAGCTCTCCAACATGAAAGTCTCATCCACATAAGAAAATTCCAAAAGAACAATGGAATAAGGTGCATGTTCCATGAAACCAAGTGATACCCGAAGGCTCACCCCACATGCTAGGAGATAGTAACAATGATTTTAGGTCACGACCAACAACCTCTAACATAGGCAACATGACTCAGCTGAAAAAGATACAAACATGACATCACATGACATAAGGGTTACAATGCTTCCAGAGTTAATAAAATGATCACATAACGAATACAAACATAATGTTGACTTAGGAGAAGTGTCATCACAATGTCGCATGGGATATCCTGGCAAGTCTTCCTAGGTCCCGGCCCCCATCTTAAGATATCCTGGTAACCTCTAACAACTCTTGAAACCACATGAAAACCAATACAGAATTAGTTATCTTTCGAAGGGACAAGATAATGATCTTTCCATTCCAGGCCTTCTCATCTCATCCCAAGTCTATACAAGCACTTGCGTCCATGAGCGAGGCAAAATTAATCTTTTTAAATGTTGATACCACCTACCACTAATCAATTGGTTTAAGTTTTCACTGAATTAACTAACTTACATTGAGATCTCCTGGCACCACTTTGTGTGTTGGCCCTCAATGTAAGCCACTTCTCTAAGACAACACGTGGAAATACACCACAACCAAAGGGTACTCAAGTGCAACCTAGGGATAATGAATCCCTAAACATGACATGAAGTCAACATAGCCTGCCCAAGATAACCGAGTACAACACTAGACACAATTATGCACTACCCAAGGCAAACAAGGTTGGATGACATGGCAACAACCCAAAAACATGGAAGACGGTTCTATTTGGAAGACTTACAAAATCTGACTCAAATCCCAACAAGAATGAACACCCCACGACGAAAGGAAGCTTGCAAACAATATAAGGTAATCTACCTTTGGATATCATATATCCAATCATTCATCGCATTAGTGCACTTAATCAAATTAAATAAACTATGTTCTTGCACAATCACATAAGGGTTTGATTATTCATTTGATTCTTGTTGACACAATACACACAATAAATTAAATCAATCTTTCCTTTGCTATACCATGACTTTCCATAAACAAATTTTCATCTATCCCTTTACAAATATCTCATTTATAAATTAAATACTTCTTCTCTTTTAAGAAAATAAATCACATTTAAATATACATATATATTTATTAAATATCTATGTAATCAGATATACATATATATATATATACTCGATATATATATATATATCTAATTACATATATATATTTTTTAAATATATATATAATTAATATTTAAATACGAATGATAATTACTTAAGCATTTATTAAAATATAATATACACATATTATAATATATATATTATATATAAATAATATTAAATTATTATATACAACATATATATTTAAAATATATATATAAATTATATTTTAATTCATAAAATAAAACATTGATATCAAATTTCATATTATATGTATTAAATATAATAAAAAAAATGAATAAAACAAAAAGTGACATCATTTAGGGTTCGGTCGCGCCCTGCTATGAACAGGGGACGCAGCCCCCATTGATGGGGGCGGCGACCTGTGTGGGCAGCGTCGGCGCTGCCTCCACAGGCCGCCGACGCCCATCAATGGGGATGCGTGGGGTTGAAACCCCACCCCCCATACACTTTGCCCAGCCCAGAAATAAACAAATCCGCCATGCGCGGATTTAAATAAAATTTTTGACTAGTAAAAATAAAACGGATTTTCTGGTAAAACCAGAATGATAAAAAAACACAATTTTTCATTTCTTCAAATTTTTCGTTTAAAACAAAACTCACAAAATATATATGTATATATTTATATATATATATTTATATATATATACATATAACCAGGTGTATATATATATATATATAAATATACATATACACAGTCATAATAAATGACTGTAAAAATACTTTTTTTCAATACCCAGATTGGGCAAATGCTCAATCTGAGAAATAAAATAATTTTTCCATTTGAAATTACAAGATTTAACCCAGCAATAAAAGATTTCTCACAAATTAAATGAAGATTTTCCAAGAAAACACAATTTATTAAGAAAATCTATTTGAATCCCCATGCTTGTTTTCAAATTTTTGTTGATAGTTTGAGGATGAATTTTTGAATCTTTTCCTTGTTTCCACAATATGTTGAGAATTCTTTTGTTCAAGTTGAATGGAGATTTTGTCATGGGTTTTCCTCTAAATCAAAACTTGAACTCCATAACCAATTTGAACCAATTCAAAAACAAGATTTTCAAATAAAAAATTGCACAAGAATTAAAAGAAATTGCACCTTATGTTTTCTCCAAGCTTCAAATCCTTCAATGGAGATCTTTCTTTTTTTTAATTTAGCTTCACCAAATTTCTCCAATCTTTTCTTCACAATTTCTTCCAAGAGTTTCAATCCAAGTTTTCTCTCCAAAATTGCAAATTCCATTCAAAATAAAACAACAATTACCTTATGCAATCCCTTCTCCAAATTTGTCAAACCCCTAATTTTGAACTCACACACCAAAATTTATTGCTAAAACTAGATATTTTTATTTTTGCAAATTAATAAAACAATTTCTATTTCCCATTGTAATTTGCATAATATTAATTTGAAACAAAGATCTATTTGCAACCCAAATGCTAATTAAATTTTCTTTCTTCCACAAAATTGAATTTACCAATTTACATTTAAAATCATTTTTTTAATTTTATTTCAAAAAGGAATGCAAGGTAAATTTTTAAATTTTTTTTATTTGATCTCAATATTTACTAATGCTAGAAAAATCATTTTAATTTAATTTATCAATATATAAATCTAATCCATGATTAGATTATTTTATTGATTGAATTAAATTAACTAATTAATTAATAGTCACTCGTTTATTTATTTTGACAATGCAATTAAATAAAACAAGCACCGATTTAAATTGCAAATTAAATACAAGGGCAAGGGGAGAAGAGACAACAAAATAACTTATCCCAACTAACAACCCGACGACACACTATGGCTAGGGTGATGTCACGACACAAAAAATCTAGCTACTATCTCCCAATCATTTTCTGTTGGACAAGGGACACACTCAGACCTGTGGAACCAGGTGGAGTCGATGTCCTGTACCTGCATCCTGCACACAATACGAGTGCAGAAAATGCATATAATATATTAAGACACACCGTGAAAGAGAAATCGTGGAATCACAGGGTGCTCGTATGCGAGTGATGTGATCCCGTCCCCTTTATCAATAGAATATCGTTAACTGACGCATCTAATCATCAATGATATAATCAAACTATAAAGCATCAGTAATTCACATACATGCTAATTTAATCCATAACATGAAATAACAATAACATCTGAATTAAGTACCATCACATCAAAACATGATGTTTACATCGCTTAACAATTAGCGGTCAAAATTAACCAAGTTCATAACCAAAACGCTAACAAGGTAAACGCATACATAATGAGCATTGTTGGATCAAAAGAACAAAATGGAGGGGTGTTATATATGACATTCGAGAGAAAATTATTTAGTGTGGCACATGATCTTTTGAATTTTTTTGAATTTGATGCTATCTATCACTGGTAGTATGATCCATGTGACACCATTAAATCAATGATTGTGCTCAATAAGAATGTTGGAAGTAGAATTCAACATCAAAGTAAACCCTTGCTTGAAAACTTGAGAAACAAGGATTCTTGGGATGAGGTCAAAGTAGCAATGGAGAAAGGTGTTGCTAATAATGGTATTTCTTTTGAACAATTGTTAGTAGAAATTATGGCATTGCATCAAAAGACAATTAGGAGGTACAACAATTTTTATGAAAAAAGTCATCAACCATCTAGTAGACTAAAAATGCCAAATTCTCTAGAGAAGGAAGTTATAGAAAAACATTGGTCACAATAAAAAATTACTTCCTTTTGGTCTATGAGGAAGGAGCTAGGTGATCTAAGAGCTCTTGCAGAGTATAGAGATAATGAAGAAGATCTTGAGTTTAGCAAATTATGGAATATAGAGCATCTAGATGAACAAGAAGATGAAGAAAGTAATGATGATAGGGAAGAAGAAAGCCATGCCAATTTCAAACTTGGTTTAAGTGAGGCCACAAAAGAAGTATTTACTATAGGAGCAGCCATAGCTTGAAAAATGGGTTATGAAGGTGGTGGTTTGGGGTCTAGAGGAAAAGGAATTCCTACAGTAATAAATGTACAACATAGAAAGCCAGTTGATAAATCTAGCCTTTGAGCTAATAAAGTAGACCAAGGGAAAACAAGTAGAGCCGAAACAATTCAATTTGCTAGAGCTTCAAATCCTCGTCCTCATGGTCAGACATAATCACAACTAGGATACACCCATGGTGGAGGGCTTAGTGCAACTAGCACTACATTTGGTGGTGATGGTATGGGTAGTAGTACTAGTAGTGTTCAACATGTGCTACAACAACAAATTACACACAAGAGGAAAACAACACAATACACCACAGAAACACTAGGCGATCAAGGCATACAGAAGAGGCAAAGGATTTTGATAGGTCCAACTCCAAGTCACACTACCAGTGGATCCACCACAAAGGAGTTATTTTCAGGCACTCCCCCAATGCCAATTATTCTAGCTATGACATCATTAGCAACTTCAAGTACTCCTATTCCTTCACCATTCTAGCATTCCATTGTTTTTGCATCCCCGGGTTTTGATTACATTGAAGAGTTTAAAAAGAAATTAGAATTGAATAAAAAAGAAAAGAAGCAATTGATGGAGAGTGTGTCTGCTCTAACTTTAGAGCCTGCAACAACCATGGTATTACCCACATTTGACACAAGTAAATAAATCATGGAGTACACATTTCTTGTTCCCACAGTTCAAAACAAACCAACAAATCAGATGGCTCCATCTAAATTCCAGGTGAACAATTTTCAATTAGATTTTTTTGGACTTGGAAATACTGACAAAATTAATGTATCAAAGAAGAACAATGAATTGGTGTACACATCATTCCTAAAGCAATATAGAGAGATAAAAGGTTGCAAACTCAAATTGAAAAGTTACAGGAAGACCTAGCAAATGAGAAAGCAAAGAGGAAAGCAACAGATAACAAGATTAATGAATTAGAAAAAAGAATTAAAAGAATTACCTCTACATCAACAAGCAAAGAGGATAAGCAAAATGAGACTGCAGTGAATGAACTGAAGCAAAGGCTAGATAAGAGAAACAAGAAATATGATGAGGAAAAATCTACTTAAAAAAAAATTAAGACTAAGCATTGCAAATGGAAATGCACAGTGGGAACAAAAATTGGAGAAGGAGAGAAAAAGAAATGAAAGATTGGAGGAAGAGCTAATGGAAGCAAAAATTGAAATTAAGTCTTGTCAAAATAATTTATCTACATTTTGAAGAGAAACAATGAAGCATATGAAACAAAAGCTCTGGGATGAAATAATGCAGGGGATTGATCATTTGTGTGACATGTTTCAATTGATTTATGCTATCAGACAACATCATAATAAACTAAATAAATATTTAATGGACAACAAAAATGTGCTAGCATTAGAGAAATTAACAAATCAAATTCAACAAACAGTCTACAAAGCCAGTGACAATGTTTTGAAATCAAAAGGGATTACTAATCGACATACATCAATGACATTGTCATTTGTCATTGAAAATTGTTTGAGAATGAGTGAAACAAAGGAATATTTGCATTTGGCTGTAGACAAGATGAAGATGGTGGATGAAAAGGTAAGGAAATTCATAGACCTTGGTCTTCCAGAGGCTTTTGACACAAATGATCGATTCATTGGAAAAAATGATTTCAAAAAGAAGATGGAGGATGCAAGGAAGATTGATTTGGACCAATTTCCTCAGAACCCAAATGTGGTGACCTTTTTGGATTCCATCAAACCATTGCTAACCTTGAATGCAAAATTTAATGAAGAATCCAAGACAAGTTCTAATTTGAATCATTAATTGTTAACAAATCTTCAATTCAAATAACATAGTTAGAAAAAATGACAATTCCAACACTTGAAGAGTGGAAGTTGCTAGAAAAGGTGATGCGGTGATTTAATTTTTGATAATATGAGTTTCCAAGTTCCAACTTAGCTCTATGTAGAGTTGTCTTTGAGCACAATTTTTCATGTACAATGCCTCTATGTATTCCTTCATGTGATAATCAATTTAAAAGATCAAATTCAGACTTCAATAATGTGTTGGTGTTCAATTATCTATATTATTTATTTTATCATTTGAAGAAAAAGTTTGGTAGTGGTTTCAACTTCTAGATACACTTTAAAAAATTGTTGATGTTGATTTTTGTATATGCTACTAATACTATTGTTAATATGTTATTAATCTAATAAGCATTGAGTTGAGTGATGAATCACTGAGTACATGATCAAGTTTTACTTTTAACACAATTAAAATATGAACTATAAGGTGATTTTAATTCCAGGCATCCATAATCTTAGTGAAATTGCATTACAATTCACACATCAATACTCAATCTCCATGACTACTTAGCATATCCACTAAACATTTATATGAATTCATGCTTTAATCAAGGTACTTTAACTAGTTCATTAAACCAAAGCCAAAATTAAAACATACATCAATGCATAATATTAATGAAAAAGAATATTAATGAAAGATCATTGATCAGATTTCATTAATAATTCATGTAAAATGTTACAGTTGGAGAATTTATACAAATAGACTTAAAATAAGGGAGCAAAAAAATCTTAGTCGCTAGTCCTCTAATTTTTATAACCTTGTCATGGAGTTCTAAATTTTTATAATTTCCCGATTCCCCGACTTGGTTCACTTTGTTGAGAAATTGAGTTGCAAGTATTTTAGACCTAACTTTTGAGTTTGAGTTATGGTGTGTGGATTTATTCTGGTTTTGCTAAGTAGTCTACCATGGATTATCTATTATTGTAATTGGAATGATGGATTTTTGGTTAGTTTCATTATTGTGGTTACTATCACTCAAAGTGGTGGTTTTGGTACTTTTCCTAACCTTAGTCGCTAGTCCTCAGAGTTTTATAACCTTGTCGCAAAGATCCAAATTTTCATAAATTCTCAATTCCTTGACTTGGTTGATGGTTCACTTTATTGAGTTGCAAGTATTTCTTGGTCATCTTTCTAGTCGATGGGTTAGAGGTTTGGAAAAATTCAAAACTTTAGACTTTGGTTCTAAGGTTCCAAGTTTCAGCGACCATGCAACATTATGGACTTATCTTGCCTTAACCTTTCAAAGGTGCCTTCATATGAAACCTCATTGAATGCTATGTACGAACTAATGTAAAATATACAATATAAAATATAAAATATCACAATTTCATGGAATACAACATAAAATATCATCAACTACAGTTTGACTTTGGAATATGATTCATGAAGTGCAATATAAAATAAAATATCATGAAGTGCAATGATTCACAATTTCATTGAATACAATATAAAATATCATCAACTACAGTATGGAACAATGGAATTGGAAACTAATTTGGGGATCCATGAAGTGCAGTATAAATACCTAAAAGCTGCTAATTCTCTTCCATTTCCCAAATGGACTTGGGGTCCTCAAACTGATGTTCATCATCAGATAAAGTAAAAGAGTTGTCTTGAATTTGATTCCAAGTTTTCTCTTCATTTTCTTCAGCCTGTGTCTCAAATTCAACATTCATTGTGTCATTTTTGTCAATGTCATTTGTCCCATTCCCATTGCCACTACTAGTGCCACTAGTACTAGCCTTTGGAATTGGAGTGTTGCACAAACCAGTCCCTCTTCTTTCACATGTGGACCTCCAGATTGCAAGTGCCCTTTCAAAACAAAAATTTCTAACATTATACGCAGTTCCTTTCATCCTCAAGCAATTTTCCAAATTATTTTCTAGTTTGTTTCTTAAATTTGATTTCAAACACCCCAATGTACTTAAAACTCTCTCATCCTCCACCAACCCCAATATCATTGTTTGACATAAATCAACAAGTTTGAAATATTCTAATATCAAACCACGCAATATTTCACTCTGACCTAAGTTTGTCCAAACCTTTTTTATTGATCCCAGTTCAAAGGCCTTGTCCTTGCTCATGGATTTATTCTAGTCCTTCATAGCTATTGCAAAATCTATACATTGTTTTCTAAGCTTAGCTTCATCTAAAATTCCTTCTATTTTCTACTCATTGTATGTTACGGTTTTCAAAAAATTGTTCGATCAAGATTTTTACCTAAGCATGAAAATATTTTGGGTTATCTCATTTTTCCCAAAATTGAGGATACACAATACTCATGGATTCAAGTATTTCATGTGAAGGGAATCTTTCACAAATCTCTGAGGAAAGATATTTTGCAATTTCCTTCAAATTATCACCAACATATTTAATAATTCCTTGAAAATCTTCCTCATTAATAGCTACTTCTCTGCTAGAGCACCTAGTTGTCTTACATTGGTACATTTGTATCTCATAGCCATGTACAAATATGCATAAATTCCCACTTGCATTAAACTGTAAATAATTATAATGATCATTCAAATTAGTAATTTTTCACCACATGAAATAATTTGGGCCATCTTGTCTTAGATCTAGATATAGATGATTGAGGGCCAAGGATGTATGTTTACATATATTGGAATATTCATTAATATACATATTTTTGTCTTGGGATTTCTTCACAAGATCGTTCATCACATCCAACATGGGGAGAAGACTAGTTAAACTCAAGAGTGTCTCTATATTGCTTAACCTATGTAAGAGGTCAAGAGCTTTGTCTACTATTCTACTATTTTTAGTACATCACTCCAATCAAGGATTGATAATTTGAAAGAACTCATTGTGCTGGTCCATGCAGGGAGATCCATCTAGTATCAACATCCTTGACAAGCTTCTTTCCTAGTGTTATTCCCTAATAATTTTTTAAAATTCTATGAAATGTTTAGGACTTTGGCAGAAGTATGTGTGGATCTCGCAAACTAGATTTTTGACTTTTGATACTGTAGGAAACTTCCTTACAATTTTGAATGCTAAATTCATTTTGTGGGCCATGCAGTGAATTCCAAGCATGTATGGTGCACAAGTAGTTTGTAACTTTTTTGCAAACACCAGTCCTTTGACCTTGCATCACTACAACTCCATCAGCTCCTACACACACTAACTTTTTCCCAATTGTCAACTCATCCATACCTACAATTTCATTCAAATATTTTTTGACTAGCTCAAATATATTTTACGATGTTGAACTATTCTTCACTTTATGAACACTGAGAAGATGACCTTGGTGAACATGTTGTTGTATGGTATACAAATTCATACAGACCCAAGAAGTATTATCTATCGTAGTAACTTCATCTAAAGATAATGCAATGAAATTTGACTCTTTTACTTTATCCTTTAAATCATCATTTTCCACTGTAGCAAGACAGTTTTCCCAATCCCATCTAGTGTTTACTAACCAATGTGAGTAGGTATAGTGAGGAATATTCAAATAAGATAATAAACTTGAATATTTTGGGTAGTCTATCATAGGACGCCCTCTAGAAAAAATATGAAAAACAACACTCATCTGAATAGTTTTTGATAGATTTTCTCCTTCCATTGCTTCTCCCAATTGAGCCTCATGTGTACTTTTACATGCAACAATGTTTGACATTATTTTTTCATGCTCTTGATAATCCATGAAATACCTAACATGAAGACATTCTTCCTTTGATTTCTATCATACAACTGATTCTTCCTTTCCTTCTATGATTTTTTTTTCATAAACTTTACCAATATGCTTTTCTATAGTGTCAATCTTTAGTTGAAACGTCTTGCATCTTCCACATTTCTAACTACAAATCTTACATTTGGCCAATGTTTCCTTTTCAATATCATTTGCATTGCCAATCCCCAAGTGTACCATGAATGGGTACTTTGAAAACCAACCAAGTTGGAAACTCCTTTTCATTTCCCACTCATGCCCCCTTTTTGGTTTATTTTTCCTTTTCTTGTTACCAACATCATTGTCCTCATCCAAGTCAATTATCTCATTTTGGCTAACTGGGCCTAAGGTATCCCTTGGAACATCTTCTACAGTATTGCCATCCTAATTTGATACATTTTCATTTAAATCAATGACAATCTCAACTTGACCTTCTAGTGGTGGTGAGGTATTGTGAATGCTACCAATATTTGGTGGAAGAGTTGATGATGTAGCTCCATCTTGACCTAATGGATCATAAGCTTTGGAAATTCCAAAGTAAGACTATATGGTACTTCTAAGTTTTTGGCATTTTGATGGCCTCCCAGTTTCTTCACCACCCTAAGGAGCCTGAGGAGTGGCAGGAGTCTCTTCACCACCCTAAGGAGTGATAGGAGTCTGATGAGCGACATGAGCCTTACCACCCTAAGGAGTGGAAGGAGTCTGAGGAGTAATAGGAATCTCTTCACCACCCTGAGGAGTGGTAGGAACCTTACCCTTGCTACTTGAATCACTTGACATATTGATCTCTGATTCGCTCGACATATTCATCTCTCAGTTTGAATAAAAATTGGAAAAAATGTCTTCTTGTTTAAGGACAGAGAATAATAATATAGATATCATTCCCTACTCAATATCATCTTTAAGACAGAAGCAATAATGAAAAAGAGATAAAGAAAACTTATTATTATAACTAATAACACTATGAAGAAATCATCACTCACCTTTAAGTCTACGTTTTTCGGGTTTCGCTGACTTCTGAATGGAGAAGTAGAACCTCAAAACAGAACATAATGTGTAAGAATAAATGACACTTTCAATTGTATTTATTTATGTTCAAGGAATGGATTAATAATATTAATATTCCTTTCAGTTATTTATCAAAGATTGTGTGAATGGAAATGCAATAGAAATTTATAAGTAGTGTGATAAGTGTTGTTCTTTAAAAATGATGCAGAATCACATATCAAATTCAATACCATGGAATACAATATAATTTTTTTGGATTTTCCTAAACTTAGTCGCTAGTCCTTAGAGTTTTATAACCTTTTCGCAAAGTTCTAAATTTTTATAACTTTGTGATTCCCTGACTTGGTTGATGGTTCACTTTGTTGAGTTGCAAGTCTTTCTTGGTCATCTTTCTACTCAGTGGGTCAGAGGTTTTGAAAACTTTGAAACTTCAGAGTTTGGTTCTAAGGTTCACTTTGTTGAAGGAAGAATAGAAAAGAGATAAAGAAAACTTATTATTATAACTAATAGCACTATGAAGAAATGATCACTCACCTTTTAAGTCTACGTTTTTGGCTTTCTCTGACTTCTGAATCAAGAAGTAAAACCTCAAAACCGAACAAAATGTGTAAGAATAAATGAAACATTTGACTGTATTTATATCAATACATGATTCCATATTTGGAGAATTTCATGGGATTTTAAATGGTATATTAAAAATTTGGTGAATCCCATGTGCTTATACGATGATACGTTGTAATTTTCATGGCAAAATGTGTCCTCAAATGTAATTATTTTTTAATGTTATTGGTGAAATAGGTCCTCATGAGCAACTATTTATAAATTTTAATTGGCGAAATGGGTCCTAATACAATGTTGTTTCAATAGTATTGGTGAATATGTAGGTGTTTTATTAAATGCTTTTGAGATTCGAAGTGAAAATATTAGTTGGTCCAATTGAAACGCATAGTTTGACAATGGAAAATGTATTGCTTAAATATGCCTCATAAAACAGCTCATTGGCGAATGGACATGCATTGGACCTATAGTTCATAAAATCTGAGCGATTTGGACACCTTGTTGGGTGCGAGAAATTTTCCAATTTCAACTTGGTTGATTCTTAGAATTCACCAATTGGCGAAGATTCACCACTAAAGTTTTCCCTAGTGCCTACTTTCTTCTCTCTGTCATAAGCATTTTATATTTTTTATTTGTCTTGTGTTTTTCTTTTGGAGATGATGCAAGGCATTAGGACATTTAGGTCTTTTCAATGTTGACCCAAAATATTTCCTTTATCTTTTTCATTTGTCTTGTGCTTTCCTTTTGGGGACGATGCAAGGCATCGAGACATTTAGGTCTCTTCCATGTTGACCTAAAGGATTTTCCATTTTTTTTTCCTCTCTCTTTGTGTCATTCTTCGAGTTCTATGAGTAATTGGAGAATGATGATAGTTCTGAGCTCTAAAACAAAATTCGAGCAAAGCCACATTGACCCCAAATCAATAGATCCCTTATGTATTTTTGGGGGAAACCCCCTCCCTCTTTTTTCATCACATAGCTTTATTTTAGAAATATATGAATTGGCATAGGTTTTTTCAAGGAAACCTCTCATGTCTTAGGAAAAAAACATTGGCTACTTTAAAGAAGTTGCTCACAACAATAGTGTTAGAAACCACTTTAAAGTGGGGGGCATATATCGATGATATCTTTTGACATTTTGCACATTTCATGGCATGATTTTATTTTTTATTGTGACATGTACTTTTCTTGGTGGTGTCATTGGGTTTGATTTCCTCCAATAGTGTGATATTTCTAACATACAATTTCGAGTATGTGCAGGATCATGATGGGCCAAAAAGTGGTGATATGATGACTATGTGTAGGGTATGTCACTAATGACTTTTTTTTACCCAAAATTGATGAAACGAAAAGGAATTTTTAAAGGATATTCTCAACTTTCCACCAATATAAATTATGCTTTACTTTAAATTTAACAAATAATTATTATTCATTTTCTATTTGAATTATGACTAAAGTCCTGATTGATAGGTTGATTGAAAAACATCTATAGCTTTCAAATGGTATCACATTTTTTGAATCTAAAACATGTGTCACATTCTATGTTTAGCATACTATAGGATTAAAAAAAATGAATTTTATCAAGTTTTAACCAAGTTAAGGTGGTCGACATACTAGTTTTTATATTTTTTAAAATTTGTAATAAAAAAATCATAATTAATTATTTACTTGGAAAAAATTACAAAAAAATATGCATCACATTGGGACATGAGTCCTCTACTTAAATCTAAAACCTTATAAAAATGTTATCATTTTATTGTGGTTAGGGTGGTCAGACAGACTCCTACTTCTTATTTTTTCCCTGAAAATTAAGTACTACTACATTGAAATTTCAAATTTTCACCAAATATATATATTTTTTAAATAAACCTAGTAGTTTAGAAACTACATTCAATTTTCTATAGATTCTATTCTTACATATTTTTGAAATAATATAGATAACTTATTCAATTTTTTATGTCAAGTTGCCTAACTTTGATTTTTCTGAATTTTTTGCCACTTAAGGGCATATTTTTTCCATGATGATCCCACACATACCCTTTCCCTTAGTGGCATGATGCGAACAAGGCATCCCATAAGTGGTGATCTGATAGTATTGACTTTTCCTCTCTTGGAGACATTAGGCACAATGTTCCTAAGGAAGAAGACCTTGCATGAACAAAGAAAAATCCCCTTTAACAAAAACCTATAGACATAACATTCAAAAGCATTCATAAAAGCATAGCATTGTGGTGCCTTATCAAAGCTGTCAGGAGGATAACTGCAGTATGGTATGGGAGGCTAATATGATTCTCTCATTTTCCACCTCATTGGGATAACTCACCAAGTGGACTGTCTGAGGTTCCACAAGCCTAGCGTGAGCACACATGTTATAGAAAAATAGCCTAGATGTGTTCCACATCACGTTGGACCATCAAAGCTTGATCTTTTTTTCTCATAAAAACAACCTAGATGTGTTCCACATCATGTTGGACCATCGAAGCTTGATCCTTTTTCTCAAAAAATTAGCCTAGATGTGTTCCACATTGCGTTGGACTGTTGAAGCTTGATCCTTTTTCTTTGACAAAAAGCCACGTTCCACATCATGTTGGAACAATCGAAGCTTTATCCTTGGTTTTCCTTTGTTTTTCTTGGTCTTTGATAGCATATGACTATGTATCTTTGTCATTGTTGCATATTTAAGTGTCTTAGATGTCTACTTTAGTGTCAGTTTGTCATGGGGGAAAACTCTCACTAGAGTGGGGGAAAAATGTAGTGTCAAAAAAAGTAACCCTTTTTCACGCTTAGTTTGGGAATTAATAATTAATAATAAAATGTACTTAATTGTGCCTTATTTAGGGTGTTGTAAATATTTTTCTTACACTTTCACACTAATCTAGGGATTTATTAATTAATTGAGGTTAATTAGAGCTTAATTTTCCCTTTAAAGTCAAATCCAATCCTTAATTATTGCATTTTTCAAAAGATCTATCCCAACACTCATTAATAATATTGCACATAACATTTATTTTAGCAAGGTTTGAATCCTAGAAAATTGTGCTAGGACCTATTCGCCACTTTGGGAGAATAGGTCCTCCTTACCTAGGACGCCCTTTTTTTAACATATTTGTGGTGGTATTTTAGTAATATTTCACCTCCCCGAAGTTTGGTCCTAGAAAACTGTGCTAAGACCCATTCACCACTTGGGGAGAATGGGTCATCCTTACTTAGGACACCCATTTTTGGACTTAATTTTGATGGTACTTTAATTATTTTGAATCCTAGATATAATGTCAACTTTTATTATTTTAATTTCGGGGTCAATTCTTAAGTTAAGTATAAATAAAAGGTTAACTCATATAGTTTCATCCTAGAAAATCTAAGCAACCTAAGAATTATTATGCAAGCATCCTAAGAGTTCACAAAGAGAATTATAGATCATTTAAAATGAATTCAAAGGTAGACTATTGAATTTTTATTACAAAAATTGAAGATCATATCATCATGTCAAAGGCATAGTGCATCAAGCATGTAGTTGAGCTAATGTTGTTGATGTAGCATTCAAGATCAAAACTAAGCATTGTTTCACATCCAATTCAAAATCAAGATCTACATTATATATGGCCACTTCATGTTAGTTTGAAGATTTACATTCCAAGACATCATCTAGGGTATCATTTTTTCATGGTTCATTGTTTCATCATAAGGTATAATTACCTAAATGGGTTTTGACCAATGCAAACCCCTATTCCCTAATAATAAACAAGTTTTTCTCCTCTTTGATGTTTGATTGTAGGTTTTAGGTTGAAGATCAAGTGGAGAACAAGATTGAAGCAAAATTGTCAAAGTTGAAAAGCTACAAAGTTGTTATCTGCGTTGCAAGATCATGTAACTTTGTTCTTCAATGTCTACACTTGCATCTCCCAACTAACTAGCTCCTGAAAGTCTAAAACAAATTTTGTAGAAAACTTTAGTTTTCTACAAAATTTGTTTCAAACTTTCAGGAGCTAGTTAGTTGGGAGATGGAAGTGCAGACATTGAAGAACATAACCTAGAATTTAGTTTTTAGAAACCCTAACAGGGACCCATTCGCCACTTTGGGTGAATGAGTCCTCAATGACCTCCACATAGTACCTTTCCAACAAGGTACACATTTTCTTGTTCTTTCAAAACTTCCCTTGTTGTTTTTATAATAGTTAGGATTGATTTTTTATTGTTATTGACATCATATCATACACATAATTGTATATTTCATAGCATAAACTAGTGGTTCATCATCTTATTGATTCATTTTGGTGAACCCTATTTTTCTATGCAAAAAAGTCTAATCCCAATGATAAGGTTTAGGAAAACAATAAAATAATTCACAACTTTTCTATAATCAAATATTAGGTGAAATATCTAAATTAACATTAGATTAACTCTATTTTTTATCACCAAGATCCATGATGGCGAGGTGAGAGCATATGATGAAATTATAATTCCAATTTGAATAAATAATGAAATTTAAAGAATGAAACACATCACCACTTATTTGGTTAGGTTAAAATAATAATATAAAAACATACTTTTCCACTTACTTAGTGGTGAGTGGTATTCCACTTATTTAGTGGGGTTAGGAATCCAAAATAATAATGAAATAAATAAATGCTCTTCCACTTATTTAGTTGTGAGCAATATTCCACTTATTCAATGGCATGTGGCAAGAACTTACTAATGCAACATTACATTCTACATCATATTATAAATCTATAGTCATAAGTCTAAAATGTCAAGTACTAGGATGAGTTGTAATATGGTAAAGATAATTCAATAATGATACAAGAAGGAGAGTAAAAGTAGGTAGACTAGATTCATTTACAAATGGAGGAATAGCATAAGATATTTCATTATCATGTTCAAATGGAAGTAGAATAAAAAGTTCCCTTATATAAATCATTTAATACAACATGCTTGATAATTAAGTAAACTTACATATTTATAATATCGATAAATTTAAACGAATATAAATATAACTCATACATTTTCAAATCCTTCATTTAATAACTATTGGTATTTGTTAAAATCTTCTAACGAAGGATAATAACTTACTATCATCCCCTTTGCAACTAAACCAAAGTCACCATTAGATTTTAGTTCTCGAATATAAATATTACAATTATAGTATCACTAAACATAATTCTTGAATAACATGTAAATTGATTAATAAATCAATATTATCCTTTAACAAATTAATTGAGTCATTATTAAATTGTACAAGTGAGTTATCAAGATAGAAATATATAACAATTTAAATTTTTATTCGATTACCATTATCCTAAAAGGAATTCAATGAATTATAAAGATTAAAATATAATGGATCTTTAAATTCATTTATCCATTATGACAATCAATGCATTACAAAATTTAAGGCATTAATTTCCTTTTATTAGCCTTAATATCGATATGTTATTGATATTTAACAAATTATAGACTTGCAAATCTTAGGGTATTTAAATAATTTTGTGTACTCAATATCTAACTATAGTATACCATATAACTAGATACAATAATACAATAATTATTTTGAGAAGAATATTAAATCCACTAATAGACTTATGCTAACTCCAATAAAAATAAAACAAAATTATTTTAAGGAAACAATTGTAAGGAAGCTAAAGTAGCAGAACAACTTCCTACGCTAATCTTAAGAGGAGAATAATGCAAAACTTTACAAATATTTAGAAGTTACATAAACTTAAAAAGAAATAAATATAAATATCATGCATACCACAACATAGTAATTTACCTGGAGAAAACCCTTTCTCCAAAAGCTTCCCAATATATTATTCAAAAACTACAAAGATTACAATATACTTGCAGAGAGCTTCTCAGAGTATCACCACTACAGATCAAGATACAACACGACTGTTATTAGACTCTGATGGAACCCTTAAAAATTCTTTGTATTCCATCTCAAAATTTTGCAAAATTTGGTTAATTCCTTACCTTTAGGCTTAGGGTTTTGTTCACTATCCATGCTTTAGGGTTTGTGTTGTTAAAACCCTTCCCAAGTTACCCTTGAGTCTGAAGTTTATAGAAATCATTATATTTCATCATTGACCTTTTTCATAGGTTCTCGGTCAATTAAGTTGTGACTTATGTGATCAAGTCCATTATATTACCGCCCCCTAAGTCCTAATGATCCTGACTGTTGCCTATCATAACTTAAAATTTTTGCTTTATATTGATCAGGGTTTATGTTCTTCAAAATATTTATTTGGATATGGGCTCATGTTTTAATATTTTCCATGGTTTCCTAAGGTTTTAACCTTAATTATTATGTCCCCGTCTACCATAAGCCTAGTAGTGGACCTCTTTTATGAACTAACTTTTGACATGTGCAGATTTATGGTTTTATGATGACCATTCGATTACTACAAATAGATCATAGTTATTCACCAAGGCCCAACTCTATTTTATTTTTCATTTAAATATTCTAATGGGATGGCAGGTGAATTCCTCATTCCCTCCTCCTTGGTGGGCTCAACACTTTTGAAAGGATGACAGGTGATGAATTGGTATGATCAACAGTGGTTGTTTAATGATGTGGCTTCATCAAGACTACTCCCCACTACCCCGTCTATTTTTATTTTGTCTTAAAATAATGTCACGAGCTAGTGTGATATGGAAATCTATCCCTTCATGGAGGGGTCCACTTGGTTTTAATGCAGCAAATATTTTATCAATCAAAAATCGACGGTTGATAGTGGGTGACATGGGTCAATCTTGACCACTCTCCACCATCCCGTGTGAGACCCACTCATGCATTTTGTTTCTTAGTGGGGAAGCGGGATACTTCCACATGGAGTAATTTAATGGGACAAAGGGACATTATTAAAGGAAAAATATTAATAAATTTTTTCAAGAAGGTATGAAGGCTAAATGGTGCAAGATAAGAATGAATTTCTTCTGCATGTGTTTGAGACATGATGGGTATTTTTGATCTTGGACGTCATTTCTATCAGAAATTTGTACACGCGAACAGGTGGTTTGTGAAGGGGAAAATATGGGTTAGTTGATTGAAACCAAATCCTAATTTCTCCTCATCATCCTCTTGATCAAAGGTACAAGTGGGTTAATTCTCACAATTGAGCGGGAGATATTGTCATGACAAGCTTTCTTTAATGCTAATTGGATGATTAAGTGTGCAGATAGAGTGGATGCATATCCACATGGGATATTCTAATTAGACAAAGGCAACAAGCACATGAAATTTCCTTATTCATAATTAATTACCTTGATTTTAATTATCTATCGATCGAACTCTATGTATGATCAACGGTTAAGATTCGAAATCAAGCAATTGATTTTCAGCTCACTCGCACAAGCCTTCCTCTAGCATTAATGATCAACACACTCAAATTGCTTGATATAATGAGAGTTGGCAGCCATATTTTCTTTACAATTGAAATTAGAAGTTGAGGAATTAAGCTTTGGTTCAAGAATAAGTTGATGTGAAGTTGCGTAGGAAGCTGCAGAGGCCTTGAAGATAGTTTCTCCTGGGTAAGTTTGTATCCATGTTTTTTTATGTGTCGACTATAAATTAGTTGGATGGGTCTCGTGAAATTATTGTTGGATCTATAGGTTTTATTTACCTAGGGTTTGCAAGGATTGATTATTTGAAGAATTCACATTGGTTGATAGGCTTTATACGTAGTTGTGAAGCGTCTTTAGGTATGTGTAGGATCATGATGGACCAAAAAGTGGCAATATGATGGGTATGTGTAGGGTATGTGGCTGATGACTTTTTTTTAACCCAAAGTTTATGAAATGAAAAGGGTTTTTAAAAGAGATTCTCAGCTTTCCATCAATATAAATTATGCTATACTTTGAATTAAATAAATAATTATTATTCATTTTCTATTTGAATTATGACTAAATTCCTTATTGATAGGTTGATTGAAAAACATCTATAACTTTCAAACGGTGTCACATTTTTTAAATTAAAAACATGTGTCACATTCTATGTTTTGCATACTATAGGATTAAAAAAAAAAAAATTGAATTTCATGAATTTTTGACCAAGTTAAGGTGGTCAAACATACACATTTTTATATTTTTTAAAAGTTGTAATAAAAAATTCATAATTAATTATTTACTTGCAAAAAATTACAAAAAATAAGCTTCACATCGGGACATGAGTCCTCTACTTATATATAAAATATTATAAAAAAATATTATCATTTTATTGTGGTTAGGGTGGTCAGACAGACACCTACTTCTTATTTTTGCCCTGAAATTTAAGTACTACTTCATTGAAATTTCAATTTCTCACCAAATAGATTTTATTTATTTTTAAATAAACCTAGTAGTTTAGAAACTAGATTAAATTTGCTACAGATTCTATTCTTACATATTTTTGAAATAAATAGATAACTTATTCAAATTTTTACGTCAAGTTGCCTAACTCTGATTTTTCTGAATTTTTTGCCACTTAAGGGCCTATTTTTTCTATGATGATCCTGCACATACCCCTTTATCCTGCAAATTTGTAAGGTCTCTCTATACTTAGGAATTCATAAGTTGTTGTTGTGTTATTTTGTAAGAATGGGTAAGCCAAGTGAGTTTGTCCAGCTAGTTAGAAGGTTTAGGAGACTTAGTATGCTTGAATCCCAGGATGATGCACTTGAAACCAAACTTGCCACACCAAGAGCTCTTGCAATGCCAAAGGGCGGGAAAAGTTCCCATAATAAAACTAAGAAAGGTGATGTCAGGAGAAATTACCACCTAAGGAATAAAGTTGTTGGTCATTACCAGGGAGAGTCTAGTGGGAAATTGGCTAAGTCTTGTGGGAAGAATAAGAATAAGTACCACAAGGCTTATGATTCTTATATGGAGAGACACAACTCTCATGTGGAGGATTTGGCTAGTCCTTTGATCAATGAAGGAGATACTAACCTAGAGTACGGTCATTACCATCTTACTTTGGTGGCATGAGAAGATTTTGATGATGCAGGGGTAGTGGCGTCTTAGTTTCATCAAGAACACAGAGGAAGCGTGCATACTCTAATTCTGAAGAATTAGAATAGCACCTCTATTCTATTTTTGTTTTTAATGACACCACCACCACAATGGTGGATTCATCCTCTTCAACAAACACATATTTTTTTTGTTTTGGGTTCTAACTTGGAGAATCTTCTTTGATTGACATGGATGAGAGATTTTGGTGTTGTTGCAATGACAAAAAATTCCTTTTGGAAGGCTAGTTGTTCTTCTCCAACAAATGATATGGAATTTTGTCGTTTTCTTTCCCCCTATTTTGCAATGAGCAAATGTAACCATCTAGGGAATATTTGAAATAAAAATGAAATTAAGTGTCAAATGTAAATGTGACTGAAATGGTAATTTGGCCTGAAGCTTGTTGCTCCCATATTCTAGAAATGGGAATTTAGGGCCAGTTACAAGCAACAGGTTGTTCTAGAATTGATCAAACTAAGGATTGCAAATAATATACTAAAAAATTTAGCATTAAGTCTTAGGTTCGAGTATGCTAATATTCACATGTAGTCCCAATAGTAATACCAACAATATAGAAGAGAATAGTGCAAGTCCTACACCATTTTCTCTCCTATGTACTAGTTTATAAACTATAAGTAATATAATCAAGGGTTGTCTTATTTGTTTCTATTTACTTCCACTGGATGTATGGTTTTATTCTTTCTCATTAATTCAAAGAGTTGATGTAAATGCTTGAATGGAGCTATGGGTTTATGTCAAATCATGTACTAGGGTGTGAGTAAGAAGTGATGGTTAAGATATAATGTTGAAATATTGTAATGCAGTATTCTCAAGGAATTAAATAATGTCATGTGTGAAATTGATATCGAATCATGTAAATGCTAGAGTTGACTTCATTCCAAGGATGAGGCACTGATTTAAGTGAGGTGATCATGTTGCATTTCATTGATTAATTCAGAAATAAACCATGTTTTAAATCAATTTTTTTGAAATGGGTTACAATTATGTTAGGTTTTACCATTCTCAGGCTCTAAATATGAACTATTGTTAAGAAGTAGCCAACTCCTTTGATACGTTTTGTTCATTGGGCCACTATACGAGAATTATCTTTGTTGAAATGTTTATGATAAAAATGGCACAAGAATATCATGAAAACACTATTAGGATCACCCTCTTGGGTTTCACAGAGCACGAAGTGTAGAAGTAGAGGCCTGATAATCCTTTACTTGTTTGTTGGCCAATCCTTTCCTTTACTTATTATTGGATTCTGGAAAATTCATAGGTATGTGGTGAGATTAATTTTGGTTCTAAAAAAGTAACCAATAGATTGGTGACTCCGCTAGGGAATGCACTTAGAAATTGCATTGCAAACTATCCTATGAAAGAGTCAAATATTGTGCTAGAGAATTCATTTTTGAAACCTATCTTTTTGTCAATGAGTCAATCCTCTAAAATGTTGAAAAGAATTTATTTTCTTTCCCTTGAAACTTGCAAATGCTATCAAGATCTACCATAATTCCATGAATTTCTTAGAATTTCTCACTAGATGTGGGTGACAACTTTGACATATCTGAACCGATATGTACTATTTGAGAGAATCTAGTAAAATAGAATAAAAATTTGTTGAGAAAAGATAAGGTAGACTTGAGCTCATATGGTAAAATACCCTGATAGGAAGCTAGAGAGAAAATTTCAAAGGACTCTAGTATTTTTTTTAGAGATTCAAATAGTGTATTGAATCTGAACAACTGGTTCATATTTTGAGTAGTTAAAACATGGAGAGGGTTGTGTTGCATAAAACATTAAGGATTCATGTGTGACTCTATTGGTCAAGGAAGCTTAAATTAAAATCAACCTGTGGAAGTAACTTCATATTGTTGAGGGCGGGGGGCCTAGCTTGATTGGCTAAAAGCATCCTATTGTAGGCAAGAGGTCACGAGGTCTAGTCTCCCCCCAAACCCATGGTACCAGAGGGCGTGTCGTGCCAGCTCCACGGTCACGTGAAATTTTTTTACCAGGCACACTATAGTTTATAGGATGATGGATACCCGACCGATTCCTGCAGTCTAAAAAAAAAAAATTCATAATGTTGAATTTTATTCCTCTATAAAGGAGGTGGCAACTCTATGCAAAAGAACCTGATGTAATGTTGATGACAACTTTAGATCTACAAATTTTTCCATTCAAAAGTGTAATTCAAAGTAGTTGCAACATATCCTAGTATTTCCCTTATTTTGGTTTCCAAGAAGCAAAAATTTGTGCAAAAACCAGGTTGAGTAGTGGTAATTTTACATACTTCTAAGATGCAATTTGAAGTTCCTATATTATGATGAAGAAGTATGCTTATATTTAAAATCTACCCATTAAAAGACCCAAGGCATAGATGTATTTGATTCATGCACTTTAAAATCATGATTAAATCAAAAAGTAAGGAAGTGAATAATCAACTGTGAAGTTGATATTTGAGGTTTGTAAAGGAATACAAGAAAATGTATCATTCCTCTATATCTACCTATGGAATTTCAAGTGGAAACATGCAGGGCATGCAACCTTTGTCATGCCATCAAGGAAATTTCTCTATTTTCTAGGTATAGACCATTAAATTTTGATGGTATTCAAGGTTTCTCAAACTTTATTCATAATGATGTTAGGGAACATTTGCCAAAATTTACAGGGAAAAGTTCTGAATTAGCCTATAGAAATTTGTATACTTTTATGGACCTAATGGGAGACTATGAGATAAGCCATGAAGATGTTGCTACGAAGCTATTTTTTCAATCTTTAAAGGAGGATGCTAGAAATTGGTTTTCATGCTTACCTGTATGTTCTGTACCTTTATGGAATGAATTCATGGTAGCATTTATAGAATTGTTTGGTGAAAGAATTAATCCAAGTTTAATAAGGAGAAAACTCATGGAAATCCAAAAGGATGAAAAGAATTTATTCCCATCTTTCAAAATCAGATTCACAAAAGTAATAAGACATATTCTTGAAAATATGAGACCAAGTGATGCAAAGTGCATGGTTGTATATTTAGGTGCATTTGATGAAGAAATGAGTTATTTGTTGAGAGATAAGGAGACCTTAATAGTGCATCAAGCATATCAAATTTCCATGGACATTGAAAATAACTTCAAGTACTCAATGATGAAGGGTTATATGGCTCCAAGTTTTGGCTACTTTAGCACATTTCATACAAATGGGACATATAATAGCAGTAATTATCATGACAAAGATGCTTCTACTATTCTGATTTATCCATTATTACCAAAGGTAACTAATGGTGAATTGCAAATTAAACATCAACAAAGATTAAACAATGCTGATCAAATGTATTTTGTTAAAAGATTATCTAGTATGAAAATATATCTAGGGGAATCACCATATGACCTATTTGCAAGGTTTTTAGATTCCTTGTTGGAAATTCCCAAGAAGTTTAGACTTGAGGATTTAGTATGCATTGACTTGTTTTGTGAAATATTTGAGCTAGGTCTAAGTACCTTTCCACAAAAATTGAAGCCTCATGGTTTTGATCAAATGCTTTATTGGATAAGAATTGTTGAGGAAGAAAAATGTGATTATGCATGAAGTATAGTGTGTCAAGGTGTCAATAGTGGCTATCCAATTGAAAAGAATCAAAAGAAAACTCAAGTAAGTGAAAAAGGTAAATTAGAGAATGGAAACCTATCTTATGGTATGGGTGAGGACAATGATTGTAATCAATTTATAGAGAGCCCATATGCAATTCAATACATTGGTGATGAGGGTAAAGATACATTTACAAGCATTGTTTTTATCTCACCACAAGTAAATAGTCAAGGCATTGAGAATGAGAGTTTGAGTGTTCATTTTGAACACTCTAAGCTTGGTTGATGATGAATTCCCTTGTAGTAATGATCAAGGGGAAACTAAGGTCTTTGATTAATTTTTTGAAGAATATAAATCTTTTTGTGATGATGATTTGGAAGCATTTTCTTTGCATGAGGGATACAATGACACTAATGCTCATGAAGTTTTTCCCTTACAAATGAATAGAAAAATTATGTGTGATGGATACCTGTCCAGTGCAATCCAATTATATCTTGGATAGAGTGTCTTAGTCTTGTGGATTATAATGAGTTTGAAGATAAGAATGTATGTATTCAATATCCTTATCCTAAGAACAGTGTTGAAAATGATGAAAATTGTGGCATTAACCAACAGGATCATGTTCTAGTTGCTCTAAATTGTTTGAATGAAGCAAAGGTGGAATATGCAAGTTTTGTTGTACAATTGGACATGATTCTTTTTGACAAGGAATGTATTGATGGGGAAAGGGATGAAGAAGCTTGTTCGGTTGTCAATGAGAAACAATCATATTATAAGGAGCCTTTCACATTCAAGACAATGTAATTATCAATGGATGAGGTACATGAATGCCTGGTTGCTGACCATGTTAATTTTGAGTTATTAGAGTCATCTTTTGAATCATTTTGTTTTGAGTTAAATGATGATTTGAAGGATAAACTGAAATATGTTGATGAACATGAAATGGAAGTATTCTTTGATGCATGGGGTGTTATCAGTAATTGGGTTTGTGGTAATAACCCTGATTTGAATAAGAGAAAAGATGTTATGGCTTTTGATGAATCAATTTCCCAAGGAATTGGAGCATATGGTTTACACTGCTCTAATGAGTGTGACTACCAACTTGAAAGGATGCATGTATATGAAATTTTTTTGTTCATTACGCAAGATGATTGTGTGTTTCGTGTGGGATAGAAGCTAGATGATGATCCCATGGTTTTATATAAGATTTTTAATTATTCTGAGATACTAGAAGTAGAATTGTAATAACACTCCAAAGGGTTGGGATATATGTCCCTAGATGGGAATCCTAAAAGAAGTATGCATGAGGGTTTTTAGTTTGATGTTCAAACCAAATTTGATATTAACCCTTATAATGTTAGAAATCAAGTGGATTTTCAATTTTTTTAGTTCCTGGTCTAGTTGGATGAGTATTTGGTGGAGTATGATAGTGGACTGAATGTGGTAGAATATCAAAATGATTATGGACTTCAGCTGATGTCTGATTGCAACTTTCACTTGGATAAAGTTAATGATGAAAATGGAAAGATCAAAAACATGGCACTTATGGTTAATTACAATAGCATCAACAGGGATAGTTTTTGGGTAAATCATGGCAATATTATTACCTTGGCCTAGTGTAGACAATAGAAAATAAATTTTATGGCAGAGGAAAGAAATGGTTCTAAGTTTTGGGGGCCTGGGGCCACCAATGTGAAGCTAAAGCCTATTCAATTGCAGAGTGTAGGCTAAAAGCTTGTATATCAAAAGGGGCTTCTAAGAAAATTTGAAGATGGAACACATTGTACAATTGTGTGTTTCTTTATATATGTTGGTTTTCTTTGCTCTGGTCTTTTCTTGCCTTGCGTGAGTGGGTCCTAGTTTTTTCTATGTTATCAGTGTTCTCCAACATGAGTTTCTTGGATCTTTCTCTATTCTAAAGGAATAGACATCCCCAATAAGAGCCATTGATGGAAACCCTAAAAATTCTTTATATTCCATCTCAAAATTTTGCAAAATTTTGTTAATTCCTTACCTTTAGGCTTAAGGTTTCATTCACTATCCATGCTTTAGGGTTTGTGTTGTTAAAACCCTTCGTAAGTTCCCTTGAGTTTGAAGTTTATGGAAATCATTATATTTTATTTTTGTGACTTATGTTATCGATTCCATTCTATTACTAGCCACTGAGTCCTAACAATCCCAACTGTTGCCCATCGTAGTAAAAGTTTTATTTTATATTGATCAGAGTTATTGTTCTTCAAAATATTTTTTTGGGTTTGGGCTTGAGTTTTAATATTATCCATGGTCGCCTAAGGTTTTAACCCTAATTATTATATCCCCATCTACCATAAGCCTAGTAGTGTCCCTCTTTTATGAACCAACTTTTGGCATGTGTAGATTTATGGTTTTATGATGACCATTCGATGACTACAAACATATCATAACTGTTACCCGCACCCCCACTCTATTTTATTTTTTATTTAAATATTCCAGTAGGTTGGCAAGTGACTACCACATTCCCTCCACATTGGTGGGCCCAACACTTTTGAAAGGATGGCGGGTGATGAATTGGTATGATCAACTATGGTTGTTTAATGATCTGGCTTCATTAAGACTGCTCCTCGCTACCCTTTCTAATTTTATTTTTTCTTAAAATAATGTCATGGGATAGCGGGCTATGGACATATGTCCCTTCATGGAGGGACCCACTTGGTTTTAAATGCAGTGAATATTTCATCAGGCATAAATTGATGGTTGATCGTGGGTGACATGGGTCAATCCTAACCACTCCCTACCATCCCGTGCAGGACCCACTCATGCCTTTTTTTTCTTAGCAAGGAAGTGGGTGATTGCCACATGGAGTGATCTAATGGGCCAGAGGGGCATTAGTAAAGGTGAAATATTAATAAAATTTGTTGAAAAGGTATGAAGGCTAAATGGTGCAAATAAGAATTGATTTATTTTGCACGTGTTTGGGATATGATTGGTATTTTTTATCTTAGTCATCATTTATGTCAGAAATTTGTACACGTGGATAGGTGGTTTGTGAAGGGGAAAGTATAGGTTAGTGGATTGAAATCAAATCTTGACCACTCCCCATCATCCTATTGATCAAAGGTACAAGTGGGTTAATTCTCATAGGCGAGCAAGAGATATTGACATGATAGGCTTTCATTAATGCTAATTGGATAATTAAGTGTGCAAACCGAGTGGATGCATATCCATACAGGCCCTTCTAATTAGAAAAAGGAAACATGTGCATGTAGTCAACTTATTCACAATTAATTACCTTGATTTTAATAATTATATGTCAATCCATCTGGACATGATCAACGATTGAGATTAAAAATCAACATTTTTTTTGTCAGCTCACTCGTCCAAGCCTTCCTCAAGCATTAATGGTTGACATGCTCAAAATTTTTTAATATAATGAGATTTGGCAACCATATTTTCTTCACAATTATATTTAGAATCCAAGGAATTAAGCTTTGGTTTGAGAAGAAGTTGGCGTGAAGTTGCAAAGGTAGCTGCAAAGGCATTAAGGATAGTTTCTCCTGGGTAAGTTTGTATCTATGTTTTTATATGTGTCAATTGCGTATCAGTTGGTTGGGTCTCAGGAAATTATTGTGGGCTTTGTGGGTTTTATTTACCTAGGGTTTATAGGGGTTGATTATTTAAAGAATTCACGTTGGTTGATAGGATTTATGCATAGTTGTGAAGTGGATTTTTTCTACAAATTTGTAAGGTCTCTCTATACTTAGGAATTCATAATTTTTTCGTGTTATTTTATAAGAATGGGTAAGCCATGTGAGTCTGTCTAGCTAGTTCAAAGGTATAGGAGACTTAGTATGCTTAAATCCTAAGATGATGCACCTGAAATCGAACTTGGCACATGAGGAGCTCTTGCAACACCAAAGGGCAGGAGAAGTTACTGTAATAAAACTAAGAAGGGTGGTGTTAGGAGAAATTACCACCTAAGGAATAGAGTTGTTGGTCATGACCAGGGAGATTATGGTGGGAAATTGGCTAATTCTTGTGGGAAGAAGAATAATAAGTACCACAAGGCTTATGATTCTTATATGGGGAGACACAACTCTTATGTGGAGGATTTGGTTGTTCCTTTGAGTGATGAAGGAGATATTGACCCAAAGTATGGTCATTATCTTCTTACTTTAGTCACACAAGAGGATTTTGATGATGGAGGGGTAGTGGCTTCTCTAGTTTTAGTAAGAACATAGAGTGGGTGTGCATACTCTGATTTTGAAGAATTAGAGTAGCACTTCAATTCTATTTTTATTTTTGATGACACTGCCACAACAATAGTGGGCTCATCTTCTTTGAAAAACACATAAGCTTTTGTTTTGGGTGTTGACTTGGAGAATCTTCTTTTATCAACATGGATGAGAGATTTTAGTTTTGTTGCAACAACAAATGACACCTTTTGGAAGGCTAGTTGTTCTCCAACGGATGATATGGAATTTTGTCTTTTGCTGTCCACCTATTTTGCAATGAGCAAATGTAACCATCTGAGGAATCTTTGAAACTGAAATGAAATTAAGTGTCAAATGTAAATGTGACTAGAATGGTAATCTGGCCTGAAGCTTGTTACTCCCATATTCTATAAATGGGAATTAAGGACCAATTACAAGCATGGGGTGTTTCTAAAATTGATCACATTGAGGATTGTAAAGAATATAATAACATTTTAGTGTTAAGTCTTAGGTTTGAGTCTATTAATATGCACATGTATTCATGATAGTAATATTGACAATATAGAATAGAATAGTGCAAGTCCTACACCATTTTATCTCCTATGTACTAGTTTTATAAACTATAAGTAATATAATCAAGGGTTATCTTTTTTGTCTCTATTAACTTCCAATGGATGTATGGTTTTATTCTTCCTTATTAATTCAAAGAGTTGAGGGTATGTGCAAGATCATCATGGAAAAAATAGGCCCTTAAGTGGCTAAAAATTCAGAAAAATTAGAGTTAGGCAACTTGACGTAAAAAATTGAATAAGTTATCTATATTATTTCAAAAATATAAAAAAATAGAATCTATAGCAAATTGAATGTAGTTTCTAAACTACTAGGTTTATTTTAAAAAAACAAATCTATTTGGTAAAATTTTGAAATTTCAATGGAATAGTACTTAAATTTCAGGGAAAAAATAAGAAGTAGGTGTCTGTCTGACCACCCTAACCACAATAAAATGATAATATTTTTTTATAAGATTTTAGATATAAGTAGAGGACTCATGTCTCGATGTGATGCATATTTTTTTGTAATTTTTTTCCATGTAAATAATTAATTATGATTTTTTTATTACGACTTTTAAAAAATATAAAAACTCTTATGTCTGATCACCTTATCTTGGTCAAAACTTCATGAAATTCAATTTTTCTTTTTTTAATCCTATAGTATGTGAAGCATATAATGTGATGCATGTTTCAGATTCAAAAAATTTGATACCATTTGAAAGCTATAGATGTTTTTCAATCAACCTATCAATCAGGACTTTAGTCGTAATTCCAATAGAAAATGAATAATAATAATTTTTTAAATTCAAAGCAAAGAATAATTTATATTGGTGGAAAGTTGAGAAACTCCTTTAAAAACCCTTTTAATTTCATCATTTTTTTTGTAAAAAAAAGTCATCAACCACACACCCTACACATACCCATCATATCACCACTTTTTGGCCCATCATGATCCTACACATACCCTTGACATAAATACTTGAATGGAGCTATAGGTTTATGTCAAATCATGTACTAGGATGTTAGTAAGAAGTGATGGCTAAGATATAATGTTGAAATAATGCAATGCAATATTCTCAAGGCTTTAAATAATTCCATGTGTGAAATTGCTATCGAATAATGTAAATGTTAGAGTTGACTATGCTCTAAGGATGAGGCACTAATTTAAGTGAGGTGATCATGTTGCATTTTTTTGATTAATTCAGCAACAAACCATTTATTAAATCAAATTTTCTGAAATGGGTTACAATTATGTTAGGTTTTACTATTCTCGGGCTCCGAATATGAATTTTTGTTAAGAAGCAACCAACTCCTTTGATACATTATGTTCATTGGGCTGCTATATGAGAATTATCTCTATGTTGAAATGTTTATGATAAAAATGGCACAAGAATATCATGAAAACATTATTAGGATCACCCTCCTGGGTTTCACAAAGCCCAAAGTGTAGAAGTAGAGTCCTGATAATCCTTTACTTGTTTGTTGGCCAATCCTTGCCTTTACTTATTATTGGATTTTGGAAAATTCATAGGTAAGTGGTGAGATTAAGTTTAGGTCTGAAAATAGCCAACATACTCTTAGAATAGATCACCATCTACAATCATAGTACAACACCCTCATAAAATAGGGTTACCTTCTAGGGAAAGACATGCCAACAAAATATTCACCACTAGATCTAAAACTTAATAATTACCAATCTAGATTTACAATATTATCAATTTAATGTATGTAGATCATTTAAGATCTTTTTAAAAAGTCAACAAAAAATTGTTTACACACATCCCACTCATCCCCTCCACCTCTTGCTCCCATTGTATATTACACCTATTGTTGTAACTAGGATATATGTATATGTATATGTATATGTATATGTATATATATATATGCAAATGTATATGTATATATATATGTGTGTATATGTATATATATTTATATGTATATATATATCCTATCAACAATAAACTTTATATAATTTCAAGGTTGAGACATAATTTCCCAAAAAATCTCCCACTTGTCAAACACCTTGCAAGAGAAACAATAGGGAGTAAACATTGTCTCTTAATTGCTAGGGGCCGAAATGCCCATAGTATCTGAACACCATATGAAATTCCTTTTGTTCACAATCTTAGTCAAGGAATCAACAATATTTATCAAAGTCTCCACCTTAACTATCATCACCTACCATCTTTGATCATATCTCAAACAAAATGATACTATACATCAATGTGCTTGGTCCTAGCATGAAATATCACGTTATTGGCTAGACATATCACACTCTGACTATCACAATAAATTGTAACTACACCTTGCTTTATCCCAATATGTGAACATAGTCTCTTAAGACAAATGGCTTATTTACAAGCATGAGTATCTGCAATATACTTTTCTTCGGTAGTGGAAAAAGAAGCCACAACCTTTCACTTACTCATCCAACTAATTGCACCACCAAATAAAGTAAACACATAAGCACTGGTGGATGTATACTATCAATATTATCTTCTTAATCTAAATCCACATAACCATGAATATCAAGGGAAATCTTGTCTTCATTCATATTAAAATGATAACACAAGGAATACTTTGATGTACCACAAAAATATCTAAAGAATCTTTTAACTGCATCCCAATGAACTCTATGAGGATTAGACATATATCTAGAAAGAACTCCCACTTCTTGGGGAATGTCTAGTCTAGTACAAACCATAGCATACAACAAAATTCCAACTAATATTTGGTAAGGAAATTTTCTCATGTCTACCATCTTTGATGGAGATTTTGGACAATGTGAAATAGATAAATTATTCCAATAGAAAAGGAAACACATAATGGTTTATAATATTGTCCAGATGTTAAATCTTTGTAAAATTAAATTGAAATACTTACTTTGTCCAAGCCATAGCTTTTTGTTCACTCTATCTCTTTTCATTTCCATCCCAAGAATGTGTCTAGCTACACCAAGGTAAATTTAGCAGCAAGTTGATATTTTAGTTTGAAATCATACCTTTCTCTTTGCTAATAATAACATATCATCAACATAAAATGCAATAAACAAGAAATGATCACCATCAATTTTATAATAAACACAATGATCTGATTTAAAATTATCAAATCCCAAACTCAACATATATGTATCAAATTTTTGGTACCATATCCTAGGACTCTATTTTAGACTATACAAATATTTCTTCAATTTGCAAACCAACTTGCTTTTACCTTTCACCACGTAGTGCTCTAGCTGTGTCATATAAATATCCTCATCCAAGTCACCATGAAGGAAAAAAGTTTTCACATCTATTTGCTCAACCTCTACATCATAAGAAATATAAATACAAAGAAAAAATCTAATGGATGTCATTTTTTCAATAGGAGAAAATATCTTACTATAATCAACACCCTCAACTTGAGAGTAACCTTTCACAACCAACCTTGCTTTTTACTTCTCAATACCTCCATCTAAACCAATCTTTTTCTTGAGAACCATTTGCAACCAACAAGTTTTCATCCTTTAGGAAATGGTACAAGATCCATGTATCATTCTTTTTCAAAGCTGAAATTTCTTCATCCATAAAAATCTTCCAAGATTCTGCATTAGGTAAGTGCATGGATCTATGGCATAATTTTGATGCCAAATTGAAAAAAAACACAAAAAAATGACAAAAAAGATAATTTGGCGCACACCAAATGATCAAGTTATTTGGTGCATGCCAAATTTTGTGTGTGCCAAATGACTTGATCATTTGGCATGTGCCAAATAGAAAAAGTCAATTAAAACCAAAAAATTGCATTCTTAACCTCATTTCCTATAGAACCCATGACTTGGCTTGGAGTTTTTCACCTCTCCAACTCACGCTCACCAAATCTCTTAAATTTTTTGTACTCTTAGCTTGCATTTCTTCAAGAGGATGCTTCCAACACATCAAAGAGGTTGAATATTGTGAAGAGGTATGTATTTTTATTGTTTTTTATTTTGAATTTGATTTAGAATGTAGGTTGAAATAGGTTTTTTTATTAAAACTTTGTTCTAATTCTTAGGGAATGAATCTCCACCTCCAAACATTGAGAATTCACAATCACCCCCTCATGAAGAGCCTCCTATACAAGAACAACCTCAAACCCCTCCATCAGTTCATAGGCATCCTCAAGGAACACAAGAAAATATCCTAAATCAAATTGAAAACAATAAAAGATACATTGAACAATTAATTGGAAGATTAACTGAGCATGTTGAAACCCACCCTTAGAGGAGAGGGATTTTCGAATCATTGAAGTCAATTGTATCTCATGTAGAAGAAATGAGTATGAAACTAAATTTTTGGTCAAATAAGAGCCATGAGTTGAGACAATTTTATGCTAGTGTTTTGTCATTTGCATATGTGAAAAAACAAAAAAATATCAAATTTGGCTTGTATGCCCTATTTATGGACCCGAGAACCAACACACCTTTATCTCATGCATGCAAGAGGTTCCCCATCCATTGGTGCCACCATGAATTAATTAAAAATGTTTTTTGGGAGTGGTGGTGGATGGTATTTGACCAACCTCCATGTAATAACCTTGAGGTACCACAATACTTTTTGAGGAAACTCTATAGTGAGTTTGTCCTCAATAAGAAGCCAAATTATTTTGACATCTTAGACTTTTAGGGTAGAGGTGGGGGCTCGACACATCATATATCAGGTGCTCGACGTAATCCACAGTTGGAACTAAGACCCTTGGAAAAACCCATGGTGGAGCATGTCATCATTCATTCCATTGCTAAGGATAGTGTAGAGGTGGACACGTTGGAGTTGATTAGCTCGCTCACCCATACCATTATATAGTGTGTGAGGCCTCTAGTAGAGCCTACTATGGAGGAGACATGTAGGCCCTAAGCTCCACCCCACCATTGTCACACTTGTGGTGTTGTTTACATGTATGATTATTTGAGTGCTCAAGATGTAGCTACACAACTTACATCAGTTGTAGAGGCGATGGGTATGACAGATGAATTGCTAAATAATACATATGGCATTGATACTCAGGTAAAATTCAGCAAGTTCATTTAATTTTTTTTATTAAATTATATTTTGAAATTTAAGAATAACTAAATTAGTAGAGTCAATATGATGAAATTTTAGGGTCGGAGTGTTCATGAGACATGCTCCATTCCTATAGACCCTTATTTTTTCTCAATGTTGAGTCCACAGGTATGCAACTAGTATTAAAGATATTATTATTGCATTTGAATAGTTGAATGTTATATTTGAATGTTTGTATCATAACATTCTTTGGATGTCAAAATTTTTCCTGATGGACCTTTGAGATCCACACCTCATTATTTAGGTCCTCAAAAACTTTCACTCAGGTAACCTTTATTCATTAATGGTGTTGTAAAACAATGTTAGCTAGTTTTCATAATTTTGCGTATACAAATATAAAAATTTGATGAGAAACACAAACATTGGGTGGTCTTGTGAGATCCTAATTATATTTACCATTCAATGTCCATCTCATTATTCCATTCCTATCATCACACATATTTTAACCATTTTATATCACATATCTCAACCTTTAACACCTTATATATATCATTCCACCTTCCTCCATATTTCATCTTATACACATATCATTACAAGAAACCTTTCCTTTTGCTCATTATTGACCAATTCTCTTATACATTAAATTACTACACACCTCAAGTTCCCACTTCATGTCCTATATTCAAACCTTAAACACCACCTAATTCACTTTATGGTCTAATATTCCCTCCTAATTACTTCCCATTAACCTTTAGTATAGTTCACCTTAAAAAAAAATTATTATCCCATCCTATCTCATCAAATTAATCAATACTAGTCCATTATGTGTTCCATCATCCCCTCTTGATCATGTCACATTATCTTCTCCTAATTCACCTTTTATTCCATTATTCATTCCTAATCCCATCTCATTAACACTTAATAGTTCACCCTATTTTCCATGATCCCCTCCTAGCCCATCCCACTAATATCTACTAGTCCATCCTATTTTTCATTATGCTCTTCTAATCCCATCTTATTGTACCCTTTATTATTTCACCCTATGTTCCATCATCCCCTATGTTCCACTCTATGTTCCTTTACCCATTTTATGTTATACCATATTTATCCACGTTTCATCCTAAAACTCTTCTATATATTATAACTACACACAAGTCAAGTTCCCACTTCATGTAGTATATTCAAACCCTAGACATCACCTAATTCACCCTATGTTTAATTATTCCCTACTAATTCCATCCCATTAACCTCTAATTGTTCACCCTATATTTTGTTATCCCATCCTAGCTCATCCCATAAATCTATACTAGTCCATCCTATTTTCTATTAACCCCTTCTATTCACATCCCATTACCCTCTCTTATTTCACCGTATGTTCCATTATCCCCTCTTGGTCTTGTCCCATTATCTTCCCCTAATTCACTCTATGTTCCTTTATTCCCTCCTAATCCCATCCCATTAACCTCTAATATTTCATTCTATATTTTTTTATCTCATCCTAACCCATCCCATTAATCTATTCTAGTCCATGCCATGTTCCATTAACCCCTTCTATTCCCATCTCATTACCCTCTCTTATTTCATCATTTGTTCCATTATCCCCTCTTGGTATTGTCCCATTATCTTCCCCTAATTCACCCTATGTTCCTTTATTCCCTCCCAATCCCATTCCATTAACCTCTAATAGTTCACCCTACATGATATAATTCTATGATCCCCTCTTGGACCATCCCACTAATCTCTACTAGTCCATTCTATGTTCCATTATTGCATTTGACTCCCATCCCATTGTAACCTCTATTATTTCACCATATGTTCCATTATCCCCTCTTGGTCTTATCTCTTTATCCCTTCTATGCTATAACACCTCCATCCAAATTTTATCCTATACACATGTATCATTAGAAGAAATATTTCCTTCCACTTATTATTGACCAAAGTTCTCTTCTACATTACTACTACACAACTCAACAACCAACTTCATGTGCTATAGTAAAACTCTAGACACATCCTAATTCATCATATATTCTATTATCCCTTTGAAATATGCTACTAACATAGTAATCCTCTCTTCATTCATGTGAACTTTATTGTGGCATTATCACTATGCTGACAACATGCCCTCGTTAACATTAGTTCATCAACATATGCAATTTGAATCTCAATGAGCACTAAACTTTGGAATTTGCAAGATTTTGGACTATCCCAGTGGACTTAGTACTTTTACCATTCTATGATCTATAAGCACTATACTATAGTCTCAATTGAGGCCAACCATTTACTCTTTCATTTATGATAGTTATAAAGGGACTACCTAAAATTCTTTATATGAATGTTAGATATGTTGTTTCATTTGCAGATGTTGACATCACACAACCTTGGTGATGTTGGTGGCATGATGGACCATAAAGTTGTTGCAGCAATATCCAGTTCTGATCCTTTGAGAGAGGTATGCAATATATTAGTCCATTTGACATTATATTTTCTGTTTTATGGTCTATTATTGAAAATTTTCATGATACTTAAATATGTAGTTTAATTTCTATCTTGATGGTTGCTACAGGTGGTTGTCACTCTAGATTGTGGACATGGTAATGTTGTAAGTATGCATGATGACTATATGTATGTAGTAAGTGAATATATTTTGTTATATGTCATTCTACAATTCAATTTCTATGCATTAACATCTTTACTTTTTATTGTATCAGTTGCAGGTCCAAAGCGAATAGAGGAGGACTAGTGAGTGTGTTTGAAAGACAAGAGAACCATCAGACACTCCATCTAGTAGAATTTTGAAGGCAACCTGAGATATTTTTCCTTCCTCTAGAGGGAAATGACTATGTATTAGGGTAATTTTTTGTATGCCTATGTGGCATTTTGGACCATATGTTTTGTACTATCGATATATATGTGACATTTTATGTCCATATAGCTCTTTTGTAGTAAGCCTTTATGACTTTTTTGGATATATTGTTGTGTCACCAAAAAGTGTATACCTTGCTTGATATGGGAATAATTGATGACAAATTGGACTTAATGGGGTCTTGGTCTAGTGTTGCGAGATTTTTTACACATCCACATTAGGTCTTGGATCCTTGCAAATGCATTAAATGGTGTCTTGTAAAGGTGTTGTAAAGTGTTGTAAATCACTTCCATACTTTTCTAGACTCTTTTTAAGCATTTAAGTCTAATATTATTTAAATTCAAAAGTTAGCTTTTCCCTCTTCTTCTATAATTAAATAATTATTTTAATTATTTAATTATTCATTAGCCTTTTCTCTCTATAATTAAATAAATTTTATATTTAGTTAATTATTTATCCTTTCTTTATCTCCCCAATTAAATAATTATTTTTAATTATTTAATTATATAATTTGTCCTTACCTTTCTTTTTAAATAAATAAAATTAATATTTTATCTATTTACCCTATCTTGGCCCTTGATCATCATCCTTATTCTAGTCATTCACTTAACTCTCCTATATAAAATGATACCTTTAAACCCTAATCAATTATTCATTCATAATGCATTCATTGTTCATTATCTCTCTCAACTCAAGCAAGCTAGAGGTTTAACATCTTAAGTCATTAAAGCAATCAAGAGCGAGATTCTTCATCCATTGTTGTAGCAACTCAAGATCCATCATCATGAAAAGTTTCTAATTTCATTTTTTCATGCTTCATGCCTCATTACTTTATTTCATCATTTTGGTTTAATTACCTAAATGGGGTTTGACCAAGGAAAACCCCCAATCCCTAACAATCAACATTTTCTCTCTTTTCCTTGTGTGTGTTTGCAGATTTAGGTATCTTGAAGACTTGGAAATCATTGAAGATTATATTGAAGACTCGTTGAAGGAATATCCTTGTTTTTAAGGTCAAAATATCAACAAAAAGTCACTTTTAGGCCCAAAAATCAAAGTTTCAGAACCAGACACCTAGAGGAATAGAAAGAGCAGACCGAGAGCTCCTGACTCCACTTTCATATTTTCAAAAATTTAGAAGTGGACTAAGTCACCAGTAGTGGTGACTTAGTCCTACTGAACCTATTTTTTGGAGGTTTTTTGTAAATTTAGATACCCATTTAGCCGAAACAGGTTTCTAAGCAATTTTTCCAAAATTGGGACTAAGTCGCCCAACTTGGCACAAGTGTCCCAGTCACCATTTCCAGTCAAATCTATAGGATTCCAGACCTTCATTATATCCTTTTTCAGCCTCCAAGTGCACACATTCTATTTCATGACTTTCTATCTAGTTTTATTTGCATTTCTAGGTCATTTATCAAATGTTTGCATATCACAATGTGTTTTCCAACAATTTGCATTTCTTAGGTTTTGCATTAATGATCAACATATTTTATTAGTTTTTTTCCTTTAGGCATTGTATATAGCCATATTGCATTCTTATTTACATTAATATTAAGTGTATACATTAGCATTTTGGCCCCAATTCCTCTCCTTTTAGGTGAAAAATGTAGAAGAGTTAGAGGAACTCTTAGGTAATCCAAAATCATTGTCCACAATTGTATACACTTTTATCAATATATATCATTGTATAGCCTTACAATTTTTTTATTAAATAAAATCTTATTTTGCTACTACCATTCTTGAATGATGTTATCATGTGTATTGTGTAAGTTGTATACTTGAATGTTGTAGGCATGGGTTTTGTTTACATCTAATGCTTAAATAATTACTTTCAATTTCTCAATAAGATCCATCTAATGTGTATTGTGTAAATAAGCTCCATTCCTGGTGGTTTGTATCATTTGTAATACTTCAATTACTTGTGCTTCACTTATTCACATATACTCTTCACTTATTCATGTGTATACTTCACATATATTGCATGTATTCATGTGTATGCTTCATACCTCCAATGTATAATTCATGTGTTCATGTGTATTCTTCATGATTCATGTGTATACTTAATGTATTTTTCATGTATGCTTCATGCTTCTTGAGTACTATTATTGTCTAGTGGCAAGGATTTTAACACCAACAGATTTCAAATGAACTGTAAGAGCTCCTTCCCATAAAAAAATATCATAAAAAAATGTATTGCTTTTAATTCATGGTTGAGGATGGAATCCAACAACTAATGGTTTTTATTCTAAATCTTAGAAATCGTTGCATTTACATCTATAGAACAAGTCGATGTTTCAAACCTCACGATAATATATATACCTTTATGAACTTGTATGAACATGCATCAAAACACATGATAGTTGTTGATCCAACCAAAAAAAATCATTTGCATCTACTAATATCACAAGAATTGACTTATCATTAAATGAAATCAATGTGCATGTCAGTTTTAATGATATTATTAGGATATTAGATGTGTATGAACAATAATATAAGCTTGATTTATGGATGCATCACCCATGTGCAGTTATCACATGTATCCCATATTCATCATTTAAATAAGATAAAAGACCTCCTTCCATTTTATATGTGTGAAATATCATGACAAATCATTGGGAAACATGGTCCTATAACTTTTGCAACATCATGTTTTATAACTCTACAGCATGAAAAACCATACATCATGGATATCACCCTTCTTCCTAGTCACTCCTTTGATGACTGGCGTATTTTTCCCAATCTAATCATCTTCTTCTTGGTACTATATTTTAATCTTCTTTGAAATAATGCTACTTCGTAGCACCATCTCAATGAGGGGAAAATTGTAGACACCGAAATTTAGACACTTACATTTCTCCAAATTCATCCCTTTTCATCTAAATATCCTCTTACTTGCATTAATTAAGTAATATTACTATTATTTAATTAATACCCCTAAAGTACTCTAAATCCCTAAGGTATCTATTTAAATAATTAAATACCTTACCCTTTATCCCCCTTTTCCTCAAAGAATTAAATAAATAAGACATTTATTTAATTCCTCACATGTCACATCCTCCATAATCCTCTGCTAATCTGGATTAGCTTAATTAATTCATGATTATGATATGCACACCCTTAATCAAGATTAATGACACATCCTCCATATTTTGTCACTTGCCTCTAATCTTTCATTAATATTCTTAATCACCTATTTTCACAACCTTAATCTAATCACATTCCATTTCTGGTATGTACTCCAAGTCAACCTTTCATAAGTGCTTTCCTTTTTAAGCCTTGACCTCTTCCCCATGTGAATTAAAAATTCATATTTATTCATTCAATGCATTTCTCTTCCCCATGTAGGTTGTTGGGAAATTCTGAATTCCCTCATGGGTCACATCAATCACATGGGACAAGGACCTCCTTTATGAGGACCTTGTCTTGTCCCCAAGGTACTCCCCAATCATGTGAATTTTAAATTCACATTTATTCCCCCAACAATTTCTCTCATCCCCATTCTAATAATATAGGACTTTCTAAAATTCCTCACTTGTCACCATCACTCTCATATGGGGACAAGAACTTCTTTTTTAAGTAGATCTTCCCCTAATCCCAAAGTACCTACAAGTAGCTCCACTTCACATGTCATTTTCCACATCACCTGTCCTTGTGATACCTCCTCTTCCACATGGCAAGATGTGAGGGCTTTTGAGTCCTCAACTCACCACAACCCTCCATCTTACCCATGTTGGCTAAATCCTAGTTGTTCATTCCTCTAGAGATGTCCTTTAAAATGGAAGATTTTGTCTCATTTTCATTCATAACTTGTATTCACATTTTAACCTTTCAAGCTCTAGCATTCTCAAGCACAAGCATTTTGCATTCAACCTCCATTATTTCACTCATTAAGCTTTCATTGCATCCATTTTGCATTCATATATAAAAACACACACATCTTTCATTGCATTCATCATACAATCTAGATCAATTTGCATACCATTTCATCATATTTTCCATCAAGGAGCACACATCCAAGCTACATCAAAGGGCCAACCAAAAGGATCACTTGGACAAGGTATAATTTGTTGTTTATCTTTATTTTGTTCAAGTCAACTTAGGCTAATCTTGAGGTATTGTTGTGTTGTTTCCCCTTTTGCATTTATTTGTATTTTACATCTTTTAGGTTTAGAAATAACACTGCATTACATTTCTGGCACACCCAGTGGGACCCATAGATGGGTCTGTTTCTTTCACATTTGTTGTTGTTTGAATTTTTGCAAGTTTAGGTTACACTAAAGCGACTCCACAACTGAAAGGGGTGACCTTGCCCTAACAGGTGTGACATTTCCCTCAATAGGGGCGACCCTACCCTAAGACAGGTGACCATGCCCTAAGATAGGCGACCCTACCCTAAGACAAGTGACCATTCCCTAAGATAGGTGACCATGCCCTAAGACATGTGGCCCTAACCTAAGATAGGTTACCATGCCCTAAGATAGGAAACCCTACCCTAGAATAGGCCACCTTTCCCTCAACAGGGGTGACCTCGACCTCAACAAAGGAGATTCTACCCCAAATAGAGGTATCTCTGAGGTAAAAATAGTGACTTTAAACTTCATTTCTAGGGTTCATTTCTTGTTGTTTCTTAGTACTGACCCTCTAACCTATTTTTTTGGTGAATGTGCGTGTTTTGACTAATTTTTGTGTAGTTGTTTCATGTTTGTCCAAGACTGGAGGTTAAACTTCTAACATATTTTCTATAGGATGAGCAGGCTAAGAACATTAGTTAGCTTGTTTGTTTGTCATTTTCATACTATTTAGGCACATAGATCTAATTAGGGGGAGTCAAAATAATTGTTTTTCATGCTTGAAAATGGGCCATTAATGTATCCAATCCCCTTGCACCATTTGCAATCCTAGGTGAAGAGAAATTGTAGCTCACTTATTCATTTGTGTTACCTAGGAGGCACTAGATCGTTCAAGATTTCCCCTTGCACTTCGTGTGAGCCTGGGGACTAGTTGAAAATGTTTAGTGTCTTCTTTTATTGGGACCTTCTTGGGGATTTCATCACCCCAAGAGACAATCCCAACCATGTGTACCGGCAGGGTATATAAAGGGGGGAGAGCCAAAGATGTACCCCAATCTAGTCATGTCATGTCTAGCGAAGCGTCAAAGCTAGGGTGATACCTAGATAAGATGTGAAGAGTTGGTCCAAGTTTCCAGTACCTCACTGGGGCTTCCTACTCACACCTGTGACAAGTTGATGTTCACGGTTGTGCCTCATGCACCATGTGTATATCAAGGACACCCTAGAACACCTTGTTCACATAGTTAGAGGACCTTGTTGGTCATACCCTCTTACTAATCTTAGGATTGTGTTGCTTGAACTATTTTTTTTGTGCAAAACTAGTGCATGTCTTATTAGTCAAGTCAACCTTTTCCTTTTTCTTACTATTTATTTTGTTTTTTGTCCTTTTCAATAGCCGTTTTCATCCAAGTTAAGTCCAGGTCTACTAATAGGGGTGAACTTTCCCTTAACAAGGGTGATTCTACCACTAAGATAGGTGACCTTAACCTCTAGAGGGAAATTCTACCCTTTTTCTAAGTCATTTTGTCACTCAAGTAGCCCAACACATTCCCCTATTTCAGTAAAAATGGGTGAGCTTGCCCTTAACTTGTGTGAACTTGCCCCTTTTTCTTGTTCTGAGTGTCCATTTCCCTATTCCAAGCATCTGTTTCCCATTTCTGAGCATCTATTTCCCTATTTTGAGCATTTATTTTCTTGGTCTGTGCATCCATTTTCCCATTTTGAGCATCTATTTCCCTATTTCGAGCATCCGTTTCCCTGTTCCGAGCATCTATTTTCCCATTCTGAGCATCTATTTTCCCATTCTGAGTGTCCATTTCCTTGATCTAAGCATTTTTTTCCATGTTTTGATAGTCTGTTTGCCCATTATGAAGGTTCATTTGCTCATTCTAGTAACTCATTTACACCCTTTATGATTTGGAAAAGTCTAAAAGTTGACTTGGGTGACCTTTCCCTTGACTTGGGCGACATTTCCCTTGACTTGGGTGACCCTTCCCTTGACTTGGACAACCCTTCCCTTGACTTGGATGACCTTTCCCTTGTCTTGGATGACCTTTCCCTTGACTTGGGCGACCTTGCCACCGAGATAGGTGAATTTTCCCAAAAATAGACCTTCATCTATCTTCTCATCATTGTTGTTTCCTTCGAAAATTAATTTTTTTCAATCAAATCACATAGGTTCTTCTTCGAACATCATTAGAGTCCATATCTATCATCGGTTCATCCATCCCAATCACCTAGACTTTGTTTAAGGGGTTTTTATTTTGATGCAGAAACATCCAAAGGCCATAACTTTTGACTTGGGTGTTCGTTTTGGCTGAAATTTTATGGTTGGTTGCGTTATGAGGTGGTATGTGGATTCCCAATCAACTCGATCAGTTGGTCCCTATTTCATCACATTTTCGAGGCTTCAAACTTTCATCTTGACCCTCAAAATCGCAATTTAGTGTTTTTTTCTAGTTTTTGAAAAATTGTTTTCGTTAATAACTCAGAATGGATGTCTCATATTTAGGATGTTAGTTGGAAATTTATCCTACGTTATTTTTAGGAATTTTTTTGGGAAAAAACTGGACTTTCAAAGGTATGCCTGTGAAATTTTCTAAAATGGCAAAATTTGACAATTTTTGAAAACTACCAAATCTGGAAAAATCTGATTGTCATTGCCTTAAATCATCTAATTAAACCCCTGAACTTGGTTTAAAATCAATCCCATCACATCCTTCAATTATCCCAATCTAAGCTTTAATCCAATCCCAATATGAGGTTAACCTAAATCCCAATCTGAGCTTTAGTCCATCTACATCCAAGATCTGTTGATATCGAAACAAATCTTAAGATCCATTCCTCCATCTCCTTCCAATCCATCCTATTTATCCTTTCATCACCTTTTCTTTCTTTCTAATCATCCATTCCCATCTTTTCAATCCTTATCCTTCACCAATGAAACCAAAAATAGTAGTCAAGGGGAATCCTAATTACGTTGACAATGATAACGAGAGTCTTGTTGATCAAGAAGTATATGACATAGATCCCCTTGATACTATCATCTCTAGTAAGCTTTCCCCAACTTCTTTCCAAAATCCAGTCACCCCTCTGGGCTATCCCATCACATCTTCACCCACACCTACTAGTAATCCTTATGCTACCTTTGATAAGGGATATCCATTATCTTCCCAACATGTATCTTCATCATATCCTTCATCTACATCTTTCTCTTATCCAACACCCATATCCTCTTATCCCAATCTACCATCCCAATACTCCTATTACAATCCCCCATCCATTTCCCCCTATCCTAATCCTCCTTACCAGTATGTCCATCCTAATCCAACATCCACACCTTTTTATCTTAATCCTACATGCCCATCAACCTATCCTAATCCAACATCCACATCTTCCTATCCTAATACACCATCTATGTAAAAATATCCAAATTAGACATCCCAATATTTTTGTCCTAATCAATTATCCCAATAGCTCTACTACAATCCACCACCTGCATCTTCTTATCCTAATCCACCACCTGCATCCTCTTGTCTCAATTCATGATCCATGTCTTCCTATCCTAATCCACCATCCCAATCTTCCCAACCAAATCCTACTTCCCAATACCCCTACTACAATCCACCAGCCACACCCTCTTTTTCTAATCCACCATCCATATCCTCCTATGTCACTCCATCTTCCACTCCACCAAGTCCTAATCCTCCATCTACTCCTAGTCCTACATCCAATCCCATTCCCCCATCTAATCATAGTCCATCAATCCATAATCCCAGTCCTCCACCCATCCATACTCCTTCATCCACCCTTATCATGCCATCTAAGCCAATAATATGCAAGTTTCTCACTCCAAATTTTCTCCAAGGACTTATGACAAAGAAGACATCCCCAACTCCACATCTTGAATTCATGGAATCATGCCATCCCAATCCATCATCCATGGTCACTAGTGATGAGACCCTTCTCCATCCCACACCTATCATTGTTGTTACCACCCCTAGCACCACTCAAACCGCTGAAATCATCAAACCCACCAAATCCATTGAACTCCCATCTCTGACCCTAAGATCCACCAAACCCATCAAAGATAACCTAACCCAATCACCGTCTTCTACTCCTAGATCCACCCAACCCATCCATGACAATCAAATCCAATCTACTCCTCTCACTCCTAGTATCACCGAAATCCATTCTCGTGAACTTCATGAATCCTCCATCCTTCCATCTTCCCCATTTGAGGAGTCCCTTCAACACTCTATCATCATGCCGCCCACACAAGATGAGTCATTCCAAGAGCTTGATCCAAAGCATACCCACATATCCTCTTTTCCCGATTGAGATCCTTCCATCCCATCTAGTCCATCACAAGATCATAGTCCCCCATCCATTCCATCCCATGATCCCCTCAACACTCAAGATCCAATCACTCCATCACATGAGCCCTTATTACTTACCATCACAAATCCAGAACCTAGCATATCATCTAATCCCTCTCCTGATCCCTTACTACTCACTCCACTAGATCAAGATACTGCTACCCCATCATCTCCATCTCATGATCATCCATCATCGCCTAGCCCTACCATCCCAGCACCATGTTTATATCCCCTCGTTACTCTCACATTTATCGATGGTGGTTTCCTTGTAGAAGAAGAACAAAGCATATATACCACCCATCCTCCTCCACCTAATAATGGACTCACATCATGTTTCCAAAATAACAAGCATGCTACTATAGATCGAATGCTCAAAAGAATGAACTATCAAGGAAAAGGTTTAGGCCTTCATGAGCAAGGTATTCTAGAGCCCATCAATGTCAAAGAAAATATGCGTACACAAGGTCTTGGATATATCTCTAAAGACTTGCAATCAAAAAAATTTGGTACAACCTCTATATGTCCTCAATGAGCCTCCAACAAACGCATAATAGGCTCTTCTTGTCACTCAAATCCATATTCCACCTTCATCTTTCGAATCCATTTTGGGTCCTTATGCCCCTCTATCCACCATCATACATCCTCTAGCCACTAAGTCCATTTTGGGTCCTTATACCCCACAATCACCTTCTCCATCCCATCCTATTCATCCTTTTATCCACCAATCACCTATCCATATCACCCATCATGAACATCCCACTCTTATATTCCCTAATTAGGATCAACAAAGGAATGTACATACACATCCTCCATCCACATATCATCCCCAAAATCCTACCTCCATCACTCCATTCATGTTTCATTCATATCATCCATCTCCTCACACCCATCCCATTGCTATTAAAATCACTTTGGATGCTAAAGTAAAAATGTATAAATCTAAATATCCACATGAATCTAAATCCCCTCATGTCTCCTTAAAAATAAATTTTGAAGAAAATAAAAATAAAATCCAAAATCCAAATCAAACCCACAGGCCACAAAGGCCCACCAAAGAAAAGAACAAAACCATGTGGATCCCAAAGAAAAAAGATGCAATGCCTTCAAATGAAAAATATGTAACAACATCCAAATTTTCTAATCCATAAGCTAATCACACACCCCTTCCATCTCCTAAATTTTTTTTGGGTCCTTATGTCCCAAAATTCACTATCCCATCTCCTCCATTATCCCCACATCATTCATCCATTAATACTCCTATCATTTCACATCCACCCCCATATGTGCCAATGTTGGTCTTGAACTCATCACTCCATCACACACCTACCCCATCATTCCATCCATATACTTTCCAACATCCCATAATTTATCCCACATATCTCCCCCATCAAATCCATTGAATCCATTCTCTTGCATAATCCATTTATCCTAATAAGGTTGTACCAACATCAAACAATCGCTTCACACATGGGCTCTTAATACCTCATATGTAACTTGATGCTTCAGTCCTTCATCCATCTCCTTATCACATGTCTTCTAAATCCACTTATCTACATCCCTATCCTTATCCATTTCCATCCACATTCTATCCAAAAATCCAAAAGAGTAAAAAAAATAAAAAAAAGTTAAAAAAACCAAAAAACTAAAGAGAAATAATTTGTCCAATGGTGAAAACTTGGAAAACAAGCACCTTGGATATGTACCATGATGAAAACCTAGAGAAAAATCATCATATGTAAATCCCCATCCGTCTCTTTCCACACTTGGGGGAAACTTCCTATGGTGCATCCACTTCATCCATCTCCTCCATCCTACCTATTTTCCCCATCCTGCCATCAGATCCCATTTATCTCCCATCCCTCCATCTTCCTTGCAATCTTGATATAGATAGAGGTAAACATATATAAATTCTTTGGACACCTCTTGGCATATATTCCCCTCACCTATATGCTATTCTAATCCTTATCCACATCCATAAACCTTCTTTTTCCACCTGTTAGGCTACCATCAGTCTCCCTTCCTTATCTATGCATCCTATCTACATCCATTTTCCTTTCTCATCCACCCATCATATCCTTCAAAATTTATCTCCTTTATCTTTCCATCCACTCATCTTTCATCCCTCCTACCTCATCACACATGACATATCTAGAGTGGGGGCATCTACTTCATTTGTGACATAGTCTTTGGAGACATCATTCATCCATCGTGTCATCCCCTCCATCTCCCCATCCTTATCTATCCATCTACCTATCTAGTACCCTTTTCATCATCTAAATCCTCATCCTTCTATCTATCCATCATGGCAATCCCTTCCATCTTCCCATCCTTATATTCCTATCCATCCAAACAATTCATTTCATCTCCCCTTCCTTATCTCCTTACCAATCCAAACAATCCCTTTCATCTCCCCATCCTTATCTCCTTACCAATCCAAACAATCCTTTTCATCTCCCCATCCTTATCTCCTTATCCAATCCATTCATGTATATCCTCATCCCATCTCATAATCCCTTGTCATTGGTATTTGGCTATAGGCTTCTCCCCATGAAACCCAATGCCATTTATCTCACTATCCTCACTCCCACTTATTTTGCACATCTTTCTAATCTCTTATCACTTCTCATCACTCATATCTCCATCATGTCATTCTCCAATTCATCTTTTGATGATTTGGAAAACTATCCCATCCTTGAGCTTCATGCAATTTCCATCATCCTATCCAATCCAATAGGTCTATCTTGTCTCATCATATCGGTCCCATCATTTTATCCACTTATCACGGTCATCTCATCATCCTTTATCCATGGTTGGTCGTCAGCCTTTTTTCTTAACTATGTTTCCCTTATACTTTCATGTAGGCAAGGTTGATCATTTGATCCACCCTTGGGGCTTTGTTTTTGGTTAGTCCAATCATTGTCCTTCATCATTTTTCTCCATCATCCTCTTTCTACTTTTATCCATGGTCTTTTCTTGAACTATGACAGCTCTACGCTTTCACATGGGTAAGGCTAATATTTGATTAGCCCTCGAGCCCCTAGGTCATTAGGGTGTGTCGGTCTTGTGTCTCGTGTCTTGTGTCATTTCATCAAGTATGTCCTTATCTAGCTAGTTCTTCACAAGCAAGATCCACTATTATTATGAGGTTCAATCAGCTTTGAGTATCCCATGTCATAACGATCTTTTAATTTAGTACCCATCTTTGGTCTCAACTGGATGCATCCTTCCTAATAGAGCTCATCTATCCCATTCATCCCCTTCATCTTATGGCAAAGGACATTTGAAATTGATTGCGATATTTTGGTGCTCTTGGAATTTTTTTGTCATTTGAGCTCCCTATCATAACTTGTCAAGGCCGTCATGATATCTCATATTATGATGTGTTTTGACTAGTAAACATAGGGGCATATCTTGATCTTTTGTTTGTTGTTGTCTTCCTATTTTTCCCACGTTGTACCCACCAAGATCCCTATGATTTTGTGGTACACTGGGGCATCCTTTTGTGCTTGTGGTTATCCCAATGCCTGGCCTAGCCAAGGTCTTCATGACTTTGGGGTGTTGGGATAGCCTTGTCTTATATGTTTGCTTTGTGCATTGGACACTAATCCACCTTGGTTACACATACCTTGGGACTTGGTTTCTTATGCTATAGACAAAATCAGTGCTCTAAAAATGGAAAATCACATTAGGACTGCATCTCATTCCCCATTCTAGGTTCATTGCATTTCATCTCATGTGCATTGCTACATCATATTCATTTTAAATTGTTTAGATTAATCATATTTGGTTATTATACACATCTTTTCCTTCATCATTTTCATTCATTTCAACCATCTCACATCTCAATCCAATCCTCATCCATTCAATCTAACACAAATCATCTAATCGCATCCTTGGTCTTGTTTCCAGCCTTGCTACAAACCTTGATCCAATCATCGTCATCATCTTCAAGATGTATCATTCCCTATCCTTTGGTGTTGTTTTGGGATATATCATTCCCTCATCAACAACACTTTCATCATCATCATCAGGATGTAACCTTCCCTATCCTTATGTTTTTTTGGGATATATTGTTCCCTCATCGACAACACTCCATACATCATCAAACCATTTTGGCTTGTAGGTTGACTGGGGCAACATCACCTTTGTCCTTCAATCCATTTGTGCTTCCCAATCTCCTATCGCTTATCATCCTCTCTTATCCATCACTTTGCATCATCTTCCTCATATACCCCTTGCATCATCTAATCCATTCGAGAGCACACCCATGTTCTCTTAAACCCGCATGTCCTCTCGAGGGGCATCCTTCATCCCTAATCTTCATATTCACTCCTATCATCCTTCTTCCTAGTCACTCGTTTGATGACTAGGGTATCTTTTCCAATCTAATCATCTTTAGATTCCTAGTGCTATCTTTTATTCTTCTTTGAAATGATGCTACTTTGTAGCACCATCTCAAAGAGAGGAAAAATATAGACACCTAAATTTAGACACTTCCATTTGTCCAAATTCATCTTTTTTCATCTAAATATCCTCTTACTCACATTAATTAAGTAATGTTATTATTATTTAATTAATACCCCTAAAGTCCTCTAAATCCCTAAGGTATCTAGTTAAATAATTAAATACCTTACCATTTATCCCCCTTTTCCTCATAGAATTAAATAAATAAGACATTTATTTAATTCCTCACATGTCACATCCTCCATAATCCTCTACTAATTTGGATTAGCTTAATTAATCCATGATTTGGATGTGCACACCCTTAATCAAGATTAATGTCACATCCTCCATATTTTTTCACTTGCCTCTAATCTTTTATTAATTTTTTTAATCACCTATTTGCAAAACCTTAATCTACTCACATGTCATTTCTGGTATGTCCTCCAAGTCAACCTTTCATAAGTGCTTTCATTTTGAAGCCTTGATGTCTTCCATATGTGAATTAAAAATTCACATTTATTCATTTAATGCATTTCTCTTCCCCAAGTAGGTTGTTGGAAAATTTTAAATTCCTTCATTGGTCACACCAGTCACATGGGACAAGGACCTCCTTTATGAAGACCTTGTCTTATCCCCAAGGTACTCCCCAATCATGTGAATTTTAAATTCACATTTATTCCCCCAACAACTTCTCTCATCCCCATGATGATAATAGAGGATTTTCTAAAATTCCTCACTTGTCACCATCACTCTCATATGGGGACAAGAACTTTTTTAAGGAGATATTCCCCTAATCTCAAGGTACTTGCAAGTACCTCCACCTCACATGTCATTTTACACATCACTTGTCCTTGTGACACCTCCTCTTACACATCGCAGGGTGTGAGGGCTTGTGAGTACTCAACTCACCATAGCCCTCCATCTTTCCCATGTTGGCTAAATCTTAGTTGTTCATTCCTCTAGAGACTCTTTCCTTAAAATGGAATATTTTGTCTTATTTTCATTCATAACTTGCATTCACCTTTTCAGCTTTCAAGCTCTAGCATTCTTAAGCATTCTCAAGCACAAGCATTTTGCATTCAACCTCCATTATTGCACTCATTAAGCTTTCATTGCATCTATTTTTCATTCATATATCAAAACACCCACATATTTCATTGCATTCATTATACAATCTAGATCAATTTGCATACCATTTCATCATATTTTCCATCAAGGAGCACACATCCAAGTTACATCAAAGGGACAACCAAAAATATCACTTGGACAAACTATAATCTATTGTTTATCTTTATTTTGTTCAAGTCAACTTAGGCTAATCTTGAAGTAATTTTGTGTTGTTTCCCCTTTTTCAGTTCTTTGTATTTTGCATCTTTTAGGTTTAGCAATAACTCTACATCACACAATGTTTCACTAGTAGGCTAAGTTTTTCATCTCAACAAGGGTGCACTATTCAATGACAACAACTGCAATTCAGACTCTTAAGGAATTTTGTTGATTGAGCATAGCTCAAAGTGATTCAATGTGTTTTGGTGTGAAAGAGGACCATTCCTAGCATAAATGTACCCATCCAGACATGTTTGAATAGTTTATTTGGTTACACAAGTTGTAGAATGAAAGTTTCACCATTTTGTAATTTTACACTGCTTACATTTGAAAAAAATTATCCAAGTGAAAAATCTCCACCACAGAAAAATGCCTCTGAGATATCAAAAAATAAGATATTTTATCCTATAGGGGCCCAGCACAATCTCATAGGCATAGATGAGAAGTTTCTAAGTGTCATGATACCCGAGTAATAGCTTATTAAAGATTACAATTATTTTTCACTTTAGACTCTTAAGGGATTCTTCTGGTTGAACATAGTTCAGATCAATTTAGCATGTTTGGTTATGAAAGAGGACCATTCCTAGCATAAACTTACCCATATGAATGTGTTGGAACAATTCATTTGGTCACACAAGTTACAGAATGAAATTTGCACCACTTTGCAACTTTGTTTGCATTTAACAACTTTTTCCCCAAGTGAAAAGTTTTCACCATGGAAAAATACCTCTGAGATAGTAATAAATAAGAGAGGTTATTGTAGAAGGGCCTAAATAAATCCCATAGGATCAAATGTAAAGTTTCTAAGCATCACAGTATCTAAGTAACAACCTGTCAAAGATTGCAGTTATTTTGCACTTTGAACTATTAGGGATTCTACCAGTTGAACGTACCTCATAGTGATTCAATGTGTCTAGATGTGAAAGAGGTCCATGTATAGCATAAATTTACCCACCTAGACACATTTTAATAATTCATTTGGTCACACAAGCTGCAGAACAAAAGTTCCTTCGCTTTGCAACTTTACACTACTTGCATTTAACAACCTTTTCCCTAAGTGAAAAGTCATCACCATAGGAAAATTCCTCTAAGATAGCAAAAATTGAGAGAGGTTATTCTAGAGGGGTCCAACATGATCTCATAGGATTAGAAAAGAAGCTTCTAAGCATCATCGTATCCGAGTAATAGCTTGTTGAAGATTGCAATCATTTAACACTTTGGACTTAAAAGAGATTCTACCAATTGAACATGTCTTGGAGTGATTCATCATGTTTGGGTATGAAATAGGACCATTCCTACCATAAATTTACCCACCTAGATGTATTGAAACAATTTTTTTGGTCACAGAAATTGCAAAATAAAAGTTGCACCACTTTGCAACTTTACACTACTTGCAATTGACAACTTTTTCCCTAAGTGAAAAATTGACACCATGAGAAAACACCACTAAGATAGAAAAAACCAAGATATTTTATTTTATATGGGTCCAACATGATCCCATAGGCTCATACAAGAATTTTCTAAGCATCATAGTATCTAAGTGACAATATATCGAATATTGCAACCATTTTTCACTTTGGACTCATAAGGGTGTTTGTGGGTTGAACGTAGCTCAGAGAAATTCAGTGTGTTTGGGTGAAAAAGAGGACCATTCCTAGTGTAAACATATCCACCCAAATGTTTTGGAACAGTTCTTTTTTTCACATGAGTTGCAAAATGAAAGTTGCACCACTTTGTAACTTTACACTACTTTCATTTGACAACTTTACCCCAAGTGAAAAGTTGCCACCACAGAAAAATGACTCCAAGATAGTAAAAAATGAGAGGTTATTATAGAGGGGCCCAACAAAATCATGTAGGAATAGACAATAATTTTCTAAGTATCATGATATCTGAGTAACAGTCTGGCGAAGATTGCATCTATTTTGCACTTTGCACTCTTAAGGGATTTTGCTAGTTGAATGTAGCTCGGAGTGATTTGACATGTTTTGGTGTGAAAGAGGACCATTCCTAACATAAATTTACCCATACAAATTTTTTGAAAGAATTCATTTGATCACACAAGTTGCAGAATGAATGTTGCACCACTTTGCAACTTTACACTGCTTGCATTTGATAACTTTTTCCCCAAGTGAAAAATTGTCACCATGGGAAAACACCTTTGAGATAGTAAAAACTGAGAGAGGTTATTGTAGAGGGGCCCAACTCAATCCTATAGACTTAGAAAATAATTTTTAAAGTATCACGGTATCTGAATAACAACTTGTCAAAGATTGTAGTCATTTTGCACTTTGGACTCTTAAGGGATTCTACCAGTTGAACGTAGCTCAGAGTGATTCAGCATGTTTGGGTGAAAAATACAACCATGTATAGCATAAACATACCCACTCATATGTGTTTGAATAGTTCATTTAGTCATGCGAGCTGCAAAACAAAAGTTGCATTACTCTGCAATTTTACACTACTTGCATTTGACAACTTTTTCCCCAAGTGAAAAGTTGCCACCATGGGAAAATGTCTTCGAGATAGCAAAAAATGAGAGGTTATTATAGAGGGTTCTAACATAATCCCATATGCTTAAATAAGAAATTTCTAAGCATCACAGTATTTGAGTAACAACCCATTGAAGATTGTAGACATTTTGCACTTTAGACTCAAGGGATTCTAATGGTTGAACGTAGCTCAGACCGATTCAACATGTTTGGGTACAAAAAAGGACCATTCCTAGTGTAATAATACTGACCCAAATGCATTAAAATAATTCATTTGGTTACACAAGTCACAGAACAAAAGTTGCTCCACTTTGCAACTTTACACTACTTACAATTTGACAACTTTTTCCCCAAGTGGAAAGTTGCCACCATAGAAAAATTCTTCTGAGATAGAAAAACAAAGAGATTTTATTGTACAAGGTTCCAACATGATCTCATAGGCTCAAATGAGAAGTTTCTAAATGCCACAGTATCCGAGTAACAGTCTATTGAAGATAACAGCCATTTTGTACTTTGGACTTATAAATGATTCTATCGGTTGAACATAGTTCAGAGTGATTCAATGTGTTTGGGTGTGAAAGAGAACCATTCCTAGTGTAAATGTATCCACATAGATGCATTGGAATAGTTTTTTGGTCACATGAATTGCAAAAAAAAAATTTCACTACTTTACAACTTTACACTACTTGCATTTGACAACTTTTTCCCGAAGTGAAATGTCACCACCACAGGAAAATGCCTCCAAGATAGTGAAAATAGAGAGAGGTTATTGTAAAGGGGATCACTATGATTCCATTAGATTAGATGAGAAGTTTCTAAGCATCACGAAGTTTGAGTAACAACTCGTTGAAGATTGGAGTCATTATGCACTTTCGACTCTTAAAGGATTCTACCAATTGAATGTAGCTTAGAGCTATTTAGAATGTTTGGGTGTGAAAGAGGACCATTCCTAACATAAACATACCCACCTAGACATCTTGGAATATTTTTTTTGGTCACACGAGTTGCAGAATAAAATTTGCACCACTTTCTAACTTTACAAGTTTTGCATTTGACAACTTTTTTCCCAAGTGAAAAGTCGTTACCATTGGAAAATGTCTTTGAATTAACAAAAACTGAGAAATTTTATTGTATAGGGGTCAAACAATATCCATAGGCTCAAAAAATAAGATTTTAAGTGTCATAATATCCGAGTAATAGCTCGTCGAAGATTTAAGCCATTTTGTAGTTTGGACTCTTAAGGGATTATGCGAGTTGAATGTAGGTCAGAGCGATTCGGCATGTTTAGGTGCAAAAGAGGACCATGCCTAGTGTAAACATACCCACTTGGATATGGTGGAATAGTTTATTTTGTCACACAAGTTGCAAAATGAAAGTTGCACCACTTTGCAACTTTACACTACTTATATTTGATGAATTTTTCCCTATGTGAAAAGTTATCACCATGGAAAAAAATCTCCAAATTAGTGAAAACTGAGAGATATTATTGTAGAGGAGTCCAAAACAATCTCATAGTATTAGACAAGAAGTTTCTAAGCATAACAGTATCTGTGTAATAGCTTGTCAAAGATTGTAGCCATTTTTCACTTTGTACTCTTAAGGAATTTTGCCTGTTGACCATAGCTTAGAGCGATTTAATGTATTTTGGTACAAAACGGGACCATTTATAGCATAAAAATACCCACCCAGACACATTGTAATGGCTCATTTGGTCACGTGAGTTGCAGAATGAAATTTGCACCACCTTGCAACTTTACACTACTTGCATTTGACAATTTTTTCCCCAAGTGAAAAGTTGCCACTACGGGAAAACATCTCTGAGATAGCAAAAATTAAGAGATTTTGTTGTAGAGAGGGGTCCAACATTATCCCATATGCACAAACAAGAAGTTTTTAAGCATCACAATATCCGAGTAATAGTCAGTCAAAGATTGCAGCCATTTTGCACTTTGGACTCAAGGAATTTTATCGGTTGAACGTAGCTTGGAGTGATTCGGCATGTTTCGATGTGAAAGAGGAACATGCCTAGTGTAAAAATACCCATTTGAATGTGTTAGATTAATTTTTTGGTCATACGAGTTGCAAACCGAAGGTTGCACCACTTTGCAACTTTACACTACTTGCATTTGACAACTTTTTTCCCAAGTGAAGAGTTGCCACTATCGGAAAACACCTTCAAAATAGAAAAAACTGAGAGAGTTTATTGTAGAGGGGTCCAACACATTCACATAGACTTAGAAGAGAAGTTTCTAAGTATTTTGGTATCTGAGTAATAGTCTACCAAAGATTGCAGTCATTTTGCACTTTGAACTCATAAGGGATTCTACTAGTTGAACGTAGCTCGAAGCGATTCGATGTGTTTGGGTACAAGAGTGGAGCATGCCTAGAATAAATGAACCCACTTGAATGAATTGGAATATTTCATTTGCTCACACTTGCAGAACAAAATTTTCACCACTTTGCAACTTTACACTACTTGCATTTGACAACTTTTTCCTCGCGTGAAAAATTGTCACCATGGAAAAATGTCTCTGAGATAGAAAAAAATGAGTTAGGTTATTGTAGAGGGGGCCAACATGATCCCATAGGCTTATATGAGAAATTTATAAGCATCACGGTGTCTGATTAACATCCTGTCAAAGATTGTAGTCATTTTGCACTTTGGACTCTTAAGGAATTTTGTCACTTGAACATAGTTCAAAGCAATTCAGCATGTTTGAGTGTGAAAGAGGACCATGCCTAGCATAAACGTACCACTCGGATGTGTTGGAATAATTTGTTTGGTCATATGAGTTGCAAAATAAAAGTTGCACCACTTTGTAACTTTACACTACTTGTATTTGATAACTTTTTCCCCAAGTGAAAAGTTGCTACCATGGGAAAATGCCTCTAAGTTAGCAAAAACTGAGAGAGATTATTAAGAGGGGTCCAAAATAATCTCATTCTTAGATAAGAATTTTTTAAGTAACACGGTATTTTAGTAATAGTCTATCGAAGGTTGCATCTATTTTGTACTTCGGACTCTTAAGGGATTTTGCTTGTTGAACATAGCTCAGAGAGATTTAGCATGTTTTGGTGTGAAAGAGGACCATGCCTAACATATGTGTACCCATCTAGATGTGTTGGAATAGTTTTTTTGGTCACGTGAGTTGCAGAATGAAATTTGCACCACTTTACAACATTGCACTACTTGCATTTGACAACTTTTCCCCAAGCGAAAAGTCGCCACCATAGAAAAATGCCTACGAGATAGTGAAAACTGGGAGAGGTTATTATAAAGGGGCCCAACATAATCCAATACTATTAAATGAGAAGTTTCTAAGTGTCACCATATTCGAGTAACATCCTGTCAAATATTGCAGCCATTTTGCACTTTGGACTCTTAAAGGATTCTACTAGTTGCACGTAGCTCGGATCGAAAACTTGTGTCTCACCTAAATAAGCTAAAAGTTACAAAAAAAATATTTATTACCACACGTAAATCCTTGGATAATTTGGAAATCTCCTTGCTTCAAATGAAGTGTCCTAGAAACATTCATTTGGAAGTCCTTTCCATTGACCTTTTGACTCTAATTCCAAAACACACACTTTTAATGACTACCACTTTTCCATCACTTAAGTTTGTTGTTTCAACTTCACTCTAACAAACACATTTCTGTGGAGACCAATAAAAGGCTTTGTTTGTTGTAAGACAATGCTAATAAGAAAGAGGGGACACTCTACAAAGAATGGACATTTATGCCATTAGCAAATTTGCAAGGACAACAGGGTGTAAATGTCACTATGCATGGAGGTCAAGATTATAATGTGAGGTAAATGACAATAAATAGACAACCACCATAAATTATGCAAAGGGTCATCAAATTATACACAAAGGAATAGACAATACTCGAAGAATAACTATAAATTATTTAAGTCAAAGGTCTTTTATTTTATGAAAAAAGCATTGAAAAGGCATTTTAATTATCTCATGTGGCTTATTTTCATGATATTCACATGCACGAGTAAAAAGGGATTTTCATCTTTTATTTTTGAGTTTGGAACAATAATAGTTGTTCTTATGTTGAGTAATAGTGCATCATTTATGCATTGTGTCAATAAACCATAATGTTGATTTGTTCCTTGGAATGTTGTATCATGGAAGTCTAAGTCCAAAAAGAGTTGAGAATCATCGTGATATGTTTTTAATAACCCCAGACAACCCAAGGTATGTGCTCACATTGTTGTTATCAATTTTTCACCATAGCTCAAATTGATAGAGCTGGTTATTCAAATTCATTTTAAGGTGAAAAGTTTCAATTATTTTTGTAGTTCTTTAAACCATCGTATAGTTTGAGTTTTGAGTTTAAAAGAAAATGCAATGTGTTTCAATTTTCCATTCATCATTTGTAGAATTAAGTATTGGTGTATGGTGTACCTAAAGCTTGCTTGCACAATCTTTCAGGGACCTTTTCACTGTCTCCTTCCTAGAACTTGCTACCAATGGTTCTTGTTGAGCTTGGGTGATTAACCAAGCCCTGCTCCAACTCTTCTCAAAGAGTTCACTTGTGCTTAACTTAGGAAGACCAACACCATTTGAAGTTGCAACTCTTCTCTCAACACCTAGAAGGATCTAAGTGTCATCTTCACCATTTTGCTTGAACTGCTTGCAGGGGAGCTAGAGACATTGTTTTCTTGCATATCACATTCACTTGAATGCATCTTAAGGGTTCTTTAACTTTCAATTTACCCGATCTCAAGATCTTGCCTTGAAGAGGCCTAATCTCTACTAGCCCTTACCAGTCAGTATTTTGCCTTTTTCTCTCAAACTTGCCAAACAACCTATCAAAGAAACTTGATTTCCTGATACCCTTTTTGGACTTTTAAATCTTGTATAGGGTTTCAAGCCTCTATCTCTATCGTATAGTTGATTCCTACAATCAAGGAGGATTAGAGCTAATAGGCCTAATACCTAGTGTTTCACTGCTTTTTGATTCAAATCTACCTCTAATGGATTGATTGATACTTCAATCCTTATGGCATGTGAGGATCCTATCTTACCCCACCTGAAGCCATACAGATTTCGTACAGTGGTCTCTTCCCCTGCCTATTCTCTTTATCTTTTCTTCCTAAAACCACTAACTGGACTGTTCTAGCTCGCCTAGGGTTTGAGTTTTATAAACTTGGCTCCATTCCCTATGCCACCTACTATTAAATATTTACAATAGACTAGCTTCCCTCCCATATTCAACCAATCTTAGGAGTATCCCGTGGTCAGTGTTTATGGGGGAGCCATTCCAAATCTTGCTGCTCAAAACAGGGAAAACAAACACACTACAACCTAATCTATGAATTAGAAACAACAAAACTACACTAAGCAATTTGTATACAAGATGAAGGTTACTCTATACTATCCAATGAACACAAACACGGTGTGAAATCAATATGTACAGTGCCTTCAAGGTCTCTATTTTTTAAAACACACGGGTAAACATAGGAAGAATGCAGAAACTTCTCTATTCCTTCACAAAAAAACTTGTTTACAATGCATACTACTGTTTCTATGAGCCATCATCCCCTATTTGGATGCCTTTACCATGTTTCAAGGAAATTGCTTGACTCCACATCCCTGATTTCAAGGGAATCTAATCTAACTGAGTTGCATGCAACCTAACAATGTTGCCATGCACTTTTGCAATATTCTTGCAACTCCTTCCATCCTCCTGCATTTTAGGATCTCTAACTCCTTGATTCTGAGCTAACAACCTCCTCAACTACCTCTTGGCATCTTCTAACAACAATCATGCATTTAGAACACATTTAAGGCTCTATATTCTAACATATGTTGTCTAAGGCTAATTAAAGCAAAATTTAACCACAATGATAACCTATTGATGACCTTAGTCCTAGTGACTAACTCATCACACACCAACAAGACCTTCTAAGGTCCAAACTTAGCACTCTAATATCCTGATTTGGATAAGATTAGGTACAAGCCAAAACTTGACAAACCAAAATGGAGTTAAGCCAAGGTGCTCCTGCACCATCCTCCCCAAAACAGAAAATTTCAATCCACCCTTGGATTGAGCAAGTTGAGATCAATGCCCAACTTCTTGAACTCTGCCTCCTTGATCCACACTGCATCTTCATCAGGTTGTCCATGCCTCCTAATCAAATGTTCCTTATATTCTTTGGTCCTAGTCCTTTTGTAGACCCTGGTATCCAATATCTCATCAACTTGCTTGACTGTAGTGGAGGGTAGTTTGAGTTCTTCCACATCTTGGGTGACTTCATGAATGGTCTAATCCATGTTTACTGGTGGTCCTTTGTAGTGTACAAGATTTGCAACATTGAAAATAGGGGACAGTCCACTGTCACCTGGTAGCTGCACCTTGAATGCATTATTTCCATATTTCTCCAAGATAGGACAGGGACCTATCCTCTTTATTTGCAATTTGTGAGGAACTCCTTTCTGCATTCTAGACTTGTTCAAATGCACCATCACCAAGTCACCAACATTGAATTGAACTTCTTTCCTATGCTCATCCACCTTAATCTTATGTTTCATGGTATTTTCTGCCAGTGTTTTTCTGACTGTCTCATGAATCTCCTGCATTGCACAAGCAAATTCATCAGTATATCCACTTCCCTTGACTCCATCCTTCAACTCTCTTAGCTCATAAACACCTCTAGGATGTAGTCCATAAACAATTTCAAAGGGACTCTTCCCTGTTGACCTATTGACAGTATCATTATAGGCATATTTAGCTTGCCCAATCAATTGATCCCATTGTTGACCATACTCCTTGGTCAAGCATCTTAAGATATTTCCAAGTGTCCTATTTACCACTTCGATCTGACCATCAGTTTGGGGATGGTATGCAGATCCAAAGGATAAATTGGTGCCCATTCTTTGCCAAAGAGTCTTCCAAAAATGACTCATAAACTTAGTATCTTTGTCTGATACAATGCTCATTGGTAAGCCATGAATCCTTACTATCTCTTTGAAGAAAAGAGAGGCTATTTGATTGGCATCATTGGTTGTTTTGCATGGCACAAAGTGAGCCACCTTGTTGAATCTGTCTACAACCACATAAACACTGTCCATACCTTGTTTTGTCTTGGGTAGACCAACTACAAAGTCCATACTCAAGCATTCCCATGGCCTAGTAGGAATGGGTAGTGGCTGATATAGGCCTGCATTTGAAGAAGTACCCTTGGCCTTTTGACACACTACACAACTTTCCACATACCTTCTGACATCTAAGTTCATTCTTGGCCAAAAGTAAAATCTTTGAACCAGTTCCTAAGTTTTGGTGATCCCAAAATGGCCACTCAATGCACCATTATGCTTTTCTTGTATCAAATTCTCCCTAATGGAGCCTCTAGGAACACATAGTTGATTTCCTTTAAACAAAAGATCACTTTGCAAAGTATACTCAGCATATTTGCTATGGAAATGATTCTTGTATTCAACACATACCTTATAAATATCTGCAAAGTCTTCATCATCTGCATATAGATCCTTGAAATAATCTATTCCAATGCTCTTCAACTGAATTTCTTGAATTGTGAGGACTCTTCTGCTCAAGGCATCTGCCACCTTGTTGAGAGCTCCTTTCTTGTGCTTGATATTAAAGGTGTAAGCTTGCAAGTACTCCACCCATTTCATGTGTCTGTGACTCAACTTCTCTTGTGAATTTAGGAAACTGAGTGCTTGGTTGTCTGAATACACAATGAATTCTTTGTGAAGCAAGTAGTGCCTCCACTTCCTTAGAGCTTGGACCAATGCATACATCTCAAGGTCATAAGAAGAATACTTCTTCTTGGCCTCACTTAACTTCTCTGAATGAAAAGCCACCGGTCTGCCCTCTTGACTGATAACAGCTCCAATAGCTACATTGCTTGCATCACATTCAATGGTGAATAGCTTCTCAAAGCTTGGTAACACCAAAATAGGTTGGGTAGCTATCTTCTCCTCTGTTGTTGTCTTTGGAGTAGGCCAATTGAGGATTGCTTCCACTTTACTGCTATCCATCTTCAAGTTGCCATGTGATAGCACAAATCCAAGGTACACCAGCTCTGTTTTGATGAACTCACACTTTTCCAGATTGATCATCAGCTTCTCCTCCTGTAGCTTCTTGAAAATCAACTCAATATGTTGGAGGTTCTCTTCTCTTGTTCTGCTATAGATTAGTATATCATCAAGATATACCACTACAAACTTGCCAATGTAGTCTTTGAGGATTTTATTCATGAGTCTCATGAATGTGGAGGGGGCATTAGACAAGCCAAATGGCATAACTAGCCACTCATAGAGACCCTCATTGGTTTTGAAGGCTATTTTCCACTCATCTCCCTCATGTATCCTAATTTGGTGATAACCACTCTTTAAATCTATCTTGGTATAATACCCAGCTTCACCTAGACAATCCATGAGATCTTCAATCCTAGGGATAGGGAACCTATACCTGATGGTTATCTTGTTTATTGCCATGGAATCAATACAAAGCCTCCATTCTCCTCCCTTTTTAGGTGCTAAGATAGTGGGTGCTGCACATGGACTAATGCTTTTCCTAATGAGACCTTGGTTGAGAAGTTCTTGAATCTGCCTAGCTATTTCCTCATTTTGTTGAGGTGTCATCTTGTAAGCTGCTTTGTTTGGAAGGGTAGCTCCTGGTATCAAATCTATCCTATGACTTATGGCTCTTTTAGGAGGTGATGTTGTTGGTTGACCACTACTTACTATACCTTCATAGGTCTGCAACAAATTTTGTATCTCCTCAGGTAACTCTTTCCTTTCAGCTACTTTCTCTTTGCTCACCTCTCTTAGCTTTATCATCACTGCATAGCCAACTCCTTCTCCTTCTTCCAAGGCTTCCAAGAACTCTTTTTCACCCACCATGAGCAGTTTAGAACCTGCTGTCTGCACCTCTGTATCTTCTAGCAAAGACTGAATTTTGAAAGTCACCTTGTATTTCTTGAAAGTGTAGGAGTTCTTTGCTCCATCATGCATAGCTTGGAAGTCAAATTTCCATGGTCTACCTAGGAGCAAGTGGCATGCATCCATAGGTAACACATCACACAAAACTTTGTCCTTGTACTTACCAATTGAAAACTCCACCCATGCTTGTTCATTCACCAAGACATGCTGACCCTTATTGAGCCATGTGACCTTGTAAGGGTTGTTGTGGGGTATCCTTGTCAACTTCAGCTTGCTGACTCCCTCCTATAACACAATATTGTTAGTAGAACCTGAGTCAATGATGACTTTACAAAATTTTCCCATCATCTTGCACTTTATCCTAAACAAGGACCTCCTTTGGCTTGGCTCTTCTTTAACTGGTTCCTTGATCAAAGTTCTCCTCATCATGAGGTTCTCACCTTCCTCTGAATTCAATGGTACTTCAGGATGTTTATCTGCTGCAGCTATCTCATCTTGAATTAGGTTAGTTCTCTTATCTCCTCCATGAGAAGTACTACCTTTCTCTGGACATCTATAGGCTGGGTGTCCCAATTGGTTGCAGTGATAACATTTCATGTTGGTGAAGTAGCTACCTCTTCCTTGTCCACCACTTCTTCCTCTGGAGCTAAAACCTCTTCCTCTACCACCTCTACTAGAGCTTCCTTCTTGCTGCTCAGAATATCTGACTTCTCCTTGGGCTCTTGGTTCTGAACTTCTTCCACCATAACCACCTCTTTGTCCTCTGCTATCTTTCCCTTTACCTCTACTTTTGTGGTTTTGTCCTGCTTCTTTTTTCCTTTCTCCTCTATCTTCAAAGCCATTTGATAGCATTGGCAGACTATTTTGAAGTTTACTAAGCTCATGTATTCTTGGATAGACCACTTGAGCCCATTCAAGTACCTTGCTAGCTTGATGCTCTCATCTTCAACCACCTTTGATCTAAGGCATAATTTTTGAAACTCCTCTATGTATGTTTGAACATCCATATCTTTTTGCCTCAGATTGTGTCTTCTCCTATGCAACTGAACTTCATAATCATCAGGGAGGTAGGTCTGCCTTATCTTAGTTACCATTCCTCTTCATGAAACTATGGGACCTTTGCCTTCTTTCTCTCTTTCAGATTGTACAAACTTCCACCATGTGAGAGCTGCTACTCTCAACCTTGACTTGGCCACCTTTACCTTTTGGGCCTCTGTTATGCCATCACATTCAAAGTGATTTTCAATGCTCTCAATCCAGTCTACAACTGAATCAAGGTCCATTTGTCCACTAAATAGTGGCACACCCTCCAATGCTTTACCACTTAGGGCCGGAAATGCCTTTAGGAAGGGTTCTTTAGCAAGAACAGGGTTAGGCTTTGGAGCTTCCTCCTCCAAATCCTCTTCTTTTTCCTTGGCTTCCTGCTCTTCCTTCTGCTCTATCTTGTCCTTCACTTTATCTTTTGTCTCATGGACTTCATCCAAGAGCTTCTCCACTTGAGATAACCTCTCTCTTAGCAACCGGTTTTCTTCCTCTTGTTCTTCTACCTTTTTAGCCAACTCAGCATTAGTCACCATGGTTCTTTCCTCTGGTGTGTTCTCTACTACTGAATTTGTGGGCTGCAACATCAATCACAAGCCTTGAATCAAACGTTGCTCTGATACCAATATGGTGTATGGTGTACCTAAAGCTTGCTTACACAATCTTTTAGTGACCTTTTCACTGTCTCCTTGCTGGAACCTGCTACCAATGGTTCTTGTTGAGCTTGGGTGATTAACCAAGCCTTGCTCCAACTCTTCTCAAAGAGTTCTCCACTTGTGCTTAACTTAGGAAGACCAACACCATTTGAAGTTGCAACTCTTCTCTCAACACCTAGAAGGATCTAAGTGTCATCTTCACCATTTTGCTTGAACTGCTTGTAAGGGAGCTAGAGACATTGTTTTCTTGCATATCACATTCACTTGAATGCATCTTAAGGGTTCTTTAACTTTCAATTTACCCTGTCTCAAGATCTTGCCTTGAAGAGGCCTAATCTCTACTAGCCCTTACCAGTCAGTATTCTGCCTTTTTCTCTCAAACTTGCCAAACAACCTATCAAAGAAACTTGATTTCCTGATACCCTTTTTGGACTTTTAAATCTTGTATAAGGTTTCAAGCCTCTGTCTCTACCATACAGTTGATTCCTACAATCAAGGAGGATTAGAGCTAATAGGCCTAATACCTAGTGTTTCACTACTTTTTGATTCAAATCTACCTCTAATGGATTGATTGATGCTTCAATCCTTATGGCATGTGAGGATCCTATCTTACCCCACCTGAAGCCATATGTATTCCGTACAGTGGTCTCTTCCCCTGCCTACTCTCTTTATCTTTTCTTCCTCAAACCACTAACCAGACTATTCTAGCTCGCCTAAGGTTTGAGTTCTATAAACTTGGCTTCATTCCCTATGCTACCTACTGTTAAATATTTACAATAGACTAGCTTCCCTCCCATATTCAACCAATCTCAGGAGTATCCCGTGGTCAGTGTTTTTCGGGGAGCCATTCCAAATCTTACTGCTCAAAACAGGGAAAACAAACACACTACAACCTAATCTATGAATTAGAAACAACAAAACTACACTAATCAATATGTATACAAGATGAACGTTACTCTATACTATCCAATGAACACAAACACAGTGTGAAATCAATATGTACAGTGCCTTCAAGGTCTCTGTTTTTGAAAACACATGGGTAAACACAAGAAGAATGCAGAAACTTCTCTATTCCTTCACAACAAAACTTGTTTACAATGCATACTACTATTTCTATGAGCCATCATCCCCTATTTGGATGCCTTTACCATGTTTCAAGGAAATTGCTCGACTCCACATCCCTAATTTCAAGGGAATCTAATCTAACTGAATTGCATGCAACCTAATAATATTTCCATGCACTTTTGCAATATTCTTGCAACTCCTTCCATCCTCCTACATTTTAGGATCTCTAAGTCCTTGATTCCAAGCTAACAACCTCCTCAACTGCCTCTTGGCATCTTCTAACAACAATCATGCGTTTAGAACACATTTAAGGCTCTATATTCTAACATATGTTGTCTAAAGCTAATTAAAGCAAAATTTAACCATAATGATAACCTATTGATGACCTTAGTCCTAGTGACTAACTCATCACACACCAACAAGACCTTCTAAGGTCCAAACTTAGCACTCTAATATCCTGATTTGGCTAAGATTAGGTACAAGCCAAAACTTGACAAACCAAAATGGAGTTAAGCCAAGGTGCTCCTGCACGAAGTATTGTATTAAATGAAAAAGAAGGTACTTCATTTTGTATTCAATTTTTTATTACACAATGTTTCATACATTTGTTGCAAAATAAAAGTACAAAATTAAATAAGAAATGTACAAAATGTTGTTTTGTATTCATTTGGATGAAAGTGCAGCAAGTGTCCCACACAATCTGTGGGAGTAGCTGAAGTAATGAGCCATAAAGAGTACACTACACTACTGAAGATAAAAAGGAGAAAAAAGCACATAAAAGGGAACATAGCCGTCATTGCCTGAACTTGTCCTCAAGATGCTTTCAGTGTTGAGCTCTCCTCTTTGCCTATTATTCTCTAAGTGAGCCTACAAGTGGATGAAAATGTTTGTTATATCTCAGGTTATGAATCCTCCTACATGATCCATCGATAGCAATGTAGAATATTGTTTATGATGCATTGAATCAACTGAGCAAAGACAAGAGGAGTGCAAGAGAATACCGAGGAGAAAACATCATAAGAAACTTTTGAATTTATTTTTTAATCTAACACTTTTTGTTTCATGTGCAGGTATAGGAAAATCTATGTCGCTAATCTTTTGAATATTTTAAAGCATGTGGTGTAAAATGGACTCCCATAAGGATTGAGTTCAACATGCTACCCCTCAACATTCCATGGAGGTGTTGAGAAAAGAAACAATTCAATATTGCTCAAAGGAGATATGCATCTAAAGGAGTACATCAAGTGTCATAAGAGATCAAGCCAGTGATCATCTAGGACAATCAAGTCTGAAGGTGCAATTAGTTGAAGATCATAGATGATCAGTTGCTTAAGTGAATCATCATTAAGTGCATCATCATAGAGTGAGATAGTGAATAGGCATACATAATGCCTTGTTTACAAGTCATCAATAACAACTAAAGCAATTTGAGAAGCCTTAGAACACCTATTGGTATGTGGTGACTGATCATGTTATACTATACACTCTTTATGTATCCTCACTGGGGTCTAGGCCTGGGCTAGGTCTCGAGTGGGGGTTCAAAGGTGGCAACCCACGAAAAGCGAGGGTTTGGGGCAGTAGCCCCCAAAAAAAAAAATTCCCTATTTTTTGTGTCATCATCGAAAAAGGAAAAATCATTGAAAAAAAACTGACTTTGTAGAACCCTAATTTGGAAGCTTCTAAGCTTGTTATAAGGGGTTGGGATAGGAGTTATAGTATGATGAAAAAGGAGATTATTAGTGAGATTTTAATATGTTTTACACTAGATAATAAAATCATTGGATGAATGTGGTTTTGTGGATGTAGCCCAGATTGGGTGAGCAACGTTAAATTCTTTGTGTTGTCTTGTTTTTTCTATTATTTTCTTTGTGTTTTATTTCTCTATTTTATTGATCAAATATGCATTTAACTGTTAGATATATATTTTCTAACCCTGACAAGTGGTATCAGAGTAGGTTGTGTTTGATTATCGTCTACAGGAAGGTCTCATGGTTGAGTGGGAGTCTCACAGTTAATTGGAAGGAATGGTGAACGAGGGTAAATTAAAGGTAGATAAATTCATTCGGTAGAATTATCAGTTATGGAAGATGCAAATAGAGGATTATCTCTTTCAAAAGGGTTAATGGAGGTCATTGGAAGGAATAGCCAAGAAACTAGCAATAATGAGTGATGAGGATTGGAATCTTCTAGACATAAAGGCATTAGGAGCCATTTGTTTATGCTTGGCACAATCGATGGCATTCAATATTACAATAGAAAAGACAACTCAAGTGTTGATGGAAACCCTGGCGAAGTTATATGAAAAGCCTTCCGCTTCGAATAAGGTATTTATTATGAAGTATTTATTTAATATAAAAATGGTAGAAGGTGGGTTAGTTTTTGATCATTTAAATGAGTTTAATACAGTTACTAGTCAATTAACTTCTATAAATGTAAACTTTGATGAAGAATTTGGGGCTCTTTTGATTCTATGTTCTTTTCCAAAAAGTTGGAATAGCTTGGTAATGGTTGTTAGCAATTTTGTTTCTAGTTTGAATACATTGAATTTTGATGATGTTGTTGGTGTTATTTTGAGTGAGGAAATTCATAGGAAAAGCTCAAGTGAAAAATCCACACCAGACAGTGTTTTGAATACAGAAAGCAGGGGCACAACAAAGGAGAGAGGAAACAATTCTGGAAGTCATGGGAAGTCATGAGAAAATCAAAGGAAAAAAGGTCCCAATATAGAGACAAGAGGGATTGTCGATACTGTGGTAAGCCGGGTCATTTAAAAAAAGATTATTGGTCTTGAAAAAATAAAGGAGACAAAAATGAAGGCAATAAAGAGGAAAATGTGGTAAGTAATAAATCTGATGAGGATGCTTTGATTCTTTCCCTTGATAATACTAATGATTCTTAGGTGTTAGATTTAGGGGCTTCATTTCATGCTACACCCCATAGAAGTTATTTTCTTGATTATGTCCAAGGGGATTTTGGGCTAGTTTATTTAGGAGATAACGAACCATGTCAAATTGTTGGAAAGGGAAGAATCAATATTAAGTTGTAGAATGGGAATCATTCGCTACTACATGAGGTAAGACACATTTCAAAATTAAAAAAAAATTAATTTCAATAGGGAAAATAGATGATGAAGGTTGTGTTACATTTATTGATAAAAATTAGAAGGTTACAAAAGCTGTCGTAGTGGTAACAAAAGGTGTAAAAGTATGCACTTTACCTATTATAGATAAAAACCAATGTTTAGGAACAAACTATTGCAGTTCAGTAGGCAAAAAATCCAACAGTTGCTATGGATTCTGAATTAGCACTATGGCATAATATACTTGGGCATATGAGTGCAAAAGGTATGAAAGTACTTCATTCAAATAATGTTTTACCAGGTCTAAAATGTGTTAATATGAATTTATGTGAAAGTTGTGTGTATGAAAAACAAAAGAGAGTTAGTTTTCTCAAAGATGGGAAGCAAAAGAAAGATGAGAAATTGGAGCTTTTGCAAATAGATGTATGGGGACTAGCTTAGGTATCTTCTCTTAGTGGCTCTCGATATTATGTCACTTTTATTGATAATGCAACAAGGAAGGTATGGATTTATTTCCCTAGGTATAAATCTGATGTATTTTAAACTTTTAAAAAATGTTGAAGCTTGGTTGAGAATGAGACGGGTAAAAAGTTAAAATGTCTTAGATATGATAATGGTGGTGAGTATTACAACAAAGAGTTTGAAGATTATTGTTCCTCAAATGGTATTCGTAGGAAAAAAATGGTTCCAAAGACTCCATAGGACAATGGAGTGCCTGAGCGCATGAACAAAACAATAATGGAGTGTGCACGGACTATGAGATTGTCGTTGGGCTACCTACAAACATGTGGGAAGAGGTTGTAAAAACTGTTATTTATTTAATCAATAGAGGTCCCTCTAATCATTAGGGTTGTGGTATTCCAAAGGAAGCATGGACAGGTAAGAAGGTGAGTTATTCTTTTCTCAACACCTTTAGTTTTGAAGCATTTGCACATGTAGATTCTAAAAATAGAACCAAGCTTGATGCAAAATCAAAGAAATGCATATTTGTTGGATATGGAATTGATGAAGTTGGTTATAGGATTTGGGATTTGAAAATTAAAAAAATGTGAGTAGGGATGTCATATTCAATGAGAAAGTGTTGTACAAAGATTAGTTGCAGCAACATGAGAAGAAAGAAAATGATTATATAGTGTTGGATGATACACCAAACAACGATGTTCCAGTGGTTCCTCATGCTCCACAACAACATCAACAACAAATACCACAAACTCCAGTGAATATTAGACGATCTTCAAGGATAAGTAGACCTCCAGAAAGCTTTTCTCCCTCTTTGTATTATATTTTATTAATTGATGCTAGTGAGCCAAAATTTTATAATGAAGTTATGTAGATGGATACCAAGGTTTAGTGGGAGCATGCAATGGAAGAATAAATTGAATCCTTATTGAAAAATCATACTTGGGAATTATGCAAGTTGCCAATAGGTAAAAAGGATTTATGAAACAAATGGGTTTATAGATTGAAAGAGGAGGATGGAGGTAAGAAAATATTTAAAGCCAGATTAGTTGTAAAGGGATTTGCATAGAAAAAGGGTATTGATTTTGATGAAATCTTTTCTCCAGTTGTTAAAATGACCTCTATTCATACAGTTTTAAGTATTGTGGTTGCTGATGATTTGCATTTAGAATAGCTTGATGTTACAACAACCTTTCTCCATGTTGATTTGGAAGAGGAAATATACATCGAACAACCACAAGGATTTGAGGTCAAAGGTTAGGAGAAATTGGTGTGCAAATTGAAGAAAATTTTATATGGATTGAAGCAAGAACCTTGGAAATGGTATATTAAATTTGATAGCTTTATAGCTGAGCATTGCTACAGTCGATGTAATTTAGACCATTTTTTTTATTTTAAGAGGTTGGATGATGATAGCTACATTATTTTATGTTTATATTTTGATGATATGCTTGTAGCGAGGTCTAACATGGATCACATAAAGGAGTTAACATCAGTTAGAAAATTCATTTGCTATGAAGGATTTGGGGGCAGCAAAAAAAATCCTTGGTATGAAGATTACAAGAGATAGGAAAAGAAATAAAAAATCTTAGGTTGATTATGTTGAAAAGGTGTTACAAATATTTCATATGGAGAATGCAAAAATTGTTAGCACACCTTTGCCAAGTCATGTCAAATTGACTAAGGATATGTGTCCAAAGACACAAGAGGAGGAAGAAAAAATGTCCAAGGCACCATATGCTTCAGCTATAGGTAGTTTAATGTACACTATGGTATGCACATTCAATAGGAGTTGTTAGTAGGTATATGAGTCATCCTGGAGTTGAGCATTGAAATGCGGTAAAATAGATTCTCAGGTATTTGAAAGGTACATCCAATAAGTGTTTATATTTTTGGGGCTCTAATACTAATTTAAAAGGATATGTTGACTCATATTTGGTAGGTGATGTAGATACTAGGTGGGGTATCATAGGTTATGGGGTATGTGAAAAATCATTATGGAAAAATTAGGCCCTTAAGTGGTGAAAAATTCAAAAAAATCAGAGTTAGGCAACTTGACGTAAAAATTTGAATAAGTTATCTATATTATTTCAAAAATATGTAAGAATAAAATTTGTAGCAAATTGAATGTAGTTTCTAAACTACTAGGTTTATTTTTAAAAAATCTATTTGGTGAAAATTTGTAATTTCAATGTAGTAACTTACTTAAATTTCACGTAAAAAAATAAGTAGGTGTTTTCTAACCACCTAACCACCATAAAATGATAATTATTTTTTATAAGATTTTAAATATAAGTAGAGGACTCATGTCTTGATGTGATGCATATTTTTAATAATTTTTTCCAAGTAAATAATGAATTATGATATTTTTATTACAAAAAATATAAAACTTGTATGTCCGACCACCTTAACTTGGTCAAAACTTCATGAATTTTATTTTTTAATCTTATAGTATGTGAAGCATATAATGTGACACATATTTTAGATTCAAAAATGCGATCTCGTTTGAAAGCTATAGATGTTTTCAATGACCTATCAATCAAGACTTTAGTCGTAATTCAAATAGAAAATGAATAATAATTATTTATTAAATTCAAAGTAAAGCATAATTTATATTGGTGGAAAGCTGAGAATCTCCTTTAAAAACCCCTTTCATTTCATCAATTTTGTGTAAAAAAAAGTCGTCAGCCACATACCTATCATATTGCCACTTTTTGGCTCATCATGATCTTGCACATACCCAATGTATTTACAGTTGGTGGGACAATAGTGAGTTTGATTTATCAGTTGCAAATGGTGGTTGCTTTATCAACCATGGAGAGAGAGTATGTTGCTACAATAGAGGTGGCAAAGGAGATGATATGGCTACAACTTTTCATGGAAGAGTTGGGAAAACATGCTGAAAATTACTTGTTTACAAACAAGCAGAGAGCTAGACATCTTGTAAAGAATTTTTCCTTGCACTCTAAAACCAAACACATACAGTTGAGATATCATTTCATTTGGTCAATGTTGGAGATGGATAGGTAAAGATGGAAAAGATACATATAGATGTCAATCCAGTAGATATGTTTACGAAGGCGGTGACAAGGGAGAAGTTGAGCTCCTCTTCAGCTTCGACTGGCCTTCAAGGTTGAATTCAAGTATAACAGAGTAGCAAGGTCAAAAGAGATTATTTCTAGTGGGAGATGTAAGTGCAACAGTGTCATTTGGGATTAGTCTCCAAGTGGGAGATTGTGTTGGTGTGGAGCCTGATCAGTCTCCAAGTGTGATATTGTTGGTATGTGGAGATTGATCATGCTATACTGTACACTCTTCATGTATCCTCACTAGGGTCTGGGGCTGAGCTAGGCCCCAAGCGGGGGTTAGAGGGTGGTAGCTCTTGAAAAGTAGGGGTTAAGGGATGGCATCCCTTGAGAAAAAAATTCCCTATTTTTTGCGTCGTCACCAAAAAAAATAACTTTGTAGAACCCTAATTTGGAAGCTTCTAAGCTTGTTATAAGGGGTTGGGATGGGAGTTACAGAATGATAAAAAAAATGATTATTAGTGATATTTTAATATGTTTTATCCCAGATAATAAAATCATCAGATGGTTGTGGTTTTGTGGATGTAGCCTAGATTGAGTGAACCACGTTAAATTCCCTGCGTTGTCTTGTTTCTACTATAATTTAATGTGTGTTTTATTTTTCTATTTTATTGATCAAATATGCATTTAACTATTAGATATTTTCCTTCTATCCCTAACAAAACCTTCAACATGGTGTTGTATTTCAAAATCTTCTATGCATAAATCAAAATTTAATATCAACATTTGCGGCCTAGGAGATAAAAATGCATGAAAAGTACAAAGGAAAGGTTGACTCCATCAAGAAACAGAGTGACAAGTGGTTGCAAGCATGAAAGTCAATAAGTGAAGGAAAAGAAGCACTAATGAATTGAAATGCACTACACTAAGTGTTTGAGCTTAATGCAATGTAAAACAACATCATTGATGTCAATTGAATACAATAAATTCAAAGTTGGTTCCAAAACAATTGATGCTACAAAAGCTATTACATTGCAATGCCAGATAATATAGTGAAAAAGGTGAAATATTGAGATACTTTTTTGAATGTTCAAGTGCATAAGATAAGTGACAATAAGTAGAAAAGTAATCTACATGTGCACCATGATGGTTGAGTCCAACCTTACAAGCAAGTAAGTAAATAGAAACATTCATATGCAGTGCACTTGAAGAGCAAAAGGAGCTTTTGTATGTTTCATTTTGCAAGAGTGTATGAAAATGTCATTATCATGCTAAACATTGAAATTGCATGGAATATAAAACCTGTTTTGATAAGTAACTGGAAATCATTAGTTAAGTTGAGCATTATTGTATCTATGCACTTCAAGAAAGAATGGAAAGAAAAAGATTGTTAATAGTGTGTGCATCATGTTGGAGAGATACAAACAATGCAAGGAGGGTAGTGTGTTCCATTGAGAATTATCTCTAAGTTAAGAGAAATATGCATTATGAGAACAAGAAAATAAAGCTACAACTATAGGTGTTGAGCTTGAAAAGGTGAAGTCATTTTTCTTTCAAAATAGTGAGCTTATGCTATAGTGAACTAGGGTTTCAAAATAAAACAAATGAAAAATACCCACTTTGAACTTTTAAGAGAAAAACCACATGGTGTGCATTAAGAAGTTTCAAAATGCAGAGAAATGGAGGCATTTCGAGCTTAGACACAAGTATCAAATGGACTCAACCAAGCTCTCATGGCCACATCTTGAGAGTAATTCTCTCTTACAAATGGTGATACCCATTTAGGGTATTGTGTTCTAAACACAAATACAAAGCAAATCAAGTGTTTTGAGCTTATCATAAGAGGATCGTACCATCATAAATGAAAATAATGGAGCTAATGGACATGGCCATGATGGGTTCATAAACCCAAAACATGAAAATAACATGTTGCTTGTGCATATGCAGTGGAAGGTATGAGAAATGGAAGTGCATAGAAACCCTCGCTAGTGCTCTCATGGCCGTGGCCTGAGAGGTTGTTTCCTCTTCACAAAACACCAAAACCACTTGGGTTTTCATCTCAAAAGCTCAAAATGAAAAGATAACAAGGGCTTAAGTGCATTTAATAATGGAGCCTTACATAAAATGGGGTTTTTTAAAGCTAATGTCCATGGCCATGAAGGGTCTACAAACCCTCGAAACAAAAACAAAATGCTTAGTTTTCTCTAGAATGTGTCTTCTTTACAAGTCCCATACATTGTTACATCATGGGTTGATCCCAGAAGAAGATTGTTCTATAGAAACAAAAGAAACATATATTGTGAAGCCATGACCTGTACAATGGCCAATCATAGAAAAATGTATTTTTCACTTATTTTGTTGAACAAGCTCACAAATCAAGCTCTTTTTAAGAGGAAAATGCTTTCAAAATGAAGAAAAAAAAGTTCACCTGGTTGTAGGTGGAGAAACTAGTCCAAGCCCATGGATATAGCTTCATCAAAGAGATCGAACCAACCATTTTCATGGTGGCCAAGCAAGGCAAAGAAACAACAAAAGCAAAAAACACATAGAGTGCATCAAAAACCAAGTCAAGGATACATCCTAAAGGCTATTTTCCAATGTCAAATGAAGAAAAAAAGACATTTAAATGTAGACAAAAGACTCACCATCGAATGTAGAGAAGGATGCACCAAAAAATCACCATGAAAGAAGCTTGAAGGTGGGGTTTCCAGCTCAAACCCTAATTCTCATGGTGGCGCCCAGCAAAGCCCCATTTTCTCCAAACTTGGTTGATAAAATGATAGCCAAAAAATGTGTTTAGAATTAGTTTTGATGCTAGGGTTTCCCCATGTGCATAATTCAAATGTGATTTTAATCACATTATTTTCCAAAAAACAAATGCTTATTGATGCCCCATCTCATATGTTGCCTAGGTCGACCAATGCCTTAGGAATTTTAGTGTTTTCTAGAGAAATAAAATAAAAAACTATACCTTGCCCTATGTTTTCCATGTGGTCCATATACACATTGCCCATTTCACTAGGCCAAGTTGTCAATGGATTTTTATTTGGGTCTAGGGCTCATTATCATTTTTATGATTTTTTATATGAAAAATCAAATACATAGGAGCTTTCACATAGTTTTGATTTTTTGCAAATATTGATTTTTTACTCAAACTGTAAAAATCAAAATATTTGAACTCAGGTAGCAAAATCAAGCATATTAGGAGAGTTTCTATTTTTTTTTTTGAAACTATAGTGATTGTAAAACATCACTAATGGTAATGTTTCTATAATTTACCTTAGTGTTTGTTAATATTTAAAATGTAGTTGGTGCACTTGAGCCTTCATGGAAAGTTTCTATTTTGAGTTGGAGTTCTTGGGAAGATTGGAAAAGGAGGTGACAAACTGGACTTTCTATTTTTAGTTCTTGAGCTATTTGCACCTATTTTTGAGGATTTTTGGATGGACCCTTTGGAGATGGGAAATTTCCATCTTTTTGAGGCAGTTTGGAGCATATTTTTGGCACTATTTTCTAGGCTTTTTTCTTGAGCTCAAAAATTGAAGGGTTGCCATTCTGAGATGCAGATGGAATTGATTTTTTCTATTCTCACCATTGATGTAACTTGAGGCCTATAATTTTGAGAAATTTTTAATTTCTCAGGGTTCATAATTTTGTTTCTTTCTCTCGTATGCACTGCAGAGAGACTTGTAAACTCGTTTGAATCAGATTTTGATATTGTACTCCTTTGTTTCAATAAAAACAATAGGCTTCTTCCTCCCATTTTCTTGTTCATAGTTTATGATATCAATTGATGTTAACTATGATTCAAGAGTTGAATCCTCTTTATGTCTTGGTGTTGTGAATTTTTTTTTAGAATTCTATTCTAATTCAGGTTGCATTTTTTGTTCCATTAGTGAGCCTTTGTGCAAATTATTCATGAATTAGGTGGTTTCAAGGTCGAATTGTGAGATCAAAGTTTTTAAAGAGAATTTTTTGAGTACTAAGTTGTCAAGACCACTTAATTTCTAGTTAATCATCTTAGGTTGTAGGATTTACTTTTAAATTTTTCCTTCTCCCCTTTTCCCATGAAAGTATTTAGATTAGATGGTTTACTAGAGGGAACCAACCCGCTTTGGAGATTTTCTCACTCATTGATTGACCCACAAATCAGAGAGTGTTTCCATGTTGCAAAAGGATAGCCAAACCTAGCTTGACTAAGGGTGCAATCCTAATTGCAAACAGTTGTTCCATCCTTTGTTTATGTTATTGGCCATGTGACTATGTTGCCAAAGTTGACAAGAGAACCAATGCCAAGTGATTGTTTGGAGAGATTGGTTGGTTGAAGAATGTTTGGTTGTTTTCAAAGGTATTGGAGGGTATTGAAACATTTATTCCCCCAATTTTCATGATGTTTTTCCCTTGTTGGTGTGTTTTTCCTTCCTTGGATGCCCACTAGGCTAGGTTATCAATGGTGGAAAGGTGTACTAAGATTTATTTTGCATTGCTTTTCAATGAATCCCTTGAAGGGTGACTAAGATTATGTAAAGAGACAAATCATGATGACAATGACTCAAACTCATCCAAGATTAGAGTAGATTTTGGAAATCCAAACACTGAAAACCTAAGAGTAGATAAGCTTCAAAATGATGGATTCCCTTTTATTGGCTTAGACTTATACATAGTGGGGACATATTAATTGAAAAGGTGAGTTCACAGCCTTCTAATGTAAACTTTAGCCTCATGTTGAAGCATACTAAATGAGGAAGGGTTGATCAAGTTTTAATGTCCAAAAATGATGATGGAAGGAGTTTTAGGGTTTATAGAAGAGGAAGAAAATATTCCTTTCTACAATAGAAGGCATTGTTTCAAATTTTTTCATAAATCCCCATGCTTTTCCTTCAAAAAAACTTTAAATGTAAACCATAAACCATTACAACTAACTTTAAATGTAATATACACATTTAATTGAGGCATATATATTAAGGAATATACACATTTGCATGTATTAATTTCTCTTAATTTTTATATTTCAAAAAATACACTAAATCAATAACAAATATTACAATAGTGATGGAAGAACATCTTGAAAATCCTCCCATTTCTCAATACTTGTAGCAATACATGCAAGGAAATAATCCTCCCATTTGCAGCCCAGATCATGAAATATATATATTGTACAAGAAGAAACGATGTTGTACCTCCAACTTGAGATGTCATATGTGGGGTGCCTTCAAATACAGATGTGTTTTCTAATGTTCCTTCAAAACCCAATGTTGTTGATGGTTTTTTTTCAACTAGAGATGTGTTTTCTAATGTGCTTGGAAAACCACATGTTTTTGTTGGTGTGTCTTCAACTGGAGATGTGATTGTTGTTGTACTTTGAGCATGATATATTGTAGATGGCGTGCATTCAACTTCACCAATGGTTGATGATGTGCCCCCAACTTTGGGATCCATTTGTGCCCTTCCACGATTTTTTTTCATTCATGCCCTTTGTGCTACCAATTGGATACCTCTCTTAGATTGCACAAGAATTTCTTGTTGTATGCTGCAATTCCTTTGCTTCATGAGCTTGCATTTTTTATTCTCTTCTCCTTCCATTTTTAACTTCATGTTCTTCCGATGTTGCTTTGGTCATTTCCTTGGATGACGTTGAATGCTACATGTTTAAGTAATGCATTGAAACATATTGAGATTGTTGATTACATTGCATTTTATGAAACACACCAAAGTATTTTATGAAAGAAGGTAGCGAGATTTTTGTTAATATGCCTCCAAGAAATGTGGTCTCATGGTGATGGACATCACCATTTGAGACCACATTTATTTAAGGCATTCTTCCAAACAAATCACTTCCTTTTTCTATGCCACCACATTTTTTCGTACATGTCTACCAACGAATCTTATCAAACATGTCTATGCTACAACATTTTCCATACATATCTACCTTATCATTTTTCATACATGTCTACCAAAGAATTTTATGAAAGAAGGAGGTGAGCTGTTTGGAAAAATGCCTCCAAGAAATGTGATCTCATGGTGATGGACATTAGCATGAGACCACATTTCTTTGAGGCATTCTTTCAAATAGTTCACTGCCTTATTCTATGCTAACACATTTTACAAACATGTCTACCAAAGAATCTTATCAAACATGTCTATGCTACAAAATCTTTCATACATGTCTACATTCATACTACAAGAAAAGTAAGTAATGCATTGTTTCAAACATATCCATACTGCTGATTACATTGCATTTTATGAAACACACCAAGAATTTTATGAAACATATTCATATCACTTATTACATTGCATTGCATATCTTTAAAAATCAAAGCATTAATTTACATTGCATAAATAATGTAATTTATCAAACATTTCATATCTTATCAAACATTGCTATCCTCAACCTAAGGTTTATAGCAAGCTTCAAAAAACCCATAACTTTTGATGTATCTAGTGAAAATATATGAAACTTGGTACTAGTTTTTTGTAGGCCTATATGCATGTGCTAACAAAAAGAGGGTTGGGTATGTGCAGGATCATGATGGGCCAAAAAGTGGTGATATGATGGGTATGTGTAGGGTATGTGGCTGATGACTTTTTTTTACCCAAAATTGATGAAACAAAAAGGGTTTTTAAAATAGATTCTCAGCTTTCCACCAATATAAATTATACTTTACTTTGAATTTAATAAATAATTATTATTCATTTTCTATTTGAATTATGATGAAAGTCTTGATTAATATGTTGATTAAAAAAAATCTATAGCTTTCAAACGGTATCACATTTTTTGAATCTGAAACATGTGTCACATTTTATGCTTCACATACTATAGGATTAAAAAAATGATTTTCATGAAGTTTTAATTAAGAGCAGAATGACATATGATTTTTTTATATTTTTTAAAAGTTGTAATAAAAAATTCATAATTAATTGTTTACTGGAAAAAATACATAAAAATGTGCATCATGATCAGACATGAGTCCTCTTATATCTAAAATCTTATAAAAAAATATTATCATTTTATTGTGGTTAGGGTGGTCAGACAGACACCTACTTCTTATTTTTTCCCTGTAATTTAAGTACTACTGCATTGAAATTTCAAATTTTCACCAAATAGATTTCTTTAAAAAAAAAAAAAACCTTGTAGTTTAGAACTACATTCAATTTGCTACAAATTCTATTCATACATATTTTTAAAATATGATAACTTATTCAACTTTTACTGTTGCCTAACTCTAATTTTTCTGATTTTTTTGCCACTTAAGGGCCTTTTTTTTCCATGATGATCATGCACATACCCAGTTGTGAAAGCATCATTTTGTGTGAGTTATTGACGATAATTTGTTTCTTTTTGCAACTATATTGTGTAAAACCTAGTACTTTGAGGGATTTGTACAAAATTGATTCATGTAAGCGTTGATCAATGTTAAGAAGGGTTTGAGGGGAGTATTTGGAGTGTGGAAAAGTGCTTAGGAGTGACGAAGTGTCAAACCTAGGGTATAAGTTGCTGCCACCTTTGGAAACTAGACAATCTTGTGCTTATTGTTGTCAAAACCACATTGTGATTGTCAACCAAACCATGAAGAACCTGAATTCAAAGAAGGGTTTGTGATGCTATATCTTGGAATTATTCACTATTTTTTTGGCAATGAGGTAACTTTTTTAAGACAAAAATCATTTTCAATTGCAAAAAAAATTCCTTTTTTTATTTGTTAGAAAGGTAAATGGTATGAATGAATGGAAACTTGCATTAACAACTATGTTAAGTCACTTGAATTTATCTAAGAACATAATGAAGGTGATTTTTAATTGCACAAAAAAATTAATGGAAACTTGCATTAACATTGATGAAAGCTCTTAGGTTTTCCAAATTAGTTGAAAATAAAAATTTTCCCACAACCATCACTAATAATGAATCTGGATCTATTATGTCATGTTTTCCATTTTTTATCTTCAAGCTCCTAAAAAATAAACTTGTACATGCATGATTCATCTAATTTAATGTTGAATTCTATGTGTAACAATGAAGATTTATAAAATCATCAAATGAATGGTCTACAAATTGTCAAAAAAAAAACAAAAAAAATGAATATAAACATCTACCTAAAATGAAATAGAGTGAATTCCACTAGGCATGCTAGAAATGGACTACTATAAGCAATGCGAATAGAATTCATAAGTAAATGTGTGTTAATTTTATGTCATTTATATAAGTTTAAACATGAATTAATCTAAATTATGTCATTTTTTAAATTTTTTTCTTCAAACTCATAAAAATTAAACTTTCTTATGCAACTCCCATCTAATTCAATGTTGAATTCTATGTCTAATTGTTATGATTAATAAAATCATGAAAGGGATTTAGTTTATATTGTAAAAAACAAAAAAATATACTAAATAAAAAACATTTCAATATTATGAAAATGAATATAATACCCGAGATAATGTAAAATTATGTAGAAACTTCAAATTGTCTTCTTCTACGTTGTCTAGCATGAAAATTGGTGGTAAAAAGGTGATGGATCAACCATATATTGGTACAATAGGGAATCGACTACATAAAAATTCATTTTTGAGGTGGATAAAGTGTTGAACTAGAAAAATGCATAAGCATGTGGGCCTGAATCATGTGGTCAACCCCTATTTTACTGTTTCAAGGTAAAAACACATTTGGCACTCGCCAAATTTGGAGAGCACCAAATGTGTTTCTTTGAAATGTTTTCTAGATATAGAGAGGAAGGGAGTGAGACTTGAGAAAGAGAGAGGGGATAGGAGTGAGAGATTATTCTAGGTAGCGTGGTAGGGAATGAGACCTAGGAGAGAGAGAGAGAGAGAGAGAGAGAGAGAGAGAGAGAGAGAGAGAGAGAGAGAGAGAGAGATAGAGTTATCTAGTTAGTGGGGGAAAGACTAACAATGAGTGGGGCTGGGAGGATGAGACTTAGTAGAGACAATTAAAAGATCAAAGGAGGTGAGAGAGGGAGGAGGGGTTGGAGTGAAATATATTTGTCTAGGTAGGGTGGGAGGTATGTAAGACATGAAAGAGGAGTGTGAGAGAGGAGATTGGAGTGAAACAGATTAGTCTAGGTAGCATGGGAGGGAGTGAGACCTAGGAGAGAGAGAGAGAGAGACTTGAGAGGGAGAGAGTTATTTAGATAGGGTGGGGGCAGAATTGAGAGAGGGAGTGGGAGATAGAGGGATGGGATACCTAAAAACTCAACCCTCAACCCTCAACCCTTAAAACCAAACCCTTAAACCCTCTACCCTCTGCTCTCAACCCAATACCCTCTACCCTCAACCCTAATCTCTCAACCCTATATCCTCAACCCTTAAACCCTTAAACCCAACTAAACTCTCTACCCACATCCCTCAACCCTATACCCTTAACCCTTTAACCCTTTAACCCTCAACCCTAAACCCTCTACTCTTAACTATTAAACCCTAAACCCTTAACCCTTGACCCTATCTCCTCAACCCTCTATCTCTCTCCCCTACCCCACCCCACCATTCTCTACCTTGGACGGTGGATGGATTTTGATGACGATAATTTGATGGATGAGGATGGATGACTTGACGTGATTTTGATGGGGATTTGATTTTTTCGATTTTATTTTGATTTCGACGATGCGGACGCGACGATGAGGATGGATGGACTTGAATTTGGATGGATGGAATTGAATCCCAAACCCCAAAACCCCAAAACAAGTTCAAATTCCAACTCAACGGATTTGTCCTTCTTTCGATTCCTTTCGGATCTTCTCGGTTTTCGACGATCTTCCCGAACCTCTTTCACCCGGAACTATCCCTTTAACCGGATTTCTGATTAATCTCTTTGAGATCTGAGATGCCCGGATTAATCGGGCCACTTTGTTTTTATGATGATAATTTGTGACGCACTTATCGGATGAGCCCGGAGCAGATTATTTGCAATTCCAAAAATCTTCCAAAGAACTGAAGTAACTTAGGAGTTCTTGAACCGCCCCGAACTTGCTGTAATTGGCATAGCAAATTTCAAGTG
>VDFB02379711.1:167340538-167360832 GCA_007258455.2 Sequoia sempervirens
TCACCCAGTCAACCTTAACCACTAAAAATGTGTTTTCTTTCATAGACTCAAGCTCACACAAATGCAACCAAGTGGTAAGATAAAACCATGTACCACAAAACCATGTGAATACAAAACCACTAACCCCTCATTTAATATTGGTACTAAGTTTTCACTTTATTTAATATTTACCTAATACAATATTACAATACAACATAAAGAGGTCCCCAAATAATTACTTAGTGTGATTAACCACACCTCCTAGATGCATCACAACTAAATAATTTTTTAATTACATTATAATATAAAATTTTATGCAATGGTGTACAACACCATATCCCAATAGGAACAACCTATTTCCTCTCCTCCCAACAATCCACTATTTGTACATACATCTCATTTTCTGTATGATCTTCCTTCTGTTCCTCCATCTCCAAAACAACCACCTTCTCCTTGGGTAGCCTCTCCTCCTCAAAGGTATCTTTCACCTCCAAATCCATCCCTATATTTTAGTAAAGGAAGAATTCAAACGTACAACAATCTAACTAACAATAGAAAAAACCTTCCACAACAAAGATACACTAGAAAAAAATGTTATATTGCTAGAAAAATAATTATTACAATACAATAAGCTGATCTTTCTATATAGTCAAGGATAAAATCCTAGATAAAATATTGAGATAAACCAAGATCATAACAAGTGTCTTAATTATATAATCATAGATAAAAAGTTAAATGACCTAAGTTTAAGTAACTGAATGTTCAAATAGGTTGTAAAGTGAAAATGGTTGGATAATATATATTGTTCACACCAACACCTCCCCTTAAGTGTAACTTAAGGAGGTACAAAAAAATGCATAAAAAATAAAAATGGTCCCTAAGACAAGGCCTAATTAGGTACCCATGTACAAGATATCCCTCACAAATAGAGAAAATAGGAAATATTGTGAGAAAAATTCATCTCCAAAAGAAAGAAAAAAAATACAAAAAATAAAAAAGGAAAAGTGAAGGAAAGAAGGAGGTTTCAACATGACCCCCCCAGGACTAATTTTATCATGAGATAGAATATTTTTCCTATCCATAGGTTTAAAAACTTTAGAAGGACTAAGAATCCTCTAAAATTTATCCTAGAAAGAGAAGGAACATCAAGATGACCATGGAGAATTCCACTGAAGCACAAAGAAGCTATAAACAACTACATAAAAGCTACTATACTGCTAAAACTGAGGATTATCCTCTAGAATCATGATGAATCTTGGGATCAAAGAGATACAATTCTTCATGAGTGGACCCAACCACACTACTTGAAAAATGAACAAGTGGAATGTGAGACAGTAATCTAATAGTAAAAAATAAATATGTCACATCAATCTACACAAGTGACCCCAATGACACTGTTCAACCAATAAAGAGATGGAAAAAAAGGAAACAATTTGATAGTTTAAAATAAAAGTGACAATAGTCTCAAGAGAACTATTCAATTGAGGATGGGAGGTTTCCTCCATAAAAAAATAATGTAATAGTGACTTTATGGTATGTGCTTCATCTCACCAAAATGCATGAGTAACCAGTCATTACATCTACTAATATATAGGAACAAAAAATAGAGACATAGCACACACAAAAGTGAAACCAAGGAAGCTTTGATACCAACATTATGATACCCCCATAATTAACAAACTGAATAGTCCACTTGACACTGTTTAAGACTACATTAGATTATTGACCAAGGAGTGTAAGATTGTGATGGTGCAACAAGATATGTGCCTTCATGGACTCAACTTACTCAAACTAACCTACTTAAGTTATTCTAGTTGCTGGAAACTCATAAAAACTGTAAAACAACGAAAGTAAAACTGAACCTTAGTTGCTATGGGTACCTACAACAATGACTGTAACTGAACTATTTCTAATGAAAGTAAACTGAAAACCTATTTAAGATTACACCAATGTCTAAAATATTCTCTGGAGTATTATTAACATTATTAACAATTATTCCATGCATGTTCCTAGTCATTTACTCATAATAAACAAGAAAGAGAATCTATAATTCGTAAGTAACAGTAAACTAATATTAACTACCAAAAAAAATAAATAATTGAAAGATGAAGTGGAGAAAAATACCTTGAGTGGCCTGCTCAAGTAACTATTCCCACTTAGTTGAGAACAATCTAACTAGTAGATCTCACACATCTTGTGAACTGAACTTCATTTATTGCATAAAATAAAGTATTACAAAAAATCTCACAAACTGGATTTAACCATTTTGTAGAGTCATGTTTCAACTAGAAAATAACAAATGATACAAACTTTGTAAGAACCAACTAACTTAACTATAGACTTTACCATCAGTTATATACAAGTCGAGGGAGTCTTTATTGAAAGTAACAACTAAAACCAAAATCATTAATTCTACTTCCAGATATCTAGAACGTGGTTTTAAGATATGGACTTATTCAATCTATAATTGAAAGAGAATCCTAAAAAATAATAGAACTCTGGCAAACAGATTTCATTAAGGTATGTGTCCATCTTTCAAAGTTATATATCAAAGAAGACCTCTTCTTCAACATTTATTAACTATCATAACAACACATGCTCTATCTTCATGAATTCCTTTGACCAATAACCACCACGTTCAACTATTTTTGCAACATCCCCCGCTCTGGTATTCAACGCTCCTTTTGCTACAGGTTCATCCTGCAACAACTGTGCATCATGGTTCCTCTTTTTGCTACAAACATGTTAGTTCCATAGAATATGTACATAAAGATAACCATCAGATTAAAACATAACTTTCCATCAACATTTCCATGCACATATTCATATAAACCACTTAATGCTAATATATTCAACTATAATTCCATCATCATGCTTTTAGGTCTTAGGTCCGTATAATAGATACAAAAAGGATAATATAATATGTACTTATAGTTTGGAAGTATGTTCAAAAGTATCTTAAAGTCTGATAAAACCAATGAAAAAAAGCTATTATTTGGACCTATCAGATATCTCTACTAAAATCGTACATGCCACAATGTAGTACAAGAAGGTGAAGAAGCAACATCAAAAAATGCACAAGATAGTACTTGCAACTAAAATAGGGTCTCTCTCATAGATATTTTAATAAAAAATGTGCAAAAACAAGGCACACTCACATGGAGTAGGCAAGGCACACTCACATGAAGTTAAACAAGGATGCAATTAAAAATAACAAGGTGTACACAACTAACCCCCATGAAACTTTATAAAATAATGTGAGTATACTAATAGAAAAAAATGATGTGAAAGATTGCTAAAATAAAAGTACAATATGTGGTACTTTATTTTAGTTTGTTTATAAATTGTAGCATCATAAATTGTCACCCTTGACAATTTCACACTATGTTTTTCTCCCCCTTAAGTGCATGGACCTAATTGTAAGCCTAATCTCCTAAATTATGCATTTCATGCCCCATTTTAACATTTATCAACAAATTGCATGTAGAAAACTAACATTCATTTAATGTTTTGTTCCTGACACCTTACATCCCGAAAATAGGGCTAGAACATAGTCGCCCTAGGCAATTTGTTCCCCTATTTTTCCTCCAAAATTGAATATGTCGGAGTTGGCATTTTATTATTTGAATTTCAAATATCGAATGTCGACTATTAGGATTTATTTTTTGTGAAATTAGAATAGTTATGTATATACGAATGGTGAATCTAGACCCAAACAAACATAAAAAACAAATACAATATTAGTCAATTATGCAAATCAAAACCATCATTCCCCATAAGATTCATTTGAAACATGAAGAACAATAAATAAAGTAAAAAACACAAATGAAAGCAATCTAAATCTTATTCAAATGTTCAAATTCTCAATCCCATGGGGGAATTGGTGTTATTTTGATGTGGAAAATAGCCCTTTCCCAATTCCTTGCAAGCTTGAAGATGATCAATGGTGCTCCTTGATAAAATTTTCCATAACCTAGCTATGAAATTGATGAAAACTATGAAACTTGGATGAGAATGGATGAAATTGCTCAAAACATGAAGATAATGACTTTGTATAAGTTGTGGATCCAAAATCAATATGAGAGCTCTCCATTTATTGGAGAGAAGGATGGAGGAATGAGCAAAAAGGATGAATGTGGGATTAAAGATAGGCCAATGGCATTGTGCCACTTGTCAACATGTGAATCGAGAGAGGTGGAGCACATTTTGATGAATGTGCAAATAAATGCTATTAGGTGGATATTTGAATTTGGAGAAGTGACATGTTGGAGGGAGATGAAAGAAGAGTTAATGCCACTTGGCTCAAGAAAAAGGACATGTAAGAGGCCTTTAATGCCTTGTTGGAGGATAAGACATGTGGGAGGGAAAATTCAAATTTGAAGAATATTCCAACTTGATGGCCTTTTTGAATGAAAATGGAAGAATTAATAAATCAATTAAATTGATTTACTTGCACAAGTTGCAAAATCTAGAGGATTTGGTGGATTATGATTAGAGTTAATCAAGATTTGATTAACTTAGATGGAGAGTAGTTTTATTTGACAAATTGACTTAGATTTTAGGATTTAAATAAATCAAAATGAGAGGAATAATGAATATTAGATTTAATTAAATAAAGTTTAATTTATTTAATTAAAAGGGGATGATGTTAGACTTAAATCATATAAATGTTAGTTTATTTAATTTAAAGGAGATGACCTTAGAACTTAATTAAATAAAATGAATTATTTAATTAAAAGGGGGACATTAGGATTAATTAAACAAAATGATTTATTTAATTAATAGAAGATAATGATTTAATCAAACAAAGCGGATTTATTTAATTAAAAGATGAAATATGATGAATTTAATCAAATAAAGATTATTCAATTAAATGGTTAGTAAAGTAGTGATTTAGTATGAATTGGTGTTAGTAAATCAAGATTAGGTGCACGAGATCAATCAGTATAATTTACGTGTCTACATTTTTCCCCTCTTTGAAGTAATGTACCAAGTGCTTTTGGTTCAAAGAATAAACTTTCCACATCAAAATTAAAAAATTCAATTTTGATGCCCCATCGCTGCTCCCAGCAGCTAGAAGTACCAAGACACTCAGCCTTGGGAGAGATCAAAGCTAGTAACTAAACTTGTAGGGTCAGATCTCTGACAAAGAGGTTCAAGATCACTAGCTCAAATGTTTGATGTAGATAATTCCATCGCACTCATGGGTAGCCTCATGTATATTTTGATATATTACACACACTTGATACTTGGATATAAATGTTAGCAAAGATAGAAGAATAAGAAGAATAAGATGAAGACAAGAGGATGCAACAAGCCCATGATCTGACGTGATTTTATTAGAGATCATGAGAGGTGATAGATGATGTTGATTTTCTTATCAAGGATTAAGATTTTAAAAGGGCTACTTACCTTATGTTTGATTACACATGTAGATACGATGCATCAAGGCATAAAGAACTGTGATGGCTTGTGCCTAGTGTGATGGACTTTCTAATTGACAATCGATAGGAGTATTCCTATTCACACTTGGACATACCTAAACCCCATTTAAAATGCAATTAAATATTCCAAACATTCATCAAAACATAGAAAGGAAATCCTTCCTATGTGGTCAACAAGACACCTAAAACATCCTCCCTACACCCAAACAAAGCACGATGATCAAGGTTATATTACAAGAACATCCAAAAGCACAACAAATAAAAATATAATGATCGCTGCCCCATTCCTTTCTCTAAATCCCTTTGTTTAACATCATCGTAGAGGTCATTGGAATTGTTTAATTAGATAAGTCAAAAGACAAAGACCAAGCAAACAAACAAGCTATCAGCTCATACCGCCAGCCAAGACTAAACTATATGATGCTTGATGTTGATGTCCATCAGAGGGAAGGATGCATCCTAGGACATGATGTTATTAGATGATTTGGGATTGGCTAGATGATGGATATTAGCACCAAGAGGTGACCAACTGTTTACCTACCACCTAGACTTGAGACCTTGACGATCGAGTTTTCACTCTTGTAAACTGCCTAGACTTGTTTCCGAATCACACCAAAGGTTGAGGGTGATGATTGATTATTATGAGTGATTTTTATTGTGGGTGAAAGTGAGATGAGACAGATGGGTTTTTCTGAATATTTGGATGTTTTTGATGTTTTTTTGAAATATTTTGAGGCTGTTTTGGTATTTTTTAAGGTGTTTTACAAATGTTTTGATTTTAAAATATTCCAATGTTTTTGTGTTTTCTGAGATTTTGACCAAGAATCTAACCTAAGGACCTATCCTAGGGCCTTAGGGGCTGATCAAAGATTAGCCTTGCTTCACGCTTATACATGCAGAGACCACGAGTTTGATTGACATGTACTCACTATTGATGAGATATGAACAAATGGATTGCTAGTTTATTATGACAGACTCAAAAGGACTCACCTAAGTGTTCTCGAGGGATGATCAAAGATCAATATTGCCTAGATTTAGAGCTTAGAGACTAGAGTTTGACAAAATGGACTCTATTTTTGACTTGTTTTGGGATTTTGACATGTTTTGAATGTTTTTGGATTTTCTTAGTATTTTTTGGATTTTCTGATTTTAGGAAGACTTCAAGAATATACACAAATCTGATCCAATGAGAACATGCCCCCAATGTGATGCAATAGAATAATCTAATATAGGTAGGACAAACTGACCTTGGGTATAGGCCGATAGTACTTGGAGGGATCATGATGTGAACACAAGATCAAGCTATGATGCAGATGTGGATGGGTGACAAAAGGATGTGATGGAAGTGCGATAGATGGATAATGCAAAACAAGCTGCAAGGATCATGATGGATGGAGAGTGCTTATTTACACAAGGAACTTGTTTGCCGTGCTTTTCACTGCTAAGCTATTTTCCCAAAGCACCACCAAGTGGTTTTCGTGAGGATGATTTTTCTCTTTACCGCTTTTAATCCTTTTTGATTTTTTGGCTTCTTTACACCTCGAAGATTAGGGCATAATTTTTTGAGATGGGAGCTATTCATGTGGCTCCTATAGAGGTTCTCCTCCTTTGGCTGATAGTTGATATTCCTCAATTTGTAGCTTGCTATGACGATGAAGGGTCCCAACAAATTAGGTTCAAACTTGCCTCATTGCCCTGATTTGGTAAATTCTTTTGATTCTCCTTTAGCACAAGCTCTCCGAATTGAAAGGTATGACTCCTAATATTCTTGTTGTAGCTTTTCTTGAGATGGTTCTGGTAGACTTGCAAATGGTTTAAGGCATCCATGCACCACTCATCCAATAGTTCCAACTCGTTCAACCATGACACTTGATATTCTTCATTTGTGATGAGATTTGCAATGATATTCCCGTGATGGAGCTTGATCTCTTAGGAGTGATGGCTTATGATCCATAGACCAAGGAGAAGGTTGCACCTATCGTGCGATGCTTGTCTCTCAGATGCCCAAGGAGGGATTCAATTAGGTGCCACCATGACCAATGTCATTGACTCTTTTCTGAGGATTTTAAGATGGTTTTATTCGTGAGTCTCACTGGCCATTTCCTTTGGGTGCATGGAGGAAAAGCCGATGTTGGATATTGAAATTTTGCATAGGTATTGAACACATCTTGATTTTTGAATGGTGTCCCGTTATCTAAGATAAGGGCTTGTGGAACACCGTAGCAACAAATGAGGTAGTTCAGGATGAATTTGGAGATCTGCTTCCCTATGATATAGGTCATGGGAATGGCCTCTACCCACTTCGTGAAGTACTTCGTGGTGGTGATGATGAACTTATGTCCACTAGATGAGGTGGGGGTGATTTCCAACGAGATTGAACTCCCATTATGAAAAGGACCAAGGTGTAACAATTCAGTGAGCTCCCCGAAGTTGGTGCATGGATGAGATCCCATTTTGTTGACACTACACACACACCTTCTATTACATAGTTGTGAGATTCCCTTCCATTGTAGGCCAATAGTACCCAAATTCCTCAAAATTTCTAGCCAAGGTCATACCACTAATGTGAACCACAAAGGTCAAGTAAAAGGGTTCCTTCCAATGCTCCTACTAGATAGGGTATCTCCTAAGATGAAAAACATGATTTTTTGACAAATTCCCTTTTAAGGTTCAGTGGTTATACTCAGGAGGACTCCTATTCTCAAGTAAGTGTATATATCAAGTGATACCAGATCACTAAGACCAACACCTCAATAATAAATTTAGACTTGGTACTAAATGCCTCTGCACGGTAGCTTCTACAAGGAATTCTTGATTAGGGACGTTGCGTGGGACCTCCAGTAGTGATCCAATTGTTGCCATAGCATCTGCCACTTTGTTATTTTCTCTAGGTATCTGCTCAAATCTGATATCAATGAAGAAATATTTGAGGCTTTCCACCAGTTTCTTGTATGGAGTCAACTTGTCATCCTTCATTTGATATTCATCATTTACCTGGTTGATGATAAGCTACGAGTCTCCATAGGCCTTGAGTGCCATGATCTGCCACTATACTGCAATTCTCAACCCTATGACAAGAGCCTCATATTCCACAATGTTATTTGTGCAAGGAAATGACATCTTGTATGATTTAGGTATGCAATTCCCTTGTGGAGTGATGAAGAAGACTCCAGCTCCCGACCTGTATTGTGTGTAGGATCCATAAAAGTACATTTTCCAGTGATCTGCTATACTTAAGTTAAAGATGGATTCATTGGGGAACTCTGATACAAGTGGATTCTCTGAATATATTAGTTCTTTTGCTAGTTGATCTACAATTGCTTGTCCTTTAATGGCCTTATGCTCCACATACTCAATGCCATGTTCTGTCAGGATCATAACCCATTTAGTTGTTCACCCTATGAGCATTGCTTTAGAAAGTAGATACTTGAGAGGGTCTATCTTTGTAATGAGTTTTATCTGATGTGCTAGCATGTAATGTCTAATTTTTTGTGCGACGAACACAACTGCTAAGCAAGCCTTCTCAATGGATGTATAATTCAGCTCGTGTCCCACCATAGTTCTACTGATGTAGTAAATAGCTCTCTCTTTCCCATTTTCATCATATTGTGCTAAGAGAGTGCCAAGGGCTCCTGCTATTTTCGATATGTATAGGATCAAGGGTTTTCCTAGAATTGGTGGCATGATAACTGGTGGTGTAAGTACTCCTTGATTTTGTTGAAAGCCTGATCACATTTCTAGTCCCATTTGTATGCTACCCCCTTGTGGAGTAGATGAGAATATGAGATAGCCTTGTCTGCTAGTTGTGCTATGAATCAACAGATGGACTAGGGTCTTCCTTGTAAGCCTCTTAGCTATTTCAATGTCTTTGGTGCTTCCATGTAAATAATTGCCTTGACCTTGGCAGGATCTATCTCAATTCCTCTCATGGACACAATATACCCAAGGATCTTTCCTGACTATACTCTGAAGACACACTTTTTTGGATTGAGTATGACTTGGTATTCCTCTAGCCTGTCAAAGATGGAGCCCAATGCTGCTATGTGATCTCAACATTTTTTTGATTTAGCCAATATATCATCCACATAATCTTCCACAATTTTGTGAATTGTATCATGAAAGATTAGTGTCATGGCCCTTTGAAAGGTAGCTCCTGCATTTGTCAACCCGAATGGCATCATATTACAACAATATCTCCCCCACGGACAAGTGAAAGCTGTTTTATGTTGGTTATCTTTTGCTATCATGATTTGATTATAACTTGAGAATCCATCCATTAATGATAACATCTCATGCCTCACTGTCATATCCACAATCATGTCAATGTTTGGAAGAGGGAAATCATCCTTGGGACATGCTTTGTTCAAATCTCTAAAGTCCATGTAGATGTGAATGCCCCCAGTGGGCTTTGAAACAAGTACAAGATTTGAGACCCACTTTGGATAATCAATCAGTCGTATGAATCCTGCATCTAGGAGCTTTTGTAATTCCATCTTGACCAACAATGCTATCTGGGGATGCATTTTCCTTAATTTTTGTCTCACTAGCTTTGCTTCGAGATATACAGCTAGGTGGTGAACCACAACTTCTGGATCAAGGCTAGGCATGCCGACATAGGTCCATGCAAAGTTTATCTTTCTTTCTTTTAGGAATGCCACTAGAAGTTCCTATTCTTCCGTCATAAGTGAATCTACATAGAATGTTATGTGTGGTAGTTCTTCTGTTCCTAGGTTGACTGGATTGCACTTTTCTGCTAAGACCGCTGACTTATCCTGATGAATGGCACTAAGGGGAAGATTGAATCCCTCATCCTTTGGCGCCTCAGAGAGGTTTTCACCATTGGACGCATCCTTTATTTTTACTGTTTTTGGGTCAGAGAGTGCCACAGTGTGGTTTTCACTCAAAGACCTAGAGATTATTCTTAGATTTTCACTTTTGCAACTGAAGGATTCAATCATTTCCCCATAATAGGCATGTGTGTCCAGTATGATGTCGAACCCAACTTTATGGTCTCCACAGGGTATAGTATCCCACAATCCCATGAATTTTGAGAGCGCCTCATCATTTTTGAATGTGTCCAAAATTGGTGGTCCTCATTGGTTGTAATCAATGAGTTGGGGATAGACTAAGTTTATCTCATGGGTTTGGTTGTTTGAATCAAAAGACAGGGTACTAATCATGAGAAGGGAGGAATCCTTGAATAGCATGGGTAAATCAATTATGGGATCCTCATCACTACACACATCGGTTATGTCTAAGGTAAAGTTATCTATGACTCGACCTATGGATACTGGTAACTGAAGGGAAAATGCTGATAACTGAGGGGGAGTTTTGACCTTTCTAACCAGGGCACCTTTTCCAAGTATGGTTACCCTTGGAGGGGTACATTCGAGGCCAAGATTTATCATACACTTCTCTGGAATGAGAGGTACTAGAAGACCATTGTCATTCTGTCCAAGTTTCTTGTTCTATTATAGCCCATGCCAAGCATCTTTTGTAATCCTTTGCTACTCTCATCCATGGAAAGATTAGGCGCAGGCCTTTCATCTTGGTACAACAAGCTTGATATATCCTTTTCATCTACTATTTCTCGACTTAGATCTCCCCAACATTTGAATCTAGACGGGTCTGCTTTGAAGGTTTGGGAGGATGTTTAAGCTGGTTGGGGTTTCCCGTGAGACCTAGGAGAATGAGGTAACTCTCCTATTACGAAAGCACTTTTCTTCATTCTATAATCCCCACACCCATTATCTTGGATAATGAATTTGATTTCAAAGATATCATGTATGGCGGGTGTCTTTGTCTCAGAAGTGGAGGCTAAAGTAGCTGGGTCTACATATGGAGCTGTAGGGCCTTCATCGTTCTTTGGGACTTGAGGGATTTTATAGTACTTTTCTTTTAGGTTCTTGTAGTAATAAAAGGGCTCAAGGTCACCATAGATTGTGACCTCTTGATTTTGATATGGGAATTTGTCGCATTGATGGAAATTTGATGCGACAACTTGCATCCCATGGATCCATGGATGCCCTAGGAGAATATTATAAGGTAAATCAAGGTCAAGGACCTGGCATGTGGTTTCCATAATGGTTGGCCCTACTTGAATAGGGAGTTGAATAGTGCCTTAATACACTCTTTCCTGATCATCATATTCTTTGATTGTGATACATTTACCTTTTTCAATGGCATCCTCAGAGAATCCTAGATTCTTTATTAGTTTGAGCGAACATATATTTAGGCCTGCACCCCCATCCACCAAGACCCTTTTGACTTTGTTTTTATGAACCAAGACTTCAAGATGGAGTGCACGATTATGAGATGGTTGGGTGGGAAAGTCCTGATTAGAAAATGTTAGGAGATTTGGGGTGGTGATGTGTCCGACCATGACTTGGAACTGGTCAACATCAAGATCCGCGGAGATGGTGGATGAAGCGAATGCTTCCTCTAGGATTTTTCTATGTACGAGTGAGATCTTGAGCAAATCCATGATGAAGATTTGAGCGGGGGTTATTTTCTGCTGGTCTAAGACATTGTACCCATTGGGAACAGATTTTGGATTTGAGGTGGATGCTCTAGGTGGCTATGATGACCCAACAATGGTAACTTTTCTGCCATGTGTGGTGACTCCACAATAAGCTTTGGCTCCCTTGATGTTAACAATAATAACCCATTCATCTAGGGATGTGACAACATGATCGTACACATGGTTCACATTGGCATACTTGGTATTTCCATGGTTGCTCCCTTTGTTATGATCTGACATTGGATTCGTGTATATTTTAAGGTCTTGATTTCCAGCTGGTTGTTCAACGTTTATGACTTTTTCATTTATGAGGTCTTGGATAAGATTTTTTAGCCTCATGCAATTGGCTGTTGTGTGCCCCTTGATTTTATGAAAATCAAAAAGGTTGTTTTCATTGTACCATGGTGGTTTCACTTGGGGCTCTTAGTAATTCTCATAGATGGGGATTTTGATGAGATTCTCATTTACCGATTTCTTCATGACCTATTCAATTGGTTCCCTAAGGGTTGTGTATTTCTGCTTGGGGGGATATTTGTTTCATGGGGGTGACCCCCCTTGATTATTCAAATTGTTGACTTGATTATTGGGTGGTTGTTGTGATACCACGTTAGCTTGGGTGTTATTTCAATTGTTTCCTTGCGGTTGTTGGTATGTTTGCATGTTTTTTTTTGGAGCACTGATTATTACCTTGGCATCCACCACACCATCATTGGTGACATTTTTGTTCTTCGCCCATGTGTGAGGTTTCTTGTTGTAATTGGTGGATGGGCGACTGTCTTGATATTCTTTATATGTGGGTGTCCCCCCTTGTGCAATAAGGGATCTTTTGATGTTGAGCGCCTTGGGGATCAAATGGTCATATGTGGTGATACATTTCATCTTTAGGTGGAATGACAAGGTTTTCTCAAGATTGGCAATGATGGTGCAGATTTTTTGTTCCTCTTGCATGGCCTATTTGCTCCTATTGGCCTTGGATCACCATTGTTGTAAGAAGGAAGAAAATGATTCCCCTTTAGCTTGTTTGAGCGCAAATAGTTCCTCTAGACTAACATCCATGCCAATGTTGAATGCGTAATTTTTTATGACTGCGTCCATGATTTCTTGGAACTTTTTAATTCCCGGAGGAAGGTGAGAGAACCATTCCATGGTGGGCCCTGCCAAAATTTGAGGGAATAGCCGCATCAAATATGTATCATCGTATGCAACCTCCATGCCATTTACCTAAAATTCCCTGATGTGATCTTTAGGGTTTCCCGTCCCACGATATTTGTTGAACTTTGGGATTTCAAACCCCTTGGGAATGGTACCATTATAAGGCTCCTGTCGAATGGATAAGGGCACAAATTTCTTGGTGTTTTTGTTGTTTTTCTAGATTGGAGATCTAGCACTTGCTGCAAGAGAAATTTGATTTGTGCCATCACATTGTTTTGTGGATCAAGAGGTGGAGTGAACATGTTTTGAGGTGTTTGAATTATTTGAGTGATGGGTGGAGTGTTGGGTATGTTGGTGGGAGTTTTTTGCAAGCTCTATTGTACGATCAAGGCTTGTTGATATGCCTGCATTTTCTATTGTGCCAACAACGCTTGTTGTTGGTCTTGCTGCTGTTGTGCCAACAATGCTTGTTGTTGGTCTTGCTACTGCTATGCCAACAATGCTTGTTGTTGGGCTAGTAATTGGGAGGCTTCTTGTTGTGCTTGGTATTTTTGTAGAGCTTGCTGATATGCTTGCTACTGGGAAGCTTGGTATTGTGCCTATGCTTGTGCTTGCTAAGCTTGATATTGGGCTTGCACCTGGGCTTGAGCTTGTTGGGCTACTTTTGTAACTTGGGTAGCCTGTGCAGCTTGTGCAACTTGAGCTGCTTGAGCTTCTTGCGTAGCTTGGGAAACTTGGGTAGCTTGTTGTTGTTGTTGTAATAAGGCTTGAGCTTGGGTGGCTTTCTATGCTTGTTGCGCTTGTTGTGCATCTTGTTGTGCCTGCGCTTGTTGAGTAGCTTGTTGTGTAGCTTGCATGTTTTGTTGTGCTTGTTGAGCTTGGAACTACTAAACTGCCTTTTGATAGGCTTGTTGAGCTGCTTGTAATGTGATGCTATATTGGTTGGCCACGTTTGGTCTTGGTGGTGGTGGTTGATTTGGAATGGTGTGAGTTGTCATGATGAGAGGTGCCATTGGATTGATGATAGAGGTTTGCATGGTAGATGGTGTGATTGATGTGATAGGTCCTTGGGAGACCACATTTTGAGGTATCATAGATGAGGTGTTTATTGCTTGTGTTGTTTAGATGGTTGCCATCTATTGTTGCAATATCGATGGCATGATCAGAGGATTTGGTACGATGGTTTGATTTATGACTAGGGGATTGTTTTGATTTTGCTGATTGAGGTTTGGTAAAGGGGGTTTCCCTAAAATGAGGAGTGGTGTGGATGTTAATGGTAGAGGTGGAAATGGTGGGAAGATGGGTGGTATGTTCCCTTGAGGGAATGATGATGATGAGGGGTCAAAGATTCCCCCTTGTCCAAATAATCCACCCTGTCCTTGTGATGTCATGGGGAGAGAGACTTATGTGTTGAGAGGATATGTCGGTGTTGCGTGAAAAGAGGATGGGTTGTTGGGGTCATGAAAGGTGAGTGGAACATATGGGTGTAACGTATTTTGAGGAACAAATTGACCCAAGATAGTGTTTGCATCCAAATCTTGGTTGTTCACAAGGGGGTGTGTTTGAAGAGCATGAAGTAATGAGCTCCCCTTGTTGACAATTGGTTGGGTTGAAGCAATGGATGATGTGATTTGTGGGATGGTTTGAGTGATGCTTTGAAAGGATGGTGTGAATGAGACCTGTGGAATAATCCCAAGAGGTTTCTCCACAAGAGTTCTCACATCATAGTTGGAAGGGAGTTTAGCCCCTTCTTTTTCCAATTCTAGCATGTATTGTGAGGGATTAAGTTTCATCATGGCATTGAGAATTTTGTGAGTCTTGGGATTTTGGACCATTTCAATGATTTCATCTTGAGTCATCCCTAGAACATTGTTAGTGATGTCCTCCAATTGGCCACCTTCTTCTTGAGAATCTTGTGGAAGCGGTGGAAGATTGAGTGTGGGATTGCTAGACCCACTAGGATTGATTTCGGGTGTGGTTTGACTCAGGTCACTCGAAGTGGATGTTTCTTTGTTCGTTTCCATGTTCTTCTTGTATTGAGATCTAGTTTGGACCATAAAATAAGGATCAATTTTCAGGAATACGGGAGGTGAACCTCTAACTCCTTGGATTGATCTTAACTTTAGGTACAAGAAAGAAAGTCTAAGATTTAAGGATCAAGGATGGTGATGAGATAATGAGAGATGGATGATTGGTGAATGATTGAAATCTTAGGGAACCTTGAAGGGGATACTAAACTTTAGGACTTTTGGTTTGATTTTTTATTTGATTTTGGATCTTTGATTTTGGATCTTTGATTTTGATTTGGTTTGATTTGATTTTGATTGGATTTGGTTTGGATAATGAACTCAGGTTGGACGTTGTCCTAGAGTAAACTTCTTTTTCCACAAGATGATAATTTAACTAAGTGTGTAAAGAAGGATTCATCCACATACACCTAGTTAAACAAGATGATTTTCCCAAAGTCTAGTATGAAGGATTTTTTCAATATTTCCAAGAGTTGTTTGTGAGATGATTTTGATTTTGATGTTTTGAGGGATGGATGAAGGTTTTGATTTTGATCCTAAGAGACTTAGAGAGAATTTGTTTACTAGACCTAGGTGTTTGAAGAACATGCTAATACTTCCTATGTGAGATACTCAAACCTTTGAAAAAGTCTCAGATTTTGACAATAGTAAAATGAATACAAATTTGGATTGTTCTTTGATGCATGTTTGTAGTCAATCTTTCTCTAAATTCGTAAAGCATAGACAAATGTTTCTCGAGCCTTTTGACTAAGACCTTTGGACTTTGGTTTTTAGATTTTGATCTTTCGAGAAATCATTTGGAAGAGAACATGTGTGGGGTCCAATTGTTTCTTATCTTTTCTTAATGAGTACTTTTTACCAAAAACACTTTCTTGATTAAGTTTTCAAACTAAATGTCTAATGTCCCAATTTCTTCTCATCCCACAAAGTCCATTATGTGGAAATCAAGGAAATTAAGTCAATAGCCCCCTAATTTTGACTTTAGTGATTGCAAATTGAGATATAAATTTAGATGCTTAGAAGCCTCTAAGGATAGAATCCCTAGGGCAAGCAATAACACTTGAAATTTGTCAAAGGTATTTGCTTTCTCTAAAGGGTTTGAAATTTGATGATCATGGTTGAATGTTTGTTTTCCAATGTTTTAGATCCAAGCAAAGTGTTTTGATTCCAAAACAATGTACAACCCTATAGATAGAAGAGACAATATTTGTTGAATTCTCACTTGGATAAATCCAACTACTATTCTTGGTGGATGATTAAAAGCTTGACTACACTGATCCCTCTCCATGACACTCAATTCTATGGGTCTTCCAAGCTTTGTTCCATGAAAATCCTATGGAATAATTCTCATCCTCTACCAAGAACTACAAGAAATGTGGGAAAACTTTAGAACGACCATTCTTGCACCAACAAATAGTAAGGATTTTTGCTTCTACACAAATTGGTTCTTAGTTAGGGTGATCAGGGACATGGAACCTTGTGAGCGTCCAACAAGCCACTAAAGGCTTTAATCAATCCTACTAGGGGATCTTATACTTTTTAAGGTAGTACCCCATTCTAAAAGACATTGTACGGCTAAGGTCTACATACCATTGGACTTGACAGTTTAGTCTTATCCTTTTATATATTGGCCCGAGTAAAAAACTGGTTGGAGTCGCCTTCAAGTTTTCCTTTCGGATGTGTCTGTTAGGAAAAACCCTCTAAGGGTAAACAAAATAAAGCAAACACATTTTTAGTTCGATCAATCCTTGTTTGCATGAACAAAGAGAGAAAACATGCGATATACTTGACTCACACTAGCAAGATTTTGTTCAATTTTAAAAGCCCAATTGAAGTGTGGAGGCAATCTTTTATACAACTTAATATCACCAAAAGAATTTTGATTCTCAAGATCATTGTGAAGCGTGATAGAAGTACATACGCCTTTTAAATGATATTACTTTGTACAAGAAATTACAAAACAAAAAATACACATGTTCATTTTAACCTTAAAAGCAAGAATGGATTCTTTTTAAGCACCAAGATGAAGTCTGAAGTTTACTTGTTCAATTTTAAAATTCCAAAACCAACTCTAGTAAGCTCCTAAAGTTATTTTTAATCCCTTTGTTCCTTTTAAGCCCAAACAAAAATTATTTTGAGTCCTAAAAAACCTGAAGATGACAAAGTCCTTAGGAATGGGATTATAATGGCTCCCCAAAGTGTTTAAAAACACTTGATACAATAGAATGAAGATGCCATAAGAAGCTTTTGTCTTCATTTCATCCCTTCCCTTTTTGATTTCCTAACCTACAAAAGTGCTCAAAATGTTAGATGAGATCAAGAAACAAGAAGATATAAGGGTTAGATGAATGATTAAGCATAAAAACCCTAAACCCTAAAATTTAGACCATGCTATGATGTGTTTTGAATTTAGATGTAAAATTGAAAATTTTAACTATACAAAAATTGAGAAACACTTACACCATTTTGTAGCTTATGAAATTCTACCCCATTTAAAAAAAAAGCTTCGAAAAAGACCTTTGTATGACCATTTTAAGATTGACTATAAAAGCAATAAAACAGTGAACAAATGCACTAAAACAAGTATAGTACAAGTTGAAAATGAGGTGTTTTCTAGCTTACTTACTGTAAAACTTTAATATTGCTGATCTAAGTAGTCTTTTTCTTTGTTACATATATTCTTTTGTGGGTGTGATTATCTTGATTAATCCATTTTACCATTGTAGAATGTAGAGAGTAGTTGATAGAAGAACTAGACAAGATATTAGAAAGATCACACAAGATGTACCATGGAGAAACCCTTTCGGGAAAAAAATCCACCAAGAATTATTCTATTATTCAATCTCTAAATTACAATAGCTCCAATTCTTGCTTGAGAATGCTTCTTCTGTCTTTACCAATCTTCTTCACACCTGCAATAACAATTATGAAAACTCTATTAAACTTGAATGAGATATAGAGACAATATGCAACCTTGTAATCTCCAAATGGTGATAATTACAATGCACAAGCTCAAGCCCTTGAAAAGGTATGCCATATTCCTTCAAGTTGAGTTATTCAGTGAAGACTAAAGCTTACAACATGTGCTTCATGCATTTGGGTGTCCCAAACTGAAGCTACAACTTCTCCTTCACTTCAATGATAATTCCAAAGCTCTTCCTCAAAGTTGGCACCCTTAAGTAAAGCTACTTAATTGAGCCTTTAGAACATCTTATCGCATGAGAGGTAAATCCAATAAAGCATCTTGGGGCCCAAGTTACTCTGAAGTGCTTTATAGTTAACTACAAAACATTTACTCAACACCATTCCCAAAGAATGGTCATCCCTTTGTTAATCGGAGGTAGTCCCTATTATCTCATTATACAAACTCTAACAAAAGATACTATGCATTACAAGTTAACTGAAGCTAACTACATGCAACTCAAAATAACCAACATGCATGCAATCAAGATAACTCTGAATCCAAACCGGGAATCGATCCGAATCGGGAACTTAATTGAACCAAGTATGAAAACATCAAATCCTAACTCCTAGGATCTTTCATGCATTCAAAAGTGTTAACTGTTACTCCATATAGTTAACTGGACACAAGGTGAGTTTCACCTTACCATGTGAGTGTCCCATGTGTCCCTATTATTTAGGAACTCACTATGGACGCCCTCACATGCTTCTTACATTTAGAATTAATTACAAATGTCAATAATCATGATTATTTTATCAAATATTAATCTCATCTTAATCTTAGTGTTGTTGAACACATTCCAAGAATCTAGGAGATACATGAAATAATTAATGTTTAGGATTTTATAAATTAAATGGCATCCTATTTCAACAAAAATGCACTAAAACAATGAAAAGATGCGCTAAAACACTGAACAAATGTGCTAAAACACTGAACAGATGCGCTAAAATAGTAAACATATGCACTAAAACAGTAAATAGATGTGCTAAAACACTGAACAAATGCGCTAAAACAATAAACAGATGCACTAAAACAGTAAATAGATGCGCTAGAAGATGTCGTGGATGCACTATAATAGAGCCTAGATGTGCCAAAAGTCACCATTGATGCGCTAAAAGAAGCCATGTGTGCGCTACATTGAGATTAATGAATAGACTAGTTGAAAAACAGCGAAATTGAGCAAAATGACGTGTTAAATTTGAGATTTCTTCCCTCCTAGCGCCAAAATGTGAATGGTGAATCTAGACCTACACAAACATGAACAACAAACATAATATTAGTCAATTATGCAAATCAAAACCATCATTCCCCATAAGATTCATTTGAAACATGAAGAACAATAAATAAAGTAAAGAACACAAATGAAAGCAATCTAAATCTTATTCAAATGTTCAAACTCTCAATCCCTTGGGGGAATTGGTGCTATTTTGATGTGGAAAATGGCCCTTTCCCTATTCCTTGCAAGCTTGGTGATGATCAATGATGCTCCTTGATAAATGTTTTCATAACCTAGCTATGAAATTGATGAAAACTATGAAACTTGGATGAGAATGGATGAAATTGCTCAAAACATGAAGATAATGACTTTGCATAAGTTGTGGATCCAAAATCAATATGAGAGCTCTCCATTTATAGGAGAGAATGATGGAGGAATGAGCATAAAGGATGAATGTGGGATTAAAGATAGGCCAATGGCATTATGCCACTTGTCAACATGTGAATGGAGAGAGGTGGAGCACATTTTGATGAATGTGTAAATACATGCTATTGGGTGGACATTTGAATTTGGAGAAGTGTCATGTTGGAGGGAGATGAAAGAAGAGTTAATGCCACTTGGCTCAAGAAAAAGGATATGTAAGAGGCCTTTAATGCCTTGTTGGAGGATAAGACATGTGGGAGGGAAAATTCAAATTTGAAGAATATTCCAACTTGATGGCCTTTTTGAATGAAAATTGAAGAATTAATAAATCAATTAAATTGATTTACTTACACAAGTTGCAAAATCTAGAGGATTTGATGGATTAGGATTAGAGTTAATTATGATTTGATTAACTTAGATGGAGAGTAGTTTTATTTCACAAATTGACTTAGATTTTAGGATTTAAATAAATCAAAATGAGAGGAATAATGAATATTAGATTTAATTAAATAAAGTTTGATTTATTTAATTAAAAGGGGATGATGTTAGACTTAAATCAAATAAAGGTTAG
>VDFB02379711.1:167360932-167372333 GCA_007258455.2 Sequoia sempervirens
TAGGGCTTATATCACTTCACCGTAATTCCTCGTAGAGGCCATGGGAGGATATAAGTATGGACTTTGTTCTTGGTTTGCCAAGGACACAACGAGGGAATGATTCAGTCTTTGTGGTGGTTGATAGGTTTTCAAAGATGGAACATTTCATTCCATGTCAGAAGACCCATGATGCAGTCCACATTGTTGACTTGTTCTTCAAAGAGGTGCTGAGGCTACATGGTCTGCCAAAGAGTATTGTTTCAGATCGTGACACCAAATTTGTGGGGTACTTTTGGAGGACCTTATGGAAGAACCTGAAGACAGAGTTGAAGTTTAGTTCTGCACACCATCCACAAATAGATGGGTAGACAGAGGTTGTTAACAAGAGTCTGGATAACCTACTGAGATGTTTGGTAGGAGATAAACCCAAGGGATGGGACTTGATCTTACCCTAGGCAGAATTTTCTTACAACAATTCTATCAATAGAAGCACTGGTAGATCACCGTTCCAGATTGTGTATGGAGGTATCCCCAGAACAACTCCAAAATTTAGGAAGATGGACCAAGAGAAGAAAATAAGTGCTGAAGTTGAATATTTTGCAGAGCACATCAAGAATATACTTGAGAAGGTATGAGAACACATTAATAAGATGAATATGCAATATAAGGCTAAGGCAGATCAGAAAATGAGGAATAAGGAGTTTCAGATTGGTGATGAAGTAATGTTCCACTTGAGGAAAGAAAGGTTTCTTGTGGGAACCTATAACAAATTGAAGATGAAGAAATTCGGTCCCTGTAAGATTTTGAAGAAGCATGATTCAAGGAATGCATATGAGGTAGGGTTGCCTGATGGAATCAATATTTCCCCTGTGTTCAACATTTTAGATTTGACAGAGTATCATAAAGGTGGAACAGAGGAAGCACCAGCAATAGGTCAGTATGGAATTCCAGCACCTACTTCAGAAAGCGAGGAGATTGAAGAAATATTGGATAGTCATGTGGGAAGGAGTACCAGAAACAGGTAGTATGAAGAATATTTGGTGAAATGGAGAGGAAGGCATGTGGAAGATTCATCTTGGCTATCTAAGGTAGTGGTTTACTAGTTGTGTTTTCCTCAACCATCTGAGATGTGACAGGTTCACTTCTCAAATTACCCTAGGTGTCTGATGCAGGAGCATCCAATGGTGTAAGGGCAATCTTGCATCACCCAAAAATAGTTAAATTTCAAGTTTCTCAATTTTTAGATGCTTTTACATTTTTGGATACCCTTTTCGTTATAATGAAATTCCCAATTTATGGTTTTTAATTTCTATTCCTGGGTTGAAAGATATTGTAGTTTTAGTTTCCCAGATTTGCACCTGAAAATCTTCTAAGTTAGATTTGAGGCACTTATAGTTCCTGGAACGGCCCTAAAACTTGCTGAAATTAGCATAGTATATTTTAAGCACATTATTGACTTTGAGACCTTTCCAACGATTCAAACGGTTTGTGAATCGGAGTCCGGGATCAAAAGTTATGGCCTCGGGAAGTTGGCACACTTTCTAGAAGATACAATTGCAAATGCTCTTTTGAAATTTGAACTTCATGTAAATTTTCGGTGCCAAACCGCCTAAACTCAAATTTCAATGTTGTTTTGGCTCCAAAATAATGAGGAGCTCTATTTATGGGCGGGTTTCTAATTTTTGGGTAGCCTTTTTGGGACAAGCTCGCATATTGCGAAAGGGTTATTCTGTAGCTTTCTATAACTTGCATGTGTTGTAGAATTTGGGTATTTGATATCCTCTGCATGTAAGAACCTCCATTTTTTAAATAATAAAATTATTCTCTTGTTTTTGGGTTATTTTCTAAGTCTTGAGCTGTACCCTCATCAAACTCTCTACACTATACATTGGATCCTCAACCATCATTTATCTCTATCCCTCCCTCCTCTTCTCTCCCTCTCTCTATCTCATGTCTCCCTCCATCTCTCCCTCCATCCATTCCTCCCTCTCTACCCTAATCCCTCAACTCTATACCCTCAACCCTTAAACCCTTAAACACTCAACCCTAAACCCTAAACCCTTAAACACTCTTCCTTCTACCCTCCACCCAACAACCTCTACCCTCTAACCTAATCCCTCAACCCTATACCCTCAATCCTTAAACCCTTAAACCCAACTAAACTCTTGTGAATGGTGATCCTAGACCTACAAAAATGTGAACATACAACATAATATTACTCCATTATGAACATCTAAACTACCATTCCCCATAAGATTCATTTGAAATATTAAAAACAAGAAATAACATGAAGAACAAAAATAAAAGTTATCTAATCTTGCTCAAAACAAACAAACTCTCAATCCCATGGGGGAATTGGTGATATTTTGATGTGGAAAATAGCCCTTTTCCTAATTCCTTGCAAGCTTGAAGATGGTCAATGTTGATCCATGTAAAATTTTCCATAACCTAGCTATGAAATGATGAAAACTATGAAAATGGATGAAAATGGATGAACTTTGCTCAAAAAATGAAGATAATGATGTTCCATGAAGTTGTGGATGAAAATTCCTAAGATTGTGGATCCCAAATTAGTAAAAGAGCCTTCTATTTATATAAGAGAATGATGGAATAATGAGAAAAAAAAGGGTGAATGTGGGTCAAAACGTCAACCAATAGCATAATGCCACTTGTCAACATGTGAGTGGATAGAGGTGGAGCACATTTTGATGAATGTGCACATAAATTCCATTAGGTAGATATTTGAAATTGGAGAAGTGTCATGTTGGAGTGAGATGAAAAAAGACTTAAATGCCACTTGAATCAAGAAAAGGACATGTAAGAGGCCTTTAATTTCTTGTTGGATGGACAAGTCCTTTGGGAGGGAATTTTCAAATGTGAGTAATATTCCAACTTTATGCCTTTTTGAATTAAAATCGATGAATTTATAAATCAAATAAATTGATTTACTTGTACAAGTTGTAGAATCTAGAGGATTTGAGGGATTAGTGTTAGGATTAATCATGATTTGATTAATTTAGATGGAGATTAGCTGATTTGACACTTTGACTTAGATTTTAGGATTTAAATAAATCAAAATGAGAGGAATAAAGAATATTATACTTAATTAAATAAAGTTTGATTTATTTAATCAAAGGGGATGGTGTTAGATTTAAATCAAATAAAGATTGATTTATTTAATTTAAAGGAGATGACATTAGAATTTAATTAAATAAAATGAATTATTTAATTAAAAGAGGGACATTAGGATTAATTAGACAAAATGATTTATGTAATTAATAGAAGATAATGATTTAATCCAATAAAATTGATTTATTTAATTAAAAGACGAAATATGATGAATTTAATCAAATAAAGATTATTCAATTAAATGGTTAGTAAAGGAGATGATTCAGGGCAAACTAGTGTTAGTAAATCAGGATCAAGTACACAAGATCAATCAATATATTTTTTTTGTCTACATTTTGCCCCTCTTTGAGGCAATGCACCTACTATGTTGGCTCAAAGAATAACCTTGTTGAGATCAAAATTAAAAAAAATCTATTTTTCAGATGCCCCATTATTGCCCTAGCAATAAGAATTACACCGGTATACTTCCCCCTCGAGAGATTGAGCAGAAATTTGGATTTTTGGGTCAATCTCATGACAAAGAGGTTCAAGATCAATTCAGCTCAAAGAGGACTAGAAAACTCGAATGTTTGATGTAGACAATTTTGATGATGTATAGACAGTCATTAGCCATGGATAGCCTCATGTATATTTTGATATAACACACAGATTTGATACTTGGATAGAAATGTTAGTAAAGATAGATGAATAAGAAGAATAAGATGGATGAAAAGAGGATCCAATAAGTCCATGATCTGTCGAGACTTTATTAGAAATGATGATGAGTGATGATTATGATGCTTCTCTTATCAGGAATTGGGATTTTAAAAGGGCTTACTTACCTTATGTTTGATAACACACATAGATATGATGCATCAAGGTATAAAGAACTAGGATGGCGTTGTACCTAGTGTGATAGACTTTGACTTGACAAACAGATAGGAGTATTCTTGTTCACACTTGACATATGAAAAAATTTCTAGGATGCACTTCAGATATTTCAAACATCTTGGACCAAAACATGGAAGGGAAAACCTAACAATGTAATAGTCAACAAGCTATCCAAAACACCTTCCATCCATACCCAATAGAGCAAGTATTTTCCAAGTTATATTACAAGAACGTCCAACAAGCACAACAAATGAAAGATAGTGATCAATGCCCCATTTCTTTCTCTAAACTATTTTGATAGACATCATCTAGAGGTCATTAATGAGTAAATAAAAGATAAATCAAGAAAGACCATACACAAATAACTCAATGTTCTGCCACTTCCTGCCAAGGGATGTTTTGTTTAGATAAGCATCCAAAGTGTTTTACAAAGAGAATTTTCCATCAGAGGGAAGTGATTTAAATCCCAGACATGTTAGTGGATGGTGGTGTCTATAGATCTGTTTGAAAGTGTTGTTGATATAATGAGCTGACATGTTTGTGAATGATCAAGAGTCTGATTTTTTTGTGTTTAGTGTTTGTTGTTTCACTTTGCCTTCAGTAGGTTCAAAGTTTCTTTTGATTATTTTTTGTTTTCTATTTGTTTTGATAAAGGATGAAGGTGATCATTGATTTGACAGGATGGATTGATTATTGTGATACAAATGGATAGTGATTTTTTTTCAACATTTAGATGTTTCTTTTGATGTTTTGAAATCGTTTTGAGGCTATTTTTGTCTTTTCAAGTTATTTAAATATTTTTTGTATTTTTGTGGTTTTTCTAATGTTTTTTATTTTTTAATGTTTAAGTTTTGTCTTAGGGTTGATCAAAGACAGCCTTTTGTCACGCTAGAACTCTAGGACACATGTAGTTTGAAATAACATACTTTGACTTTTTTCTAACTTTTTGACCTATTTTTGGATTTTTTTAATATGTTTTGGAGTTTTTTTGGTTTTTCTCATGATTTTGAGAATTTGGATATGGATATGTGTGATGATATCAGTGCACTGTTTTGGGATTTTTTTAAAAACCAAGCTAAGGTTGATTGATCAGATTGATGGATTGATGATGTTAACATTGTTGAGGATACACAACAATGCAAGGATAGTGTTAAGCAACACAAGGATTGGGAAGGATATCCCAAGATGATGAGGAATTGATTGGATTTGATTGATCAAGATTGATGATGATAACATTCTTGAGGATACACAATAATGAAAGGATAGTGTTAAACAACACAAGGACTAGGATGATGATAGATTGATTGGATTTGACTGATCAAGATTGTGAAGCTCGGTTTGGAAAAAAAGTGTTTCCAATGATTTGATGTGACACTAAAGTGAAAATTAGATGCAACTAATATTGATTATCTGGATCGATGTTAGATGAAAGATAATTCTTGATAAGGAACATCTTCTTGTCAAAATATGTCATGGGCTAGTGATTTGAATTTTGGCTCCCAAATGCTTGACCAATTTGATTTTACGTTTTCCAATGTTCAGATCACCACATAAGTTTGAAGATATAGATCAAGATTTATTCCATAAGCAAGATGTAAATATTTTCCCCCGATTTCTAGCAATGTTTTAAATGTCATGGATGGATGCTTGGTTAGATGTATGGAAGGAGAGATATGTATTATCTTGCAATAAGAAAAGGTGTTCAAACAAAGGATGCTCATTTGGATAGTGCTTCATGGCTCAGATAATGTTGGGTAGGATAGGATCAATGAAAATGGTCCATGTCAAGATGTTTACCATAAGCAAGTGTAAAGTGTGTACCAAAATTTTTCAAGATCAAGATACGTTGGAAGATGGATGTAGATGGATGAAAATGGATTGGATAAATGGTTCATGGATGAATGGATTTATTATGGATAAGATGGATGGAATGTTGGATTTTGATGGATGAGATAAGATGCTTTCACCTGAATTAGTGCATGTAGATTCTCAATTCTACACATGACGCCTATTTGTTAGGTTTTCATCATGGTACCTACCCAAAGTGCCACCATAGTGGTTTTCACTAGAGGATGATTTTTTTCTTTACTGTTTTCAATCTTTTTTTTATTTTTTTGAAATATTTTAAGCTCATGCTAAACCACCTAGTGGTGTCTATGTAGATGTTTTTGTCATAATGTTTCATCAATATCCTACTTGAATAATTTTCTTTTCCAATATACATGCACTTGAATACAACTTTTGAGATTCCCGATCTACCTTGTTGATACCAGAGTTAACTCTGCCTTTGTGTGCACATCGCAATAGAATGCCTTCTGAATCATTATGATGAAGGGTTGTTGCTAATACATGGTCAATATTATAATTGGATACCATGCATGGAGGAGTGGATAGTGGAGTGTGATTAGGAATAGGAGATGGATTGGTTGATAGTTTGGAATCTTTGACTCTCCAAACTTAAGAAGATGAGAAAAAATGGGTTGATATGGAAGTGTGTGTGGAATTAGGACCAAATGCTTGATATACTTTCTATGTTTCTTGAGAAGCCCACTTTTTCCTTTGTGGACACCTTTGATGAATACTTTTCCTTTTTTATTTTTCTCCATAGTTTCTTTGACTTATGGAATTTGATAGGGATAATATTTTTTTGTATTTTTTGGTATCCATGTGTATTTGATTTGTCCATTATGCTTCTCAGCTTCTTTTTCTTTGACAAGGTTCTTTGTGCATTGATTCAAATTATCTTTCTTTTGACGTTGATCCCAATTCATGGATGGGGTGATGGGTGGATGAAGATTTATGATGTGGATGGTTGTAGTACTGGCATCGGTTTCATCATAAGGATTCTTTGTGCTTCCTATGTTGACATTATCTTGAGATGAAGTTTCCTCCAAAATTTGATGCTTAGGATTGCCAATAATTTGCACTTGTTTTAGGATACCCTGTTCATGCAGGCCTAATCCTTTTCCTTGATTATTCATCTATTGAAACATTTTATTTGCAATAGGATATTATTTACCATGGAAACAAGGTGCTAATCCTTCTCTTCTCTATTGTGGATCTTCAAAGGTGATAGCTTCTTCATTGATAAGATAGCTTTCCCTACAAAAGGTAAGTGATCCAAGTTTATAAGTGATAGGATCCTCCTTAAGTGGGATAACTTATTGATTCATATGTTTGTCTTGATCTTATTAAATATCATATTTTAATGCTTCTTCAAGAGGTTTTCATGATTTACTATCCACGTAAAAGTCTCCCTCATGATTCATTTTTTATATGCCTTCATAGGATGTTTTTGATTCACAAGTTATGTAGAAACCTTCTTCATGACCCATTTCTGATATGTATCTATATTTTTCTATATCTTGATCATGTGTAAAAATGTAAGAGTAGGAGACTCTTGTTCCTTGGTAATGATATCAAGAGTATGAGACTCTTGTTTTGAATGAAGATCATCTACATGTCCATTAGGAGTAAGCATCTCATGGGTAGATGGAGGAATATGTGCTATATGGATATGATCCTCATTTACGACATCTTGTATAGATAGGAGAGTGTCCATTAGATCATTGTAGTATCTTGGAGATATGAATTCTTTATCTTGAATGATTTTGGAATTGCTTTTGACATGCTTTGGATCAAGTTCTTGACATGGGCTGAAATTTCAAAGGATGAATTTCTTATAAGGTTCTTGACATCTCATTAGGTTGGCCCAATATGTCTTTTGTCTTTGGGCAAGGAATTTGGATCAAGTGCTGAGCTTGAAGATCTTCAATATCCACACAATGAGGCCATCTAAGGATGTCAATATGTCTTAGAAGGACCTTAGACTTGGTGAAAGATTGGATCACAGCTTGGAATAAATCTTGAGATATGTCCATCTCATTATGTTTATGTGGGAGACTCTTTCAACATGATCATTAACATGGATCGTGGGATTATGTCAGGATTAAATACCTGGCAACTCCCTGAAATAGATCATCATTTAATATTGCTGAGGGGTTTTGACTCACACCAAAAAGTGGCCCTTCTTGATGCTATTGATCTTGATGAGGTAGAGACATCTTAAAGAGGCTTATTGATGGATAAATCTTGATTATTGTTTTCAACAATTGTGGTGTGGAGATTGTCAATGCTATCACTAGTGGTTGAATCTTCATCATTGTCCACAATAGTTATTATTTTTTTATCAATAAGGTCTTAAAGATTGAGCTGAATGCAATTGATCAAAGTCCCTATATTTTGTGGAAAATCACAAAGAAAAGGTTTCAAGAACTCCAGTGGTAAAAGGGATTTTGACAGATATTCTTGCAAAATTCAACTACAGCATGACCTGGTTTGATTAATCCCCAAGTGGGTGTATTTTCATTATTACATTGTGAGATTTTACTCAAATTGAACTGCAGGATTTATTTTGGAGATGTGGTGATTTATCTTCGATATGTGGGGATTGGATTTGTTGATGTGGTCAACCTTGATATCTAACTTCTTGACATTGGAGATATTGTTCTTGATGTGGTTGTGGACACAAATCAATGCTTTATGACATGGTTCAACCAATGGAAGAGTGTATTGATTTTTGGGTGGAGATGTCTCTGACATAATGAATCAACTATTTTATAAGTATAATTTTATCTTGCAAAATTTTATCTTTATTTTGATCTTGGCACCCTCGGTATAGTTTATTTGGTTTTTGTTCAAGCAGATTTTGAATGTATACTTGTGGTGTTTGTATGGGGTCGTGGAAAAATTGATTTTGGACAATTTTCTGATATTGGATGATGTTTAGACGCATTATAGGCTGAAATTGAACATTATTGTGGTTGGGAATCATACTTCCTTGATCTAGGTAACTTTGATTTTGCATGGTGTTACCTTGACTTGGATCAATACATGGAGTTGTTAACATATTGTTTGGACTTTGAACAAAATTTGTATGATTTGTAAACATATCTATCCCAAATTTTACCAAGTTTGGATTTGAAATTTTCATGCTTGGTAAACTTGTAATTTATCTACATTTCTGGTACATCTAGTGGGATAATGTTTTTTGTTCAAGACCATGCATGATTGATCTATTGATAGATTGTATAGTTTTAATTTTGATTTAAATTACCATGGAAAGGTGTTCAAAATGACATCAAAATACTCACATTTTTGTTCATCAGAGGTTTAGGAAGAATATCCTATTTATGGATTGGTACAAATGTGAGTTTGATAATCCATTGTTTTGTAGGTTTTGATAGTTTGTTATCCTAGATCAACACCTCATCATGTGGAGCAAGTTTTGAGATTCCATGTTCCTCTTGTGTTTTGACCTTGTTGACCTCTATGGAATTTAGGACCAATGATGAAATGAAGGATGAAAGGGGTAAATGATACGGGTGTTGAAATTTTAAGACCATTGGAGGAATACTAGACTTTGGGAATTTTGGATTTTGGATTTTGGATTTGATTTGGATTTGGATTTTATTTAGGTTTGACAATGAACTCATAAAATCCAAGAGGTTAGATGTTGTCTTGGAATAAACTTGTCCACAAGATGATAATTTAACTAAGTGTATTAAGAAGGATTCATCTACACACACTTAGTCAAACAAGATGGTTTTGATTTTGATTTAGAAGGATTTTCCAAAAGTCTAGCATGAATGATTTTTCCAATGGTTCAAAAGTAGTTTATGAGATGGGATTTGATTGATGTTTGAGATGGATGAAATGATTGGTTGTTTTGATCCTAAATGAACCTAAGAGGGACTTGTTTACAAGACCAAGGTTTTGAAGGACATGCTTTTCCCTAAGACAAAAGATAAACAAGCACATGTGTGGGGTTCAATTGATTTTATCTTGATTAATGAATTGCTTTTACCATTAACACTTTCTTGCTTTAGATTTTGAAACTAAATTTCTAATGTCCTAATTTATTTTCATCCCACAAAGTCCATTATGTGGAAATCAAAAATTCAAGGCAATAGTTCCCTAATGTCAACTTTAGTGAGAGAAAATTGAGATATAAATCCAAATACTTAGAAGCCTTAAGGATGAAATCCCTAGGACAAGTAGTAGCACTTGGATTTTTTCAAAGGTATTTACTTCTTCTAAAGGTTTGAAATTTCATGTCCTTGTTGAATGTTTGTTTTCAAGATTTTGGATCTAAGGAATGTGTTTAACTAACTCAAAGATTGCACAATCCTAGGATGGAAAAGAAAATATTTGTTGAATTCCCACTTGGATAAATCCAGCTGCACTTATTTAGAGCGGATGACTAGAAGCTTGACCACACTAGCTCCCCTCCATGACACTCACTTGTATGGGTCATCCAAGCTTTATTTATCATGAATCTCCCATGATGAACTTTTCATCTCTACAAAGAACCGCAAGTATGTGGGACGGTTCCAGAGGTTTGACCTCCTGATGCCAAGGATTTTGGATTCTAAACAAAGGTTCATAGTAAGGGCATCCATTTTAGGGGGTGCAATGATAAACTCCTTGTGATAGATCCCCCAACCCTTAGAAAAAGGGCTTTGCAGATCATAAAGATACTGGGGGAGATTTATCATGCACCACTTCCCATCTTTTACGATTTTCATCGCAACCACAAATTTATATAGCATTTTGGAAGAGCTTGGCTTATGCTCATTACTACTTGGGTCATTCCCTTGGGGTGAGTACTTTTTCCCACCAAGGCAAGCCCTCTAAAGGTAAACAAAAGTGAGTAAGTACATCCATAGTTTGATCAATCTTTGTTTGCGTGAACAAAGAGAGAACACACGCAATATACTTACTCACACTCGCAAGATTTTGTTCAATTTTAAAAGCCCAAATTGAAGTGTGGAGGCAATCTTTTAGACACTCTAATATCACAAAAATACTTTTGATTCTCAAGATCACTGTGAAGTGTGAGAGAAGTGCATACACCTTTTAAATGATATTACAAAACACTTTGTACAAGAAATAACAAAACACAAAATACACATGTTCATTTTAACCTCAAAAGAAACAATGGATTCTTTTTAATTACCAAAATGAAGTGTGAAATTTTCTTGTTCAGTTTTTAGAATCCAAAAAAAACTGTAGTAAGTTCCTAAAGTTATTTTGAATCCCTTTGTTTGTTCTTTTTAAACTCAAATAAAAATTATTTTGAGTCCTAAAACTAAAAGTGACAAAATCCTTAGGATGGAATTATAAGTTCTTCCAAAGTGTTTAAAAATACTTGATACAATAGAAAGAAGATGCCATAAGAAGTCTTGCATTTGCTTCCTCCTTTCCCTTTTGATTTTATAACCTAAAAAAGTGCTCAAAATGTTAGATGAGATCAAGAAACAAGAAGATATAAGGGTTAGATGAATGATTAAGCATAAAAGCACTTAAATTTAGACCATGTTATGATGTTTTTTGACTTTAGATGTAAAATTGAAAATTTTAA
>VDFB02379711.1:167372433-167428863 GCA_007258455.2 Sequoia sempervirens
TCCATTTTTAGTCAAAAACCAACATGTGCTATTTTTGGGATAGATTTTTACTCGTTCATCAAAATTTGAAACAAATTACATTTTTTAAAACTAGACTCCATTCTACACATGAAAAAAAAAATTGATTTGTTTTCAAAAAATTTAGGGCAGAGCACACTCAAATTTCAGCTTTTCAAGATGTGTCCTCTTTCAAAATTCATAAAATATTATTATTCATTAAAAAAATAATCCAAAAGAACAAGGATAAACTACATGGTATTAGTTAATTTCTCACCATTCGGATTTTTCAAATTCTAAAAAAATGTTAATCAAAAAGGGGCGGGGCTCAAACGCTATGCTATTTTTTTTTATAAAAGTAGGACCTATTCCCCCCCCTTTGAGACCCTTAATATTCATCAATTTCAAAAAGAATTAGCATCTTAGAAACTAGACTTGGAGCACTTGGACTCTTGTTCTTTCTGCATCTTGAAATTTTGAGCATAACTATCTTCATTTTCTAGTTCAAATCAGATTTTGCTGATTTTAGAAAAAAAAAAAAAAGTGGCATCTTAAGATCCAAATTTGTGTCCCAAATCCATGCACTTACCCCATCATGCATACCTAATTCATATTTTACTGATATGGGTTCAACCATGTTAGTATTCAAAGAAAAAATACACCTCCATCATTAGGTGAATACCTTTCATGTGATTTTTTATGCCTTGTAGACCTACGAACAAGTTGAGTTGGAGGTTCTTCCTCCTCTTCTAAAGATTCAAAGCTAGATGAGCTCTCCTAGAGTTCTTGTATATCTATAGGCCTCGATTCAACTTTCTTAGGTGTAGAAGGAAATTGAATCACATCTTCCTGTTTAATTTGTTTTGGTTGCATTGTAACAAAAGAAGGTTTAATTGCTCTAAAAATAACAATTCTACTATATATTACCTTCTATGCAATAGGATCCCAAATATTTTATCCTTTCACACCATAACTATATCTGATGAAGATACATTTCATAGCCTTGTTCTCCAACTTTTTTTTCTTCTCCTTAGTGCATGTGCATATGCCTCGCAACCAAAAGATCTAAGATGTCTTAATGAAGGCTTGCGACCCAATCGTGCCTCTATAGGTGTCTTATCAACAAGAGCTGATGTAGGAGACCTATTAATTAGACAAGCAGTTGCAAAAACTTCAGCCCAAAACCTTTATTCTATACCAACACCACTCAACATACTCCTAGCCTTCTCCATTAGTGTCATGTTCATTCTTTCTACAACTACATTCTGTTATGGACAATATAGATTTGTCTTTTGTCTATGAATACCAAAATATTTATAGAGTCTATCAAGATCTTTAGAGAAAAATTCACTACCATTATCATTCCAGAAACATTTTATTTTATTTCCAGTGCACAACTCAACCATTAATTTAAATTCTTTAAACTAATTGAAAACTTTAGATTTACTCTTTAGAAAGTATACCCATGTCCTTCTTCTATAATCATCAATAAATAGAATATAATATGTGGATTTACCAATTGAAGGAACATCTACAAGACCAAACACATCAGAATGAATAAGATCTAATACACCACAAGATTTATGAGAACTCAAGTATCACTGAATGTGGTTTTGTTTTCCATAAATGCAATGCTCACAAAAATCAAATTCATAATTAAAATCAAACAAACCTTCAATAAGGTTTTTATGTTTCAAGGTCCTTAGACCCTTTTCTCCAATGTGGCCAATTCTTTTGTGCCATAACATAGTTTTATATATAGGTGACTTTGATTTAGAAGACATAACACCCTTAGGTACCTAGAAGCTTTCACCATCTACTGAAGGTGAAACCCTCACCTCTTGCATAGACTTGATTTTCACCAAAGTACTATTGCAATCAATAGTGCATGCATCAATCTTATACAATGTGCCATATCTAACACCTCGATCAATCACCATAGAACCTCTAACCATCTTACATCCTAAATTAAAAAATACTACCTACACACTCGCATCTATTAGTTTTCTCATAGATAACAGATTTCATGCTAATCCACGTATATGCAACACACCATTAATCCTTTTTATTCTTGTTGGAAAAACAAGGACAGACAACTAAGAGGGGGGTGAATCAGTTGCCACAAAATATTTAAACTTTTCAAACTTAACTTAATCTCATATCTAAGGAATGAACAGTGAACCATGAACAATCAACACATCAGAAGCACAAAGAACACCAATATTTTTTACATGGAAACCTTGTTAAGGGAAAAACCATGGTGGATGTTAGTCCACAATATTATACCCTATTAAAACTATAATGAAAAATAATGGGAATGCACATGCATTCAGGAACACTGCTTAGAGCTCACTGCTCAAATGCAAGAGGGTTCATTTCAAAACAATACATAGCAATACAGATTAGATCCGCAGGGTATGAGCTAAGAAAATATCTTCTACACAAGCCTGATTACAATTCCAGTTAAGCATAGAAAACCTTCTTCACACTTCACTCAAACTTCTTCTCACTCTGCTCTGCAATAAAATGAATAGATCAATGTTCACATAGTTTCTCTTCTCTAGATTTTCTTCACTTCATACACACACTAACTTCTCTCAAACAATCACTCTTATATATCCACAACATGAAATTACATCAACAACCTTGTTAGCCAAAAATATAATACATATTTACAATGTCGGCCCAAATTTACAAATAAATTTGGAATGTGAATCAAATACTGTTAGCTAATATTATGATGCAACTTAAAACAATATCCTCAAGCATGCCAAACATTAAAATTTGAATCTTCAAGGATCCACAACACATTACAACCATCATGTCAGCCAAGAACATGAAATCCCAAACATACTAAGAAAAATATTCGACCACGAGCACACCGATCAATGCAGACGTACACCAAGGATAGAGAATGATCTAGAAGCATCCACAAATAAGAAGAACTAGCAAAGAATCATCCACAATAATATAAATTACCAGAATCACATAAACTTCAATCAGGAACACTGACAGAACCCACAAAAATACTGTCAAAACACAAATATTCATAGCACTATCAAATCTTCACATGAACCTCTGAAACTTTTGGTAGATGAACTAGATACTCTCATAAATAAACCCTTTATTCCACAAAAAATTATCTTCAATGTACATAACAAGACACCTTCATGATCTTCACTATTCCACTAGCAATCTGTAACTCTTCCTTTAACAATTTTTTCAATATCCTTGACATATATATCCTTCAATACAATAATGCTAATAGTGTTGAAATCAATGACAACCACATATCAGAAATCACAACTACATCATCCAACAATATTCCCCTTTGGCATTGATGGCAACACATGATGTGAAAAATGCCATCAACACAACTCTTAATCAACACTTACTCCCCCTTAGATTCTGACTCTTCTTTCTTAACCTTTTCTACATGATCTTCTCCCCACAAGACTCTTCTCCTCAGATAAGCAATAGTTTTTCACATGAATCTTCTCCCCCTTTGACATCAATGGAAAAGATAAGAATTATCTTCCCACATACAAGCTCTGAACCACATATCTGCACATCTGACTACTCCCCCTGAGTAGCAACCACATAAACATCAATCTAGATCAGGAAATATATATGAAGCACACATATTGATGCAAGAAAATGGATCTTTAGTTCATATCAGGAGGGGTAATCACCCCTAGCATCCCTCTAAGATACTCAAAATTATCCTTCAATAATGTCTTGGTGAAAATGTCTGCAATCTATTCTTTGGTAGGCACATACTCTAGTCTAACTTCTTTCTCACTCACCTTCTCCCTCAAGAAGTGAAACTTGATTGATATATGCTTGGTCTTAGAATGTAGCACTGGATTATTTGATATCTTAATTGAACTTAAGTTGTCACAGTATATGGCAATAGGTTCATCATATACTACACTAATATCTTTTAGCATCTATTTCATCCACAACACTTGAGTAAAGTTATTTGCAGTAGCAATATACTATGTCTCAACAGTAGATAGAGAAATGGAATTTTTATTTTTTCTCAACCAAGACACCGGCTTCTTCCCTAAGAAGAAGGAACCACCATTAGTACTCTTCCTATCATCTACATCTCCTGCCCAATCTGCATCAGTATATGCATTCAAATTAAGATCATCCTTGGGATACCAAAGCCCAAAATCAACTGTTCCTTTCAAGTATCTAAAAATTCTCTTTACAGTAGTCACATGAGATTCTTTTGGATCAGCCTAAAATCTAGTAACCATACCTACAACATTCATAATTTCTAGTCTATTCTAAGTTAAATAGAGAAATCCACCAATCATTGACCTATATATTGTTTGATTTTCCTTAGGAGAATCATCATTCTATGTTAACTTGCATCTGGTTACCACGGGAGTACCAACAGGTTTTGAGTCTTTCATGCCAAACTTCTTCAGCAACTCTCTAACATAATTGGACTTAGATATGAAGATCCCCTTATCTAACTAAGTAACTTGCAATCCAAAAAGAACTTCATCTCTCCAGTCATACTCATTTCAAATTCACTCTTCATCTCATCAGCAAACTTCATACATAGATTATCATCTCCTCCAAAAATAATGTCATCAACAAAAACCTCAATAATTAACTCTTTGTCATGATCCAATTTGAAATACAAGTTGTTGTCAGCAGTACCTATTAAAATAAATATTCAAATAGCTCCCTTTAGGTTTTTCCATCAAGTTTTGATCTCTCGCTGTGCGCATCCTCACTTCGCAGCTTCGAGTAACGGCTTCCCTTTTGGGTCTCGACAGGCTGTGCTGGGCATCCACATGTCTCGCTTGCAGAGGTTTTTATTTCTTTTTTCCCTGAGGTCTCTTCAGGTCATGAAATCCTTCTGCGAAGGCCGCCATTTCTAAGGATTGTCAGAGGGACCCACATCTTGCTACGTGGCAGCGTATCGCAAGCTTTTCATGCGGGAATGAAATAAATAAATGTGGGCTATGTAATGCTTGCATAGGGGTTTTATTTTTCCTTTCTACAGGTGTTGGTGGGCCCTACCTTCTGCTAGGTGGCAACCGATCACAGCTCTTTCAATACGGCAGGGAGGTGAGCAACCGCGAACTGTGAAACGCTGCCACGCATTTTTTGCACCCGGTTGATACGGTTTTCTCTCCATTGCAACAAGAACCCTAGCCCATTGGACACGTGTTGCTTCTTCACAATCTCTCAGTAGTAATGAGAGAATTTTCCATTCAAGCAGTGACAGCCTACCACGTTTCTTACAACTAATCCCTGAAGCAGGCGATAGGCTGGCTGAGGGAGATTATACCATTGGGTGTTGCTCGTCATGGTTCTTTGAAGCGGTGGATGCCACTTGTTGCCTCGAGCCTAGCTGGGACCACCACCATTATTACAAAGGGTGCGCCTGCAACTGGATGACCAGATGCTGTGTTCTAACTCATTGCCATTGTAACGGCATTAGGAATCTTCTAATTCTGGCATCATTGCATGGGATTGTGAGATCTTTTCTGTTACAGCTCTCCAAAGTGGTGGGAATTTTCTCTCCAGCTATATATACTCTCTTTGACAATTAGAGAAAGATTTTCAAAAAAATTTACAAGAAAGGATACTGGTTTTAGCAAGAGACACCTGGCCTCTTTTACATGTTTATTTGCTAGAAACTGTCAGACTGTGCCAACTGTTCGACCTTTCTATTTTTCATGTTTGATAAAACTGTAAACTATGTTTTTTATTGTCTTAAGCATTTCATTTGAAAGAACTTCTATATATTGAATACAAGCTTGCTTATCTAAATCATGTCTAAATGACTCTTCTTAGTAGTAAAGTTGTATGCAATACTATTTTATGTCAATAAATGAACTGTTTATGCTATAGTTTTAAGTCTCCGACATTTTGGAACGTGACAACACCATTCAGGCCCTTAAATCTATGATTTATCGTGCCAATCAGCAAATTTTGGCGCATCGCCTTAGATTAGACTTTGCTTCATTATATCCATTTCCTTTTCCCTTTCCAAAAACCCATTATAGAAGAATTCGGCTTCTTTAAAATTCGGAGGTCACTTAGTTTGGTGCAAAGGGGTCCCCCTTGAACCGAGTTTTACATAAGGCACTGTTACCTCGTCAATTTTTGGCATCAACAGTTTGTCCTTTTTCTGGCACGCCCGATGGGACCTGAACTAATGAAACTACCTTATAGAGGGGTGTATGAGCCATCGGCCTATAACTAGATCCCAAACTATAAATAACCTAGGTTTACTAGTACCTCCGCTAGGGACAGTCCAGGCCGCAAATCAGCTAGTAACCGTTTCATTCCCATCGCCCTTTCCTCTCACCATGTTGCCAGCTGCGAATAGAAACTATGTAGCATGGGATGCTGGAAGTCCCCTGGTAGCTCCGGTAGTGCCCGCTGTTTGGGGCGTTATCCCAGTTTTGGCCCTGAAAGTTCTTCCCAAATTTTCCGAAGACAACACAAAAACGCCAGTAGAACATTTGCAGGATGTAGCAGATGTATGTCTGGTACACGGTATTACAGTGCAGAATGTAGCCCTGAGGCTCCTCGCTATGTCCTTCAAAGGAAAGGCCCTGGATTGGTACCGAACACTAACTCCGAATTCAATTCGCACTTGGGATGACCTCGGAGATCCATTCTATGAAAGGTTCTCAAATGACGGAGATCGCTCTTCATTATATTATCAGCTATCCGTCATAAGACGAGTGCCCCAGGTGGCCCTGACGAATTTCAATGCCCGATTTCACTCAAATTGGCAGAAGATTCCTATGACTATCCGCCCAACTCCAGAATTGGCATTCATATTTTATCTTAAGTCAATTAATCCTGACATTTCTATGATGATTAAGTCTTTGGGAGGAGCCACTCTACCAAATGCTTATGCTACCACTATCAAAGCTGAGAATCATTTGATAGATTGCGGAAAGTTTCCTCCTCGACCTATTATCCTAATATTTCCTGAAATATCAAACTCGACACAAGAGGTTGCATCGACTAGTGCAGCAGCAACTCCCCATTCGATGTACTCCTATGCGGCCGCTCTTGAAACCTTGGCTTCTACATCGGGTTCTTCCAAGGATGAAATAGGAGACCTCAAAGAGATGTTACGAACTATGGAAAATGACATAACAACTCTCAAGTGGAACCAAGCAACTCCTCTACGGCCCGTATATCAAAACTATCAAGGTGGGCGGTCTACTTATCAGCAAAATCAATATCAGAGTATGCCTCACACCAATCCACCAGCGCCGACTACCAACCAAATGGTCCCAGTGCCTACACCGCTCACAAGTGCGTCACCAAGCTCAAGTAGAGAATTAACCATAGGACAAAACAATCTTATTGATGATATCAATCCATGGTGTTTTCCCTGCAACAATGCACATATGCCTAGAAATTGTCTGCGTGGAAACTTACAATAGAAGGTAGCAAAGCAACGTAGTCAAGGTACTACAACAAAAAATGAAGAATACATATGTACCTCGGCAATGGAGAATGTAGTCCTTACCACGCAAATGCAAGGAATGTCTTTAGAGCAAGAGTCTGATATTGCTCCTGATCATGCATTCTTCTCCTGGATGGAAGATGGGGAAAAGGTTTTTTCCAACGACACATCCGTAGCCAAAACATCACAGGTGCAATCTGACTATAACACATGCTCAAAGAGGAGATTCACCGGTGAGCCTGTTGTTTCACTTTCGGATAGCCTGCAATGCAAAGGCGTGTCTAATCAAATTCCCGGCGCTTCGACCATCTCTTCGCCTTCTCAACCACAGAAGGAGATTATTATAACAAAAGCAAAGGAGCAGAAATCTCTGAGCTCGTCACCTTTTAATGTGGTGGAGAAATTAAATAAATCATCTGCTAATGTGTCTTTATGGGACATTCTAGCTATCCCAAAATAGAAGACTATGCTACAGAAGGCGCTTTAGTAAGAGATCTGCTCAGCACCAACAGAGCCGTCTGCTAGTATAGAGGTGGTTTATCAAATTCCACAAGCTAAGGTTCTTGCAGACAAAGCGAAGGAATCCCATGTGGAAGGTGGAGGTAGGCCAAAACCTCAACCCTTCTTCTTGACTCTCATTGTAGGGGAAAAGCTATTACACAACGCCATGATTGATTCTGGCACTAGTACAACAATTATGCTAAAACTGATAGCCGAAGCCTTGGGACTCAGCTACAAACCTATGAAGAAAGGGGTGATGCAACTGGATGGAAATAAAGTTGATACCGTGGGTGTCATCAAAGTGCTTCCGTTAACACTATTTGCCTACCCAAGTATCACAGTCCCACAAGATACGGTGATCATAGATGTTCCTCCTATGTTCAGTCTCTGTCTTTCCTGAGAATTTACTTCAAAGGTGGGTGGATATTTGTCTTTAGATTGGTCACATCTAATACTTAGGACCAAGCATGGTGCAAAAATGAAGATAGAATTGGAGGCTCTACATTCTGAACATGTGGCGGATGAGGCCCTGATCAATTTTGAGGTCGGAAATACCTCTATCACCAAGCAGGACATGTATAGTGTTGAACTGCTAGAGGAAGAGAATGTGAGTGGAGACCGAAATGATAAGGAAGATGCTCTATTAAGGGAATGCATAAACAATGATCCTTTCAAGAATTATCACGCTACCGAATTGGGCACATATGTGATTTATTATGAAGACCAGGTTCTTTCGAAGTTTTCCAAAGAATCTGACGATAACAAAGCAAAGGAGCTGTGGACATTGTATTTTGACGGAGCAAGAAGCAAAGTTGGAGCTGGAGCAGGGGTATGTCTAATATCCCTGCAGAATGAAAAGTTGTTGAGGTCTTTCCGATTCTAATTCACCTGTTCAAATAATGAAGCTAAATATGAAGGGTTAGTCCAAGGCCTAAGCCTAGCGGAATGAATGGGTATTAAGCAATTGATTGTGTTCGGAGATTCTGAACTAGTAGTTAATCAGGTCCGGGGAATCTCCGCAGTGAAGAATGTTTGAATGAGATCCTATCGGCATCGAATATGGGACCTGATTGAAGGTTTTGAAGCTTTCAACATCCTAACCATTCCCTTAATACAGAATAGCGATGTAGATCGCATGGCGGTGATCGGTGCTCAGTTTGATCCTATCTTTGACTTGCTTCAGAACAAATATTCAGTACGAGTGCTTGTTCAACCAATGATTCCTGATAATGATCAGAGTTGGCAAGTCTTTGAGAGTGATGAGCGCATTGCCTCGTTTATACAACACTCTAGGGAATTCGCTGATCAACTTCAACCAAAGATAGTCGAGGCCTATGAAGGACAAATTATGCAGCTCAAGTCAAATAAACTTCCAAAAGGGTTAGTTACTCTAGAGAATTTTTTCAATTGTAATGACGCCCGAAATGATAAGCGAAAGTTCATGGCAGACAAAAGTGATTATGAAAACCTTCAGGTCTCTGATGGCAGGAACCTCCGAGTCGAAAAAGATGTTCCTCAACAAGATAAAGAAAGGCTTATCAGTTTCTACGAAAAATATGGAGTAGTGGCCTGGTCATATGATAATCTGGAGGGTTACGATCCTGGCATTATTCAACACACTATTGAACTAATAGAAGGTGTAAAACCAGTCTAACAGAGGCAGAGGCCAGTCAACCCTAAAGTTGAGGCCCTAATGGCACAAGAGTTACCCAAGCTTATTGATTCACATATTGTCTTCTCAATCAAACATAGTACTTGGATATCAAACCTGGTACCAGTGAGAAAGAAGAATGGCGATATCCACTTATGCGTGGACTTCTGAGACTTAAACAGAGCATCTCTGAAAGATCACTATCCATTGCCTTCTATGGAGTCAATCCTCCAAACTGTCACAGGATCAGAAATGTCCTCTCTACTGGATGGCTTCTCTGGCTATAACCAGATTCGAGTGAAAGAAGATCAACACAAGACTACGTTCACCACCAAGTGGGGAACATTTGCATATGCTAAAATGCCCTTTGGTTTATCTAATGCAGGGGAAACTTTCCAGCGAGCTATGGATATCGCATTTAGCAAACTGATCAATAAGTTTATTCTAATCTATTTGGATGACCTTACTGTGTTCTCTAAATCTAAAGATGATCATTTTGATCATTTGGAATTAGTTTTTCAAAAATGCCAGGAATTTGGGGTTTCCTTAAATCCAAGGAAGTGTGTATTTAGAGTACTACAGGGTAAGCTATTAAGGCATGTTATGTCTAAAGAAGGTATTTCAATGGACCCTGAATGAGTAAAGGCTTTTAAGGAGCTTCCCCTTCTGGTAAATAAGAAAGGTGTCCAGTCTTTTCTCGACAAAGTAAATTTCGTCAGCAAATTTATTTTTGATTTTGCGGGAATGATTAGGCCGATCACCCTAATGCTAAAAAAGGATCAAGCTTTCAAGTGGACAACAAAAGCTTAGGAGGCTTTTGAAAAGGTCAAGGAAGTGATCTCCACAGCCCTGGTGCTGATTAATCTAGATTAATGCAAAGATTTTATAATGTGTGCCTTTAGTAGCAAGTCCAGTATTGCTACTATCCTAACTCAAAAAGATAGCAAAGGAAAGGGAGAGCATCCAGTTGCATTCTATTCCTAAACCCTAAAAGAATATGAGGAAAATTATAACTTCATCGAAAGACAGGTCTTTGCAATAGTAAAGGGACTTAAAAAATTCTGCCATCTAATTTCCCACAACAAAGTTCTGGTATATGTCGCACATTCTAGTGTGCGGGAATATATCATGAAAGGAGAGATCACAGAAAAAAGGGCTAATTGGATTACCAAGATCTTGGAGTATGACATCGAGGTCAGGCCTACTAAGACTGTTAAAGGTAGAGGACTATGTGAGTATATGGTACAGAACAAGGAGGTACCTGCCAAGGAGGAATAGCCAAAGTTCGTCCTGATAAATGAATCAGGATCGGAAGATGATTGGCTAATAGATAGAATGAACTTCATGCAAACCGGAAGGTATCCGCCAGACCTCTCATCCCAAAAAAGAAGGTATTACCAGCTTCAGAATTGCAGATATTCACTGATAGGAGTCCTTTTCAAAAGAAATTTCAATGGTGTGCTCCTATGATGCGTTACTTCAGGGGAGGCACAGAGGATCCTTGACACATTTCACAACAGTGACGAAGGTGGACATTTCTTCGCTAAAACTACCACCATCAAGGTCCTGCGAGCTGGATATTACTGGCCTACACTTTTCAGTGACTCCTACTCTTTGGTAAGGGCTTGTAAAAAATGTCAGTTCTTCTCTGACAGAAGGAAAAATTCAACGATGCCCCTCAAACCTATCATGGCGAATGAACCATTTGCGCAATGGGGCCTGGACTTCATCAAAATGATCAACTTGGTTTCTAGTGCCAGACATAAGTGGATTCTAACAGCTACAGACTACTTCACAAGGTGGGCGGAAGCTGTTCCCCTTAAGGGTGTAACAAAAACAGAGATTGTAGACTTCCTCGAAGCACTGGTGGTGAGGTTCGGCCCTCCGAAGATAATCATTTCGAACAACACCAAATAATTTATAGGTACAAAGGTATGTCACTTCGCATTAAAGAATGGCATATTCCTTAAAACATCATCAAACTATAATCCACAGGGAAATGGCCTAGCCGAGTCCACAAATAAAAGCTTAGTCCGACTCCTTAAAAAGGTTGGTTCAGATAACCAGAGGGAATGTCATAAAAATCTCCAAAAAACACTCTGGGAAAACCACATAACTCCTAAGCAGGTCCTTAAGACTTCACCTTATGAGCTGGTATATGGGAAGAAGGCACTGTTACCTATCTCCATGGAGATCCCAGCAATAGAGTTACTAAAATCCCTTGAGATAGAAAAAAATGAAGCCATGGAGGTTTGGCTCGCCAAACTGTTGGAAGTACAAGAAAAAAGGGAAAATTCTCTAATAGCAATGACAAGCCGTCAACAGGTGGTCAAACGATGGTTTGACAAGAAGGCTTCCGACCAAGGTCTGAAAAGTGGAGACTTAGTGCTAAAATATGATAGCAGGGCTATGAAGCAAGGTTAGCATGGTAAATTTGATAGCCTATGGGAGGGACCCTTCAAAATCATTCGCTGCAGGCAACACAACTCTTTTGAGCTAGAAAATATGGAACAAGATCCGTTAGGAATCCCGGTCAATGGGATTCATCTTAAATTGTTCCTTTAAGCATTAAGCTCTACCTTGTACAGATGTAAATAGTGCTTTCGTTTCCTTTCTTGTGTTTGGCCTATTCTTTTTCTAGAATCAGTTGTCTTTCTACGCATTTGCTCATTGTCATTGGCCGGTAAAATACCAGAGTTACTTTACACAAAATACACTCATACATGGAGAATAACATACAAAACTTACAAACCCAAAAAAATTTAAACATAGAAGCAAAAAATAGCATGGATTTTTCCTTAAAAGGAGTACATATTTATATATATGTTCTTTCGTTACAAAATGGCTGGAGGGCCGATTTTCAAAATATACAAGTATCAAGGTATATTATATATGGTAGCCTTTTATCAAGCTTATCTAAAGTAGGAGAGTTACATTTTTGAGCAGGAAGGCAAAGGGGTTATCTATCCAAAGGCATGACTGGAAGCAATCGACGCATTCACTGCAACGTCCACTTCATCCTCGTCCATGGGCTCCTCAGCGACACTAGTAGCATCATTTGACGCAACCGTTGTTGGTGGTGAAAAAACTAGGTTCTTGAAGTTAGTGTACCAGTCTACGTCGTAGAAAGGTATCACATTGTAGCTCCAAAACAGGAAGTGTAGGGCCTGGGTAACCCTCTGCTGGTGCTAGTCACGGGTCTACAGACGGAATTCGTTGAGGAATGGCAGCCAAATGATGACGGCTTCTTCTTCGATAAAGCGATGCAAGTCGCTAGCTGTTGGCAAGCCTATCCCATATGCAGCATGTGCAACAACCTCACCAAGCCCATTCAAGTATTTCTTTGAAAAGATTTCTTTAACCAGCTTTAGGATAAGTGGTCGGGGAATGCAAATGTCCAGTATGGACGCTACAAAGTGTGAGCATATGTCGGTATTCACCCTATACTTATCCTCATATTCTACACAATCCTTGCCTAGGACCCACTTAATGGCTACCAGAACCAGCGAATGTTTGTTCTTTGTCATCCTTTTTAGCCTCCTAGTGGAAATCTCACCTAGAAACATCGTTTGGGATTTAAACGAAGTTAGGCAAATTGGGGTATCCATTTTTCCTGACACTGTCCTTGGGCTTCTAAGTTAATGCCAAGATTGTACACCACCTAACCTATGAAAAGACTTGTTTAACGCTATGCTACTAACCTATCACTTCTTAAATGCTAAGTTTGTTTTGCTCACTATCGACTAGCCTATTTATAGAAAAATTGACAAGACACATGTCAATCTGCCACTAAAAAATGTGATACTATGCTAGCTGCTGTCTCGAAAGTCAAGTCTGCGCTTGTTCACATTTTTGGGCTAGTACATCCATGATAACATGGCTCAAGGCGTGTTTAATTAAATGAAGTTGATTAATTAGCTTTAAAAAGGTGGCGCTTGTTGCTGAAGGGAAGTGTGGCCGTAGGCTATTGTGTCATCTCTCAAGCACGTACCATAGTCCAAGGCGATACTCATATCTTTTTAGGCAGTGATCGTTTGCTTAGCGTAATCATTCTGGCTAGGATATTAATTACCAGTGCATGCTAACGCAAGGTTAGAAGGCCAGTTGCAAGCTTAATTTCTAAGGAGATCAAGGCATATCACACGATCTTGTAAATGTAATAATGAGATCTGGCCGCCTCAGAATAGCAATCAGTTCATCTTGCACGAGTTGCAAGATTAACGGTACATGCTGAATTAAATACAAAAGGCTTGCTTTCGCCTACCACCTTGAGAAAAGTTGTTATTATTGCATGAAAAGGCTTAATATTTCAAAGTATTTTTTACAAACGCAAGGGAAGTGCAGAGTTGTTTTCTGTCTGTCTATCTAGAGCAAGCATATTCGCAGGCCAAGAGCTTACAAATTCTATAATGAAAGAAAAATGTCAGAATCTTTAGCTTAGCCGATGTAAGAGGAGATTAGCCAAGAACTATTCATGGCTATTCGTTCTTCGATTGAGGTGTACGTATATGAGGATGTAGCATATGCCACACGTGGTATACCCGCGAAGATGAGAAGAGCCCACACAGAAGAGTTGGATAGACCCAAGGAATGGAGTAACCAGAAAAAGGTTAAAGAAGAATGAAACAATATCTATGACCCAAAGATTGCAAAGAACCCTAAATCCCTCAGAGAGGCAGCTTGTGCAAGGTTATCAGCAACAAAGGAGGACCAATCCACGGCAAGTAGATTTTGGTATAGTGGTCTCCCACAATACATGATCCCATTGGTGCACTATTGCCCGGAGGTGGTCGACGCAACTTTTCAATGCTATAATCTAGATACCCACTATATTGAAGGTCGTAATTTAAGGGTTCATTTCAGCCCAGAAGCCATCTGGCACATTTTATGTATCTCAGACCCAAGTAGGAGGAAAGAGACTATCAAGCCTTGTTGCCCAAGCAAGGGGGAGAAAATATGGAGGAAAATGAAAACCGGTTCAGATTTCTTGTTAGAAGAGACTAATAAGAAAGGTATCGCATCCACTAAAGCACCAAGTATCCCATTATCGCGTGGTTCATTTCATGATGATCTTCAGGATGCCATGTCCATGCTGGCATTTGTTTGCAACCGAGACTCTGATGAAAAGATAGAGGCTTTTCAACTGGGACCTGCAATACAGTTTCACAAGCAGCATGAACTCTTCTGGTATGATTTTGCTGAGTTCATGGTTGAAGAAATGATACAGCAAATAGAGAATTATCAGGTGGAAAAGAAGTTTAGATTTCTTTCCTACCTGGTCCATATGTTTCTGCATCAGAATTTAGATTTCTTCGCCCGATTTCTTCCGCTATCAATTTTTGATGAGCAGAATAAAAGAAAGCTGGTGTCTACATGGACGCCTTTTCTTTCTGCATCATATGACTATTATGCATTCACAGACTATTTCATAGCCCCAGTTTTGAATGATTTAATCGGAGAAGGTGATATTGTCTGGCTCACCAAAAAGCAGACCGGATTTATGTAGAGCTATACCCCTGCTTGTGACTGGTTCAGAGGCAGGGATTTTACAATCCTCCGAATGCGAGGCTTTACTGGCAAACCTTTCCTACTCCCGGCCTGCATCACTGATAGAGTGCTTGCGCTGAAAATCTTCTGGTAGGTGTGTGTCATTGATTTCACTTTCTGTAGCAGCGGAAGTGTCAAGAAGAAGGGATTCTTCACTTGTATGAAGAGTTTTAAGTCGGTAACGCTGGTTAAAAAATAATCGCACAAGTTGTTAGAAGAGAAGCTGGCACATTTAGGGTTGGTACTGATAAATAATAAATGGGAGTACAACCCTTTCAATGACTTACCAGAGCCACATATGAAAGTTACCCATGTTCCTCGACCATACTGGGAAAAATGGCTTAATCTGTGGACAAATAGAGAGGAAGATTTTGTGGAATTAGCGCAAATCCTTATGCCGGACACTAGGGGCCCATGGCATAAGTTCTACTTTCTAGTGGCCATGGCCAAGGACAATATTCCAATGGAGCGCAACATGTACAACAAGTTAAAGAGGAGTGAAGAATGAAATGATGAAAAAATAAGAGCTTTCTGGAAATATCGCTAGGAAACAGCACAGTTGGAAGCTCCTTATAATCAGCTGAAGGATGACCAAGAATTTGACAGATGGTGGAATGAAGGCCACCCCAGCCCGATCTTTAGTGTTGACAGGAGCAAAGAGGGAGAGGGATCCGAGGAGCATGAAGAAGAAGCAGCGGTATCATCCTCTTTAGCGCAAGGGGGCAACGTCTCTAGGCATGCAGCCTATGTGGCCACTAATGTACGTTTTAATATATTAAGAGGCTCACACACACGCACTTGGGCTACTAAACCAGCCTGGCTATCACCTCATCAGAAGGATCCGACTGCCGAAGTTAGTGAATGTTCGCCTGTGAAAAGGCAGTGCACAAAAAATGTTATCATAGGGGTTTTGCAAGAACCTGTTGGAGGAGAAGTGCCCACTGCTAGCCAAATACCAGAGTTTGTGGGTGAGTCATGGATGATCCCGGAACCACCATCAACTAGTCAATAGGTACATTACACTCCTTCTTCTCTTGCATCTCATTCCTTCGTATCCACCCCTGCTCCGTTAGAAACTGCTACCATAAGTCTGAGCCCTTTACCTTCTGCTTATGATCCAGCTCATTCGGTTGGATTTGCCCAGTTTTCACAGGCCCAACCATTTATAATTACTCCTCCGAGTATGCTTACACCTACCGCTACCGCTTAGACTTTCCTCACCTCACTTTCGGAAAATGTTCCCCCAGTCGGCCCCCATTCTTTTTCTGCTATGCTTACTGATTCTCTTCTATTGCAACAAGTTGACATCTAATCAACAACTTCCCTTCCCCAACCAATGAGCCTTACGACTGAATCACTGATTCAGCCGCTACAAATACCTGGCCTTGCTGATAGTTCTTAGGTGAAGCTATGGAACGTGCCACACTTTTCTCCACAAATAGTCACTCTTTAGAAGAAGCAAATGCGTGCACCTATGAAAGTTACCTATCGCTATGCCATTCCTTTTGGTGTTTCTTTCATAGGTGGGCTAGTTTCATCACCAGCCAAATTCATAGCACAGATAGATTGTGGAAAAGAGGCATGTGCAAATAGAATGAGGTGACACAAGGCAAATGATGACAATGCTTTCGCTGAGCCAAGAGTACAAGCTTCATATGATGAGACCCAACAAGAATTAAAATTCGCAACCATGTACCCAAGGACAAGCAAGCCTCATGGAGAAATGCAACCCAAAGATGATGAGATATATGCTGTCAAACTCAACATGAAAGTAGCCCGTCCATAAGATAAGGTCGAGATCATGGAGGAAATGCAATCGGTGGTCACTTCTGACTTCCTTCCTCAAAATTGGTCACCAGTTAAAGAAAAAAGATGAATAGCTCAGAGCAGCCAAGGAAAGGGTGAGTTTTCTGGAAATAAAGGAGAAATCCTTAGAGGCGGATATCACCCGAATGACTGAAAGAGCACTGACAGCGGAGAATGAGAGGAACAGACTTCAGGGTGAAATTGCAAAGACCCAAATTGTCGACCCAAGCTTAATAAAAGAATTGCAAAGCCAGAATCAGGAAGCATGACAAAGCCTATAGTCAAAAGAGGAAGAGCTAGAGCACATCCACCTTGAGTATAGTCAGGGGATGGCACAAAAGGGTGAGGAGTTGGAGCGCCTATAGGAACAGTATGAGAAAAAGGTACAAGAGAAATAGGTCAAATTTAAAAGCCTAAAGGCTAAGCTAGAAGAGGAACTCCAAGAGACAAAGGCTTCCCTAGAAGAGAAATTAGTGAACCACTTCTGAGCTGAACATAATTGGAATAAAGAAATGAACTGCTATGCGAAGCAGTTGGCGTCCGAGAAAAAGAAGAAGGCAGAATTAGCTGAGGCCCTCATTTCAAGGGACGCAGAGATTTCTTCGCTTAAAGCCCCTCTGTTGCCTACCCCTATCCAACCTAATGTCATTTTGCTAGTTAGGCAATTATAAATCTCTAACTGGAAGAAAGTCAAGACCTTTTACCTAACACTGCAGCCTACCCTCTGATTTATCACCAAGGCATCAAGGCTCAATCAAGAGGCCAACGACACAATGCAGCAGTTTCCACGTTTCATCCTGGAGAAGGTTTATGAGGCAAGGGACTTGCTCAACAAGTTATACTCAGTCTGAGATGAAATTTTGGCTGGGGCGGGTATCGAAGATCGGGACACCACTGCTCAAACAGCAAATAAATTCATTCATTGTCACTCCGCCTTCCAGCGCACTAAGGCAGTGACGACTTTTCTAGGTAAGGAACTGGATGGCATTTGGGGAAGTTTCTCCGAGCTATGCAGGCTAGGGCTGCCATCCCCGTTCCTCGAGGATGGCTCCATTGCGACAACTACACAGATCATTGAGGTTATTGAGCAAAAGAAAAATGACCCAGAGGCATTCAGGGAATTTGGTAGTTTCTCAATGGTAGCCAACATTTAGGTGATCATTCATCCACTCTCACAGCTGCTTTTCCATATCTAAGCAGGTACTAGCCTACCTGAGGTGCTACCTCATAAGGAGGCTATTCATCTCTGTGGGGCACAAAAAAATTTGCACAGTATGGAAAAGCCTTCTAAAAGTGAATAGTCGCCCTTGCAAGCTGCTTTTTCCAAACTCTAACTCCATTCGCCCTATGGATAAAGCTCTGGTCTATAGAACCAGAGAGTTTTTGGGTTCTCTGTTCCTTATCTGAAATGCCCCTAATAGTCACCAAAAGCTATTAAAATAAATATTGAAATAGCTCCCTTCGAGTTTTTCCATCAAGTTTTGATCTCCCGCTGTGCGCATCCTCACTTCACAGCTTCGGGTAGCGGCTTCCCTTTTGGGTCCCGAGAGGCTGCACTGGGTGTCCATGTGTCTCGCTTGTAGAGGTTTTTATTTCTTTTTTCCTTGAGGTCTCTTCAGGTCGCAAAAGCCTTCTGCGAAGGCCGCCATTTCTAAGGATTGTCAGAGGGACCCATATCTTGCTACGTGGTGGCGTATCACAAGCTTTTCATGCAGGAACAAAATAAATAAATGCGGGCTGCGTAATGCTTGTGCGAGGGTTTTCTTTTTCCTTTCTGCAGGTGTTGGCGGGCCCTACCTTTTGCTAGGTGGCAACCGATTGCGGCTCTTTCAATACGGCAGGGAGGTGAGCAACCGCGGGCTGCAAAATGCTGCCACGTGTTTTTCGCACCTGGTTGATACGGTTTTCTCTCCATTGCAACAAGAACCCCAGCCCATTGGACATGTGTTGCTTCTTCGCAATCTCTCAGAAATAATGAGAGAAGTTTTCATTCGAGCAGTGACTGTAGGATTTGAGAAATACAAATCCACAGAACCCAAAAAAACCTGCATGCAAGAAACCTGTCACAGAGAAAGAGAGAGAATGAAGACAAGGGTTTTGGCTCTAACAAAGGTGCAAGATCTATTATCAGAGAAAAAAATGAATCAAGAAGTAGATACAATACAAAAGATCAATCCTTATAAAGGAGATCAACACCGAAAGGAAAACCTAACCCTAAGGTGAGAGCATTTAATAATTAAATATTAATTATTAAATGACTAATATATGTATAAAGTGAAATCTTAAGAGGAGAGTAAAGTTAATTAATTACTTTACTCTAACACCCCCCCTTAAAATGAGCTACAATGCAGCTACAAATAATGCAGAAGAAAGAAAAGGAACTACAATGCAATAGAGGGTCCTGGCAACATGGCCTGATCAGGTACCTGAATACAAGAAAATCTCTATAAAGTGGAGTAAAGGAGAAAATCTAGTGGGAAAAAACTCCTCTCCAAAAAAGAGATAAAGAATCATGCTAAAAAGAAAAACATGAAGGAAGGCCTCACTAAGACCCCCCAAGGACAACTTCCTTCACCCCAAGCATGGAGTGCAACTGAAGATAGCATGGAGATGCCAAAGGTTTAGTGAAGATGTCTGCAACCTGCTCCTCTGTAGGAATGTACTCCAAGATGAGAGAACCATCTCCACCACCACCAGTTACTCCATCTTTGCCTAGGTGGGCCTGTGTTACTGTTGATGCAGCTAGTTCTTTGTTAGGTGATCCTTCCGATACTCATCGAACTCATGCTCAGACATCTGATTCTAGTCTTTTGAGTCATGCCATTTCGGATGATCCTCAAAAGTTTTCAGAGGTGACAGGTCACCTTGAGTGGAATAGGGCTATGGATGAGGAGTATTCTTCCTTGATGAAGAATCATACTTGGGATCTTTGTCCTCTTTCTAAGGGAAGAAAGTTGGTTCGGTGCAAGTGGGTGTACTATACCAAGTATGTTGCAGATGGTTCTATTGATAAGTATAAGGCACGTCTTGTTGCGAAGGGGTTTTCTCAGGTAGAGGGTATTGACTACTCTGAGACCTTTGCTCCTGTTGCCAATATGAGCTCTGATACCATGTAGGATTTGAGAAATACAAATCCACAGAACCCAAAAAAACCTACATGCAAGAAACCTATCATAGAGAAAGAGAGAGAACGAAGACAAGGGTTTTGGCTCTGACAAAGGTGCAAGATCTATTATCAGAGGAAAAAATGAATCAAGAAGTAGATACAATACAAAACATCAATCATTATAAAGGAGATCAACACTGAAAGGAAAACCTAACCCTAAGGTGAGAGCATTTAATAATTAAATATTAATTATTAAATGACTAATATATGCATAAAGTGAAATCTTAAGAGGAGAGTAAAGTTAATTAATTACTTTACTCTAACAGTGACAGCCTGCCACGTGCATTACAACTAATCCTTGAAGCAGGCGATAGGCTGGCTGAGGGAGATTATGCCATTGGGTGTTGCTCGTCATGGTTCTTTGAAGCAGTGGATGCCACTTGTCACCTCTAGCCTGGCTAGGACCACCACCATTATTACAAAGGGTGTGCCTGTAATTGAATGACCAGATGTTGTGTTCTAACTCATTTCCATTTTAACGGCATTAGGAATCTTTTGATTCTAGCATCATTGCATGGGATTGTGGGATCTTTTCTATTACAGCTCTCCAAAGTGGTGGAAATTTTCTCTCCGGCTATATATACTCTCTCTGACGATGAGAGAAAGATATCCAAGAAATTTTACAAGAAAGGATACTGGTTTTAGCAAGAGACACCTGGCCTCTTTTACATATTTATTTGCTAGAAACTGTCAGACTATGCCAACTGTTCGGCCTTTCTATTTTTCATGTTTGATAAAACTGTAAACTATGCTTTTTATTGTCTTAAGCATTTCATTTGAAAGAACTTCTATATATTGAATACAAGCTTGCTTATCTAAATCATGTCTAAATGACTCTTCTTAGTAGTAAAGTTGTATGCAATACTATTTTATGTCAATAAATGAACTGTTTATGTTATAGTTTTAAGTCTCTGATGTTTTGGAACATGACCACACCATTTAGGCCCTTAAATCTATGATTTATCGTGCCAATCAGCAAATTTTGGCGCATCGCCTTAGATTAGACTTTGCTTCATTATATCCATTTCCTTTTCCCTTTCCAAAAACCCATTATAGAAGAAATCAACTTCTTTAAAATCCAGAGGTCACTCAGTTTGGCGCAAAGGGGTTCCCCTTGAACTGAGTTTCCCATAAGGCACTGTTACCTCATCAATTTTTGGCATCAACAGTACCTTTATTGAATCCAAGCTTTAATAAGTATTTTTCTAGTCTAGCATACTAGGCTCTAGAGGCTTGCTTGAGTCCATATAGAGCTTTCTTCAATCAGTAATCCATTTTTTCCTTCTCAGTCAGTTGAAATCCATCTGGTTGTTCAATATATACTTCCTCTTCTAGCTCGCCATTCAGAAAAGCTGACTTCACATCCATTTGATAGACTTTATAGTTCTTATATGTAGCATAAGAAAGAAATAATCTTACAACTTCAATTATGGAAACAGGGTCAAAGGTTTCTTCAAAATAAATACCTTCCATTTGTGAATACCCTTTACATACCAGTCTTTCTTTATTCTAGACCACTTCACCTTGTTCATTCAGCTTATTCTGAAAGACCCATTTGGTACCAACCACATATTTATCTTTAGGTTTGGGAACAAGTATCCATGTATCATTCTTTTCAATCTATATTAGTTCTTCCTTCATAGCTTCCATCCAATGTTCATCATTGCAAGCTTCATTGACATCTTTAGGCTCAATCTTTGAAATCGAGCAATGCTCTTCTACAATCATTCTTCTAGTTTGGACACCTTTATTCTTGTCTCCTATAATTTTATTTTGAGAATGATTTAGCTTTACATACCTCAGAGTTTTAGGATTCTCTCAAACTTTTGGTTCTTTTTTTCCTTCTTCTGCACTTGTACTTGTGTTTGCTTCCTAACTACCTTGATTTACCAAAACAAATGGAAGTTGTTTTATTGGAACATATGGCACAATTTGGAGTTTATTTTGTTTCTAAGCATTATTCCCTTTGTTTTTGTTGTCTTCCTGGTCATCTAAATCATATCCATAGTATCTAGATGATTTAGCAGAGTCCTCATCAACTCTAACAATTGCACTCTCAACCATTTTTCTTAATCTTTTGTTAAAGCACTAGTAGGCCTTGCTTTTAGTAGAGTAACCTAGAAAGATTCCTTCATCATTTCTTGCATCAAACTTGCATATGTCCTCATCTCTCTTAATATAATACTTGCTTCCAAAGATCTTGAAATATTTAACAGTAGGCTTATAACCAAACCATAGTTCAAAAGGAGTCTTACCAGAATTACTATTGACATTTACCTAGTTTAGATTGTAGATAGCAGTGCTTACAGCTCACTCCAATAGATGTGAGGCACATTTCCTTCAATCATCATTCTTCTAGCAGCATCCAAAGTTGTTATGTTCTTCCTCTCTGCAACTGCATTATATTGAGGGGTCTGGGGAGCAGATAATTGTCTTCTGATTCCATGCTATTCACATAAATAATTAAACTCCCTATAAGTGAACTCACCACCTCTGTCTGACCTTAAGTATTTGATTTTTAGACCTTTCTCATTTTCTTCCATAACCTTGAAACTTTTTAACTTTTCTATTGCTTCACATTTTTCTCTTAAGAAAGCAACCCATATAATTCTAGAGTAATCATCAATAAGAAACATAAAATACCTTTCTCCATGAAGAATTCTAACTCTGGAGCCTAACCACATAGATCAATATGCACCAACTCTAGTAATCCATTTGAATGATGGTGTTTTCTTTGAAAAGAAACTCTAGTTTGTTTTCCCATCTAAAACTCCTTGCAAATTATGTTAGCATGCTTCACTAGCTTAGGTAGATCTCTTACTACTTGAGTGGAACTTACTTTGACAATGTTATCAAAATTCACATGACACAACCTCCTATTCCATAACCAACTTTCATCTAATTGATAAATTAAACAACTTTCACCTGCAACATTCAAGTGAAAAATATTACCTTCTATCTTTTTACCTGAAGCAATTACATTTCTATATCTTCCAAGTATCCTGCATCTTCCATCTTTGAACTGAAGATCATAACCCTTTTCCACCATCTATCCAACACTTAACAGGTTGTGCTTCAATCCTTCAACATAAAGAACATCATCAGTGTTATGCTTACCACCAAGACAAATAGATCCTCTACCACAAATCACACTAGCATTGTTATCCCCAAATCTTACAATCCCACTGTCATACTTCTCAAGACTTACAAAAAAAAATTTGTCACCAGTCATATGATGTGAGCATCCGATGTCAATAACCCACTCATCTTTTTCTTTAATTAGGGTTGTAAGAGATTTCTCAACTTTAGTAGATTCAATAGCCACTAGACCATTTTCCTTGATAGCAAGGAACACCCATTCATCCTCATTTCCATTGTCTTTATCAGACTCTTCATCAGTCACTCCTTCAACATAGTAACATTTATTTTGAAATATAGATTTGTAAAGCTTAGATCTAGGAACTCTTTCAAGACACCTTGATGCAAAATGACCTATTTTATTGCAAGAGAATCATTTAATAGGAAACACTCCTTTATACTTACCTTGTCCTCTACCTTTTTTCTTCACAATCAGTGCTTCCAACTCTTCTACCTCTCTTTCTTCATCTTCAAGTTGTTTCATTTCTTCCTCATACTTGAATGACTTTTTGGAACACTCTCCTGGATCATATATTTGCTTGTTTCTTCTAGATATAATAGCCTTAAATGCAGTTTCAGTCTTGGGAACAAATTCACCAAATTTGCTATCTCAAAGGCAGCAAGTTTACCAATCAATGTATAACTTGTCACATTTGTTGATGATATGGTTTCTTCAATAGCATGAGCCTTTTCTTTGTAAGAGGGGGGAAATGATTTGAGCACTTTAGCTATAATTTCTTCCTCATTTAGGGTACCACTGACACATCTAATACCCATCACTATTTCATTTAATCTTTTCATAAAAGAATAAATATTTTCATCTCCACTCATCTTCAATTTTTCATACTTTCCTTTCAAACTTTGTAGCTTAGCCATCTTCACATGTACATCTCCTTCATACAAATTTTCTAGCTTTGTCCACATTTCATGAGCTATCTTTAGACCTATCACATTTTTCATTTTTGAATTTGTTAGAGCACTCAACAAAGCTTCCCTAGCCCTGGCATTATTCCTAGCCTCTTTAATCTCATTAGTAGTGGAAGGACCATTTTGAAGAATAACATATGGATTATTTGTAATCTTCTAGAAGGGTTCACCAATACACCTCAAATGACACTCCATCCTAGCTTTCCTCAGAGTAGTTTGTTCCATCAAAACTAGGACTGTCCTTCTTGTATGATGTCATCTTGGATCACCTCTATCTTTTAAACTTCTTCAAAGGAACTTTCTTTGATACCAATTGTTGGAAAAACAAGGACAAACAACTGAGAGGTGGGTGAATCAGTTGTCAAAAAATATTTAAACTTTTCAAACTTAACTTAATCTTAGATATGATGAATGAATAGTAAATCGTGAAAAATCAACACATTAGAAGCACAAAGAACACTAATATTTTTTACGTGGATATCGTGTTAGGGGAAAAACCATGGTGGATGTTAGTCCACAATATTATACCCTGTTAAAAGTATAATGAAAAATAATGGGAATGCACATGCATTTAGACAGACTGCCTAGAGCTCACTACTCAAATACAAGAGGGCTCACTACCCAACAATACACAACAATACATAAAAGATCTGTAGGGCATGAACTGAGAAAATAGCTTCTACACAAGCTTGATTATAGTTCCAGTTAAGCAAAAAAAAACTTTCTTCACACTTTGCTCAAACTTCTTCTTACTCTGCTCTACAATTGAATGAATATATCAATGTTCACAAAGTTTATCTTCTCTAGATTCTCTTCACTTCATACACACACTAACTTCACTCAAACAATCAATCTTATATATCTGCAACATGAAATTACATCAACAACCTTGTCAGCCTAAAATATAAAACATATTTACAATGTCAACCAAAATTTACAAATAAATTTGCAATGCAAATCAAACATCATCGGCTAATATTATGATGTGAGCTAAAATAATATCCTCAAGCATGCCGAGCATTCAAATTTAAATATTCAAGGATCCACAACATGTTACAACCATCATGTCGGCCAAGAACATGAAAAACTGAACATACCGAGAAAAATCTTCGACCACAAGCACACTAATCAATGCGAACGTACACCAAGGATATAGAATGATCTAGAAGCATCCAAAAACAACAAGAACTAACAGAGAATCATTTGCTCCAACATAATTTACTAGAATTGCATAAACTTCAATCAAGAACACTTATAGAACCCACAAAAATATTTTCCAAACACAACTGTTCATAGCACAATCAAATATTCATGCAGACCTCTAAAACTTCTAGTAGATGAACTAGATACTCTTAGAAATAAACCCTTTAGTCCACAACAACTATTCTTCAACGTACAAAAAAATACACCTTCATGATCTTCACTATTCCACTGGCAACATGCAACTCTTCCTTTAACAAGTTTTTCAATAGATACTCAACATATACAGCCTTCAATACAATAATGCTAATAGTGTTGACATCAATGACAACCACATGTCAGCAATCACAATCACAACATCCAAAAATTCTACCATCAGGAAACTTGATTTTAACTTTACCACAACCAACAATATTTAAATAAGAATCATCACCCAGGTGCACCTTACCTGCATCAAATTATTCATATTTAGAAAATCAATATCTATTAAAGGTAATATGAAAAGATGTAGCTGAGTTAATTAACCATGCATAATTACCTACACAAGTTGCCAAAAATATGATGAATGCATCACCATCTTCCTTCTTAGACTCAGAATCAGAATCAAATCTCTTCTTTTTCCTCTTCTTTTCTTTTTTGCATTCCTTACAAACATGTCCAAGCTTATAGCAATTCTAGCAAATAACTTTGGACCTTTCAGGATATTTAGATATTCCCTTGGACTAGGATTTTCCACACTTCTCATTCTTCTTTCCTTTTTCCTTAGGTCTTCCATGAATATTTAGGGCCTCCTTGGAAGTGATGGATACCTTCTTCCTCATCTCTTTATAAAGTGAAGAACCCACCACATCTTCAATATTCAAAATAATAGAAGTACTCCCAATAGTCATAACAAGAGAATCCCATGAATCAAGAAAAGAACATTGCAAGATCTGAAATTTCTCCCCCTCATCCATTTTGACACCAACTGATGTGAATTGAGCCACAACCATATTGAATTCTTCCAAGTGGTTTGTGATTTTTCCACCCTCTTCCATTCTCAAGGAATACAATTTCTTCTTAAAGAAAATATTGTTCACTAAATATTTTACTTGATACATCTCTCCAAGTTTCTTCCATAGCTTCTATGGAGAGGTCTCTTCATGAACATTAATTAAAATAGAGTCTACCATGCACAATCTAATTAGAACCTTGGCTTTACAATCCATAACATCATGTTGAGAATCCTAAGGAGCATCTATAGGTCTTGAAACATTCTCATCAACAACATCCAACTCAAATCTTGATTTATCAATAGATCCTCCATCTTTAGCTTCCACATTTCAAAATTATTTCTTGAAAAATTTATCCACCAATATTCTCCTTGATAAAATTTCCATCCGAAAATTCCTTCAACAAGATCACAAAGTATCTTCTACACAAGCTCCCACTCAAATCTATATTGGTTCAAAAAGCCCAACCCACAAATGAAACCAAAGGTGATTAGGCTCTAATACCACTTCTAAGGAAGCTAAGGTAGTGAAACAAGAGTAGAATAATATAATGCATACCACAACACAGTGATTCATGTGGGGAAAACCCCACACTCCAAAATTCACCAAATATATTATTCAGAAACTAAAAATATTACAATATACTTGTATAGAAAGCTTCTCATAGGAGTATCACCACCAAAGATCAAGATACAACACAATCGTTATTAGACTCTCAAAATACATCACCATCTCCAATTATAGTATAAAATCCTCATAAAATAGGGTTACCTTCTAGGGAAATACATGCCAACAAAATATCCACCATTAGTTCAAAAACCTAATAATTAATGGTCTATATTTACAACATATCATTTATTTATTGTATGTCAATGATTTAGGAGATTGTTGAAAAAATTAACAATTTTTTTTTACATGCATCCCACTCCTTCCCTCCACCTTGTGCTCCCATTGTATACTACACCTATTAGTGTAACTAGGAAATATATATGTATATATATTCATATATATCCTATCAACAATAAAAAATTATAATTGCAAGGTTGAGACACAATTTCCCAACAACAATATAAAATTTTTAAATTTCCAATCTATATTTCCAATTTCCTTAATAAGAAAATTTAGCAATTTCTAACTAAAAGAACCTAAAAAAGTAGGCAATATACATCATGATTCTCTTTATCCTCTATATAATAATTTCCTCATATCACAAAAGATAAAATAGTATAGAATTATATGTGTATTTATCAATAAAGGAACATATTTGTCCAAAAAAATATAAATCTCAATGACAAACATTCCTTGATCACTCAGAATAATATAAAAAAATTAAAATGATTTCATTCAAATTTTTCTTTGCTCTACCATCCTATATAAAAGTTAGTTCCTGTCATTTAATCACAATGCAAATAAAATTAAAAATAGACTACAATAGACAACTATAGACTCAACATCAACTCATTGAGTTCTTAGAACTAACAAAGCTTTTCAAGAAGGTTCTACACATTGAGAATAATAGGAGAAATTGGCAGAGTCTATATGGCGAAAAATTAAGGAAAACTAAGATAGGCATGAGATGCTCCTAAGATCGGGAAGCTTACAAGAAAAAAAATAGCCTCAACATCTATATTGGATACTAATTGTAAAGATTGACTATTCATCGCAAGGTCAGTTGACTAAGGATAACATCACTTCAAGAAAAAAAACAATCCAAGCACCACAAAACTAATCTGGATCATGGCACCATCTATGGGAGTTTTTGAAACTATATTAATTATTACATAGCCCAACAACACTATAGATGTTTCATATCAGGAAGCACTATCCAAAGGAGAATATGTATTTCATCGCAATACTTGATTCTAAAGTACTCTAATGACTAACTGCTAAACGTTGAAACCATAATAGTATAGATATGGGGAAACTATATCAAAGAATCAACAACACAACAACATTAAAAGCTATTACCAAAGATACATAGTCATGGCAATATGGCATAAAGCTATGAAAAAGACCAAAAAAATGATAATTGACAACCAAAATAGCACAACCAAGGAGAATGAAATTAGCCTGCACAATAAGAGGAGGACATAATTAAATAAGAAAGTGGAAAATGTGACCTAAAGACATGCATTATCAACGATAGCTTTGCATGGATTATGCATGACCAATGATTCATGCAGTCACTATTTTTCTATTAGTTATTTTTCAGTTTGCATAATAAATTGATGTACATGAGTAGTCTTCCTTAGTGTATGCTCAATTAGCTTTTGTTCTATTTTTAGACTATTGTATCATGCAATCAGTTTGCATGTAATTTTCTTATTTTTAGTTTTCCCATGAACTACTATAGGTTGTTTTGATTTATATTTAATAAACTCTGTATTTCTAAAATTTACATAGTTGAATAAAGACAATTTTTTGAGCTTTGCTGTTCGCTCAATATTTTGGAGTAGATCTAGTTTTATTTTTTATTTTCTGAGTTAATCAGTATAGTGTTAGAGCATTAGTTTTAAATAGTTCAATTGGTATCAGATCCAAATGTTATGGGTTCAAATCCCCTTGGGTAATACTAAGGGGGAGATTGTTGGCAGATGGTCAGCACTCCCCTCAGGATTCAGGACATGGCATAACCACTGCCTATGGATCTATTAACTTTGGTAGTTGTATCGAACATTAATAGGTAAACCTTTGGTGCAATGAAAACCATGCTTCAACAATTGGTATCAGAGAAAGTTACAAAAATATTTTTTATAGGCAATTGCAGGTTAATGATTCTCTCCAAGAAATACTAGAATGGAAAATTTTGTCAATTTTTCCATTTCAGCTTCCACTGTTTACCAGAGACAACTATGACCACTAGATTATAAAGATGAATACCCTACTATTATGCCAACATATTTGGCAATTAGTAAAAGGAGGATACACAGAACCTATAGATCAAAATGTATTAAATTCCTTAATAACAAATCAATGAACTTCGTTGAAAGAAGAAAAAAAGGATAATTGAAATCTATTCTCCATCCAATCTACATTAGATATACCATTTTTTTCCTCATGTAGCTGGAATGACAAAGTTAACATATGCATGGGAGACTCTACAAACTGCATACCAAGGATTTGGAAAAATAATATTGGTAAGAATTCAAACCTTTCGAGGATATTTTGAAAATTTATGGATGAAAGAAGTTTCAGATTCTATTCAAGAGTTTATTACTAGGACTCAAAGTATTGTGAATCATATTAACACTCAAGGTGAAAGTGTTACAAAGCAAAAATTTGTAGAATTTTTTTTGAGATTCCTTCCTCCAAAGCTTAATCTAGTGGTGATAGTCATTGAAGAAAGTAAAGATCTAACCTCGTTCAAAGTTGTAGAGTTGATAGGTTCTTTGCAATCTCATGAAGAGAATATGCAATGTTCTACAGAGAACCTAGTTGAAGCCTTCTAGTCTATAGTAAGAATTGAAGAATTTAATCTACAACCCCTTCTCAATCAAAAAATCTCAAGGGGAGTCTTCTAGATATAGAGGATGTGGTAGAGGAAGAGGAAGAGGAAATAACAGAGGAAGAGGAAGAATTTTTGTGGATCGTAGAAATATCTAGTGTTGATATTGTGAAAGGTATGGACACTATGAATCTAAATGTAGAAAGAAAAAATCTGACTTGAATAAGTCAAGAGCCAACTATACTGAAGAGTCTTTTGAAGAAGCAAAACACTCTATATTATTCACTTGCAATTTGGAAAAAGAACCTCAAAAGGATGTTTGGATCTTAGATGGTGGTTGCTCAAATCACATGACATGTAGATCTAATCTCTTTGTCAAATTAGATGAATTTGTAAGGAGTCAAGTGAAATTTGGTGATGATAAAGAGGCTGATGTAATGGGAAAAGGTACCCTTGCAGTGAAAACTAAGAAATGAGAAACTACATTTATCCATGACACTTTGCATGTGCAAAAGTTACAACATAATCTCTTAAGTATTGGGCAACTCTTGTAGCAAAAAATTACAAGGTTGTGTTTAAAGACAACTATTACAAAGTATTTGATAAATCAACTAATAATCATCTTGTAGCAAAGGCTTGTATGAAAAAGAATAGAGTATTTCCTCTTGCATTGACATCTGCTAATATGCATGCCCTCAAGGAAACCACAAATAATTCATGGTTATGGCATCAATGGTATGAGCATTTGAATTTTCAAGGATTGAGTTTTCTTCATAAGAAAGACATGGTGACAAGAATTCTTATAATCCAGGAAAAAGAAGTTTTTTCTGGGTGTGCACTTGACAAGAAACATCGAGACATTTTTCCAATGAACAAATCATGGAGGGAAAAATCTCCTCTAGAGCTTGTGCATAGTGACATTTTTTCTGACATGCAAGAGGAATCTTTGGGTAATAATATTTATTGATGATTTATCATGCCACACATGGGTTTATTTTCTTAAGTAGAAATATAAGGCATTTGAATGCTTCAAGCACTTTAATGCTATGGTAGAAAAAGAAAGTGAGTATTCTCTGAAAATGCTCGGAATAGATAGAGGGGGAGAATTCACTTCTAAAGAGTTTTCTAATTTTTGTAACACTCATGGTATCCAAAGACAACTCACAACAGCTTATACTCCCTAGAAAAATGGTATTGTAGAAATAAAGAACCATACCAATATGGAGATGGCACGATGTATCTTGCAGTCCAACAACCTTCCTAATTACTATTAGGGAGATGCAATAGCAACCACAGTTTATTTTTTGAATTGAAAACCAACAAAATTGCTTCAAAATATCACTCCAAAGGAATCCTGGAGTGGACACAAGCCCTCATTAGCTCACTTTTGTGTATTTGGTTTCCCCACATATGTTCATGTTCTAGTTTAAAAGTGGAAGAATTTGGATGCAAAATCCCAACTTTGTATCTTTTTGGGTTATTTTGATTCCACAAAAGGATATAAATTTTATAACCCTGACACAAAGAAATGTATTATTAGTCGGGATGTGGTTTGTGATGAAGGCGGAGTATGAAAATGGAAAAAAGGAGTTCAAAAAACTACACCAATAATCATGGGTACTAAAGATGATCAAGTTCCTCCTCTCCCCACAAAATAAAACTGTGGAAGTTCAAGACAAGTTCACCAAGTTCTCCAAGTTCCTCTTCAAGTGATAGTTCAAGTCCACATTCAAATCCAAGTTCTTCACGAAAGGTATGAAGTTTAAATGAAATTTATTAAAGGAGTTTTAATGTGAATCGAGTTGCCAATTTTGCTTTGTTTAGTACCATCCAAGTTGAACCTTCTATGTATGAATAATCCATGAAATAACATGCATGCATTGATGCTATGAATGAAGAGATGCCTGCAATTTATAAAAAAATACACGAAAATTAGTGCAAATTCCTAAAGATAAACAGGTTATTGGTGTCAAATGGATTTATAAGGTGAAATATCATTTTGATGGTTCCATGAATAGAAACAAGGCAAGATTAGTTTCAAAGGGATTTGCACAAATTCCTAGAGTAGATTATTCAGAGACTTTCACTCTAGTTGCAAGATTTGATACAGTAAGGATTATATTGGCTACTGCTACACAACACAATTGGCCAGTCTATTAGATGGATGCAAAATTAGCCTTCCTAAATGGTTATAGTGATGAGGAATTCTATGTGGAACATCCTATTGTTTATTAAATTCCAAGAAAAGAATATTTGATTTACAAGTTAAAATAATATATCTATGGCTTGAAGTAAGCACCTTGTGCTTGGTAGGCAAGGATTGACAGTTATTTCTTGAAGAACAGATTCATTTGAAGTCCCTCTAAGCCAACCATCTATATCTTGCATATTGGTAATGATATTCTCATTTTTTTTCTTTATGTTGATGATCTCATTTATATAGCTAATATCCCATCTCTCATTGAGAAATTTCAAGAAGAAATGAAACAAGAATTTGAGATGTCATATCTAAGACTCGTGCATTATTTTATTGGAGTGGAGGTGCAAAAATAATCTGAAGGTATATACATTTCTCAAACTAAGTATGTGGTATATTTATTGAAGTGTTTTAGAATGATGCCATGCACTGCAGTTGCAACTCTTGTAGCCCTTGGTGGAAAATTAACCAAGGAAGATACGATTTCCAAAGTGCATGCTACTTTATATAGAAGTTTGGTTGGGAGCCTCATGTACCTCTCTACAAAGAAACTTAATATTATGTATGATGTGAGCCTCATCTCTCGGTTTATGTAGGATCCACATGAGTCTCATTGGCATTGCACAAAAATAATCTTAAGGTATATGAGTGGTATATGTAATTGTGGCTCTCTTTCGTAGAAGCAAAGTATATTGTAGCAGTTGCAGGTAGTTGTCAAACCATATGGATTTGATAGATTTTGGAAAATTCGAAATTGGTTCAGGAACATCTAACCATTCTTTACTATGATAATAGTAGTACCATTGCAATTACCAAAAATATAATGTTTCATGCTAGATTGAAGCACATTGAGATTAGAGATCACTTCATTTGAGATTTAGTTCAAGATGGGACATGGAATTATAGCTTTTCCCTACATCTGAGAGAAAGTTGCTAATAATTTTACCAAAACACTACCTATAGCCTATTTTTTTGCTTTGAGAAATCAATTAGTGCTCATCCCCATTGCTCATGCAAGGGGAGATTGAAGACATGCATTTGCAACAATGGTTGTACATGCAATCACTATTTTTCTATTAGTTGTTTTTTAGTTTGAATAATAAACTATTGTACATGAGCAGTCTTCGTTAGTGTTTGCTCAATTAGCTTTTGTTCTATTTTTAGACTACTGTATCATGCAATCAGTTTGCATGTACTTTTCCTATTTTTAGTTTTCCCATGAACTACAATAGCTTGTTCTATTTTCTATTTAATGTACTCTATATTTCCAAAATTTACATAGTTGAATAAAGACAATTTTTCTAGCTTTGCTATTCACTCAATATTTTTGAGCAGATCTACTATTTTTTTTTTTTTTTTGAGTTAATTAGTATAGTGTTAGAGCATTAGTTTTAAATCTTTCAAGACCAAAAGTACCAAGGTTAATGTGTAGTGAAGGGAAGCATGCCCAACCATTCACATGATATAGAATGTAAAATAAAATATCAATATAGATTCTCCAAGGGGAGGTATTCAGCCTTAATACCAATGTAAAAGTTTATGACATCCATGCTCAATGGAATTTGGCAAGTGTGAATAAAAATTCCAAAAATTTAAAGAAAACATTAAGTCTTGCAACTTGATTTTCACTTCTCATTTGCAATTAATTTCCTAATTATAAAGGTCATAAATGACTACTATTTATGTTTTCTTGAAAATAGACATTAGACCATTGCTTTAGTTTGTGTTTCAAAGAATATGAATAATGGAATTCTATATAAATATAGACTAGAAACCAATAAATTGAAATAAGAAAATATTATGTAGGAAAATTACCTTTAATTAAGGAAAAATTCTCATAATTGTGAATCAAGATTCATCGCTAATAAAAGCGCTACCACTATTCAAATGTTGTAAAGAGATTGCCCTAGAAATCAAATCTGAGCTGGTGGAAGCATTGACTTGGTAGGGAACCTATTTTTATCCTTGGTTGTGGAATAATGAAGCATATCATGCACTTTGGACCTTAGGTTGTAGATATCTTGGAATGTGCTATAGGGGAGAAGGGCCCATAGTGGAGCACCCTAACTTTGCATCTCTAAAAATCTTATGTGGAAATTTCAAATCACTCCCAATTTTGTAAAACAATTTATTTGGAAACTCATGTGCTTATATTTTCTTTTTTAGGGATACATCATAAAATATGATGCCACATCAATGTGATTTTTGTTGAGGTATCCAAAAAGACCCCAAAAAAAGTGAGACCGATAGTGGTGCACTAAGCCATGTTTTATTGGTGGGTTGATGTGGCATCACATGATTTGTCAGTTTATGTACTTTATGGATAAAAAGTGTTTTTCAATTGGATATTAAGGTGCTCCACTATGGGGACCACTATGGACTACTTCTCTTCCTAATCCTTAGTATGATGTATGGGTCTGAAATTCTACATGGCTCTGTAGTAGATCAAGTCATATATGTAGACAATGGAATATTCCTTAATGGATGTGTGAACAAATAGAAAGACTACATACACTCTTTCAATAGTTCTATCTCAAGGAATAATTACATTATTCTCTAAAACACAAGTCACAGACTATCACAAATTCCTTTTTCAATTGCATGACTTGGTTAATAAAACTCAATTCACAAATGCATGAACTCATATCCTCCCCCCCTTTTCCCCCCCTTTCCATTGTGCTTAAATTGTGCCTCCCTCCATATTTATTTCCATTATCTGTTATCAAGTATTAATGGCACATATCTATGTTACCAAAGTACTAACCGTTATTGAAATACTTATATATATATATCTCTGTGTGTGTGTGTGTTCTTAATTGGATTAAAATTATATAAGGATTATTATCGTAATGTTTATAGAAAGCATATTGATCTATAAAATTATTCAAAGTAGAATAAACTGATTCATTTTAATATCTACATAAGCATTATTTCCATTTTGTTCATCTATATTTATATTTTATTTAGTTTTATTATACTTTTAGGAAATAATGACAATATTATGCAATTCTATGTATTGAAAATTTCATTTATTTTCTATCATATACCCATGTATAATGAAAATTTCCTACTATGTGTATAGTTGGAATGATACATGATAACTAATAAATATATTCATATAAGTGTATATACAAGTCTAAATCAAGTTGTTAAAACACTTAATACTTTAATTTTGTGCATAAAGTAATCAATGAATAATCATTGGAGTACACCTAGAAGGATAAATAATAGAGCGAGATAACTTGTTTAGAATAAAAAGGGGTCATGATAGTTAGATAAATGTATGATACAATTAAATAATGCTTGAATTTTTTGTTAGCTAAGTAGGGTTCACAAGGAAAATAATATCCAACATGTGGATTTTTTTGAAGCTAGACATGGTAAAGGAGAACATGATAGAGTTGGAGCATGTGTTAAAAGATTTTTGCTAGAGAGCAATTGAAATTTGATGATGTGGTAAAATTTAAAGATGCACATGTGATTGTGGATCGGTACAATAAAAAATTATCTAAAAGATCAAGAAAGAGCTCTATAATTTGACGATTCTTTTGGTTAGTTGAAAAAGAGAATATTCTACCTAGACTTGATTGTGAGACAATTAGTCAATCAATGAAATAGCATTCATTTAAGAGTTCAAATGCAAGCGCATGGTTATCTGGACAAGGGTGTTCACATGTTTTTGTTAGTTTTGTATTTTAGGTGATTAGAAAGCATGTGAGAATAAATAATAGGCTAAAGAGTGGAAGCAAAGATTATTGGCACCTACACAAACATATGATCAATATGAAAAAATAATTAAAAATAATGATCAAGTGTTTGCATCGGATGACTATGACCGTGTTTCAAACCTTGTACAAGAAGGTAATTTAATTCAATTTATTTCAAGATTTATTACTATTTTGCAATATATTTAATTATATATGAATGGATGTATGTAGATTGGTCAAATTATATCACACAAGTTATTGAGTTAATTTTTTTTTGCAAGACATGTGTATGTTGTTGTTGCACCTAAGGAGAATGAATAGGAAGAAAAATATTGGTTGGTTCAATGTCTTGAGACTAAACATAAATTAATTAAACCTCAAGAAAATGATGATGGTTATCATTATCCAATAGGTTCGATGGTGGTTGTTGGAACTTTGCTATGAAAATATCTAACAAGGAAGAATGTTTTGCCTACATTTGAATATTATGAAACACATAAGAAGATTAGATACACTACACACATTTGGTTGTGGCAACAACTATAAAAATAGTGACGTATCATGGGAGACCTACTAATAAAGAGTTATGGATAATTTCTATGGAAGAACATGAGACAATCATAGATGCATTGCAAAAAAGAGATGATGTAGATAATCCAATGGAATAAGTAAATATAGGTAAGTATATATAATTTTATATATTTAAATACATATTTTGATGATATATTGATGTATAAGAGTGAATTTCCACTTTAGAAAACCAAGTTTAGAGGCTTAATTACTCCTAAGCTCACTGCTTTCATTCCACTTAGCACCTATTTTGAGTGTTAGTGGGGGAATTTATGTTAGGGATGCCCACACGATGCGTAGATGTCTGTGCAGTGCGCTTACATCCCTTGCATACTCCTATAGTTGAACCTATAGAGGCATTACACTTCTCATCGGTGGCCAAGTTGTAACACCCCCTTCAGCCAACTGACCCGAATATGGTTGTTTTCTTCATCTCCTCTTCAAATTCTTTCCTCCTACATGCTTCAGAACTTCTTTTTCATACCTTCAAGCAATCTTCTTCACTCTCTTGCACTCACTCCTTGCATTCTCAAGCAGTTTAGCAACACTCTTGCACTCCATTGCAGCAACAACTTTACTCCATCACTTCAGTAGAGAAATTTTGGGACCACACCATTGCAGAAGATGCTTGAGTTCTTTCATTCTCTCCTCCATTAGGCTTGAGTGCTTTTGATGGAGGTGGTAAGCTTCCCTTTCCTCTCCTCTATTACATGGTTGAGTAAGCACACTTATTGTTTTTTAGTGATTTAGTGTTCTACATTACATTACCTTCTTTATCATACTCACTTTCTTGGTTGTTCATGTAGGTAGAAACACCTAAAGGGGGGTCTGATTAAGGCAAGCCCCTATACAGTCACCCAACATTTTTTCTCCTCTTTGTGTGTAGGTGAACGTGTGTTTGAAGAGCTAGCTGGCAAATGAATTTACTTGTGAGATCCTTCTTTCCACCCTAACTCTTTCATTTTTACTCTTGTGCAAACCCCAATCCTAATTCCTACAAAGCAACATGAACAAACACATTAGAAGATGAAATGCAAGAAAGAACAAGGATTCCTCAATAAATTCATTTGAATAGAAAAAGAGATAGAATATGAAATTAAGAACACAATGAAATTTAAAAGCATATCAAATCCTATTCTAAAGCAAACAAACTCCTAATCTCTTGAGGGAATTGGTGCCAATTTGATGTGAACATTGGCCCTTTCCCAACTCTAATGATGCAATGGTGATTTGATTAAGAAATTTGATCCACTTTGTTAATGCTTGATGAGTGCTCGAATAGAAAAATTTGGATAACCTAGCTAAGATTCAATGATAATGGATGAGAATTGCTAATGATTTGAGCATGGTAAGTTTACTCAAATTGTGGATGATAGAATGAGGAGTTTAGCCTCTTATTTATAGATGAGATTGATGGATGAATGTACAAAATAGAGCAATGTGGGACTAAGAATTAACCAATGGAAAAATTTCACTTGTCAACCTATGAGTGGATAGAGGATGTGCAAGTTTTGAGGATTGTGCCAATAAATACATATATTTGAATTTTGAAATTGTTGAAATGACATGCAAGAGCAAAGGAAGAATGCCACTTGGCTCAAGGCAAAGGACATGTAAGAGAGAGTAAATGGCTTGTTGGATGTACATGTCAACTTGGATTTTGAATTCAAATTTGGGGAATATTCCTTAAAATATGCCTTGTTAAAGGAAAATAGAGATTTAATAAATCAATTAAATCTATTTTCATGTGCAAGTGGTAAAAGATGGAGGATGGGACATGCGAGGAGATTAAATTAATCAAAGTTAATTAATTTAATGAAGGGGGTTAAATGATGTGACCTATTTGACTTAAATTTATAGATTTATTTAAATCAAATATGAGAAGAATGTGATAAGGGATTAATTAAATAAAGATTTTGATTTATTTAATTAAAAGAGATGATGTTAGATTAAACTAAATAAGGTTTTAATTTATTTAATTTAATAGATAGAATTAAAATATTTAATCAAATAAAATTAATTATTTAATTAAATAGGATAATTAGATCAAAATGGTTAATTTAATTATCGAGAAGAGGTGACTTAATTAGATAACTAATTTATTTAATTAAGAGAAGAATATTGATGAATTTAATCAGATAAAGGTATTTGATTAAATGGTTAGACCGAAGTATGATTCAGGATGAAACAATGTTAGTGGTGAGGATCAGATGCACAATGTCAATCAATACATTTTACGTGTCTACATTTTGCCCCTCTTTGAAGCAATGCACTCATTGCGTTGGTTCAAAGAATAAATGATCTCGATCAAAGTAAAAAAAAAATCATTTTCAAAATCTTTCCCCACTACTGCCTAGTGAGAGAAAACATGCCAATATATTTCCCCCTCGAGAGATTGGATGAAAATTTTAATTTTTGGGTGATCTCACGAAAAAAGAGGACAAGGTGCCCGATAGGTCCAAAAAGGCTCTAGTAGGCAAAAAATGTGTCTAAATGCAATAAAATGATGGAAAATAGGCCTCAACTAGACAAAAATAGGTTCAATAGTCCAAAACCCTAGTAGGATAGCCAAACAGGGTAAAAAACCCTAATTTTGAAGCTTAAAAAGGCTCTGAGGGGTCACTTTCAATTCATTTTCACACACAGCCCTCTAGAAACTTTGAGATTTGAGCTCTGACATCTTGATGATATGGCACAATGACAGCTCCCGATGCACATTTTTGATTGAGTTCGGACATACCAGTGGCCACCCAGAATTGGGCCACCGGTAAGTGATCCTTACTTGAGCTTTATTTATCATTTTTCATGCTCATTTAATGCATTTAAAGTTAGTTATTCTGTAGTGGTGCTATATAGCACCGCTCAAAAATCAAAATGCACTACTTGGTGTTAGATTGATTTGCGACGGTGGAGTTTGGAGTTTGGAAATAAACTCCAAACTTTGACACTGAGGTCATGGCCTACAGGGTCATTTCCAAAGTGCGACATGGCGATGCTTTATCAACAGGAATCTTTTCAAACTATGCCGCTCAGAAGAAAAGTGCACCACGGTAATGCACTTTTGGAATTTTGTGCCCCAGCATCGCAATTTGATAAAAAATCAAACTACGACGGCTTCACGGATAGCGACACTAGGGTGACTTTTTGGACACCCAGAATGAAATTTTTCAAAATTTTAACTTGATGACCCTTCTTGATGCAAGACGCAGTGAGGGAGCTATATTCCCAAGAGCACAAGTCACAGGATCTCTTTGATTACTTGCGAGACCTTAGTGACAAAGAGCATGATCAATTATGAGACATCAGGTTGTGGCACATTGCATACGCAGCGCCCGTGCGTACCCATCTTGGGATGATGTCACTGCTTGCCAAGAGATGGCATAGCGAGACATTGTCTTTCCACCTTCCCATCGGTGAGGCCACTGTCACCTTGGAGGACGTGTGGCGCATCTTGAGATTGTTGATTCATGGTCTGTACATTATTTTTGATATAGATTTTGGGCGGGATGCCTGTCACATAGTCCTTGCCACAGAGGATGTTATCATTTGCGAGGGTCAGATTGAGCTTGAGTGTCATAGGTCTCTTGCCTCCCCCTTTCACTTGGTTTTTGCAGCTATCATTTTAGGTCTCATTGCCCCAAATCGGCGAGGTTGGTACTTCAGTCCTAGTTGGGGACTCTGTTGGGAGTGCATGGTGATGTGTGATAGGCCTACTCGTTTTGCTTGGGGGCATGTTCTCCTTGCTTCACTCTATAGAGACCTACACGAGTACGTCTACCTCAAAATAAGAGCACTCACAAGAGGTGTCACACTTCTCCATGTATGGGCATGGGAGCACATCACTATTTTTTAGCCGTGGGTTGTTGCAGTACTGATGGGGCCTGATGATCCCCTTGTATAGTGTTACAGAGGCGGTGTGTCCTTCACACACATGGGTGAGCAGGAGATTCCCTATTGGCGGAGAGTCCTAGATGAGATGCAATCTTTTACATGGTGTCCATACCTTGGTCGGCCCGAATGGGCTGACAATGCAGAGCAAATTTTCTTTGCCCGCCAGGACCGGTTTATGTAGGGGCAAGAGCATACCATGGTAGATAGATACTTTCCCAGGCATGTTCAACGCCAATTCGGTGAGCCACAAGACTGGCCAAATGATGATTACATGGGAATATTTTCCCACACCATGTCACATGCTTCATGGGGTCAATACATTCCTACTTCAGAGGTCGTGGACAACTTTAGACACTTGGTGGCTCAGCCTTGGGTTTATGATCAGGGGCCTATAGATCCAAGTGTCACACAGGCATATAGAGACTAGTTCTGGCCTCCTCTATGATTGATAGCTCTAGGAGAAATCCCCACTCGGTGGAGGATGAGGGGCCAAGGGAGAGGACGAGGATGGAGAGACGGTGTACAGAAGGACTAGCCGGTTAGGGCTCCAGTTCAACTAGGTCAGGCTGATGTTTAGATGTAGGATCAGTAGCAGGTGCCAGCTAGGTAGTAGTAGACAAGTGCACCACCATGAGTTGGGGGTGAGGATCAGCCTTAGGTATAGCCTCCATGAGCACAACCAACAGGGTAGGTGGATCCTTGAGATGCACTGATTGCACAGTTGCAGGCCTAGGATCAGATGGGCTGGTGATAGCAGTTTGAGAGCATGGTAGCCTCCTCCTTTCATAGCACAATGTCCATTCAGTATTATAGGGAGGCCGTCTGGGAGGCGAATTATTACTGCATGCACTATTATCAGACTGTTCCTAGAGCAGAGTGGGCCCCAAACTACTTGCAACAGACCAGCCATAGACCAATAGAGGGTCATAGTGATAGGGGTGAGGGTAACAGACAGGATGGGTAGACCTTGTTTTCATCGAGATGATACTTTTCATGCCTTATGGGATCCTTTTTGATAGCCTGATGGGCCTTATTGTACTTATTGACACACATGTACAGTGATCTAATTATTTTGTACTATGACAGTTACATGATGATGATATATATGAGATGACAATTTTGATATGATGTGATGTGTACTATTTATTTATGCATTTATGGATGATTGTATTTCTATATGCTATGCAATGATTTTTATGATGTGATGCGATGGATGCATTTATTTTTGATGATGTATGCATTATGACTAGATCTTATATTATGTTGTTTTATTCATGATATGCAGATGGATTTATATGATATGAAATGTGAATGGATGATGATGATGATGATGATTTATATGATGATCTATTTATGTTGATGCAAATGATGATATGTGATATTAAATGTAATATGCAAAATGATATGGAAATGATCTATGGTGTATACGTGAGATGATATGTGAACCATGCTTATAAAATGATTATGGATCGATGTACACTTTGCATGTAATGGATTGTTATGTTCCTATTTATGCTTATAATGATGTGGAATGATTTATGCAATGAAATGTAAAAAATGATTGTGATGCTATTTATGAGATGATATGGATGATATAATGCAATGTAAATGCAATGGTTGTGTTTTATATGATATGTATTGATGTTTCAAATGAGATGGTTTTAAGATGCTTAGAATAAAAAATATATTATCCTAAACATGTAATGTATGTGATGCATTTACTATGATGTGATGTGATATATGAAATGGTATGTTAATGTAGAGTGGTATGATGATGTTTTATACAAAATGAACGTAATGTGGGAGATGAATTTATAATGTTTGTGTGATGTGAATATGCAATGGATTATCTATAATGCTTATGTACCTATTATGTATGATTATGTAGTAGGTGGTAGTGTGAAATGATTATGAAATGTTTATACACGGGAATTTTATGCGATGGTTTATGTAATGAATGCAATGTGATGCAAAAAAAATGGATGCAATGTTAATGAGAAAGGGATGTGCTAATTTATGGAAAATTATTATAATACCATGTTTATATGATGATGGAAATGCAATGCATATGTTCCCTGTATGATATGTTGATGCAATATGCTAATGATTTTTGCATGCAGGATCGATGATAATGATGATGATGATGATGATCAACTATCATAGTACGTTGTTAGTGCGATGAGTAAGAAGGGATGAAAGAGAAGAAGTCATTTCAACAAGACACAAGATAATGAATATGCAAATGATGATGAATACTTTCCAAGGAGTTGGGATTTTCAAAGGGCCAATTTTCTTATGTTTGATAACACATGTGGTATGATGCATCAAGGTATAGAGAACCAGGATGGCATTCTACCCAATGTGATGAACTTTGACTTGACAATCAGATAGGAGTATCCTTGTTCACACCTGACATATGAAAACTTGCTAGGATGCATTTTAAAAGTTTCAAACACCTCGGACCAAAACACGGAAAGGTACAACCTATCAATGCAATAGTCAACAAGTTTCCCAAAACACCCTCTATACATACCTAACAAAGCAAGTATTCCCCAAGTTATATTACGAGAACGTCCAACAAGCACAACAGATAAAAGATAATGATCATTGCCCCATTCTTATTTCTCTAAATTCTCTGTTCGGATATCATCGAGAATTACTTGGAATGAGCATAATAAGATTAGTCAAAAGACAAAGATAAAGTAAACAAGTCGATGTTCTTCAATACCGCTAACCAAAAGGGGATGTGTTTTTAAGGATAAGAACTGAAACTATTGCCAAAAGACAATGCCCATTGTAGGAAGGATGCATCCTAGGACATGTTAGTGGATGGCGGCACGTCATTTCATTTATCCAAAGTGTTCTTTCAAATGTTTGATATGGGACCAATTGGATGATAGGTTATCAACACAAAGATTTGACCAACTTGCTTACATACTGACTTAGACCTGAGACTTCACATTTTGAGTTTTCACTTTTTACCAGCTAGACTTGTTTCTGATTATCTTACCAAAGGTTGAGGATGACGATCGTTTATCATGAGTGATGTTATTGTGAGTGTAAGTGAGATGAGACAAATGGATTTATTCAAATATTTGGATGTTTTTGGAGTTTTGCAATGTTTTGAGCTTGTTTTTGGTATTTTTGAGATTTTCAAATGTTTTGATTTTTTATTTTTTGAATGTTTTTGGGGTTTTCTGAGATTTTGACCAAGAGACTAACCTAAAGACCTATCCTAGGAGCCTCAAGGACTTATCAACAGATTAGCCTTTCCTACATTATACACGTAGAGACCACATAGTTCGATTGGGACTTGACCAATTTATAGATGATGATATAAATGATCAAATGTCAGTTTATTATGACAGACTCCTAAGGGACTTACCTAAGTGTCTTGGGGGATGATCAAAGATCAACCTTTCCTAGGTTCAAGGCTCAGAGATGCATAGTTTGACAAGATGACTTTGTTTTTGACTTTTTGAATGACTTTTAACTTGTTTTTAGATTTTTTGATATGTTTTGAATGTTTTTGGATTTTCTAATGTTTTGATGTTTTTGGATTTTCTGATGTTTAGGACTTCAAGAATGTACATGAATCTGATCTGATGAGAACATGCCCCCAACGTGATGCAATAGAATACTCTGATAAAGGTAGGACAGACTGACCTTGAGGATAGGCCGAGTAGTACTAGGAGGGACAATGATACGAACAACAGACCAAGCTATGGTGTAGATGCGGGTGGATGACTGATGGGTGGAGACCCTAATGCAATGAATGATGGAAAGTGTGATGGATGGATGATGCAGAACAAGCCATGAAGATCCTGGTGGATGGAAAGTGCTTATTTACACACGGCACCTATTTGCCAGGTTTTCACGAAGGTACCTGCCCAAAGTGCCACCGAAGTGGTTTTCACTAGAGGACGATTTTTTTCTTTACTATTTTTAATCCTTTTTCTAATTTTTTTGGATTTTTGGCTTTTTTTATTGTCACCAAGATGCCTATTTCCCAAGTTTTCGCCAAGGTAACCATTTTTTTAGGAAATTTTTTGATTTTTTGATTTTTTGGTTCTATACCTTGAAACATTAGGCATAAATTTTTTTGAGATGGGAGCTATTCATAGGCTCTTGTAGAAGTTTCCCTTTGGGTGTTGATAACTAATATGCCCCTGACTTATAACTTGCTATAATAACAAATGGTCCCAACTAATTGGGTTCAAATTTTTCTTTGCTGCTTGGGTTTGGGACATTCTTTTGATTCTCCTTTAGTACCAATTCTCCAACTTGGAAAGTCCTGCTTATGATTTTCTTGTTATAGCTCCTCTTGAGTCTATTCTAGTAGACTTGCAAGTGATTTAAAGCATCTATACATTGCTCATCCAGTAGCTCTAGCTCATTCAATCTTGATACTCGATACTCTTCATCTGTGATGAGGTTTTGCAGTGATATTCTTAGTGATGGGAGCTTGATCTCAATGGGGAGTATTGCTTCTAATTTGTAGACTAGGGAGAAAGGGGTGGCACCGGTGGGTGTGCAGATGCTGGTTCAGTAGGCCCAAAGGGCAGATTGAGCTACAGATGCCAGTCATGACCTACATCATTGACTATTTTCTTTAGAATTTTTAAAATGGTTTTATTAGTGGCTTCTACTTGGCCATTGCCTTGGGGATAGTATGGGGTAGAGAAGCGATGTTGGATTTTGAATTTTTTGCATGTCACAGACATCCTGATTCTTGAATGGTGTCCCATTATCTGAGATAATGGCTTGTGGGACTCTGTAGTGGCAAATGAGATAGTTCAAGATGAACTTTGATATCTACTTCCTAGTTATATATGTCATGGGTATGGATTCTACCCACTTATTAAATCATTATGTGGCGGTTATGATGAACTTATGGCCATTAGATGAAGTGGGAGTGATTTTTCCAATGAGATTGAGTCCCCACTATGAAAAGGGCCATGGTGTGATGATGGTATGAAGTCCTCGAGTTGGAGCATGGATGAGGTCCCCATGTTGCTAACATTGTAGACACCTTCTAACATAGTCATGTGCTTCTCTTTCCATTGTGGGCCAATAATAACCCATGCTTAGTAATTTATTGGCTATAGTCATTCCACTCGAGTGTGAACCACAGATACCATTATGTACTCCAATTAGAGTGGTCAATGCATCCTCAGCATTTAAGCAGCGTAGTAGGGTTCCTTCTATGCTCCCACAATATAGGGTACCTCCTAGGATGATGAATCAAGATGCCTTTTTGACAAAGGTTCATTTTAAGGTTGATGGTAAGTCAATAGGTATGACACCTATTCGAAGGTATGTATAAATTTTGTGGTACCAAGGATCATCGGGACCAACGATTTCACACACGAATTCTAATTCTAGTACATCGAATGTAGGCATGAGAAACTTCTCTATTAGGAATTCATATTTTGGGACATTGTGATGGATTCCCAGTAAGGATCCAATTGTTGCCATGGCATCTGCTACCCTATTGTTGGTTCTGAGAATCTGCTCAAATGTGATTTCGATGAAGGATTCTTTGAGAGTCTCCACCAGTTTCTTGTATGGAGTGAGCTTATCATCCTTGGTCTAGTACTCATTGTTGACTTGGTTTATTATCAATTGAGAGTCTCCATATACTCTGATGGCTATGATATGCCACTGCACTACTATTCTGAGACCTATGGTTAAAGCCTCATATTCTGCAATGTTATTAGTGCAAGGAAATGCCAATTTATAGAACCTTGGTATACAATCCCCTTGTGGGGTGATAAAGAAGATGTCGGCTCCAAATCCATGTTGTGTATATGAGCCATCAAAGTAAATTTTCCAGTGGTCAACTATGTTGAGATTGAAAATGGATTCGTCTAGAAACTCTAAGATGAGAGGATACTCTGAATAGATTGGTGCTTCTGCAAGCTGATCTGCGATGACTTGGCCTTTGTTTGCTTTCCACTCCACATATTCAATGTCATATTCTGATAGTATCATCACTCATTTGGCCATTCTTCTAGTGAGCATTTCCTTTGATAGTAAGTACTTGAGAGGGCCAATTTTGGTGATGAGTTTTATTTTGTGTGCCAACATGTAATTTTTGAATTTTTGTAATACAAACACTACTGCTAGACATGCTTTCTCGATGAATGAATAGTTTAGCTCATACCTAGCCATTGTTCTATTGATGTAATAGATGGCTCTTTCTATCCCATTTCCATCATGCTAAGCTAGGAGAGCTCCAAGGGCTACTATTGTTGTTGATATGTAGAGAATTAATGGTTTTCTTGGGATTGGTGGTGTGTAATGTATTCTATTGTTAATCTAATTAAAACAAAACACTATTAACAGAACTTTAAATTGAAGAAAATTTGAAATAAACTTGGCTATAAAATAACAATTCTTCAAGAACGTTTCGTCTTTCTCTATCTCCAGAGATTGGTTTGAAGCTTTCTGGCTCTCAGATTGTGTGAGCTTCTCCAAATGACTGCTGCAGAACGAGTATGCAAAGGAAAACTATCCTAAATGATGGTGAAGATGGACAGGGGCTGTAATTATGTACAGGGGCTGTAGATGAGATGAGTCATGATTCTATTGCTATGATTGCTATACTATTGCTATGATAATACTCTATGAATGCTAATGCTGCTTGTAATTTGGCTATAGTTTTCTTGCTTCCAATTCTATATGATTTGGAGCTCCCGGCAGCTGTATTTATAGATTTTTGCAGGCTTCATCCTGGCTGGCAAGAATCTACGGCTGTAAATTGTCTGGTATGTTTGAATGGTGAGAGATTGAGAAGTTGAGAAGAAAAGGGAGAAGGTTGAGAGGTTGGAGAGAAGAATGGAAGCTTGTCTTCAACCCACGGGAACAAGCCTGCACAGGAACAGAGAAATTTAATTTTCTGTTTTGGCAGTTTGTTTCCCGGGAGTTGAAGATAAATCCCAAATTAAATAAATATTTAAATTTATTTAATTTCCTTTATTGCTTTTTGATATTTGATATTTGATTTTTTTTTAAAACTATAGAAGAATTAATTAAATATTTTGGTAATATTTAATCATGAATGACTTTAGAAGATTTTTGAAATATTTAGAAGAATTTAATTAAATATTTTTGGAAATATTTAATTATGAATAGATTTTTGAATTGATTTAGAGGAATTTTGAAATGATTTAAAAATGAATATTAGATTAGAAGAAATAATCAAATATTTTAGAATATTTAATTATAAATGATATTTAGAAGAATTATAATATTTTAATCTTTATTTGAATAAAATATTCAAACTAAGATTATATGATAATTAATATAAATAAATTGTAACATTTATTTAATTAATTAAGAAATGAATATGAAAAGGTGATTAAATATTTAATCGAAATGAAATCATGAACAATATAAATAAATTATTTAAATTTATTTATATGTAGATAGAATCAAAAGATTTTAATTAAATATTAAAAATATTTAATTAATTACCAGACAATGTGATATGACCATTTTTAAGTGTATACATTTTGCCCCTCTTTGAAGTGATGTGTTTTACGCATTACTTCAAAGAATTTTTGAAATTTTGCCCCAAATATTGATTTTTGATTTGTTGATAGATATATGCCCCCGCGAACGATGAATCGATGTTTGAATTTTTTGAATTTTTTTAGATTTTTGTGGAATTTTTCAATTTTTTTGATTTTGAAGATGTCGATTCATCGTTCGAAAATAATGATGTGAAGAAACTGACCCGAAGAAATATTAAATGAAAATTTGATGAAGAAATTGCCCCTTGTATGTAAAAAAATATGATAAAATGCCCTAATTTTACCATTATATAGGTTAAAAATGTCATTTTCCATGTCATTTTCAATTTTAACCTAGTAAAATTTGTAAATTTTGAGCTCTGGGTTGACAATCATGGCACTTCCAGTTCACCTACACCGTTTCGAGCGTATCCGACGTTATCAGCGACCGGCGCACTACAGACCTCCGGTATGTATCTCATAACTCCTTGTTTGTGGATAATTTCATTTTGCGCACGTTTTTAATGTTTTATTTCAAAAACATTGAGTTTTAGCGCTCTTAAAGTTTTTCGTAGCGCACTCAACAATTTTCGTAGCGCATACAATATTGTAGCGCCCTTAAGGCGTATCATAGCACATTTGAAATTTTCCACAGCGCATAATTTTCCATAGCGCCCGTGATATATTTCATAGCGCTTTTGATTATTTCCATAGCGCATATGAAATCATAGCGCACCTGATTTGTTTTATAGCGCTCTTAAAAATTATTATAGCGCAAACTTTTCCATAGCGCCCGTGATATAAATCATAGCGCCATTAATTGATTCTGTAGCGCAAAATTTTATTTAGCGCTGATAAAGATTTTTGTAGCGCATACAACTAGTTCTGTAGCGCTTTTTGTTCCACATGATAAATTTGTTTCCCAAATTGTTGGAGAACAAATAGTAGTTGATAAATTTGCTTTTAAAGTTGTTAAAAACAAATAGTATAGATAAGTTTTCTTCTAAAGTTGTTAGAAAGAAACTTGATGTTGATTATTTGCGTTCCATGATGATGGAAAACAAATAATTTGATTGATTCATTTTGAATTGATATGTTAAAATGATTTGATATTGATGTTGTTTTGATAATGTATGTGAACAGGAGAGACTAGGTGTCTTGCAGATACGAGAGGCTTTTCTGAGTACATGGTCATTGATTCCACATTTATTACAGTCTGATAGAGATGTCATTGATGCCTGTGGTTTGACTTCATTACTTGATATGCCCGAGGTTCGCCTCAATAGGGCTCTATTGACAGCACTTGCAGAGAGGTGGCATAGTGATACCAACACCTTTCATTTACCGACCGGCGAGATTACAGTGACTCCCGAGGATGTATATCGCATCCTACGGATCCCAGTGATGGGAGAGGTAGTTGTGTTTGACAGACGAGAGGCTAGAGGTACTCTTGCTTTGAGACAGATATTCAGAGATGATCAGATAGCTGGGTACTACATCCCATGGAGTGAGATTACAGATTCCTACCCACCACTACCAGCTGTGCTTGCAGGTTTCATTGGAGGTGTGTTGTGCCCCGACCATAGGTTGAAGGGGTTCGCGATCGGATGGGGTCGTGTCTTAGAGAGCATGGTGATGCAGGGCACACGATATGCATGGGGTACCTGTATGCTAGCCCACTTATATGACGAGCTACATCACATTGTATATGGTAGAGGCCGGAGTTTTGCTGTCGGATGCTCATTATTATAGATATGGGCATGGGACCATTTTGCAATGTTACGTCCATTGACTCGAGGAGATCGTCCACCTGGTCGACCATATAGATGGAGATATTCACATATTATTGCTCAGCCTAGACTGGGCAAACTAGTGTATTGGCAGCGGCTCTTAGATAGTTTGGACACAGTATGTTGGAGGCCATATTTGGATTGTGAGCCATGGCCAGAGGATGCGAGGGAGATGCCTTTTGTATGCACTTCCAGATTTTTGATTGGACGGACCACATGGATCTTGGAGATTTCTTGCTGGACGTGTATTGCGACAGTTTGGTCGGACTCAGGGTATGCCTGTTGGTTCAGCTATTTATGCACGGCGACAGGCAGAGCTTGCAGTGTGGGGCCCACGGATCTCTTATGATGCAGCTGTTGCAGAGTTCCTCAGTTTAGGAGCACAGATGTGGGACTACCAGGCGGATGTTCTGGATGCAGGGGCGACACCAGAGTATGTTCAGTATGTTCTACAGCATCCTCCTCTACGTATGTTTGATCGATAAAGTACATTACTCTGTCATTGGAGCGAGCGTCAGCGAAGATTGAGAATCCAATTATTGTGTGATTGAGAACTGATGAGACGAGGAGGGTAAGGTGGGAGAAATATTAACTCGAATGGAGATGACAGTAGTGATGGTAGAGGGGTGGCGGGAAGGCGGCGAAGGTGTAGCGAGGAAGATGGCGAAGGAAGTGAATGCGAAGGCGAAGGTGGACCACTGGATGAAGCGCTCTGCGACCACATCTCCGTCGATGGGTCAACGGTAGTGAAGTCCACATATCCTCTTGGCAGAAACTGCCAGTCCTGAGAACGAGACTCAGCTATCGAACCTGAACCGCCGATTTCCACGATTCACGAGAGTGAAAGGTGACGCCGATCCGCTGCGCCAAAGATGCAACTGGAAACAGCCAGGGTAAGCGAACCATTACCGCCGCGAGATCTTCGAGAAAGTGGCGGGCGCGCACCGGAAGATATGATGAAGTCACGGGGAGCTACGAAGCCGAAGTTTTGCTCGGACCGAATATCATGGTAGTCAATTGGCGAAGAAGAGCTACACTTTCAGTCCGCGATCTCATGGTCGCTCTCGTACTACCAGCAGGGGTGTGACACAGCCATTACCTCCTAGAGGGCCACCGGGGTCAGGCGGAGCAGGTCCATCAGGGGCAGGTGGTATAGGTCCTAGGCCAGCTCCATCACAGGATAGCTCTGCCTAGTGCATTGTATATGATCTCTTTCATGATATTCTGTTGAGACATTTTGTATACACCGTGAGATGATCACATTTTTGATGATATTATATCATTTGTATTTTGACATCCTTGTACATTTTGACATTCATTTTGAGATATATGAAATGCAAAGATGATTTTACATGATATATATATATGATGTGTACTATATAATGGCTTCATGATTTATGATATTTATATATATGATTTTATGAATGTATTATGTTTATGATAGATGAATGAATGTATGATGTTTATGATAAATGAATGAATGTATGATGTTTTGTGAACGTCAAAATATACTCAGTCATATTTGAGGAGATATAAATCTTTGATTTTTTTGCCAGCCTTTAGGAATCTATGAATGCAAGATGCAAATTCTAACATGAATGCAACCTATACTAACCATGCAGGACATTCATACAATATTGCCATTTGGAGAGCTTATACATGCTTTTTGTATCATCATAGAGCTTTGAAATGTTGAAAGTTAATACAAGCATCAAAGGGTATGTTAGCACCAGTGATGACCTGAGTATTGCTTTCATGATTTTTAATATAGCAAGTTAATACAAGCATCTAGGTATAATTGAACCGAGATGACCTGAGTATTGCTTGCATAAACATACAAGAGTTAACCCTTTTCCCATGCAAATTCCGAAATGTCATCCATGATCTATAGTAGAGCATGTCTCGCGACCAAATTGCATAGTACTAATGATTTCCTCACAAACAGAAGACAAAAAAAATCATACTCCTTCCTTGCTTTTCTAGTTCAGTACATCATCGAATTACTCCAGAGATATGATAAAAAATCAAACAACCATTAAAATCCTGTTTAAGGCATTTCAAACATTTATTCAGATTAAGATCATCCAATTTGGTTACCATCATTGATATTCTGCATGTCGATAGTTTGTTTGGATCATTTTGTTTAGATTTCGATTGACATGAATATGTTTGTGATTTGATATGACTAGGTTGTGTTTTGTTTTTGTCAAGCTGTTATTTGTCTGTTTGAGATATTTTGAAAGCTCGTTGCCCCTCTATTGTATTTTCCTACGTTTTGCCCCCAATGTAAACACAACCTAAAGATAAAAGATATGTACAAATTTCATCAAGCCATGATGAAACCTAAAGATTCCCACTACATGGTATGGATAATGAAAGATATTTACAGATGATAGACGTGGATGAGTGATGCCTAAAGTGAAAATAAGACAAACTAATAAATGGAGGAGCCCATTTCGATCACAAGTAGCGCTTGTTTGCCAAGTTTTCACCACTTGTTTTTATTGCACTTTTTCAAGATTTTTCTGATTTTTTTGATTTTTTCAGGGCTTTTTATGATTTTTTTGATTTTTCAGGACTTTTTATGATTTTTATTTTTTCAGGACTTTTTATGATTTTTTTGATTTTTTCAGGACTTTTTATGATTTTTTTGATTTTTTAGGACTTTTTAGACATAAAACTTCTTAAGGTGAATACTATTGGTTGGCTCTTCAAACAGGTCCCCCTCTGATGTGGATAATTGATATGCTCCAGAACCATATGCTGCTATAATAACAAATGGACCAAGCCAATTAGGTTCAAATTTGCCTTTCTTTTCTCTATCTTGCTGATTACGTGGATTTTCCTTCAAAACTAAGTCACCCACTTGAAATTCCCGTGGTTTAACTCTGTGGTTATAACTACGAGACATGACTTGTTGATAACCTTTCAAGTGATCAGCTGCATGTTGGCGTCTTTCATCTAACAGTTCGAGTTCTTGAAGGCGAGAAACTCGGTAGTCTTCATCACTTATCAATCCCTTAAGTGAAACCCTAAGCGAAGGTATTTCAACTTCCAATGGTAAGATTGCTTCTGCTCCATAGACTAAAGCATATGGTGTAGCTCCTGTTGGTGTGCGAATACTAGTTCTATATGCCCACAAAGCTGGGTTGAGTTGAACATGCCAATCACGTCCAGCATCATTTACTATCTTCTTTAATATCTTTAAAATGGTCTTGTTAGAAGCTTCTGCTTGACCATTACCTTGTGGATAATAAGGTGTGGAGTACCTGTGTTGGATATGAAATCTTTCACAAAGTTCATCAACATCCTGATTCTTAAAAGGTCTTCCATTATCAGTAACAATAGAATTAGGAATTCCATATCTACAAATAATGTAATTCAGGATAAATGAAGATATCTGTTTACCAGTTACTGTTGTTAGAGGAACAGCTTCAATCCATTTTGTAAAATACTCAGTAGCTGTGATGATAAACTTATGACCATTTGACGATGAAGGATGTATTTTACCAACAAGATCCAATCCCCACTGAGAAAAAGGCCATGTTGAAATAAAAGGCTGCAATTCCTGTGCAGGTGCATGAATAAGATTCCCATGAATCTGGCATTTAGAACATTTCTTAACAAAAGTAAAAGAATCTTGCTCCATTGTAGGCCAATAGTATCCCATTCTGACAAGTTTCTTTGCTAAGGTCAAACCACTTGAATGAGTTCCACAAATACCACTGTGAACCTCTTGTAAGGCTTTTTCAGATTCGTCACTTTCAAGACATCTAAGGAGTGTACCATCAAGACCACGTCTATAAAGGATATTGGCAATTAAGGTATAACGGGATGATTGGCGAATGAAATTCCGTTTTTGGTTTCGTGATAAATCTAAAGGCAAGATGTTATCTTTCAAATAGGTATATGTTTTGCCATATAAGGGTGAATCTGAACCAGTCAAATGACATATAACTTGGTTTTCAGGATTATCATATGCAGGAGAAAACAATTGTTCCACCAAGAATTCATACTTAGTTTGATCTTCTGATATTTGTAATAAAGAAGCAATGGTAGCCATTGCATCTGCAGCTTTATTGTCAATTCTTGATATTTGTGAAAACTTAATTGACACAAAATATTTCTTATAATCATCCACCATGTGTTTGTATGGTAGCAACTTATCATCTTTGGTTTGATAATCATCATTGATTTGATTAATGATAAGTTGTGAATCACCATAAACTTCCAGCTCTGTAATCTGCCATTCCAAAGCTATCTTTAATCCTATGAGTAATGCCTCATATTCTACTATGTTATTTGTGCAAGGAAACATCAATCGATATGATCTTGAGATGGTATGTCCTTCAGGTGTAACAAAAAGAATCCCTGCCCCCGAGCCATATTGTGTATATGATCCATCAAAGTATAATGCCCACGGTCTCTGAATTGTTGCTGAAAAGACATCTGCATCAGGAAACTCAATATGTATTGGATTATCTTCTTGTAAAGGAGCTTCAGCTAACTGATCTGCAATGACCTGTCCTTTAATCGCTTTTCGATCTATATAGTGAATATCAAACTCACTTAAGATCATTACCCATTTTGCAAGTCTTCCTGTTAAAGTGGCTCTGCTTAATAGGTATTTCAATGGATCTATCTTTGTTATCAGCTTAACTGTATGAGTCAACATATAATGTCGCCACTTTTGAGAAGCAAACACTACTGCAAGACAGGCTTTTTCAATGAAACTGTAGTTTAACTCATGTCTTGTTAAGGTTATGCTGATATAATATATAGCCCTTTCTTTACCTGTAGAGTCTTCTTGTGCTAGCAATGCTCCCAAAGATACTTCTGTTGCTGAAATATAGAGTATAAGCGGCTCTCCTGGAATAGGCGGAATTAGAACTGGTGGATGTGTAAGATATTGCTTGATCTGATTGAATGATGCTTCACATTTGTCATCCCATTTAAATGGAACATTTTTATGCAATAAATGTGTGAATGGAAAGCTTTTGTCTGCCAGTTGAGCTATAAACCTTCTGATGGACTGTAATCTTCCTTGCAAGGATCTTAATTGACTGATATTTTGTGGTGGAGGCATGTCCATTATAGCTTGTACCTTTTCTGAATCAACTTCTATACCCTTTTCTGAAACAATGTACCCTAGGAGTTTTCCAGATGTAACACCGAAGACACACTTCTTTGGATTCAGTCGAACATTGAATTTTTCCATTCTGACAAAGATTTTTGACAAGATATCTAGGTATTCATCTTGTGTATGAGATTTAGCAAGTAAATCGTCAACATAATCTTCCATGAATGTATGCATCATATCATGAAAAATAGTTGTCATTGCTCTTTGATAAGTAGCTCCAGCATTCTTTAACCCGAATGGCATGACATTCCAGCAATAAGTACCCCAAGGACATGTAAACGCTGGTTTATCTTGATCTTCTGGTGCAATTTTTATCTGGTTGTATCCTGAGAATCCATCCATTAATGAATACATTGCATGTCCAGCAGTTAAGTCAACAATCAAATCTATGTTAGGTAAAGGAAAATCATCTTTAGGGCATGATTTATTTAAATCCCTGAAATCTGTACAAACTCTAATCCTTCCATCTGGCTTTGAAACAGGTACAATGTTTGAAATCCATTCTGCATAGTCAATAGTTCGAATGAATCCAACATCTAAAAGCTTCTTTAATTCTTCCTTGACCAATAATGCAACATGTGGATGCATTTTTCTGAGCTTTTTCTTTACAGGTTTTATCCCAGGGTTAATAGATAAATGATGCATTATCAGATTAGGATCTAACCCTGGCATATCAGCATATGACCAAGCAAAGTTAATTTGATTATCCTTCAAGAATTGCATGAATTTCTGGACTTCTTCAACTGTTAATGATGCTGCAATTTGCAAAACTTTTGGTTGCTCTGTTGTACTTATGTTGATTGATTATGTTGGTTCAATCAAAATAGAAGATCTTTCATGATAATACTTGGGAAGAGTATCAAGTTTCTCATCCTTCAGTGCCTCAGAAAGGTTTTCACTGTCAGATTCGCTCTTTATTTTTCTTTTGTTTTGATCTATCACTGCCTTTTTTCGGTTTTCATCAATAGATCCATCTTTTATTTCATTTATTTTGCAGCTAAGAGACTTGACACTCTCTTTGTCAAAATCATGAGTATAAGATTCTTGAATGAAACAATTGTTTTCTTCATTTGAGGAACAAAGGAAAGTTATAACATCTTCATCATTACTGAATGTAGGAATGTGGATAGGTGCGTCAATATCCCAATCTATAAGTTCTGGATAAACTAAAGGCATAGGATCATTATGTTGGGTAAGGTCTTGAATTGTCAAAGTCATGATGTGGTTGTCATCCTCATGGTAGACAAGGTCTATGATGGTATTCTCCTGTTGATTATCCATCTCGTTAGAATTTGATTCTTCCTCACTTGAGTCATGATCGCTTTGTAAAACATAATCGAGTGAAGGCCTTGACCCTTCTCCTTGTATAAGAACAGGTGCATATTTGTGTATAATATCAACTTGTTTATCCTTCCAGAATTCATCATTATAAATGGTGTCCCATTCATATTCATTAGAATCAGTATCTGAACTATTTTGCAATTGGAAAACTGATTCATGAGATTTATCTGACACGGATTCTCCTTCATGAATTAATGATGTCTGCTGTGAAGTGAGTTCTTCTTTATCTTTACCATATCCAAGTCCTGTTTTATCACTTGAATGCTTTGAAATAGGCTGAATTGGTTCCACAATTCCTTCTCTTTGTTTCCCTATAGGACCATTTCCTTCATAACCCATCTTTTGCATGATAGCGTACCCTTTACCATATTGTTCTTTAGGTAACTTAATGTGTAAAAGAGATTCATCTTCATCTTTGTATAGCCAATTTAGGATGTCCCTATCT
>VDFB02379711.1:167428963-167493372 GCA_007258455.2 Sequoia sempervirens
AAATGGAAACTTTTTCGAAAATAATTATTTATTCCAAAAGTGAAAATTCTTAAAAATGATCTTGAAAATGAAAATTTCTTGAAAAGATGTTGAAAATAAAATTTCCAAAAATGGAAAAAATTCTGAAAATGGAAAGTTTCCTTTTAAAAATGTAAAAGTTTTCTTAAAGGTCAAAATTTTATTCAAATTTAATTTGAACATGTGGGCTATTAATGATGATATCTATTTTTTCAGGACTAAGCAAATATTAAAAGGGGGACTTGCATGTGGATTCGTGCTAAAAGAGAGAAATCTAGAAATGTTCAGTTTAAATTTTCAAAGTGGGACCTGCCTAAGAATCCGTGCCAAAACTGTCTACAGCTGGAGGACTTTCTGGAAACCAAGCAAATTTGATCTTGCTGGAGATCGTAGGCCGACATGGATAATATTCGTGCATTTAATGCAAATCTTGTCCTATTTTGAAATTCTCCTGGCTGACTTGTTTTGAGGCCAGTTATTATTGTAAAATCTAATTGGGCCGACATGTTTGGGGGTTCTCTATAAATGGCATTTGTGCCTCATTTGTAAGGGTAGATTTTAGGAGTTTGACTAGGCCAGAATTTTGCTAAGTTAGAAGGCCAGAGTTGGCAAGTACTTTTCAGAATTAGCTGTAGGAGATGAGAGACTTGAAATTGTTATGTAATGCTGGAGAAGTAATGCAATTGGGTTGTTGATTTGGCAAACTTTGTATTTATTTTCAATAGTTTTTATGGTTTCTTGTTCTTGATTCTCAGATCTCAGATGTTAGATGTTAGATTTCAACTCTTTTACAATGATGGTGAAATGTTAATGATGTTGATCGATTTCTGGTCCATACTTTTAGCAATTTGCTGATTGTAGATTGCTGTGCTGGAGAAGTAATACAATTGGGTTGTTGATTTGGCAAACTTTGTATTTATTTTCAACAGTTTTTATGGTTTCTTGTTCTTGATTCTCAGATCTCAGATGTTAGATGTTAGATTTTAGCTCTTTTATAATGATGGTGAAATGTTAATGATGTTGATCGATTTTCGGTCCATACTTTTAGCAATTTGCTAATTGTAGATTGCTGTGTAAAGTTAGTCTGGGCCTCACTTCTGTGCTAAGTTCAACTGTGAATGCTTGTTTACATTGCGCCAGCAGTTGGGTATGTGAATGCATGTTCAAAGTCTGAAAATCTTTGGATTTTCCCAGAAGATCGCACCATTTCTGTGTAGTTGCAGGTTTGTCCTTGATCAAGCAGAGATCGGTTTTGTTGGGGATCTGTCCATTTGCAACTTTCATCATTATTGTGATTGATCTTATGAGTTAGAATCGAATAGAATCTCTCTAAACCCTTATCTCTTTTGCTGTTTATTTTGAATCTGGGTTAGTTTTAGAATTGAAAGCATCTCTATATTGTCTCATTTGATGAAAATTCACTTCTAGCATTGTTCATTTGTAAGGCCCCTTGTGATTACCAGCATTTCACATAGTATCTGAGTTGTTTTATGCATTGTTATGACCTAACACCCAAGAGAACTTCGGGTGATTTTCAGCAATTTATTGTTGAAGATTATCTTTCAAGAGAGATAGAATATCGTTTTCTGTCTGAGTTGTTGCTGTGCAGAAAACACCATCAATAGATTGGTGCTAGAAGGAGGGTGAACAAGGCGACATTGCTGGAAGATTGAATGAGCCTTTATGTTGAAAATCTGAGATATGACAGATCTCAAAATCTGAAAATTCAAGTTCTGAGTCAAGATGGAAAATTAGCGTTATATTTTTCATAATGGAAACAGTCTTCAGATTGAGTTTTTTCAAATCTGTAAGTCCTTGAATAGGAGGATAAATCAATGGAATGGCAAGGGTTTACATCATTGTGCATTTTCAGACAAGTGTACGCTTCATAATACCTGTAGACACAATGAGTTTGAATGCTTGGCCTTTCTAGACAACATTGAGATGGTATTGCAAAGGAACCTTTTCATGCAAAATCTATTTGAACCATTAGCCACCTCAGATCTAGGGTTTATTGATGTTGCAGTTGAGGCAATTATACAGATAATTGAAGGTCAGTTTGCTAGTGGTAAATGCTTGCAGGATTTCCTTTCATCTAAGTGGTGCAGGGTCCATGATGCAGCCCATTCAGAGTTTATCTGTCGTTCATGTGGGGACATTATCTTTAAAGTTGGGGAATACCTGGAGTGGAAGGGTGAGTTAAGCAAAGAATGCACTACAGAAGGGCTGACTACTTCTGAATCCAGGGATGGCATTGCAACTGATGCTGACGTGACTTTGGAAGGAACTGAGTGTCATGAAGGTGAATCTGAGGCATCAGAGATAATAGAGGAACATTCAAGTGAAGAATCACCTACGGAGATCAAGGAGGATGTTCTTGTTGAGGCTAGTCAAGTTCCTGAAAAATATAGCGGAGGATGAAAAGGAGGTTCATGTCCAAGACAAAGATGTGATACAGACCAGATACAAATATTTTGTTGCCAGAATTATAAGAGATTGGTCAAGCCTAGGTTTTGGAGTCTACCTAGAGGAGCTATTGTTACCAGCTTGGTGCAGGATACATGAGGAAGAGCATTCAGAATTCACCTATTTCCAGTGTCAGACAGTCATAAAGGAGGTGAAGGAACAAGTACGGCTACTCTTACATGCAAATGATACACCAACATATACATCAAACAAGTCTTTGATTGAGGACTGTCAACCAGTGGCTAATGAATGTCTTGAAGAACATGAGGAAGCACTCGATGAAGTGGTCAACGTTACTGATGATTGGGATCAAGAATCTGAGCTAGTGCCAATAGAAGATGAATTCAGGGAGTCTTCTCATTTATCACATTCTGTTTTTCCTCTATGTATTGATGAACAAAGCACTAAAAATTCACAGATTTTATGCATTATTGATGAGGTAGCTAATATGGTTCACACTGATGTGCAAGAAAACATTAATGATGTTGAAAATAAAAATGTTGCAGTCAGTATTTGTGAACATGCCCCAGCTTCTCTAGGTGAAAAGTCCCATGTTCATAGTTCTGGAAGTCTTCGATATGAATTTCACTCTGCATCATGTAGTGATTCCTCTAATTCTATCTTGCCTATTTCAAATGCAAGTGGAATATTGCATCATCAATGGAGACCCCCTGATGACACTATGATCAACTCTTTACAAGTGCAGGATGATGAACACGACACTCAGTCTGCAGAAATGAAAAATTAGGTTGTTTCTTTCTTTGCTGGAAATTCTAAATCTTGTCAATTTGATTATGGAGATTTAGGAAAGACAACTTGCATATGGGTTAATCATGGTCCTAATGAGTTACCTCAGTTACTAGTTATTCCTAATCTTGACATGGAGTTTGAATGCTGCAACGCAGAGATTTATTTTTCTGAATATAAAGATAGGTTTGCATTTCTGAGGACTGTTACCTTCACCTTATTGCTTGTCCATGCATTGATTAATCATATGGGGATGAGTCTCAGTTCATCCTGTCTGATCATGAGCCACTTTGAGTCTTTCTGTACATAGTGTTGATCTGAATAAATGCAGCTTGGTCTGCTTTTCTTTTACTTCCTTCTGTTTTGTTTTCTTTAGGATAGATTGCTTTAGTTTAGATGGCTTTTCCTTGCTTCTGTTTTGGCTAGTTTAGTTTGCTTTGGATTTCGGTTTGATTGTTTTGCTTCTCTGGCTTGGGTTTTCTATTTTCTGGTTGGGGAGGTGTCCTTCCTGTGCAATAATTCTTTATTATCTGGGATTGTTCTAAGTGTTTTATTGATGGACTTTAGTCATGTGTCTTGAATTAATGGTCAAAGATCTTTTGTTGGTGTCAAGCAATCTGAATGTCTGATTTAAAGAGAATGGGTCATTGGTCTGACTTGAATCTGAAGTATTCTGAAATCTTATATCCTTCATACATCTTAAGAATCTGAAGGTTGCAGTAGGGTCCTTGCAAGGTCTTGTTGGGTGAAAAATCATATTTCTGCTTCAGTGCCACTGTGGTTCTCAGCCCTGAGTGTGGACTTCACTGTTCACAGGTTGAAATGAAAAGAGTAAAAAAAAAATTTAAAAAAGAAAAAAGAAAAAAAAGGAAGAGAAATATTGAGAGTCAGAGGAAAGAATTCAACTTATCAGGAGTATCTGAACATCTCTACCGGGGCTATAGACGCCTGGCTGGCAGTAGAGCTATGTTCAGGAGAACCACATCGATAACCTCGTCGGGGCTATGGATGCCTGACTGGCAGCGAGGCTCTATCCAGGTTGCTTTTGGAGCTAGAATCTTTACGTAGCCCAACTTGACTGAGCCTGGTTTCTACAGTAGCTTAAGGAGGGAAATGAATTCACTTGCACACACTTGGATTTTCAGTTTATGGAAGGTCCAGTCTATCCTAGGTTCTGACTCTTTAATCTTGCATTTTGATTTGTTTGCCTGATAGGGAGATTGAAACCAGAGATTTTGGGTTCATGATTCTTGTTTATCATCAAAATGCTCTGAGCATTTTCCCAGCGGAGTCGCCATTTGTTGTGCAGTTTTGCACACACGCCCCACTGAAAGCGGGGACCCTCTTTTTGCTCTAGCTTTTGGCCTCTTAATTTTATTGATTTCATTGTCTTTGGAGGTCCTTAGATGTTCATCTTGCTTGCCCAAGTGATTTCCCCAGGTTGCACTTTGAAAAAACTAGGTTTTGAACAAAATCCGGGATTTTCCAGTCCGGCTGGAATTTCCCATAATCCTGTCCGGCTGGAATTTCCCATAATCCTGTCTGCCTGGAAGTTCCCGGATTGGCTTTTGATGTGTTTTGGCCCCTTAATTTTATTGCTTTCATTGCCTTTGGGGGTCCTTAGGTGTTTATATTGCTTGTCCAAGTCCTTCCCCCGAGTTGTGCTTCGGAAAAACTAGGTTTTGAACAAAATCCGGGATTTTCCAGTCTGGCTGGAATTTCCCATAATCCTGTCCGGCTGGAATTTCCCATAATCCTGTCTGGCTTTCTGGATTCCTCGTCTTCACTGATTTTTCCAGATTTTGTCCTGAATCTGCCCGGCCTAGTTTTTTTCGGATTTTCCCCTTGGTCTCATTTCCCCGGAAGGGCCCAAATCCTGAAATTTCTCAGAATGGAAATTTTTCCGAAAATAATTATTTATTTATTTTTTCCAAAAATGGATTTTTTTTAAAATGTCTCGAAACAGTACTCTTTGAAAAAGATGTTGAAAAATAAAATTTCCAAAAAATGGAAAAAAACTGAAAATGGAAAGTTTCCTTTTAAAAGTGTAAGTTTTTCTTAAAGGTCAAAATTTTATTCAAATTTAATTTGAACATGTGGGCTATTAATGATGATATCTATTTTTCAGGACTAAACAAATATTAAAAGGGGGACTTGCATATGGATTCGTGCCAAAGAGAGAAATCTGGAAGCGTTTAAATTAAATTTTCAAAGTGGGACCTGCCTAAGAATCCGTGCCAAAACTGTCTACAGCTGGAGGACTTTCTGGAAAACACCTGAATCTGATCTTGCTGGAGATCGTAGGACGACATGGATAATATTCTGCATTTCAAATCTTGTCCTATTTTGAAATTCCCTCCCGCCCACCCGGCTTTTAAGGCCGCTTATTATTGTAAAATTTAATTTCAACATGTTTGGGGTTCTCTTATAAAATGGCATTTGTGCCTCATTTGTAAGGGTAGACGAGGTTTTGACCCCAGCTAGAATTTTGCTGGGTTAGGAAGGCCAAAGCTGGCGCGGAAGTTCTGAATCAGCCGGCGTATAATAGGCGAATCGGAAACGCAAAACGCTCGGTAGCACACCGGGCTGTTTATCGGCAAAACTGGTATTGGCTCTTCAACGCCGTATGGCTCTGGAGTTCCTGACTTATTCCACGGCGACAAGCGATTCTAGCCTTGGCAACATGCGGTGTTCGTTAATGGATGCAGTTTAATCATTTCGTCCATTTGGAAGTACCGTTAATTAGATTGCTGTGTAAAGTTAGTCTGGGCCTCACTTCTGTGCTAAGTTCAACTGTGAATGCTTGTTTACATTGCGCCAGCAGTTGGGTATGTGAATGCATGTTCAAAGTCTGAAAATCTTTGGATTTTCCCAGAAGATCGCACCATTTCTGTGTAGTTGCAGGTTTGTCCTTGATCAAGCAGAGATCGGTTTTGTTGGGGATCTGTCCATTTGCAACTTTCATCATTATTGTGATTGATCTTATGAGTTAGAATCGAATAGAATCTCTCTAAACCCTTATCTCTTTTGCTGTTTATTTTGAATCTGGGTTAGTTTTAGAATTGAAAGCATCTCTATATTGTCTCATTTGATGAAAATTCACTTCCAGCATTTCGCATAATATCTGAGTTGTTTTATGCATTGTTATGACCTAACACCCAAGAGACCTTCAGGTGATTTTCAACAATTTATTGTTGAAGATTATCTTTCAGGAGAGATAGAATATCATTTTCTATCTGAGTTGTTGTTGTGCAAAAAACACCATCAACAGTGCTGATATAGATGTTGTTTCTGTAATTATGTGCCAACAATATCCTGCATGGAAGAGTTACTTTGCTAAGATATGAGTGCTTGAATGTAACCCATGGATTTTATTTTCTTCTTTGTCTACATTGGAGTTAACCTTACCTAGATGCTTACATCACGATAGAGTTCCCTTAGAGTCCTTATGATAAAGAGTTGCTACCAAGACATTATTAATACAAGATTTGGATGTTGAATGGATGTCAAAGTTGATGGTGAATGCAATGAGGGATATGAGATATGGATGGATTGGTCGATATTTTGGAATTTGACTCTCTAAAATTGGGATGATGAGAAATGATGGGTGGATATGGATATTTGAATGGGGCCAACTTCTTTATATACCTTGTGTGTCACACAACCATGGTAGGAGGGTCCTCATAGAGAACAATCCGGACCATGCAACAAGAGTAACACAATGAAATCAACACAGAATATGGAGGCAAATGAAGATGAAAATATTCTCATTAACAATTATCTCATTTACATTCAGCCGACAACATCCAGGCTTATAGGTTCGGCTCATAGGCCTGATAAAATATACATCATTCTAACATGCTCCTATATGCAAGTTGAATGTTACAAATGGGTATGTGCAGGATCATGGTGGGCCAAAAAGTGGAAATGAGGAAAAAAACATGTCTTTCATCTACCCAAAAAGGAAAAAATATCGTGTTGAATTTTTTTAGGCTTGGGTGTTAGTACACACCACCAAAGCAAACACCAATCCTAGTTTTCCAAATTAGATATTCGATCCAAATCGGATATCCAATTTAAATCAGATATCTGATTTGTAAAAGTATATATATGCAAAATCTATGGTTGTTTTAAAATCATTTGACAGTCAACAACCCGCGGGCACACAGTGAGGAGGTTCTTCGCGTAACAGATATCCAATTTCACCAATATCTGATTTGAAAAGGTAAGATTTTAGATTTTTATTTGCTTTGATTCAATTTTGAATTAGATTTGGATAATTTCAATTACTTTTTTGTGGATTTTTTTTTAAAATAGGGTTTTTGATTGAATTTTTTGAAAAAATTGAATTTAGAATGGATTTTGATAAAAAAAATGAATGTTTTTGTGGATTTTTTTTCAAAATAGGGTTTTTGATTGAATTTTTATGAAAAATTTGAGTTTAGAATAGATTTTGATAAAAAATGAATGTTTTTTGTGGATTTTTTCAAAATAGGGTTTTTGATTGAATTTTTATGAAACAATTGAGTCTAGAATGGATTTTGATAAAAAATGAATGTTTTTTATGGATTTTGATTTAAAAATAGTGTTGCTTATGTATTTGTATTAAAAATTAGAGAATTTTATAGATTTTTGTTAAAAAGTAGAGTTTTTTTTGGATTTTTTTAAAAACTAGGGTATTTTTATAATATTCTCATTTATATTGTCTAATTTTAATTAGATTAATTATTTTTTAACTTTAATCAAGCATTATGGCTGCTGAGAATGAGAATGGACAAATTCCACCTGTTGAGAATGAAAATCCAACAACTGAGAATCAAAATGTAGAAATGCCAAATGCTCCACCACCTCCGCAGCCATCAATTGAAGACTTAATTCGTGAAAAATTGGAGCAATTGAGGGGCATTTGTGATCTTTATAAGAAAATACCTCAATTATCCCGTATGTCAACCATATTGACAAGAATAATTACAAATGTAGAAACCCTCTCCACCCAACATAATGCCTTTCATTCATGGAGAGAAACCAAGAGGGAATATTATGCATGTGGATTGTCTTATGATGATGTGAAAAATCTCCAAATAACAAAATCCCAAATAGCTTCTTTATTTATTAGCCACAACACTAGTTTTCCAATTAATGTTAACAAACCAAAACTTTGTATAAAATGGTGCATGCATAGGGGCATAGTAGATAACTTTTGGGATCATTGGTGTATGGTTTTTGATAAACCACCCAACAATAATCTTGATGTACCTTTTTACTTTATTAAAAAAATATACGCTGAGTTTTTGTTAGGGCATCATGTCAATTACTTTGACATTAAACCCTTCCAGGGCATTGGTGGAGGTATGCCCTAGGATAGGCCAGGGGTAGTTAGAGTAGTCAAGCGCCCACATGTTCCCCATCCTCCCCTTCCTTCACCACCTCCAGTACAATATCCAAATATTACAGAGGATGCATCCACACAAACTATCTAGGCCATTCACTCTTTGAGTGGTCTTTTGGTTTCCCATGCTTCTTTAGTAGCTCAGCCACATTCTAGTGATGTTGTCGATGGATCCAGTGTTGCTGCATCCTCCTCCTCAGGTCCACATATTTGTGTGCCACATACTTGCAATACATGCCAATAGATATGCTTGGGTCCTATTTTACAGCCCACTGAGCATCCATTAGACACTTCTGATTATGACATATAGGAAGTGGAGATTATAGCAGATCACACGCAGGGGAGTGGAGCAGACCCTACAAAGTCCTCTCCTGCTAGAGAGGTGGACATTGGAATAGTTACACAGGTAACATTTAAGGTGTAAAATCATAACTTGCATTTTTTTAAAATGAATATTAATAAGAGATAGTATCAAGTACTAATATTTATTTACATGGTCTATTTAACAGTTAATGTCTAAGGAGGAGCTCACACGGGTGATTGATAGCACCCTTAGGGCCATTTCATTTGGCCTTGACACACACATAGTATGCATTTTTGCACTCACTCATTTACATTTTTTTACTGTATACTTGCTTGTCATTTGAATTGTCATTAATGAAATTATATATTAACTTATATGTTTATCTTATTCTCTACTTGTAGGAAACACCTAGTGCAAGCGAGGTGTGATGCTCTCTAGACTATGGAGGCACAATGTTAGATAAGGGAAAGGTAATTGAACTCAAATTTGATTGAATTAAGATTTATAAGATCTTTTATTTATTATGCATACATTGACATAGATTCATAGTTTCATATGTACTTGCCATTTTTACGTACAGGCGGTTGTGAGCTATACATCATTGTTGATAGGTGTCACAACAACTGAAGGAGTAGGTATTCGAACACCTGAAGGAGGAGGTGTTGAAACACCTCAAGGAGGAGGTGTCGAAACACCTAAAGGAGATACAAAAAAAGATCAACCTAAAGAGGTATGTGTTTATTTTATTTTGTGCTTGGTAAATATGTTCTTATTACTGACAATTCTATGCTAACTTGATCAATTTTATTTTTTGTTCACATATATAGATTGACATTACAAAAGTTGGTTTGGTATTCTTTGAGAGGGGTATATTCTAGGACTCAATCCTTCAAGAGACGATATTTTAGGTAATTAAGATTTCACTATAATTTAATGTATATTGAATTTTATGTTAATTATTTGATTTTAAATTATATAGTATAACTAATCTCAATTGTGGTTTGACTTTTTTCTTTTGCACTACCTTCTGAGCCAATGAGTGCTTCAAAGAGGCTCCATTTTGATGATCCACCAAAGTAGTTTAGGATGAGATAGACATTTTGGCATGTAAATTTTGAATAGATAAGATGGATATGCCACATATTGTAAAACTTTGTTTGAGTTGGCGTTGATGCCATTTTTGTATATGGACATACACTTGATTATTGGATAATTTGATATATATAGAAGTTGACAATCAAAATTTAATTTTCTCCTCATGTGCATGATTAAACTCTTTGAAAATTTAATCAAGTGAGCAATGGTTAAATATCAATGTATAATAGCATAAAAAGAATGGTTAAATATTATGTAGTTTATATTCATATTGCTGATTACATTGCATTGCACATCTTTCAAACTCAAAGCATTACTTCACATTGCATAAGTAACAACTAGATGTCGATAGATGAAAAAATTTCAATAACAATATAATTTGTACAAAGACGACCTAAGCAGTTATGCAATTACTTCACATTACATAACTAATAACTAGGAGCAACTATCAATTGCATTAGCTTGTCATGGAATTCTATGAGACCACATTTCTTTGAGGAAACTTGGCACAAAACTCACAAAAAATGAAAAGAAAGCACTCAAACAAACTTTAAAGGGGTCTCAGGCTTGCTGCCCCCTCATTCCACATGCTATGTAGCCATTTACTTGCAGTGTAGGGGCCGAACAATGGAGAAAAAATTTAAAAATAATATATATATACAACCTAGAAGCATGAATTACGATTAGAATATCACATAACATCATATAAACAAAAAAAACCACTATAAACTTGAATGTCATTTAAAACATGCATGATAAATATTCATCATTGAAACTTGAATTGTGGTAGCTTGATATACAGAGTCGATTGATGCCAAGATTCAATTTGTATGATATTGAAAAAATAAGCCAATTGAGTAGAGTTATCAGCATTCTTCAAAAATCGTAAGAATTCTTTTAGTACACTAGCCATTTTGACATCTTCTTGCAGTCTCAAAAGTTATTTTGTATCATTGTTACATTGGTCTTGAGAGTGATTGGACGTTTGAAGTGCATAAACACATACCTTTTTGTAATATCAAGGATACTTTTTGAATCTTCCATGCATTGCTAATCTAAAAGCAAAGGTCCTTTTCCTAATCTGCATGCATCCATGCTTTTGACATTGTCAAAAACAGCAAAAATTCCCTAATGATGCAAAGGCATGGCCAAGTAGTTCTAACTCTCCACATGAGAGAAGAGAGATGTTGGAGAGTACATCAAGTTAGTGAGAACCAAAGTGTAATGTGTTTTAGTTTGTAGTACTCCTCTATTTCTCTACATGAATTATGATTAGAATATCACATAGCATCATATAAACAAAAAAACCACTATAAACTTGAATGTCATTTAAAACATGCATGATAAATATTCATAGTTGAAACTTGAATTGAGGTAGCTTGATATACAGAGTTGATTGATGCCAGGGTTCAATTTGTATGATATTGAAAAAATAAGCCAACTTGAGTAGAGTTATCAACATTCCTCAAAAATCATAAGAATTCTTTTAGTACACTGCCATGTTGATGTCTTCTTGCAGTCTCAAACATTATTTTGTATCATTGTTACATTGGTCTTGAGAGTGATTGCACGTTTGAAGTGTATAAAAACATACCTTTTTATAATATCAAGGACAATTTTTGAATCTTCCATGCATTGCTAATCTAAAAGAAAAGGTCTTTTTCCTAATCTGTATGCAGCCATGCTTTTGACATTGTCAAAAAGAGAAAAACTTCCTTAATGATGCAAAGGCATGGCCAAGCAGTTCTAACTCTCCACATGAGAGAAGAGAGATGTTGGAGAGTACATCAAGTCAGTTCAAGAACCGAAGTGTAATGTGTTTTAGTTTGTAGTACTCCTCTGTTTCTCTACAGAAGTGTGGTAAATTCTTAGTTCAATGATGTTGAACAATTTTTTAAAAAAGAAAGTTCTGTCATGGTCAGCATTCAATCCAACAAGAAAAAATGAAAGCTTAGCCTCTTGGAATGAAATTTCTTGTTTACAAAACAAATGAATAAGAATGAGGTAGTTAAGGTGTTTGAAGTTATTTAGAGGTCACTTTTAGGGTGCAAGGATTAAAAGTTCATTTTAAATGCACTCAAACAATTTTTAAAGGGATCTCAGGCCTACTGCCCCCCCATTCCACATGCTATGCAACAATTTACTTGCGGTGTAGGGGTTGAACAATGGAGAAAAAATGTAAAAATAATATATATATATATATGTGCAGCCTAGAAGCATGAATTGCGATTAGAATATCACATAACATCATATAAATAAAAAAAATCACCATAAACTTGAATGTCATTTAAAACACATGCATGATAAATATTCATCGTTGAAACTTGAATTGTGGTAGCTTGATATACAGAGTCTATTGATGCCAGGGTTCAATTTGTATGATATTGAAAAAATAAGACAACTAAGTAGAGTTATCAACATTGTTCAAAAAACATAAGAATTCTTTTAGTACACTCAAGAGTTATTAGATGCCTTCTTGTAGTCTCAAAAGTTATTTTGTATCATTGTTACATTGGTCTTGAGAGTGGTAGCTTAATATAGGTCCACAATACAAAACCTAGTTTACCTATGCAGTGTAACAGTGGCATAGGAAGATTTTTCTTTGAAAGCAAAAATGAAAGCTCAACCTCTTGGAATGAAAATGATTTTTTGCAAAAAAAATGAATAAGAATGAGGTAGTTAGGTTGTTTGAAGTGATTTAGAGGTCGCTTTTAAAGAAGAGAGATGCTGAAGAGTACATCAAGTCAGTGAGAACCAAAGTGTAATGTGTTTTAGTTTGTAGTACTCCTTTGTTTCTTTGCAGATGTGTGATAAATTCTTAGTTCAATGATGTTGAACAATATTTGAAAAAAGAAAGTTGTGTCACAACCCGTATTCAATCCAACAAGCAAAAATGAAAGCTCAACCTCTTGGAATGAAAATGCTTGTTTTCAAAACAAATGAATAAGAATGAGGTAGTTAAGGTGTTTGAAGTTATTTAGAGGTCATTTTTAGGGAAAAAGGCTTAAAAATCCATTTTAAATGCACAAAAAAGAATGAAATTACTTCAAACCAAGTTTGTGAAGAAGTTAACTATGTTGCCCACTAGTTTCCCTTAAGAGTCCAAAGTGCTAAAAGGCAGCAATCTTTGAAGGGCTATTTATCAGAGACCGTGATGCTTATAGACTCTCTGTCCGAGGCTATGGGATCGTGTTGGGACCATCTACAAAAAATTCTATTAGTTTTTGCTATCTCGGAGGCGTTTTCCTGTGGTGATGACTTTTCAATGGAGGGAAAAGTTGCCAGATGCAAGCAGTGTAAAGTTGCAAAGTGGTGTAACTTTCATTCCACAACTAGTACATCCAAACGGATTGTTCCAACACATTTAGATGGGTACTCTTACACTAGGTATGGTCCTCTCTTGCACCCAAATACGCCGAATTAGTCTGAGCTACATTGGACCATCGATTTCCCTTAAGAGTCCAAAGTGCTAAAAGGAAACAATCTTTGAAGGTCTATTTCTCAGAGACCATGATGCTTACAGACTCTCTATCCAAGGCTATTGGATCATGTTGGGAACATCTACAAAAACCTCTCTCAGTTTTTGCTATCTCAGAGGCGTTTTCCTATGGTGATGACTTTTCAGTGGAGGGAAAAGTTGTCAGATGCAAGCAGTGTAAAGTTGCAAAGTGGTGCAACTTTCATTCCGCAACTCGTACAACCAAATAGACTATTCCAACATGTCCAGATGGGTACGTTTACGCTAGGGATGGTCCTCTCTTGCTCCCAAATATGCCGAATCACTTCTAGCTACATTGGACCAACAATTTCCCTTAAGAGTCTAAAGTGATAAAAGGTAGCAATCTTTGAAGGTCTATTTCTCAGAGACCGTGATTCTTACAGACTCTTCGTCCAAGGATATGGGATCATGTTGGGACCATATACAAAAACCTCTCTCAGTTTTTGCTATCTCAAAGGAATTTTCCTGTGGTGATGACTTTTCAGTGGAGGGAAAAGTTGCCAGATGCAAGTAGTGTAAAGTTGCAAAGTGGTGCAACTTTCATTCCACAACTCGTATGACCAAACAAACTATTCCAACCTATTTGGATGGGTACGCTTACGCTAGGTATGGTCCTCTCTTTCACCCAAATACGCTGAATCACTCCGAGCTACATTGGATCAACGATTTCCCTTAAGAGTCCAAAGTGCTAAAAGGCAGAAATCTTTGAAGGAATATTTCTCAGTGACCGTGATGCTTACAGACCGCGTCTTAGGCTATGGGATCATGTTGGTACTATCTACAAAAACCTCTCTCGGTTTTTGCTATCTCAGAGGCATTTTCCTATGGTGATGACTTTTCAATGGAGGGAAAAGTTGAGAGATGCAAGTAGTGTAAAGTTGCAAAGTGGTGCAACTTTCATTCCGCAACTCGTACGACAAAATAGACTGTTCCAACACGTTTGGATGGGTACATTTATGCTAGGGATGGTCCTATTTTGCAACCAAATACATGAATCACTCGAGCTACATTGGACTGATTGAAATTAGGTGAAAATTTGATGCAGACACAAGGGAAATATGAAATGATCTCTTCATACTCTGTCAAGAACCCATTTATCTCTTCTGGGTGTTCTTCCACAGGCTTCAAGTCTTCAACCTTCTTAGGCACCTAGGAATAACACACTTTCTCATGTCTCAATCCATCAAGGAATCTCTTTCCATCAACCAGACAAACCCTAGCATTCATACAAACCATAATTGTAGGAACATCTTCTAATGTCAACAAAATTTGATTCATCCCATTAGCAACAATGGTGTATATATTCTTCTTTCCATCATGAATAGCCTGTCTATCATACTGGCAAGGTCTTCCCAAGAAAACATGGCATATATCCATAGGCATGATATCACACAAAAATTCATCATGGTAATTTCCTATCCTTAATTTCACCAAACATTGTTCACTTATGAGTATCTTATGCTCATCCTAAATCCAAGCAATCTGATAGGGCTTCAGGTGTTTCAACCTTTCCAACTTTAGTTTAGTCACCATATCTTCAGAAACTAGGTTCTCAAAACTTCCACTGTCAATAATCACTTTGTAGCATTTACCATTCACCTTGCATTTGTTTGAAACAAATTCTTTCTCTGCAGTGGCTCCTTTTCCAACTCACTTTGACACAACACTCTTTTATTCACCAACATGTCTCCATATTTCGGTTTCCTAGATGATCTAGCATGTTCTTACTCAACAAAGGTTGTCCTTCTATTATTCTTTGTCTTCCTGCTTGTCTTGCCCTGATTGCATTCAAATGCTCTATGTCCTTCTCCACCACATTTATAACAAGTTCCTTGGAATACTCTCTTCTTGTGTCCTCTATCATCTCTTCTATAACCTTCATTTTGGTAGCCACCATAACCTCCTCTTCTGTAAGAGTTTCCATCACCTTTTTGGTATGAATTTTCATTCTTACTGACCTCCTTATCCTTATTCTGATTTGGAAAAGATCCTCTTCCTCCTCCAGTAAAATTTCTTCCTCTTTGAAATCTTCCACCTCTTCCTCTTTGTCTCTACTCATGTATTTTATTCAACTTCTCCTCTACTTTTAGGGCACACTGATATGCCTCTTCCACACTCTACAACTTGATCAAATTGATTTCATCCTGTATGAACGAGCTCAAACCATTCACATTTTTGGCTACTTTCTCAACCTCATCCTCCGAATGTCCATATTTGATATTCAACTTGTAGAATCCCTCAGTATACTCTGTCACACTAGATTCTTTCTATTTCAAATTTTGCAACTTCTTGAACAAACTAATCTAATAGTCTGGAGGCATAAACTTTGAATTCAACTTATTCACCATCCGAGCCCATGACTTTACCTTTTCTTTTCCTCTTCTTTGCCTATTTTTCTATAAATGTTCCCACCAAAGGGATGCATGTCTTCTCAACTTTGTACAAGAAAAATTCACCTTCTTATCTTTAGAGGTACCTTCAAATTCAAATACTTTTCCATCTCTATTATCTAATCTAACAATACATCTGAATCCAACTTACTATTATAATCTGGTGGATTGAAATGTGGTCTTGTATTCACTTTAGTTAGGGCTCTTACAAACCTTTCTTCTCCCTGATCTAGGCTAGGTTTCTATTCTCTTCCTTCCTGCACTTCTACTTCTTCATCACTCACATCATCAACTGGTTGGCCTCTCCTCTAGGTTGTTTCAACTGCATCTAGTATGGCAGAAATCCCTCTTAACATCTCCATCACAACTAGGTTTGTATTTTGACACGCTCCATTTCTACCATTTCTCCTTCCCACCATCTTTACACAAGTCCTCTACAGCTGTAGGTCAGATCCTCAATCCACCACCCCACAAAAAATATTAAATAGGACTTCACAAACTCTGATGATCTCACAAGGAATGAATCTCACTCTGATACCAATCTGATATAGGCACGGTAGGAGGGTCCTCAAAGAGAATAATCCAAACCGTGAAACAAGAGTAACACAAAAAAAGAAACGCAAAATATGGAGGCAAATGAAAATGAAAATATTATCATTAACAATTATCTCATTTACATTCAGCCAATAGCATCTGGGCTTATAGGTTCGGCTCACAGGACTAATAAAATATATGTCATTCTAACATGCTCCTATATGCAAGCTAAATGTTACAAATACAATCTATCTCGATCCACCCAATCAACTACTACTTGATCATTTCTCTTCTAATGACCGATTACAAGCTTTATCATATCAACAATTCTAGAAACATCCATGTCAACCAAAGATCATCACATTGTCCAAGGAAAGAGAATGTAATCTGCACATGAATAGGTCGGCCTCAAATTTGAATTACTCTTCAATAGGTGCATAAGATGAAGTGTGGACCTATAATGAAGGTCAGGGACACTCCACGGAATAATTAAAATCACATTGTTAAGATCCACAAGTCATGGGGATGATCCGCAACGATCAAACTAGCTGAAAAGTTTGAAATTATTCTAGTGTTGGTTGAAGAAATTGCCATGAGATTCTGGAAGTGATAACTTTCTGGAAAAAGGTCCAATCATGCCCAAATCTTGGAACAAGGAAAATGAACATGTAGAAAATTTAATCCAAGATCTACAATGTCTGGTGAGTAAAGATGATGAAACCACCAACATGAATTGAGCAAGAACTAAACAAGACAAAACTGAAAGAAAATATTTTTGGGTGATGCAAGATTGCCAAGAATCGAGGATGCTTTTGCATCAGTGTGTCACCAAAAAAATGTATAGTTGACATTTTTATGCTCACTTGAGTCTTTCTAGTGGACTTTGGCTTGATTTTTCATATATTTAATGATGTAATGTTGTCAACACATTAACATTAGGTCTTGGACCCTTGTGAATCATTAAGAATTCTAGGATGTCTTGTAAAGGTGTTGTGAAGTGTTGTAACCCACTTTCACACTTTTATAGAACCCTTTCATCATAATTCACCTAAATATCTCCTTTTTATCACTTCACAAGTCTTATTTCAAGGTGTTGTAAAGTGTTGTAACCCACTTTCATGCTTCTTAAGACTTGTGAACACTAATTCAACCCTTTCTCATGTTTAAATGACCCCTTAATGCATTTTTTGACCATTTATAAGTGTGTTTTTAAGGATATTCTCATTGGAGAACATTTAATGCCCCATAATTCCTAGTAGCCACTTAATTTGCTTAAGTGGGACTATGTCACCAATAGGGGTGACTTAGTCCTTTTTGGCACAAAACTCAAAACTATTTCAATATTATGGCGGGATTTTGTCCTCTAACCCTTGAGGTTGAATTGTGATGTGTTATTTTTATGAAATTTAGTAAGAAAAATTATAAATAAGGGTTTCCTCTCATTTTAACACCTATTCATTCAAGCATTCACTCAAGCAATCAACTTAATCATTCTCAAGTATTCAAGCAATTTAGGCATAATCAAGTCATCCATTGGAGCACTTCATTGCATATCTTCAAATCTACACATCAAGAGTTTATTAAGTTTATGACATTGCATGTTGTTTATTTATCATTCTCTTTCCATTTCATTTCTTTATTAAGGATTTGATTACCACAGTGGGATTTGACCAAGGCAAATCCCTATAATCTAACCCTTAACCATTTTTCCTCCTTTGCATGTGTGTTTGCAGACTTTGTAGGTAGATTTGTTAAATAAATAGGTGTTGAAAAGTGGTCGAAGTCAATCAAGTCAACATAAACCTAATTCAAGCTTGGAGACACTTTTTATTTCATTTTTTGTAGAATTAAGTGTAGACACCTGCCAGAAAAGTAAGTGCAGACCTGGGGCTACAATATTTTGCCTCGAGATTCCCAAAATCTATAGGTGGAATGTCACCAATATTGGTGGATTAGTCCTACTTCTAAGCTTGAAAAGTGGTTTTTGCATTTTTGGATACCCATTTGGCAGATTCCTATTTTAGAAAGTTTTCTCAAAACTAGGACTAAGTCGCCCAGCTTGGCGTACATGTCCTAGTCAACATTTTCAGTCAAATTTTTAGGATTCCAGAATCTCCTAGTATCAAGTTTCATATTCCAGGTGCACCTCTCTACTTCTATTATGTTATTTCATCATTTACTTGCATTTTTAGGCATTTTTGCATATCACGTTGTGTTTTCCAGCACTTTGCATTTCTTAGGTTTTGCATCATTAAATCATTTCATTATTACATCATAATTAGACATAATAAATCTCATTTCTATTAACTTTGTGTGTTGAAATTTGCATTTTGGACCCCTCCCCTTTCTCCTTTTAGGTGAAAAACCCTAGAAGGAGAAAAGCACCATGTGGGCAATCCAAAATCATGTCCACATTTTGGCGAACCCGACTCTTGAACATATTTACTTCTAATTTTAAGTACATCCTATGTTTCATTTGCATTGCACATTGCATTATTTAAATTCGATCCTAGGGTTTTCAAAATTGCATTAGTTAAAAGCTCCAATAGCTTGCATTTTTGCATTAAAAAAAAAATTCTGCATTTTCATATTGTAATTGCATCTATGCATTTTAAAGACATAGAATTGAATTTAATTTTTTTGAAAAATCTCAAAAACATCATCAGTGGGACTAAATGGGTGACTTAGTCCTCCTGCATATTTTGCACTATAATTTCTGGGTATTTTTTGTGACTTTGTTTTTTGGTACTGCTTTCCTATTTCAATTTATAGAATTTCTATTATTTTCCTTTTATTAGTCCTAGATTACATTACATTTGCATCCAATTTTCCTCTTGTGGTATTTGTATGAGTGTTTGGTGCCCTATTGATAATACTTTAGTGAGAAGAAGTTCCCAACTCATGACATCTCGAGATAGCACACTCATTGTGGACATTGGGTTGTCTCGAGCTCCTACTTCTAGTATGAAAAATGGTGCATTAGGCATGGATACTACCACTAGTACACCTTTACCTTCACATACAATGCATGTTGACACATCTAATGACCACATTCTGCAAGAAAAAATTATTAACATTCATGAGGATCTAGCACACTCTCAACAAAACTTGTGTCTTGAAAAAATTTCCACCACTACAATTCTTGCTATAGACAACATCCATCGAATGATTGAAAGTGATGAGGGCTTAGATGTTATGAAAAAAATTGTTGAGATATACGAAAAGCATACCTCTAATACATCTCAACCAACAAACATTGTGATTAGCTAAGGAGGATTTCACATTCCTCCTCCTTCAACTGTAGCATCCATACCTACCCATACCACTCCTCAAGTGACAACAACCATGCAACAAGTTAGTCAGGTGACTCCTTTCGCTATTCCAACTAACATTCCTGGTTCCTTTGTGGCATTGAATGTTCCTTCTTCCACCACCTTCACCCCTATTAGTGTCCCCTTCACTTTTCCTAACACTACATACACTCCACCGTTCTCCCTTCCACCTCATACAAATTACATTTATCCTCTCATTACATAGCTCTTTCACACTGGGTGGTGCCACAATACTGTGTCTCACTTTTGGGATGTACTAATTTTTGACTGAAATCACTATTTTTAGAAAAACTAATGATTTAAGTCTTGAGAGGCTCTATATAAAGGGTTTTAATTGAAGAGGGGTAGATAAGACCCCTGGGTATGTGCAAAATCATGATGGGCCAAAAAGTGGCGATATGATGGGTATTTTTAAGGTATGTGGCTAACAACTTTTTTTTTACCCAAAATTGATGAAATGAAAAAGATTTTTAAAGGATATTCTTAGATTTCCACCAATATAAATTATGCTTTACTTTGAATTTAATAAATAATTATTATTCATTTTCTATTGGAATTACAACTAAAGCCCTGATTGATAAGCTGATTGAAAAATATCTATAGCTTTCAAACGGTATCACATTTTTGGAATCCAAAATATGCATCACATTCTATGTTTTGTATACTATAGGATTAAAAAAATAAAAATTGAATTTCATAAAGTTTTGAACAAGTTAAGGTGGTCAGGCATATGAGTTTTTATATTTTTTAAAAGTTGTAATAAAAAATTCATAATTAATTATTTACTTGGAAAAAAATTACAAAAAAATATGCATCACATCCAGTCATGAGTCCTCTACTTATTTCTAAAATATTATAAAAAAATATTATCATTTAATTCTGGTTAGGGTGGTCAGACAAACACCTACTTCTTATTTTTTCCCTGAAATTTAAGTACTACTACATTGAAATTTCAAAATTTTACCAAATAGTTTAAAAAAAATAAAAATAAACTTAGTAGTTTAGAAACTACATTCAATTTTCTACAGATTCTATTCTTACATATTTTTGAAATAATATAAATAATTTATTCAAATTTTTATGTCAAGTTTCCTAACTCTTATTTTTCTGAATTTTTTGCCACTTAAGGGCCTATTTTTCCATGATGATACTACACATACCCCCCCTTAGATCAAACCCCTTTAGATAGAACCCCTATAGTATTAAATCATACCCACAATGGAGTCTCCTTCATAACTATCAAAATGTTGGCAAAAAATCACTTTTTCTTTACCTTTAGAGGGATTAAATAACATCATTTCAAAGTTATATTTTGCAAGATTTTAGCCCTCAAAACAAGATTTCCAACAAGTATAGGTTTGATATATTTTCATTTTATCATGCATTTAATTTTCAATTTTTACTAAACATAGGTTTTTCTCTGAACATGAAGCTCTTTGTTGTGCAGAGGTGGAAAAATAGTAAACCATTGTAAAAATAAATAAAAAAATACCCATTCTCTAGGTATTGATGTCCTTGTTTTACCCAAAAAAGAAAAATTGGATTTTGATATATACACAAAAGTTAGGTTGTACGACACATACACATGTAAAAATTATAGTTACTGTAACTTCAAAAATTAATTTAAAAAAAAATATGCAACAAAAAATTATGAAAAAATATCTTTTCCCTAGATATTGATGTTGAGAATCTATATTTCAAAAATTAGAGTTTAGTCCTTTATAGAAAAAAAGTTACGTTGTATGACACAAACGTTACTTTCTAAAAATTTTGTTTCTATCTAAAACCAGTTATTAAAGGAGATGTTGAAAGATTCATGATTTATTTTAGAAAATTTGAAAATAAATATATTTAGAATCTACACACAAATTGCCACAAATCACTAGTTCACATCATCTTCAAATTCTTAATGGTTTAGTTTCTATAGGTCTTAGAAAATGGAGATTCAGTTAAAAATATTGATGTAAATGTCCATCTTGGGCAAAAAGTGAAACATAGTATTGTGATTTCACCCCACTGTTTCTTCCATGCAACAACAAATATCTACCATTTATCAGAACCAAACCGCACCACCCACCTACTATGTTCCTATTATGCCATTATCCTTGGAAATCTTCAGAACACTGGTGCCACAAGGAATTGAGATGCCTAGGTTTGAGAAGTACAGAGGTAAAGGAGACCCTACTAATCATGTAAATTATTATACAACCTTATGCAGTGATTTTGTCCTTGACGATAAACTATTAGCTAAATTGTTTCCTAGAACTTTAAAGGACACTGTGTTGGAGTGGTTTTCAAACTTACCCAATCATTCAATTCACTCATTTAATGAGCTTGTTGATGCCTTTATAAGTCATTTCCAAGTCCATATGACTCCTAAAAAAATAATGGTTGATTTAAAGAGATGTAAACAAAATGTGGATGAGAAAGTAACTAATTTCATTTCATGCTATCAGTCATTGTATGCTCAAATAGATATTAAGGTTCCTGATGCACATCTCCAAAAGATGTTTATCGAAAACTTACAAAGTCACATTCAGGATAAATTGACCATGATGAAATTTTTGTCTTTCCTGAACTTATGCAAAACCCTTTGTGATTATCACAATTCAGTTAGTAGTTGTGATGCAAAGTCCACTTCCAACCAAACCAAGAAATATGAACCTAGCACTTCAAACAACTCACCCATTTCACAAAACAAACAAAGGGTTTTTACAATTCAACACCCCACCTCAACAACAACCCTCAACTTGTCAACAACTAAGTCGCAACTGTTAAATGGGTTGATGCAAGAAGTTGGGTACACAAAAAACTCAAAAAGTGGAAGTGTTTTTGCTGTTTTTCAGAATTTGCCACACTTGGACTGAAAATTTGAGGCACTTACACAATGAATCTTAAAAAAATTCAGTAATATGAAATATAGAATTTTGAATCTAGTTTCCAAATATGTAAAATATTCAAATACCCGGGTATGTGCAGGATCATGATGGGCCAAAAAGTGGCAATATGATGGGTATGTGGGAGCCGACTTTTTTTTAACCCAAAATTGATGAAACAAAAAGGGTTTTTAAAGGAGATTCTCAACTTTCCACCAATATAAATTATGCCTTACTTTGAATTTAATAAGTAATTATTATTCATTTTCTATTTGAATTACAACTAAAGTCTTGATTGATAGGCTGATTGAAAAACATCTATAGCTTTCAAATGGTATCACATTTTTTGAATCCAAAACATGTATCACATCTCTATGCTTCACAGACAATTATATGATTACAAAAAGAAAAATTGAATTTCATAAATTTTGACCAAGTTAGTGGTCGTACATACAAGTTTTATATTTTTAAAAAGTTGTAATAAAAAAATTCATAATTAATTATTTACAAGGAAAAAAATTACAGAAAATTATGCATCACATTGGGACATGAGTCCTCTACTTATACCTAAAATATTATAAAAAAATATTATCATTTTATTGTGGTTAGGGTGGTCAGACAAACACCTACTTCTTATTTTTCCCCTAAAATTTAAGTACTACTACATTGAAATTTTGAATTTTCACCAAATATATATTTTTTGTTTTTAAAAAAATCTAGTAGTTTAGAAACTACAATCAATTTGCTACATATTATATTCTTACATATTTTTGAAATAATATAGATAACTTATTCAAATTTTTACGTTAAGTTGCCTAATTCTGATATTTCTAAATTTTTTGCCACTTAAGGGCATGTTTTTTCCATGATGATCCTGCACATACCCACCCAGATTATAGAAATTAAATTTTGATAGGGATCTATAAAAGCCACTTTTTAAAAGACCCTATTTTTTTCACTATACCAAGCACATGTACGAACACCACTTTTTGACCCAAATAAAAGTATTTTTCTAATTCCTTTTGAGAAAAGAGATCTAACAACATGAAGATTGATGTGGAATTTTTTTTGTAATTTTTGTTTGAATATTTTTTTTTTTTAATTGAATTTTTATTGGCCTTAATTATTGTTTTTAAAAATCAACATGTGCAAACAACATAATTGGACCTAAACTAGAAATTTTTTTATTTATTTTTATTGTGTAGAGAATTTTCTGAAGTTTGATGCCATATAATTTTTTTTGCAAGAAACTTAACCAAAAAAAAGTTATTAAAAAATAAAAAAAGACCGATATTTCAAGTTGAAGGACTAGTTTTCTTAGAAATTAATTAAAAAATAGAAAACATAATCCAATCTTAATAAAAATTATATATTTTGAAAGTAGACATTGTGTTCTCTAATGGGTTTTAATTTTATAAATTGATTCAAAAAAAAAAATCCATCAACCATATTTCCAAAGTTGGACATTCTTCTTTAATCTGCCTTAGTTTTTTAGTTGCAGGTCAAAGGCTAAGGCTCAGATTTCCAAGCCTTTCCCAAGCCTAAAACCAAAGCTACATGTGGGTTGGGAATTCAATTTTTAAATAACACGTATGTGTTACTAAAACACATACACGTTATTTAAAAGAAATGCATACACATTTCATAATGCATATGCGTTATTTATTTACCCATTGGGTAAAGGTAACACATATGTGTTATGTAACATGTACGTGTTCCTAAAATAGAAAGTATATGTGTTTCATAATGCGTATGCATTTTTGATATCGCCATTTTTTCCTAATTTGGTAAATACTCATAAAACACATTTTTTTTGCAACATTCCTTTTCTGCAGTATGGTCCGAAAGCACCATTTTCTGCATTTTTTATTGCAAATTTGTCTTGTGCAGGTCATTTTCTATTCAAATTGTTGGAAGAGACAAAGTGTAGGTTGAATTTTCTGAAGTGGAATCAAGTACAAGAAATTTTTACAAGAAAATTTGGAAAAGTGAATTTTTGGATGCATTCATCATGTTTTTGTACTTCAAAGTTTAAAGAAAAAATGATCTTCATACTACATAGTTTTATTTGAATATTTGAAGGAGATAGAAATTTGAAAATAGGTTACTTGAATAATAACCATGGGTGATAAGCAAAGACAAAGAAAAAAATGTAGAAAGTTAATGACACCTGAAGAAATTCAAGCAAATAGAGATATGGAGGCAAAAAGACAAAGGGATAGAAGAGAAAGGATTCGTCAAATGATTTTTTTTTCAAGCATCTAGTTCCAAGAATGTTGAAGAGGAAGCCATGAATGATGAAATGAATATAGAAGATGCAAATATGGAGATGGTTAATATGGAAGAAAATGCAATTATGGAGACAAACCCAACTATGCCTTCAACTTCAACTTTGAATGATATGGAAATAGTACCTATGCAAACAACTTCAGGTATGTCTTCAAATCCACCTCCCAATGATATGGAAAATGCACCTATTCATATAATCTATCTAGGTATGTGTTCAAACCCAAGTTTTGATAATATTGATATTGCTTGTTTAGATGAAGTTGGATACATCATTGATGATATCGATAATTCTAGGGTTGAAACAATGCAAAAATAAAAAAATGATGAAATTATATATTATGAGAATGCAAATGAGAATGAAATCTCTCATATTGATGAAAATGTGAATGAAATCCCTTTTACATTAGAAAATGAAAATGAAACCCCTTGTGCGAGTGAAAATGAAACCCCTTGTATGGATGAATTTGAAAATGTTTTTCTTACAATTGAAAGAGATGTGTTAGATAAACTTCATGGTAAAGTTTCTTGGAGACAAATTAGAACTTATAGAAATAGAATATATAAAATGTTTTTTTATAGAAAGAAATTGGGATTCTAATGTCAACTCATGGTGCAATTGATGATAATGTCGAAAATGAGAATAGTGATGAAAAAATTAGGTGTTTTTGTAAAACCAAAAAAGAAAGATGATTTAGTAGAACAAGTCATATCTAGTGTTGCTAATGCTATTGATTTTATAGGTAAGAAAAGTCGATCGAAAGATAAGAATGCAACTTGTCGTGCAATAACAAATGCTCTAGTTGATAAAGCAACTTCAAATAAAATAATGTTAAGTAAGATTAGTAAATGTATAAAAGTAAATCCTGGAACTTTGATAAGAGCTGTTAAAAGAAGAGAAAGTATTAAAAATAATCCAATTAATCAATGTTGGAGTTTTAGTGGTAGACTCCCAAGATCAGACATGAAATTAACTAATGAAATTAAATCTTTAATCAAAATTTTTTGGCATGATAATACAAGAGTATCACCTAACATTAGAGATGTCTTAAAATTAAGGGTGGCTTCCAAAATTTGTGAACTTCATGCAAAGCATCTCTTAGATATGACTCAAAATGAATTATATATAAAAAAATTAGATGCTTCAATCTTACCATTGAATATTAACATAAGTCAAAGATCATTCGAAAAGTGTAAACCTTGTTATGTTAGATTTAATAAGCAATGAATCTCTTGTTGTTGTAAGACTCATGTAAAATTTTGTTATTATTATGATAGTTTTTGATATATACGATGCACTTTGCATGCTAACCAAATTATGCAGGACATTTGTGGTATTAATATGCCACCTGAAAGAATCAAATATTTTATAGCAAGTTTGTTTTGTGAACCCTCTAATGGAACTTATTTTATTTAAAAGCATGCATTTCTGGATAATGCGATAGATGTGGTAACTTTTCATTATTAGTAGAATGTATGCATTAAATTAGTTTAAATGAATTTGGACAACAATTAGTGGATGTATTTTTTTTTAAAAATGTTGAGTATTCTTTACAATATGGAAAAAATGGAAAACGTTGTGAGCTAATTGTGGAAAAAATTAGTGTGCATGCATTTATTAATGAATTTAAAGATAAGATTGTACCTAAATATTTTCAACACTCTTAGTATGCTCATTGGCTTGATAATCAATTTTGTTTATGTAAAAACACATTCCCAATTGGAACTATATTGTCAGTTGTTGATTTTGTTGAAAATTATACTCTTGCTCCACAAGAAGAAATTCAATCATAGTATTATAATTCCAATCAAGTAGCTATATTTTTTCACATTGTTTATGGACATGAAGATGATAGTATAGAAGATAATATAATTTTTTTGAGAGAGTACCATTTTTATGTAAGTGATAATCAATTACATTCATTTGAGTTTTTTCAATATTGTTTTGATATATTTTATAAAAATTTAAAAGAGAGAGGAATTCAAATGCTAGAACATCTCATATGGTCGGATAATTGCACGGGTCAATTCAAAAATTCTAGATTGTTTTATTGGTTATGTAGAGTTCATAAGGAAAATAATATCTGGCACATATGGAGTTTTTTTGAAGCTAGTCATGGTAAGGGAGAATACGATGGAGAAGGTGCATGTGTGAAAAGAGATACATGCAATTGTAGATTGGTACAATACCAAATTATCTACAAGAACAAGTGAGAGCTCAAGAATTCGATGCTTCTTTTGGTTAGTTGAAGAAAATGATATTTTTTCTTGACAAGATTGTGAAACAATTAATGGATCTACCAAATGGCATTCGTTTAAGAGTTTGAATGCAAACACATGGACAATATGGACAAGGGAGTTGGCATATTTTTTTCAATTTTGTATTGTAGGTGACTGGGAGACATACAAAAATATGGAATGGGTCAAAAATTGGAAACAAAGAGCCTTAACACCTACATCAACACATGTTCAACATGAAGCGACAATTAAAGATAATAAAGTGTTCACATCAGATGATTATGACTATGTTTTGGATCTTGTACAAGAAGGTACATTATTTATTGGGTTGAATTTTATATGTATGCATGTTTATATGTGAATTAAATATAAGTCACTCTTTATTGATTTTTTTATTTATTTTTATAGGACATGTGTATGCTATTGTTGCACCTGAGGGGAACGAAGAGCATACAAAGTACTGGTTGGCTAGATGTGTTGAGAGAAAACATAAATTGGTACATCTTAGAGTGGATGATGACAACTTTGAGTATCCAATTGGTTCAGTGGTTGTTGTTGGCACCTGGCTTCAAAAATATTTGATAAGAAAGAATGGCTTGCCTGCATTTGAAGATTATGAAAGACACAAGAAGATTATACATTATTCACATTTTATTTTGGAAGCCAATATAAAACTAGTTAGATATCAAGGGATGCCTTCTAATAAATTTTTATGGACACTTTCAATGGATGATCATGAGACAATCATAGATGCATTACAAAAAAGAGAGGATGTAGACGGTACAATGGAGTAAATAAATATTGGTAAGTATATAGTTGTATATATATTTAATTGATATATATATATATATATATTTGTCTTTGGTCATTTCCTAATTAAAGTTTTATATCATTTTTTGTTTCAAGTCTCCCAAAATTAGATGCTTTACAAAAAAGAGAGGAGATACACATATATTACAATGAAATTCGAATCTAGAGATAGGTAACTATATATAGTTCTAGATAAATTTAATTGATAGTATAAATATAAAACTAAATTTAATTCATTGTCATTTTATAAAAAAATTATAATTGATTTCATATCCCCTTAATCCATTCTCTTAAAACCCCTTAATCCATCCTCTTATGTACCATTAATCCATCCTCTTGCATCCCCTTAAGTCTCTCTATTAATTCCCCTTAAGCCATTCTATTAGGACCCATTAATCCATATCCTCATATATCTACCCTTAATCCATCCACTTGCATCCCCTTAAGTCACTCTCTCAACACCCCTTAAGCTATCCTGTTAGGACCCCTTAATCCATATCCTCGTATATCTACCCTTAATCCATCCACTTTCATCCCCTTAAGTCACTCTCTCAACACCCCTTAAGCCATCATCTTAAGACCCCTTAATCCATATCCTCATATATCTATCCTTAATCCATCCACTTGCATCCCCTTAAGTCACTCTCTCAACACCCCTTAAGCCATCCTCTTAGGTTAATCCATATCCTCATATATCTACCCTTAATCCATCCACTTGTATCCCCTTAAGTCACTCTCTCAACAACCCTTAAGCTATCCTATTAGGACCCCTTAATCCATATCTTTATATATATACCCTTAATCCATCCACTTGCATCCCCTTAAGTCACTCTCTGAACACCCCTTAATCCATCCTCTTAGGACCCCTTAATCCTTATCCTCATATATCTACCCTTAATCCATCCACTTGCATCCCCTTAAGTCACTCTCGCAACACCCTTTAAGCCATCCTCTTAGAACCCCTTAATCCATATCCTCGTATATCTACCCTTAATCCATCCACTTGCATCCCCTTAAGTCTCTCTAGGGTTCATGAGATTCTTAGAATAACAAATCTATATGGGTTAATGGTTTAGGGTTCATCTCCTAGTCTCTAGGTCATATGGCTTAGGGTTTAGGGTTTCTAGGGTTCATGAGATGCTTATAATAACAAATCTATATGGGTTTTAAGGGTTTAGGGTTCATCTCCTAGGATTTAGGTCCTAAGCTATATTTGTTTAGGGTTTAAAGTCATTCTCTCAACTCCCCTTAATCTACAATTTTTCATCCCTTAAGTCACTCTCATAATTCATCTTAAGTCATCCTCTTAGGGCCTATTAAGCCATATCATAAGGTTCATGACATGCATCCCCTTAATCCACTATCTTACATCCCTTTAATTCATTCTATCAACTCTCCTTAATCCACCCTCTTACATCCAAGTCATTCTATCAACCCCTCTTAATCCACCCTCTTGCATCCCTTAATCCACTCTCTTACATCCCTTTAAGTAATTCTATCAACTCCCCTTAATCCACCCTCTTACATCCCTTCAAGCCATTCTTTCAACTCACATTAATCCACCCTCTTGCATCCCCTTAATCCACTCTCTTACATCCCTTTAAGTAATTCTATCAACTCCCCTTAATCCACCTTCTTGCATCCTCTTAAGCCATCCTCCTAAAGGAACCTTAAGTCATATGCTCTTACATACCCTTAATCCACAATCTTGCATCCCTTAAGTCACTCTGATAATTCCCCTTAAGCCATCCTCTTAGGACCCATTAAGCCATATCCTAGGGTTCATGACATGCATCCTCTTAAGCCATCCTCTTAACTCCACTTAAGGCATTCTCTTAAGTCTCCCCTTAAGTTATATATCCTCTTAGGTCCCCTTAATCCATCCTATGGCAAACATCATTTGAATTTGAATGTAATTTACTATATATTGTTCTTTTCTTGCATGATTTTTTTACTTAAATGACTCATAAAAATTATAGTTACTTTACTTACATTAATTATTTTTGTAGGTTCTCATCAAGTTAGTCTACCATGTGATTGTCATTGAAAAATTATTTTTTCAAGAGACTATGTAAATATCAATTTTTGGTCTTCACCTAAAAGTTGATAAGCTTTAATTGTATCTACATGCACATATATGTTTCATCATGTTATATAGTTGTATTAAACATCAATATACATTATATATGTTTTTTCGATGCATGAACTTCAATGAGCTTATTAGTCACTTTTTAAATATCTTGTTCTAATTTTATAGATTATACATTTCATGCCTTGTATTTACCACATTGTATATAATTGTTCAATTGTATAGATTATACATTTTATACATACAAGGAGATATATTTTTTTTTATTGATTCAAATATTTGCTAGAATTGAAAAATAGTTAAAATTACCCGCCCTTAATTTATTATGTATATTATCTAAACTATTTAAGGAATTTTTTAATTTGTCACCTAACCATGTGATAAATTATATATATGAAATTTGATTTTAGATAAGAATTTATATAGTGCATGTATTACTTGAAAATTAGATAATTTAATCTATACATACATGAGTGCATATAATCATCAAAATGAACATAACACAATCATAATTTTTTGCATATATAATCATCATATTTGTGCGAACCCTTTTTCTAGTACCTGCAAAACAACATGAATAAATGAGTTAGACAAGGAATTACAAGCTAAAAGAAGGATTCCCCAGGAAATCCATTTACAAATCAAACTAGGAATGAAAATATTAAAGAACACAATGCAAATGATAAAAAACAAGATAAAATCCTAATTAGATATGCAAACTCTCAATCCCATGGGGGAATTGGTGTCAATTTGATGTGGAAATTTGGCCCTTTCCCAATCCCTAAGATGCAAGATTTGAATGTTGAAGAGATTGATGATCCACTTTTGATGAAATTGTGAGAGCTCCAAACAAAATCTGCAATAACCTAGCTAAGAACTCAAGATGGATGAATGGAAATGGCTAAGTATGTTAGCATGATAACTTTGCTTGGATTGTGGATGATAAAATGAGGAGAGGAGCTCTTCAATTATAGGATTTCAAGATGGATGAATGCCCAAATTTGAGCAATGTGGGACTAACATTCATCCAATGATATGGTACCACTTGTCAAGCAATGAATGGATGATGGTTGTGCAAGATTTGGGGTTTGTGCCAATAAATGCCAATATTTGAAATTCAAATTTGTTGAAATGACATGTAAGAGGGAAGGGAAAATGCAATAAATGCCACTTGGCTCAAGGCAAAGGACATGTAAGATGTTTTAAATGCCTTGTTGGATGTACATATTGACTTGGAATTTTTGAATTCAAATTGAGAGAATATTCCAAAAGATGCCTTGTGAGGAAAATAGAGATTTAATAAATGAATTAAATCTATTTTCATGTGCAACTTGCATTATCTAGAGGATGCAACATGAGATGAGGTTAGATTAATCAAGGGTTTAATTAATTTAATAGGAGATTAGATGATGTGACTTATTTGACTCAAATTTATGGATTTATTTAAATCAGGATAAGAGAGGAATATGGTAAGAGCTAATTAAATAAAGATTTTGATTTATTTAATTAAAAGGGATGGTGTTAGATTAAATCAAATAAGGTTTTAATTTATTTAATTTAATGGACAGACTTTAGGGATTTAATCAAATAAATTGATTATTTAATTAAATAGGGATAATTAGATCTGATAAATTGATTTAATTAACAGGAGATTGACTTGATTAGATAAAATGGTTTATTTAATTAAGAGATGAATATTGATGAATTTAATCAGATAAGGGAATTTGATTAAATGGTTAGACTGAGGAATGATTCAGGAAGAAATGGTGTTAGTAAGTCAGGATCAGATGCACGATGTCAAATCAGTATATTTTTGATGTCTACATTTTGCCCCTCTTTGAAGCAATGCACTCGTTGTGTTGGTTCAAAGAATAGACGATCTTGATCAAAATCAAAATTTTTGATTATTAAAAATTTGCCCCATTGCTGCATGGTGAGAGAAAACATGCCATTATAATGCCCCCTCGAGAGATTGGACAAAAATTTCCATTTTTTGGGTGATCTTGCGAAAAAAAGTGACAAAGTTCCTGACAGGTCCGAAAGGGGTTCAGGAGGCTAAAAATGTGTCTAAATACAATAAAATAATGAAAAACAAGCCTTGAACAGATGAAAACAAGTTGGGGGGTCTAAAACCCTAGCAGGATAGCCCTAGAGGGTTAAAAAACCCTAATTTTTAGGATTAAAAGGGGCCCGAGGGGTCACTTTCAAGTCATTTTCACACACCTCTGCTAGAAAACCTTGAGAATCGAGCTCTAACCTCCTGACGATATGGTGCAATGACAGCTTCCTCTGCATTTTTCAGACCGAGTTCAGACCTACCAACGACCACCTGGCATCGGTGCCCCGGTATGTGACCCTAACTGAAGCTTAATTTTTTTGTTTTAACGCATTTATTGCATGTTTAAAGAGAGCTCGCCTCCAGTGGTGCTATTATAGCACCACTCAGTGTTTAAAATGCATCGCTAATTGTCTCTTTGCGCCACAGTGGTGTTGTTTAGCGCCATAGTGGTGCAATTTAGAATTTAAAAACTCCACCGCTGGGCTCGGGCTCAGCTCGGACTCGCGGGCCAGTTTGGAAAAGTGCGCCATGGTGGCACCCTTTTCATGAAAACTGTGACACTAGGGGCTAAAGTGTGCCGTGGCAGTGCTATTTGGAAAAATTCTAGGTCGAGCGTCAGAGTTTGAGGAAACTCAAACTATGACGCCTTTACAAACTGTGCTGCTGGTAACCAGTTTGAGGCGTTAGGTCAAGAATTTTCCAAAAAAATTTAACATGCCAACTTTGCTGATACAGGATGGACCTAGGGAGCTCTATTCTCAGGAGCACCGGTCATGGGATTTGATGAGTGTTCTCTAGGACTTCAGTGATAGAGATCAGGATAGGCTAGGTGCTACAGGACTATGGCACATTACGTACATGGTGCCTATGCGCACACACCTTGGGATGTTGTCAGCGCTGGCGGAGTGGTGGCACAGCGAGACATCATCATTTCATCTTCCCACTGGTGAGGTGACTGTCACATTGGAGGACCTCTAGCACATATTACGATTACCCATTCATGGCCACTAGGTGATCTATGATATGGAGGAGGGATGCATTTGCTGCACCCGAGTCCTCGCCACTTGAGATATTATCTAATGTGAGGGGCAGATCAAGCTAGAGAGGTATAGAGTTATAGCACCTCCCTTCTGCTGGGCGATTGTGGTGATCATTTTAGGCTTAGTTGCCCCAGACAGACGAGGGCGGTACTCCAGTCCTGGATGGGGATACTGCTGGGAGAGGATGGTCCAAGACAGACTAGTTTGATTTGCATGGGGGCTCGTGCTTTTGGCTTCACTCTACAGGGATTTGCACGAGTATGTCTATGCAGATGGCAGAGCACTAGGAGCCAGAGTTACCTTGCTACATGTCTGGGCCTGGGAACACATTTCTGTGCTACTTCCATGAGTGGTTCCAGTTCCAATGGGGGCAGAGGATGCCCTTGTGGCACAATACAGAAGGGGTGTGTCATTTACACATACTGGAGAGCATGGGATCCCCTATTGGAGGCGGGTCATAGATGAGATGCTTGTGTTCACTTGGAGACCGTACCTCAGTTAGTCTGGATGGGTTGATGATGTAGACCAGCTCTTTTATTATTGCTAGGATAGATACATGCAGGGCCGAAAGCATACGATGATAAAGAGATACCTGCCTCGGAGCGTGCAACGTCAGTTTGGAGAGCCGCAAGATTAGCCAGATGATGGCTATGTAGCCATGTTTGCACATAGCATGACACAGGTGTCATGGGGGCCTGGTATTCCTACCATCGAGGTGGTTGATAGTTTTTGACATTTGGTGGTCCGACCTTGGGCCTACAATCAGGGATTGGCAGATCTGAGCACGACATAGGCATATAGGGATTGGTTCTGGCCTCCTCTTCAGTTGACTGTTCTAGGTGAGGACCCAGAGGCATACATGGTTAGAGGCAGGGGTAGAGGACAAGCGTGAGGGTGAGGTTCAAGGATCAAGATCCAATGGGATCCACCAGAGATGCCCCCAGTTCCGCTAGGTCAGGGAGATGTCCCTATGTAGGACTAGCAGCAGGATCTACCTGTCCCACCACCATGAGCCGAGGGTGATGGTCAGGTCCATGCACAGCCATGAGCACAGCCAGCAGGGCAGGAAAATGCACGAGATGCCTTGATTTTGTAGTTACAGGCATAGGTACAGGTAGTGATGGTTGAGAGAGACCAGGCATGAGTCGAGAGGGAGCAGCTGAGAGCAGAGAGGGATCAGGCTATGCAGCAAAGATAGGTTGCAGAGCTACAGGCAGTGACAGAGCTAGGTCACAGGTAGTAGATTGAGAGCATGATAGCTCCTCCTCATCTCAGGGTATAGTGCTAGTCTGATCTTACAGAGAGGCCGTTCGAGAGGTAGAGTACTACCGCCAAGCCTACCACGATACAATTCCTAGAGTAGACTGGGTCCTAGAGTACTCAAAGTGGGCCAGTAAGAGACCATTAGAGGGTCACGATGATAGGGGCGAGGGCAGTATCCACGGAGATTGGGATTGATCCAAATCTTTATGATGTACCTTTTTTGCTTTATGGGCTCATTTTTGATAGCCCGATGGGCATTTTGTACTAATTGACACATATGTACAGTGATCTTATTATTTTTTGTACTATGACAATTGATATATATGAGTCGATTTTGATGTGATGCAATGTGTTCCGTTATTTATGCATGGATGGTTTATTTCTATATGCTTTGCAGTGATGTTTTATGGATGCATTTTTTTCTAATGATGTTTATGCAATGATGTTATCTATATGATGATTTATTTTGTGATGATGTGATATGTGAAATGATTTGATGCAATGATGTGAAAAAATGCTTATATATGAGTTGATTTATGGGTGAATATGATATGATGCGATGGCCGTGATATGATGCAAATGAAATGATGGTATGAGATGCTTAGAATAACAAATGTTATTATCTAAATGATGATGTATGTGATGCAATGATATGTTAATGCGATGATATGTATTCCTAATTAATTAATGCTTATGCTCCTATTGTTTATGATTATGAGATACTTCCGTTCATGTTATATGGTGATTTATGTAATGATAATATTAAGTGCTTATGAAATGAAAATGAATGCTTATGCAATGATCAATATAATGCTATGAGATGTAATGTAATGGGTGGAATGCAGTGTCATGAATGCACCTATTTAAAATGCCATGTTTCCTATATGATATGCTTATGCAATATGCTAATGATTTGTGGATGCAGGATCGATGGTGATGGTGATCAGTTGTCATAGTATTTTGTTAGTGTGATTAGTAAGAAAATAAGAAGTTATTTCAACAAGACGCACGATGACATGAATGCAAATGATGATGATGATGATGATGATGATGATGATTACTTGCCGAGGAATTGGGATTTTCAAAGGGCCAGATTTTCTTATGTTTGATAACACATGTGGTACGATGCATCAAGGTATAGACAACCAGGATGGCATGGTACTCAGTGTGATGGACTTTGACTTGACAATCAAATAGGAGTATTCTCGTTCACACCTGACATACAAAAACCTTTCTAGGATACACTTCATAAATTTCAGACACCTCAGACCAAAACACGGAAAGGTAAACCTTTCTATGCAATATTCAACAAGTTGTCCTAGACCTCTTCCGTACATACCTAACAAAGCAAGTATTCACTGAGGTTATATTGCAAGAGCGTCCAACAAGCACCGCAGACAAAGGATAACGATCATTGCCTCATTCCTATTTCTCTAAATCTGCTGTCTTGGGATATCATCGAGACCTCCTTGGAATGAGCACAAAATAAGATAAGTCAAAAGATAAAGACCAAGTAAACAAACAAACCAATGCTCTTCAATACCGCTAATGGAAAAAGGATATGTTTTCTAAGGATGATGAATGAAACTTATTGCTAAAAGATAATGCCCATTGTAGGAAGGATTCATCCTAGGACATGTTAGTGGATGGTGGCACATCATTTCATTTATAAGGGATGATTGATATGGGACCAATTCAGATGATGAGTTACCAATACGAAGATATAACCAGCTTGCTTACATACTGACTTAGACTTATGACTTGACATTTTGAGTTCTACCTTAAGATGGTGCGAGACTTGTTTCTGATTGTTTTACTAAAGGTTGATGATGATGATCAGTTTATTATGAGTAATGTTTATTGCGGGTATAAGCGAGATGAGATGGATTTTTCTCAAATATTTGGATGTTTTTGATGTTTTGCAATGTTCTGAGGCTGTTTTTGGTATTTTTTCAAGATTTTCCAAATGTTTTGATTTTTTGATTTTTCAAATGTTTTTTGGGATTTTCTGAGATTTTGACCAAGAAACTAACCTAGAGACCTATCCTAGGGGTCTTGAAGGTTGATTAACAGATTAGCCTTGCCTACATTATACACGCAAAGACCACGTAGTTCGACTGATGACTTGATCGATTTACAGATGAGATCTCAGTTTATTATGACAGACTCCTCTAGGACTGACCTAAATGTCTCGAGGGATGATCAAAGATCAACCTTGCCTACGTTCAAGCTCAGAGATGACATAGTTCGAAAAGACGACCTTGTTTTTGGATTTTTAAATGACTTTTTGACCTGTTTTTGGATTTTGATGTGTTTTGAATGTTTTTGGATTTTTTTGATTTTCTGATGTTTTTGGATTTTCTAATTTTTTGATGTTTTTGATGTTTTTGGATTTTCTGATTTGAGGACTTTAAGAATATACATGAATCCGATCCGATGAGAATGTGCCCCCAACGATGCAATAGACTACTCCAATAAAGGCAGGACAAACTGACCTTGAGGATGGGCTGAGTAGTACTAGGAGGGATCATAATGCAAACACAGGACCAAGCTATGGCACAGATGTGAGTGGATGTGTGATGGATGGAGACCTAAATGTGATGGATGATGGAAGTGAAATGGATGGATTATGCAGATCAAGCCATAAAGATCCTGGTGGATAGATAGTGCTTATTTACACAAGGCGCTTATTTTCGAAGTTTTCACCAAGGTACTTGCCCAAAGTGCCACCGAAGTGGTTTTCACTACCGGACATTTTTTTTGATCCTTTTTATGATTTTTTTGAATTTTTTTCTTTTTTGGTTTTTTTGTTGTTACCAAGACGCTTGTTTGCTAGGTTTTTTCCGAAGTAACCATTTTTTCAGGACTTTTTCTGATTTTTTGGATTTTTGGTTTTATACCTTGGAAGATTTAGGCATAAATTTTTTTGAGATGGGAGCTATTCATTGGCTCCTATAGAGGTTCTCCCTTGGGTGTTGATAGTTGATATGCCCCTAATTTATAGCTTGTTGTGATGATGAAAGGCCCTAACCAATTGGGTTCGAACTTGCCTTTGCTGTTGGGATTTGGGACATTCTTCTGATTTTCTTTTAAGACCAATTCTTCAACTTGGAAAGTCCTACTTCTGATCTTCTTGTTGTAGCTTTGTTTGAGTCTATTTTGATAGAATTGTAGATGATTCAAAGAATCTATGCATCTCTCATCCAGTAACTCCAGCTCATTTAGTCTTGACACCCGGTAGTCCTCATTAGTGATGAGGTTTTGCAATGATATTCTGAGGGATGGGATCTCGATCTCAATAGGGAGGAAAGCTTCTAATCCATAGACCAATGAGAAGGGGGTGGCACCGGTGGGTGTGCGGATGCTGGTTCGATAAGCCTAGAGGGTGGGATTAAATTGTAGATGCCATTCATAACCTGTGTCATTGACTATTTTCTTGAGGATTTTAAGGATGGTTTTGTTCGTAGCTTCTGCTTGGCCATTGCCTTGGGGATAGTATGGAGTGGAGAAGCGATGCTGGATTTTGAATTTCTCGCACAGGTCGCAAACCTCCTAGTTCTTGAAGGGTGCCCCATTATCTGAGATAATGGCTTGTGGGATGCCGTAACGACAGATGAGATAGTTCAAGATAAATTTTGAGATTTGCTTCCTAGTAATATATGTCATGGGTATGGCTTCCACCCATTTAGTGAAGTACTTAGTTGTAGTGATAATGAATTTATGGCCATTAGATGAGGTGGGTGTGATTTTTCCAATGAGATCGAGTCCCCATTGTGAGAAGGGCCATGGTGTGACGATCGGGTGAAGCTCTTGAGCTAGAGCATGGATGAGATCCCCATGCTGCTGACATTGTAAACACTTTTTAGCATGATCATGCACTTCTCTTTCCATTATGGGCCAATAATACCCCATCCTTAGCAGTTTCTTGGCAATGGTCATTCCACTCGAGTGTGAGCCACAAATACTATTATGAACCTTGGTTAGAGCGGTTAATTCCTCAGCGTTTAAACATCGTAGCAAGGTACCTTCTATGTTTCTATGGTATAAGGTATCACCTAAGATGACAAATCTGGATGCCTTTTTGATAAAGGTTCATTTTAGGCTTGATGGTAGGTTAGCGGGTATGATTCCTATGCGAAGATATGTATAGATGTCATGATACCAAGGATCACCAAGACCAATGATTTGAAAAACATATTATAATTCCGATACCTCGAATGTGGGAATGAGAAGCTGCTCAATCAGAAATTCATATTTCAACATGTTGTGAGGGATGTCTACTAGAGACCCAATTGTAGCCATGGCATCAGCGGCTTTGTTGTTGGTTCTTGGAACCTACTCAAATGTTATGTCAATGAAGGATTCCTTGAGAGTCTCCACCAATTTCTTGTATGGAGTTAGCTTGTCATCCTTAGTTTGATATTCATTATTGACTTGATTTATGATCAAATGAGAGTCTCCATAAACCTTGAGAGCTATGATGTTCCATTGCATTGCTATCCTGAGACCTATAGTCAAAGCCTCGTATTCGACAATGTTGTTAGTGCAAGGGAATGCTAGTTTGTACGACCTTGGTATGCAGTCCCACTATGGGGTGATGAAGAAGACACTAGCTCTTGATCCATGTTGGGTATATGAACCATCGAAGTATAATTTCCAATGGTCAGTTACATTGATGTTAATGATGGATTCATCTAGGAATTCTAAAACAAGAGGGTTCTCAGAATAAATGGGTGGTTCTGCTAGTTGATCTACAATAACTTGAACCTTGATGGCTTTCCTCTCTACATACTCGATATCATACTCTGACAGTATCATTACCCATTTTTCCATTCTTCCTGTGAGCATCGCCTTTGATAGGAGATACTTGAGGGGATCAATTTTGGCAATTAACTTTATCTTGTGTGCCAACATGTAATGTCTGAACTTTTGGGATGCAAACACTACTGCGAGGCAAGCTTTCTCAGTGAATGAGTAATTTAGCTCATGACCGACCATTGTCCTGCTGATATAGTAGATGGCCCTCTTTGTTTCATTTTCATCATGCTAGGCCAAAAGAGCCCCAAGGGCTACTGCTATTGCTGACACGTATAAGATCAATGGCTTTCTTGGGATAGGTGGCATTAACACTGGTGGTGTCAGTAGATATTCCTTGATCTTATTGAATGCCTCTTCACATTTTGTATCCCATTTATACACTAACCCCTTGTGGAGTAGGTGAGAATATGGATTCTTCTTGTCTGCAAGTTGTGCTATGAACCGTCAGATGGATTGAAGTCGGCCTTGGAGGCCTCTTAGTTGTTTTAATGTCTTTGGTGCTTCCATCTCAAGGATTTCTTTTATTTTTTCTGGATCCACCTCGATACCCCTCATAAAGACTATGTATCCTAGCAGTTTACCTGATTGTATGCCAAAGATGCACTTCTTGGGATTTAGTTTGACTTTGTATTCCTCCAATCTGTCAAAGATAGCACTTAGGGTTGCTATATGGTCTCGTCTTTTTCTTGACTTAGCTAAAATGTTGTCAACATAGTCTTCATGCCATGGAATATTAGTGTCATGGCCCTTTGATAGGTTGCTCCTACATTCTTTAGGCAAAATGGCATCATGTTCCAACATTAGGTCCCCCATGGACAAGTGAAGGTAGTCTTATGTTGATCTTCCTTTGCTATCATGATCTGGTTATATCCTAAAAATTCATACATTAGTGATAGCATCTCATGCCTTGCTGTCATGTCTACTATCATGTTGATGTTGGGAAGTGGGAAATCATCCTTTGGACATGCTTTGTTCAAATCTCTGAAGTCCGTGTAGATTCTGATAGCTCCGTCAGGTTTTGAAACAGGTACCAAATTTGACACCCATTATGGATAATCAATTGGTCTGATAAATCCTGCATCTAATAGCTTTTTAAGCTCCATTTTGACCAATAAGGTGATTTGAGGATGCATTTTTCAGAGCTTTTGTTTGACCAGTTTTGCTTTTGGATATACTGCTAAATGATGGACAACTGTCTTTGGATCTAGCCCTAGCATATCAGAATAACTCCATGCGAAGTTTATTTGTCTCTCCTTTAGGAATGCTGCTAAGAGTTCTTGCTCTTCTGATAATAGCGATTCCACATAGAATGTGATATGCAGGGTCTCCTCTGTTCCTATGTTGACCGGATTGTATTTTTTGGCCAAGACTGCTGACTTCTCCTGGTGAATAGCTCTTAAGGTAAGATTGAATCCTTCATCCTCAGGTGCCTCAGAGAGGTTTTCATCATTGGATACGTCCTTTCTTTTTATTAGTTTCTTGTCAGAGAATGCCACGGTGTGGTTTTCACTCAAGGACTTGGATATGATTCTTAGTTTCTCACTTTTGCGACTAAAGGATTCAATTGTTTCCCCATAATAGGCATGTGTGTCCAACTCCATTATAAATCCTGCCTTGTGATCTCCATCTAGAATGTTATCCCTCAATCCCATGAATTCTGAGAGTGCTTCATCATTTTTGAATGTATCGAGAACTGGTGGTCCTTGTTGGTCATAGTCGATTAGTTGGGGGTAGACTAAATGAATCTCATGATTTTAACTATCTGGTTCAAAGGATATGGTACTAATCATACACAAGGTGGTATCTTTGAATAGCCTAGGTAGATTGGATAAGGTATCTTCATCATCGCTACTAATATAGGGCTCAGTTATAAAATTATGTGTGTCCCTACCTGTGACTATTGGTGAGTGTACTTGTACTAGTACTGGCTGAGGAGAAACATTAGCGGCTCTAACTGGAGGACTTTGGCCATGTATGGTTATTATCAGAGTGGCACATCCAAGACCAAGATTTGTTATGGGTCGCGTCTCAGGCATGATAGGTATTATGAGCCCATTGCCATTTTGTCCCAATCTTTGATTTCTATTGTAGCCCATTGCAAGCATCATGTGTAAGCCCTTGCTTCTTTCGTCCATTGGTAAATTAGTTGCCGGTCTTTCATCTTGATACAACATGTGTGATGGATCTACTTCAATAACCTCATGGCCAAGATCTCCCCAACTTATGAGTTCAGGATAATCTTCAGGAGATGTTTGTGATGTGGAAGCTTGATTTTCTTGTGGGCATCCCCATGATCTAGGAGATTGTGGTAATTATCCTATCATGAAAGCATTGTTAGGGAGTTTTTAGCTTCCAAAACCGTCATCCTGGATGATGAGCTTGATGTCAGAGATGGTGGGAATGGCGGGTGTCTCTGTCGCAGAAGTGGACGTGAGAGTGGTGGGATCGATGTATGGTGTGGATGGGCCTTCATCATTCTTTGGCACTTGAAGGATTTTGTAATACTTGGCTTCAAGATTTTTGCAATATGAGAATGGCTCAGGATCCCCATGGATGGTAACCTCTTGTCCATTATGTGTGAATTTCACACATTGGTGGAAGGTTAACGCTACAGCTTTCATCGCATGGATCCATGGGCGTCCCAGGAGATATTGTATGGCAGTTCGAGGTCCAAGACCTGACATGTGGTTTCCATGAGTGTTGGCCCTACTTGGATAGGGAGCTTAATCATGCCTTGAGATACTCTTTATTGGTCATCATATGCTCTTATCGTGATGCCTTTTGCTTTGTCAATGGAATCTTCTGATATTTTCAACTACTTAACGAGGCTAAGAGAATAGATGTTCAAATCTGCACCTCCATCCACCAAGACCCTTTTGATTTTTCTTTTGTGTACAATGGCTTCCAAGTGAAGTTCATGGTTGTGAGATGGTTGGGTGGGGAAATCTTGGTCAGAGAATGTAAGGAGATTAGGTGTTATGATATTTCCAACCATAGCTTGGAATTGCTCTGCATCAAGATCTACGAGGACAGTGGATGAGGCTAGTGTTTCCTCAAGGATATTTTTATGCACTGATGAGATTTTTAACAACTCCATGATGGAGATGTGTGCTAGAATTCTCTTGAGTTGCTCTACAACATTGTAGGTATGCAGAACAACTCTAGATGAAGGGACTCTATTTGGTTGGGATGATCCTACAATGGTGACTTTGTCGCCTCTTGTGGTGACTCCACAATCTTTGGCATGGGCACCCTTGATGGTGATGACCATGCAGTCCTCATTTAGGGAAGCAACAACTATTTTGTATACATGATTTACACTACCCTTCCCTTTATCATTTTTATTCCCTTTGTTGCCATGATTTTGCATCGGATTCGTGTAGATTTTAAGATCCAGATTTCCTATGGGTGTTTCCACGTTTATGATTTTCTTGTCGATAAGATCTTGGATGATATTTTTGAGTCTCATGCAGTTGTTCATGGTATGACCTTTGATTTTGTGAAATTCACAAAGTTGGTTCTTGTTATACCACAGAGGTTTGACATCAGGTTCTTGGTAGTTTTCGAATGTAGGAGGTTTGATAAGTTTTTCGTCAATCAATTTTTTCATTATGTCCTCCAATGGTTCCCCCAAAATAGTGTATTTGTGTTTTGGATAAGTTTTGCATTGTGGTGATCCCCTTTGGTCATTGAGATTATTGATGATTGGATTGTTATTAAGTTGATATGTTGTGTGATGAGTGTTTTAATGTTGTGTTTGGATTTGTGGTGTGGGTGTATGTTGGCGTGGACCATTAATGACCACCTTAGCATCGACGACGCCATCATTAGTGATGTTCTTGTTTCTTTCCCATGTATGAGGTTTATCGTTGTAGTTTGATGGTGGGTGATTGTTTTGTGGCTCATGATATGACGTTGATTCGGTGGGTTTGGTCACAAGGGCTCTTTCAGTGCTGAGCGCCTTGGAGATCAATTGCTCATATGTGGTGATTCCCTGAACCTTGAGATGAAATGACAGGCAGCTTTCAAGGTTGGTTATGATTGTGCAGACTTGTTGTTCTTCCAGCATGGTCCACTTGCTCCGATTGGCCTTGGATCGCCCTCGTTGAAGGAATGAGGCGAAAGACTCATTCTTTCCTTGTTTTAGAGTAGAGAGTTCTTCAAGACTGACATCCATTGTAATGTTACATGTGTAATTCCTAATGAATTCATCTATGATTTCTTGGAATGTTCTAATGCCTGAAGGTAAGCGGGAAAACCATTCTATAGCGGGACCTGCCAAGCTCCTAGGGAATAGCTGCATCAGGTAAGTATCGTCTTATGTGACTTCCATACAATGAACCTGGAATTCCCTGGTGTGATCTTTAGGGTTTCCCATCCCTTGATACTTGTCAAATTTTGGATTTCAAATCCTTTGGGGAATGGTTTCATGTCTAGGCTCCTATCAAATGGATAGGGACACAAGTTTCTTGGCATTTTAGTTGTTCACCCCGATTGAAGGTCGAGCACTTGTTGTGAGAGTAACCTAAGTTGTGTCATCACATCACTCTAGGGATCAGGGGGTGGGATGAAAGTGTTTTGGGATGTTTGAATTGTTGGTTGGATGGATGGGTTGATCAGTGTGATGTTTGATGGTATCTGCATGTTCTGTCAAGCGAAGTAGGCTTCTACTTGCTTTTGTATGAACGATGCATGTTATTGATCTTGTTGTTGTTGCGCTAGGATTTGGGCTTTTTGTTACGCTTGTTGCTGCTCCAACAACGCTTGTTGTTGTGCTTGATGTTGTTCCCACAATGCTTGTTGTTGGGCTGCCAATTCTGCTGCTTCTTGTTGCTCTTGGTATTGCTTCAATGCTTGTTGATATGCCTGCAATTGTGCTGCTTGTGCAAGAATTTGTGCTTGTGCTTGTGCTTGATATTGAGCTTGCACTTGCACTTGAGCTTGTGCTTGTGCAGCTTGTGCTTGTGTGACTTGTTGTTGTAATAAGAGTTGTGCTTGCGTGACTCTTTGTGCTTGTAATGCTTGTGCAGCTTGGGCGGCCTATTGTTGTTGCTGTTGCAATAAAGCTTGAGCTTGCACGACATGTTGCACTTGTATTGTGGCTTGTGCAACTTTGGCCACTTGTGCAGCTTGAGCGGCTTGTTGCATGGATTTTTGTTTCTGGAGTTGTTGGTATACTTTTTGGAAAGGAACTTGCAATGCTGCATCGTATTGATTTGATGTGGTGAATGTTGGTGGTGGTGGAGGTGGTGGTGGATTCAGAATGGCAATAGATGATGATGTTATGTTGATGTTTTGCATGTTGGATAATGGTATTGATGTGATTTGTCCTTGTGAGACCATGCTTTGTGATGCTAGGGGTGTGTTTGATGATGTTGCCATTGCTTGTGTGTTTATCGTTTGTTGTTGTGATATCAACAATAAATTTTGAGTGTTTGGTGCAATGCTTTGATTGATGGTTGGGATGTAGGTTTGATTGATACTTGGTAGGGGAGGAAGCCCTGGACCAAGGAGTGGTTCAGATGATAATGGCAATGGTGGAAGAGGTGGGAATGTAAGGGGTGTGAGTTGTGAAAATGTCATAGTGTCGAATAAGCCCCCTAGTCCGAACGTAACTCCCTCTTGTGAATTTGTGAGAAGAGGTGTTTGTGGTGTTGCGTGGAAGGATGATGATGATGGAATGTGATGGAATGTGAGAGGAACATTCTTGTGTAATGGGTTTTTGGGTATGCTTTGTTCCAAGGTGGTGTTTGCGTCCATGTTTTGATTATTAACAAGGGGATGTGATTGAAGAGCATTGAGGAATGTGTTTCCCTTGTTGACATTTGGTTGGGTTGGAGCAAACGATGTTGTGATTTGTGGAATGTTTTGTGTGACATTTTGAGATGGGGGTGTAGATGAAATGGGGATGGTGGATGAAATTGGAGGAAATGATGTGTCCACGATAGTGCTCACATCAAAATCCGAAGGCAACTTGGCCCCTTGTTTTGCTAGTTCAAGCATGTACAATGAAGGGTTAAGTCTCATCATAATGTTGATGATTCTATGGTTGTCTGGATTTTGGAGCATTTCTACCATTTCCTCTTGAGACATTCTGAAAGTGATGTCCTCTCCTTGATTTTCTTTTTGGGGATGTTGTGATGATGAGAGGGTCAATGGGTTGCTTGATTCTATTGGATTCATTTCTGCATTGGTTTGGCTAAGGTCACTTGAAGTGGGTGTTTCTTTGTTGGCTTCCATACTCTTCTTGTATTGAGATCTTGTTTGGACCATAAAACAAGGATCAAGAATATGGGAGATGAAATCTCTTGATTCTTTGGATTGATCTCTATTTTATGTCCCAAAGTGAAAGTTTTTAGGATGCTTTTGAGGATCAAAGGTGATGATATGATGATGATACTAGGGATGGATGATATGGATGCTTTTGACTTTTGATCAATCTTGAATGAGACACTAGGCTTTTTAGGACTTTGGATTTTGATTTTGGATTTTGAGATTTTTTTTGAGATTTTTGTCCTTGACTTTTGATTATGCTTTTGATTTGGATTTGGATTTTTTGAACAAAAAGATCCTAAGATGTTGGATGATGATCTAAGTGATAGCTTTGTCCAAAGGATGATAATTTGAATGTGTGAGGAGAAGGATGCATCTACCCACACCTATTCAAACAAGATGATTGTTTCACTAAGCATATGGAGAAGGATTCATCCACATACACTAAGCTAGACAAGATGATTTTGATAACTTTGACTAAGCATATGCAAAAGGATGCATTTACACATACCTAGCCAAAGGTGTTTTTGATAATGTTCTCAAGGATTTTGTCTCAATGATTTTGATGATGGTTTGGATTTTTCCATAAAGCCTAGTATCAAGGATGATTTCAAGATTTATCAAAAGGTGATGATGAGGTGGATTTTGTTTTGATGTATGGATGAAAGATTTTGATAATGTCTTGATCCTAAGATGAACCTAAAAGGACACTTTGTTTGCCTAGATCTAGGTATTGAAGAGCATGCAAATGCTTCATAAAGACCTTTGTAACCAAGAAATGATTTCATTTGGACATGCATTTTCAGATTTTCAAACAATGACTTGTGCTTTGGGATTGGAAATTCTTCAACACACATGAAAGTTCATTTTGCTTAGCTTTGCTTAATGGCTTTATTTTACCAAAAACACTTTATTCAATTAGGTTTTCAAACTAAGATGTCCAATGTATTAATTTATTCAAACCCAACAAGATATGTTATGTGGAAATTTAATGAACTTAAGGCAAGGGGTTTTCCTATTGTTTACTTAAGGAGACAAATTGAGATATAATCCAATGCTTAGAAACCTCTAAGGATGTAAATCCCAAGGGAAAGTAATAACATATGGATTGAGTCAATTGTATTTGTCCTCAAAAGGGTTTGAAATTTGGATGATGTTAAGTGTTTGTTTCCATGGTGTTTTCGAACAAGAAATGCATTTTGTAACCCAAGAATAAGTACAATCCTATGGATGTGTAAGACAATATTTGTTGGATTCCCACTTGGACAAGTCCAGCTACGCTTATCTCTAGTGGATGGTTAGATGCTTGACCCCACTGGCTCCCCTCCACGACACTCACTTATACAGGGCAGCCAAGCATCAACACCCATGAAACTCCCATGGCATGCTTTCCATCTCTACTAGAAAATCGTAAAAGTGTGGGGTGGCTTCAGAATGACCGTTCTTGCACCAGCAAATAGATAAAGGATTTTGGAAAATTCTAGCACATGGGTTTTAGTAAGGACTTTCCATTCATAGGAGTTGACCCAACGTGGTAAGAGTCCACTTTCGGATCCATCTTGTCAGATTCAACTGCGTGATATTGGTGTTTCTTCCAATATCCACATTTATATCCCAGCTGGAAATACTCTTGGGTTTAGAGTGTTACCAGTTGAGTTGTTCCCTTGGGTGAGTACTTTTTCCCCAAGGCACGCCCTCTAGGATAAACAAAAGTGAATGAAGAACAATATTCGTAACTCAATCAATCCTTGTTGGTAACAAGGAAAAATAATATATGCAACAAAGCCCCCACTCACACTCGCACAATAGTTTGTCCAATTTTAAGCCCAAATCAAATTTTGGAGGTGATTGCTTTATCTCAACCCAAAGTCATGGAAAATACCTTTTGATTCTCAAGATTGCTATAAAGTGCGAGAGAAGCACATACGTCCTTTTCCAATGGCTTTAGTCTAAGTAAGCCCTCATGAAAAACACAACTACACTTGTTCTTTTTAGATCCTCAAAGCAATATGTGAGTTCATTTTAAAGCACCAAATCACAAGTGAAAAGACATTTGTTCAATTGTTTAATCCATAAACAAAATCTAGTAAGTTGTTGATCCTAAGGTTCTTTTTAATCCTTTTGCAAGAAATAAACAAAAAGAATCCTTTTTAAACCCAAATGAAAGCTAGTGTTCTAAAGAAAGAAAAAGATGACAAATTACTTAAAGAAATGTTAAACAAACACTTAAGTGTTAAAAAACACTTTGATTAGACAAAATATCATCTCCATGCTTCTCCTTCCTTTGATTTTGGCTTCCAACCTACAAAGTAGAAAATAATCAGATTCTGGAAAAACGCAGAAGTTAAAAAACCAGAAAATAGTAGATAGATAAATCATGAACCAAAAACACGTGCTAAAAAACTAAATTCTCCCTTTTTTGTTTTCCAGCGTCGCAACTCGTGAAGGCGTCACTATTTTTTCCTTCCAGCGGTGCTATTACAGCGTCACTTACCAGTAAGCGGTGCTCTGTGTCAAGCTAGAGAGCACGATTGCATTGCTCTTTTCTCCCAGCATTGCAGTTTTTGAAAGCGTCAGAGTTTTAAAATTTTCAAAAAAAAAACTTGTATAGATCGGCGAGTCCAGCAGCACAGTTTAGAATTTGAATTTTGGCAGGATGAGCCCAGTGGCGCTAAAACATCGATGCTGACGAGCCCACAGTGCTGAAACAGCGATGCTGACGAGCCTATGGTGCTAAAACAACGATGCTGATGAGCCCGCGTTGGAATTTCCTGTGTGTCAAGAAAACGCATAAATTTTGAAAAAATGTTAGAATTTATGACTCCATGCCCCCCTTCTAGCGCCAAATGTGCGAACCCTTTTTCTAGTACCTACAAAACAACATGAATAAACAATTTAGACAAGGAATTACAAGCTAAAAGGATTCCCCATGAAATCCATTTACAAATCAAACTAGGAATGAAAATATTGAAGAACACAATGCAAATGATAAAAATAAGATAAAATCCTAATTAGATATGTAAAATCTCAATCCCATGGGGGAATTGGTGCAAATTTGATGTGGAAATTTGGCCCTTTCCCAATCCCTAAGATGCAAGATTCGAATTTTGAAGAGATTAATGATCCACTTTTGATGAAATGGTGAGAGCTCCAAACAAAATCTGCATAACCTAGCTAAGAACTCAAGATGGATGAATGGAAATGGCTGAGTATTTTAGCATGGTAACTTTTCTTGGATTGTGGATGATAAAATGAGGAGAGGAGCTATTCATTTATAGAATTTCAAGATGGATGAATTCCCAAATTTGAGCAATGTGGGGCTAACATTCATCCAATGATATGGTGCCACTTGTCAAGCTATGAATGAATGATGGTTGTGCAAGATTTGGGGTTTGTGCCAATAAATGCCAATATTTGAAATTCAAATTTGTTGAAATGACATGTAAGAGGGAAGGGAAAATGCAATAAATGCCACTTGGCTCAAGGCAAAGGACATGTAAGAGGCTTTAAATGCCTTGTTGGATGCACATGTTGACTTGGAATTTTTGAATTCAAATTGAGAGAATATTCCAAAAATGCCTTGTGAGGAAAATGGAGATTTAATAAATAAATTAAATCTATTTTCATGTGCAACTTGCATTATCTAGAGGATGTGACATGAGATGAGGTTAAATTAATCAATGGTTTAATTAATTTAACAAAAGATTAGATGATGTGACTTATTTGACTTAGATTTATGGATTTATGTAAATTAGATAAGAGAGGAATATGGTAAGAGGCTAATTAAATAAAGATTTTGATTTATTTAATTAAAAGGGATGGTGTTAGATTAAATCAAATAAGGTTTTAGTTTATTTAATTTATTGGATAGACTTTAGGGATTTAATCAAATAAATTGATTACTTAATTAAATAGGGATAATTAGATCAGATAAATTGATTTAATTAATAGGAGATTGACTTGATTAGATAAAATGATTTATTTAATTAAGAGATGAATATTGATGAATTTAATTAGATAAGGGAATTTGATTAAATGGTTAGACCAAGGAATGATTCAGGAAGAAATGGTGTTAGTAAGTCGGGATCAGGTGCACGATGTCAAATCAATATATCTTTGATGTCTACAATATTAAATTCAACTGATATAAATAAACACAAATATGATAATAACATGTTCAAAATAAAACTAGAGATAGATAGTCCATAAAATTTATATGTCAAGATGTATATATCAAGTCCAACACATATATTTAAATAAAACTAGAGATCTATAGTCCATAAAATTTAGAAGGTCATCTAACTATTAGGTTGATCGGTCATATCAAGTCTCCTCTTTGTTCCATGTTGACTAGATGTACCCACATCATGCTATAAAAGAGTACAAGAAACTTGAAATTAGATTTAAATTTATTTAGAAATTTTTATATAATTAAACATATTTAAACTTGAAAATATAAAATTTTAGATAAAAATAAATTTAATTAAATATCTAGTAAATATAGTAAAAATTATTTTTAGTATGCATAAATTACCATATGATCATGTGAATCTACTGGCACACTTTGTTCAATGGGTAGCATAATTGTCAGTTGAGAAGATCCAAATGCTTAATCTACTATATCCTACATATTCATATAAAGCAAACAATATGTTAAAACCTTGAATATACATATATATTTAAAAGGTTCATAAAAATTGTATAGGATATTTAGTAAAGTTTACAACCTCGAATGATATGACCTCATGATCACGCACCTGAGATTTCCCATCCATAAATGCTGACAATGTCTTAGGTGCGCCTGCCATGGGTATCTCATGAAATCCTTGCATATAGATGTACAACAATATGTATAGATCAAATTCATACATGTGCATGTAAATGAACAAATTAAATTAGATATATGATGTATATTTAATTTAAACTTAACAAAATTTTGAAAGCACACACTTGAGCTGATAATGTCTCAAGAGCACTCACCACAACTTGTGGTTGGTCAGTACTAGGTATCGTATGACCTCCTTGCATCTAGATATAATATATCAATTCACACATGTGTACAAATTCAAATTAAATTAGATATATCCACACAAATTATTTAATATATATTGGTTCAAGTACCTGTCCAAAAAGTGAGCCCAGATCTACAACACCTGACATATAGACATGACAATTAGGAACCATGTGATCATGCATCTACACCAAACACTTATTGAATTAATATTATATTATATATATAATTTGATGTTATTATTTACATGAATTTTTCACATTTCAAACTTGAATTAAATTTAAGTTCAAAAGATGAACATACCTATGTAGGATGATCCTCAAAATATAGTAAATTCATGCATGATTCCATCCTAGATGCATGTGGGTCACCTGAAGTGGATGCTTGAGTATTCCTATATAGCCCGAGCCTCCATGCTCTCTATTGGCCACTTCAGTTGCTGGGTGTGTAGTCTGATGAGTGAGATGTCCTGAAAGTGAACTCAATGCTCCTAATGTCGATAACATGGTTTGTTGCTGAAATGTAGCAGGAACACCAGGAGAAGGAGGAACAATAGGAGCAATTGGAGCACATCACCGAGGATCGACACATACTCCTAGTCTATGTTGGGGCATGCCATGCCCAACTCCTTGAAATGACCTCATATCAAAATAGTTGGGTTTTTTATCCAACTCAAAGTCAACCCATAAATTTCTCAAAAAGTAAAGGGGCACCTCATAGTTTCCATGTGGTGGATTATCAAACACCATCCACCATCTATCCCAAAAATGTGCATCTATCTGTGGGTGCCTACACCATAAAATTGAAATTCATTTTTTGGTGGGTGGAATTGGTTGGTTTGTTTGGGGGTTAATAAAATATTGGCACATGGCTTGTTTGGTAATTTTAAGGTCATTGATTTCTTTATAGGATAATCCATCTGAAGAGAATTTTCTCCTCTCTTCTCTCCATTGATGGAACCTATCTAGGTCTACATCAATAGATCAAACAAAATCAACAATAGTTTGCATCGTAGATGCAAACCATGCGAGATGGGGAGGGATTCTAGGCTCATTTTTTATCAGATCTATATTTTCTTGAATCACAATAAGGTTTTCTTGGATGCTCTCTCTTAATTGATCCTGATCTACTATAGGGGGTGGGGGTTTAGGAGGTGGAGAGTCTGGAGGTGTGGGGTTTTGTTCTGGTGGTGGATCTGGATGTATGGGATCTATAGGAATTTGTGGATTGGGCATAAAATCCTCTATATTAAATTTTGGATCCATGTGAGCAATTAAATGGCAACTGCATGTTAAATAATTAAAAAATATATAACAAACTAATTAAATAATGCACACAATTTGAAAGTTATTTAAAAATCACATTGAACATGCAAAAATTCAAAATACATTTCATTTAAAGACCATTCGATTTATAACATTAAAAAATCCATAGCATTAAAAATCCATAGCATGTACACACATTAAATTGAGTCCAATGTGTGGTTGTTACTATGAAGGATAGAAATGAAATTAGGGGGTTTTATTAGAACCCTATTCAAATGCATGCACTATGTCGTTGGTTTATTAAGTGAATCCCCTAAAAGAAGGCCCCATAAACTTATTTTTAGCTAGATATCATTTGATAATTAAACTATAGCCAAATTTGATGATCTATACATTAATTGATTTATTTAAAAATAAATAAAACCACATGGATTAAGGTAAAGGACTAAATAATGAAAAATAAGACACATGTAGATATATAACTTTGATTTCTCAAGTTGGGTGTTAAAATAGGAGGTTAAGGGTTGTTTAGAGTGTCTTTTATTACATATATAAAGGTGGAAAAAGAGAAGGAAAGGTCCCCAAGCTAATTTAGGTTATGAACAACTCAAGAGTGAATGTTAAAATGGGTAAATGATGAAAACCATGTAGTTTAATTTAAGTAAAAATTATACTTGATTCTATTTTATATTAGGATTATTGTTAGAAAAGGGTGCTCAATGGAGCTCATAAATATCAAGCCTATCATTATGTAACTAATTCATCAATAAGTAGTTTATTCTTCTAAGTTTTTATGGGTCTAGAGCTTTATCTTTTGGGGCAAGGGGAAGTTTACTCATAGGTGTGGTTGTTTCCCAACAAGAGTATATCTATAGAGCTAAGGTATATCAAACAAGAGTACATGTATTAATCAAGTATGGCATAGAATTTAATTTAAAAATCTGATGACATAAATTGATTTATCTAAATTTTCAAATTTCATGATAAGAGACAAAAGTTATCTATAGTGAGACAAAGAAGTTAAGAAGAAATTATAAGTTTAACACTAACATTAAAATTTATAATCTCATTCATTATTTTCAAAGAATACTAAAGATAAGAATGAAAAATTAATAGAAGACATTCAAAGGGACACATAAATAAATGTTAGTGACCTAATTGTAATGTACAAAATAAACAAAGATGAGCTTGAGCTCTATTCACCAAAATTTGAGAACTTCTTTGATCCCCTTAAGAAATGTCATATTAGACCCCTTAAGATATCGATTTACGATTTAGGGTGATAGGATGGCTTAAGGGGATCTATGTGTAGTAAGGTCCTAGGAAAAAATGGTCCATGGCTTAAGGGAATAAAATTTGGTGGAGTTTCCTAAGGCAACCAAATTTCATTTTAAGGTCCTATGACAAAATGAATGCTTTAGGGTTTAGGGTTTAGATTTTAGAGTTTAGGGTTTAGGGTTTAGGGAACTTAGGTTAAAGTTTGGGTGGCCCTTGGAATAATGGACTTGCAAGTTAGTGAGCAAAATTTTCTTGTGGAACAGTTGATTGAGATAGCTCTTGTTTCCCAACTAGAGTATATCTATAGAGCTAAGGTATATCGATTGTGAATACATGTATTAATCAAGTATGGCATAAAATTTAATTAAATCCAAGGAAATAAATTGATTTATCTAAATTTTAAAATTTCATGATAAGAGACACAAGTTCTCTATAGTGGGACAAAGTAGTTAAGAAGAAATTATAAGTTTAACACTAACATTAATTTATAATCACATTCATTTTTTTCAAAGAATACTAAAGATAAGAATGGAAAATTAATAGAATACATTCAAAGGGACACATAGATATATGCTAGTGACCTAATTGCAATGTACAAAATAAACAAAGATGAGATTGAGCTCTATTCACCAAATTTTGAGAACTTTGATCCCCTTAAGAAATGTCATATTAGGACCCCTTAAGACATCGATTTACGATTTAGGGTGATAATATGGCTTAAGGGGATCTATGTCTAGTAAGGTCCTAGGACAAAATGGTCCATGACTTAAGGGAATAAAATTTGGTCGAGTTGCCTAAGGCAACCAAATTTCATTTTAAGGTCCTACAAAAAAATGAATGCTTTAGGGTTTAGGGTTTAGATTTAGAGATTTGATGACATGAAAACATATCTATGTCAAATAAAAAATGTAAGAAACCTCCAAGGATCCCTAATTTATGACACTACAAAATGTGACAAGGATGTTTTATAAATTGGTCATTGAAGTGTTGCAATAACTGAAAAATCCTAATGTGAATTATTTGTAGCCTCAATCTCAATCTCAATCTTAATAAAAATTGCCTTGAATCTAGGTAACATTCCCTGGATATTTCTAAAATTCTATGAACTATTAGGGTTTTAGGTTTACGTTTTGGGTAAATAGGGTTTTAGGTTTACGTTTTAGGGTTTAGGTCCAAGGATTAACTTGGGTAAATTAGTTTTTAGGGACCTGTTTGTTTTGGAACCTAGGGTTTCTAGGGTTTTGATTTCTAAGTTAAACGTGTCCAATTTATGTTTAGTTTTTATGGTTTTTGATTTACAATTTAACGTTCTTTATTTTTTTGATGTTTTTGGTTTTTTAAATGTAATTAAAAAAGTATAAAATATTGAACAAAAACAAACTAAACAAAAATAAATCTAAATACCAATTACAAAACTAAAATGCAAGATATAAAGGAAAAAAAAGTAAAAATTCAACCAGCCTAGAGGTTGTTGAGGTCACTTGTGTCGACTGGAGGAGGTGGCAGTGAAAATTTTCTTCAATCGAGCCCTTTGAAACACATACATGATCTTGTCTCCTCTTCTCTGGCGTGGCTGAAACTATGAGTGAAAATGAGAACACAGTTGCTAATTTAAAAAAAAAATACCTTTAAGAAATGTGTTCACATTTCAAAATGCATACACATTTTTGGTTCACATACTCGAAGTTGAACGCATACGCATTCGGATTTAGGCTCGGGTACCCAATCCATAACGCGTATGCTTTTTTTTAAAACCTGTACATGTTTCATCCATTTTTTTTGTTTTGGCCAAAGCTTCCTCTCTTCGTGTACCCAACTTCTTGCTTTTACCCAAATCCACGATATCTTATAGTTATGGAGATCAAAAATGGCAATTTACACCATTACCAAACACCCTTCATAACACCATTACTCAACTTTTACAACAACAAATTATTTTTTTACCTCTTGTTAAACCATTAGATACAACCAAACCTTTGCCTACAACCTTCCAACCCAATGCCTATTGCCATTATCATAGACAAAATGGACATGACATAGAACAATGTAAGCGTCTTAAACACATAGTGCAAGACCACATCGATTCTGGTTGTTTATCCATTTCAAATGTTAATACAAAAGGAAATACGTCTATTGCCCCAACCAACCATAATTTGAATTTTTTTACCAATCCCATGCCTAAACATAACGTGTCATTTGTCAGAGCCAGTGAAACTCAAAACAATGATGTGATGATTGTTCATAAAGAGATTGAACATCCTGATACACCCTCTATTAATCCTATGGATGAAATGGTAGGAGTGATAGACGTCATCCCTCGTAAGGGCCCACTTAAGAAAAATCTTGATATTACTTTCTCTTCTAAAGATATTCTTTTGAATCTTGCTAGTGGTCCTCTTTACATATTTGGACGTATTTATGATAAGCCCACTAATGGGATCCTCATAGATCCCGCCTGTGGCGAGAATGTGATCACTGAGGAATTTTTGGTCTTACATGATCTTTATCAAGATGTTTATGAAAAACCAAGAGCATGGATTAAAACACATAATGGTTTTGTGTGCCCTATGATTAGATCAATCATTCGGGTATGTGTAGGATCATGATGGGCCAAAAAGTGGTGATATGATGGGTATGTAGCTAACGACTTTTTTTTACCCAAAATTGATGAAACAAAAAGGGTTTTTAAAGGAGATTCTCAGCTTTCCACCAATATAAATTATGCTCTACTTTGAATTTAATAAATAATTATTATTCATTTTCTATTTGAATTACAACTAAAGTCCTAAGTAATAGGCTGATTGAAAAAAATCTATGGCTTTCAAATGGTATCATATTTTTTGAATTCGAAAAATGAATCACTTTCTATGCTTCGTATACTATAGGATTTAAAAATAAAATTTAATTTCATGAAGTTTTGACCAAGTTAAGGTGGTCAGAAATACAAGTTTTTATATTTTTTAAAAGTTGTAATAAGAAAATCATAATTAATTATTTACTTGGAAAAGAATTACAAAAAAAATATGCATCACATTCGGACATGAGTCCTCTACTTATATCTAAAATATTATAATAAAAAATATTATTATTTTATTGTGGTTAGGGTGGTCAGACATATACCTACTTATTTTTTCCTTGAAATTTAAGTACTAGTGCATTGAAATTTCAAATTTTCACCAAATAGATTTAAAAAAAAAAAATCCTAGTAGTTTAGAAACTACATTCAATTTTCTATAGAATCTATTCTTACATATTTTTGAAATAATATATATATCTTGTTACAATTTTACATCAAGATTCCTAACTCTAATTTTTCTTAATTTTTCGCCACTTAAGGGCCTATTTTTTCCATGATGATCCTGCACATACCCATTCTTCCATTACAAATAGGACCTAAGACATTAGATGTTACATTCTCTATCATTCCACAATCAAATTAGTTTCATTTGCGGCTAGGACATCCATGGCTTTGCTCAATGAAAGCTATTCCTTTAGTCATACACAAATGTTCAAATTTTTTACATGAAAATGGCATATTTATTGTTAACCATAGTGGCTTTAATCCCTTATCTTCTAAAGGAAAATTTTGATAACAAACTAATGGGTCTTGATCTGAAGTCCTTTGATAACATCCAAGATTATGTAACAAAGGTAAATGACCTTAGAGTACAATGTGAATCATGTGGCTAGAGAAGAAAGATATTCAACTTGTCTATAACACTCTAAATAAACTTGGACCTGAATTTGCAATTTTTTTTTCTAACTTTCATACTCATAGGTTGACAATGGGATCCACATTCACTACACCTTTTTTTCCTTCATTTTCTGAAATGTTAATGCAAGAACAAGGTAAGCTTCTTTCAATGGGTTTTCTCAAGCCTTCACATTCAAAAGCTTTGATGGTTGGTCAACCAAAGGGTCTGAAAGAATCAAGGAAACCTGAAAACAAACAAAAGCAGTTCAAGAAGATATCACAAAGAGATCAAGCAAAATCATCTTCAACAACAAAATTTTACTCCAAGTCCTCCTCTTCAAAGGGGAATTTTTAAAAGAAGGAAAGGCCAAGTTGTAGCTATTGCAAAAAATCTGGTCATGAGGAACATTCTTGTGATAAGAAGCAAATCGATGAGTTAAAGAATATTCTTAAAAATAACATTAATTTGCCTTCTTCTATTGCTCAACAATCCTCTAATCCTTCCAAATCAGGTAAATGGAAAGCACATGCACTTGTTTCTATTACTAATTCTTCAAAAGAGTGGATTCTTGACTCGGGTGTATCACATCACATGTGTTCTACTAAAGAAAAGTTTTATTTGTTGGAGCCTTGTTTTGTGCCCCACATTTTCATTGGAGATTATTCTCTAGTGGATGTAATTGGGAAGGGTTGAATTGATATTGGCAATGGAAAATTTGATGTCCTCTTCATTCCTGATTTTTTAGCCAACCTTCTCTCCATCTACCAAATCACTTAGAATGGTAGAAAAGGTGAATTCACTTTAGATTCTGTCAACATAAGAAATCTTTAAGATAATGCACTCCTTGTAGTTGGTAAGGCCAATCATGAGTCTCTCCTATATGCTTTCTCTCATTTTGTACCTGATTCACATTCAACTGCATTGCTCACCCATTCAAATGTTGTGACCAAACTATGGGATCAGTGGTTTGTCCATCTCAAATATTGCTATCTTTAGCAACTCAGCAAATAGAATATGGTCACAAGTCTTCCTCAAATCAATTTTTCAAATGGTGTATGTTCAGGTTGTGCCTTGGGAAAACATCTTGAGGAGAAGTTTGACAAAGGGAAGGCTTGGAGGACTTCAAAATTCCTTGAATTGGTTCATAGTGATTTGGCGGCTCCTTTTCCATCATTATCTTTTAGTAAGGCTTGTTATTTTCTCACCTTCATTGATGAATATTCTAGATACACATGGGTCTACTTTCTTCGAACAAAGGAGAAGTATTTGATAGGTTTCAAGAGCTTACGGCTCATGTTGAGAAACAATATGGGAAGTGTGTCAAAATTCTCTGCACTAATAATGGCAGAGAATATGTGAACCATCGATTTGAGCAATTCTATACTCTTGAATGGATTGATCTTCAAAATACTATTGCCTACACACCACAACAAAATGGTGAGCTGAGAGGAAAAATAGGTCCCTACAAGAGATGGAAAGTTGCATGATCCACACTTGCTCCCTTGCACCTACATATTAGGTTGAAGCTATCAGCTGTGCTAATCACATCCAAAATAGAGTTCCACATAAGGAATTAAAGGGCATCACTCCCTTCAAAGCTTGGTGTGGTAGGAAACCTATTGTGGGGAACTTTAGAGTTTTTGGCTCCCTAGCTTGGGCACATATTCCTTTAGAGAAGCGCAAGGCCTTGGAACCTCATAGTCAGCTTTGAATCTTTGTCGGTTACCCTGATGGTGTCTGTGTGAACCCCAATCCTAGAACCTGCAAAACAACATGAACAAAAACCTTAGAATATAAAATGAAAGAAATAATAAGAATTCCCCATGAAATCCATTTACAAAGCTTAAATGAGGAAAAGATATGAAGAACACAATAAGAAAACAATAAAATAGAGATTGAATCCTAATGAAGCTAGCAAACTCATGATCCCATGGGGGAATTGGTGCCAATTTGATGTGAAAATTGGCCCTTTACCAATTCCTATGATGCAAGATTGATGTGTTGATGAAGAGTGATCAACTTTGATGAAGAATGGTGAGTGCTTCAAGCTAAAAACCTGCATAACCTAGCTAAGAACTCAATGGTATTGATGAAAATGGCTAAAGATTTGAGTATAGTAACTTTGCATAAATTGTGGATGATGAAATGTGGGGATTGGCCTCTTAGTTATAGAATGAGAAGATGGATGAATGTCCAAAATAGAGAAATGTGGGACTAAGAATTAGCCAATGACAAAGTGCCACTTGTCAACTTATGAGTGGATGGAGGATGTGCAGGTTTTGAAGAATGTGCAAAGAGGGGGGAGATTCAAATTCAAAATATGGCTTCAAGGATGAGGTGAAAGGTGAAGCAAATGCACATGGCTCAAGAAAAGGGCATGTAAGATATTTTAAATGCTTTTTTGGAAGGGACAAGTCCTTTTGGGGGGAGATTTCAAGTTTGAGGAATATTCCATCTTTGATGCCTTTTTTGAATGAAAATAGATGATTTATAAATCAATTAAATTGATTTTCATGTGCAAGTTGCAAAATCTAGAGGATTTGAGTAATTAAGATTAAATTAATTTGGATTTGATTAATTTAAGAGGAGATTAGGTTATTTGACTATTTGATTTAGATTTGTGGGTTGAAATAAATAAAAAAGAGATGAAAATGATTAAGACCTAGTTAAATAAATATTTTGATTTATTTAACCAAAGGGGGTGATGTTAGATAAAATTAGATAAATACTTGATTTATTTAATTTAATTAGATGAAATTTAGAGATTTAATCAAATAATATGGATTATTTAACTAAATAAAGATAGGAAGATGAAATGACCTAGCTAATTACACAGAGACAATGATTTATATAAATTTAGGGATTTATTTAATTAAAAGGAGAATTATGATGACTTTAATCAAATAAGGCTATTTGATTAAATGGTTAGATAGAGGGATAATTCAGGATGAGGCGATGTTGGTAGAAGAAGATTGAGTGTGCAATATCAATATGTATATTTTCTATGTCTGCAGTGTCAAAGGATATCGGCTATTAGATCCTAAAACAAATGAGCTCTTCATTGACCACGGTGTACAATTTGAGGAAAGCTCTTCAAGCTCCTCCTCTACTCTTCCTTCCTCCACAGTGGATTTAGAGGATTCTGACACATAGGATTTTCCTCAAGGTTCTTCTAGTCATCAAGTTGATCATGATATTTCATCTTCCTCTTCATAGAATTTGGAATCTCCTCCTCCATCCCCTACCATGCCTTGTTGGGCTCACCAAATACTTGAGTCTGCAGGTGATCTTGTTGGGGATCCTTCAAATACAAGGAGGACTCAATCAAAACATCAAGACATTTCACATTCCTACATCACCACAACTTCAGATCCACAAACATTTCATGAAGCATCTAGTATTTCTAAGTGGGATGCCACAATGGAGGAAGAGTACAATTATTTAATGAGGAACAAAACATGGGATCTTGTTCCACTTCCTAAGGGAAGAAAACTAGTTCATTGTAAGTGGATCTATCGAACCAAATTTACAACGGATGGTTTAGTTGACAAGTATAAAGCATGAATTGTGGCCAAAGGTTTCTCTAAAGTACTAGGTATTGACTACACTGAGACCTTTTCCCTTATTTCCAAAATGAACTCCATTCACTTGCTACTTGCTATTTCTACAACATATGTTTGGGTTGTACATCAAATGGATGTGAAGAATGCATTTCTTCATGAATATCTACATGAAGAACTTTACATGGAGCAGCCACAAGGATTCATTCAAGATTCTTCATTGGTTTATAAACTAAGGAAGTCTCTCTATGGCCTCAAACAAGCTCCATGAGCTTGGTATGTGAAAATAGACTGCTTTCTTCTCTCCATTGGATTCTCTAGATGTCACTTTGATCTGAATGTCTACATCTTGTGCCAAGAGGAAGCTCTTCTCTTCTTGGCTCTCTATGTTGATGACTTGATTGCCACTGGAAGCACTTCATCCATCATCACAACTATGAAGAATGCTTTGCATGACAAATTTTCCATGACTGACTTGGGTCTCTTGCACTATTTTCTCAAGATCAAGATCACTCAGACCTCTTTCGAGATCTCACTGGAATAGCCCAAGTATGCTTTTGATCTTTTGTCACATTTTCATATGGTTGATTGTAAGATTGCACTGACTCCCTTTCTATCAAGAGTTAATCTTGAGGAAAAATGTTCCACACCACTCGTTGATGCTACTTTATATCGTCAACTTGTTGGTAGCCTCTTCTACTTGACTCATACTTGTCCTGACATTTCCTTTGTAGTTGGCATTGTTATGCACTTCATGACGGAACCACATGAGCTTCATTGGAAAGATGCCAAATGCATCTTGCACTACATCCAGGGCACTCATCAATATGCGATTCACTATGCGGCAAGCACAAGTTCAGAATTACTGGGATACAGATTCTTATTGGGCTGGTGATATTGATGATCACAAGTCCACATCTGGCTACAGTTTTCACTATGGTTTTGGCCTCATTTGTTGGCAGAGCAAGAAGCAACATGCCATTTCTCTTTCTTCAATTGAGGCTAAGTATCGGGGGATTTTCAATGCTGCCACTGAGGCTATTTGGCTTCAGAATATCCTCACTGAACTTGGAATCACCTTTCAAAATCCATTAGTCATCTATTGTGACAACCAAAGTTCCATCCAAATCTTGAGGAACCCGATGCATCATCAACGAACCAAACACATCGAGATCCATATGTATTTTCTTTGAGAGCATATTTAGGAGCTGGTCATTGATTTGCGATACTGTCCTACAACAGATCAAGTTGCAGATATATTCACCAAACCCTTCACTGAGAGAAAGTATGTTCATCTTTAGTCTCTCTTGGGTGTGAGGCACATCTCTTCTAGGGGGGTCACTTAGACCTTCTTCATTCACCCTCTCATGGGAAGGAGTTTTTTCCCACTGGGTTTTCTCCTTCTTTATCATTGAGAGGTTATTATGTACATGGGTACCTCATCAGGCCTAGTAGCTAGGACTCATATTTTCATCTTTGCATTGTATACTTCTCCCTAAGTTGCACTTAAGGGGGGATGTTAATGTGAAAGAGTTACTTTATCTAACTAGTTCATTCTTAGCTAGTTCTCCACTAAAGTCCTCTTCACACTAGCTTAACTTTACATAGGGATAAGCTGGTTGAGCCTTTAATGACATGAGTTGTCACACCTCATAGGATGTCAACACTTGTCATAATCTGGTTGCATCCATCTCTCCCCTTGGCCTGTATAACCAAGAAATTTCCTTTGTAATTCTAACTTCTCAAGCTGAATATAGCTTTGCATTCTTGAGAGGAATACAATTTATTCCTCCTCATATTTCTTGTTTTGCTTTCCTTCAGTCATTAGATTCCTGGTAGGCTAGTTAGAAAATCTCACAACCCAAAATGTCCTTTTTCCTTTGTTTTGTGTTTTCCTTTTGGGGATGATGAAAGGTATTGAGACCACAATGTCTCCTTCATGTTGAACCAAAATATTTTTCATTTTATTTTCACTTGTGTTTTCCTTTTGGGGATGATGCAAGGTGTTGAAAATGTCTCTTCCATGTTGACCCAAAATGGATCTTATTTTTCTTTTGTTTTTTCTCTTTTTGTGTCATTCTTCTAGTTCTGTGTATTTTGGGAATGATGACAGTTCTAAGCTCTCTAATAAAAACATTGTAGCAATGAACATACTGATCCCAAATCCATAGATCCCTTATGTGTTTGGTGTGTTCCTTTTGGGGGCAACCCCTCTTTCTTTTATTCCTTTTCTTTCAAATGACGTAGACTTACTCAGAAACATATGACTTGGCATAGGGGCTTTCCAAGTTGGCTATCACTACTTGATTTTATTTTTGCATTTTTCATTCACTACTTTAAATTAATTTCTCATAGAATGGTGTGTAGAAATTCCTTTAAAGTGGGGGAATACATCGGCTTTATTCATTTTGCATTTTTCTTTTTTTGGTTCTTAGTGCAACCTTGTTACTTCAAATGATGTGTTTATCACTTTGTGGATGACATTGGGTGTGATGTCCTTAATAAGGGTGATCTATCTTAGCATATTACATTCCTCTTAGTGGCCTAATGTGACACACTACATCCCTTAAGTTGTGAATATTCTATTGTTTGATCAGTCCTTTCTTGGAGACATTAGACACAATGTTCCCTAAGTTATAGACCTCACATGAAAAAAACAAGACTCCTTTGAACACCCCTTTAGATTTTACATTTTTTCATGTTACATTTTACATTTCACATGGCCACCTTGCATAACATAGCTTGCATGCCTGTGGTACCATTGCATTTGTTTATGAGTTCTAAGAATATAAAGCTTTGCTTGTCTCATGAAGCACGAACCAACATTGTCTTTGTGGTGCCTTATTAAATTTATTCAGAGGTATAACTTTGATATGGTTGAGTGGGAATCCCATTCCACGGAATGACTTTCTACATAGCCACCTTTTGGGATTTATCACCTTGTGGACAACCAGAAGTTTTGTGGGCCCAAAGTGAGTATGTTTGGATTTCTCACCCTGCGGACAACCAAAAGTTCCATGGCTCTAGAGTGAGTATACTTGGGCCTTCTCACCCAACGGACAACCATAAGTTCCATTTCCCCAGAGTGAGTACACATTTCTTGTTTCAAACAAACAACCTAGATCTAATCCACAACGAGCTAGAAAAATTATTGAAGTTTTCATTCCTTTTCATCATGTGTTTTCCTTTGTGCTTATGTTTAGTTTTCCATGGAATAGTGATTTTGGGGGCTTGATCATTCCTCTTGATTATTGTTGTCTCATCTTACCAATGTGTGTGCATTAGGATACCTCTCGATGTGCATGTTGGGATACTTTAGCGAGAGTTTGAAGTAGGTTCATCCTCTCACCAAAGTGGGGGCTTAATGTGTCGCCAAAAAAATGTATAGTTGACAATTTTATGCTCAATTGAGTCTTTCTAGTGGACTTTGGTTTGATTTTTCCTAGATTTAATGTTGTAATGTGGTCAACACATTCACATTAGGTCTTGGACCTTTGTGAATCATTAAGACTTCTAGGATGTCTTGTAAAGGTGTTGTGAAGTGTTATAACCCACTTTCACACTTTTCTAGAACCCTTTCATCATAATTCACCTAAATATCTCCTTTTTATCACTTCACAAGTCTTATTTCAAGGTGTTGTAAAGTGTTGTAACCCACTTTCATGCAATTTCAGACTTTTAAACACTAATTAAACCCTTTCTCATGTTTACATGACCCCTTAATATAGTTTTTGACCATTTTTAAGTGTGTTTTTAAGGATATTCCCATTGGAAAAAATTTTAAGCCTCGTAATACCCGACACCTACTTAATTTTCCTCCGTGGCACTAATTTTCCAATAGGGGAAACTTAGTCCTTTTTGGCACAAAACTCAAAATTATTTCAATTTTCTGGCAAGATTTTATCCTCTAACCCTTGAGGTCAGCCTGTGATGTGTTATTTTGGGAAATTTAGTAAGAACAAGTATAAATAAGGATTTTTCCTCTTATTTTAACACCTATTCATTTAAGCATTCACTCAAGCAATCAAATTAATCATTCTCAAGTATTCAAGAAATTTAGGCATAATCAAGTCA
>VDFB02379711.1:167493472-167680307 GCA_007258455.2 Sequoia sempervirens
GTTTTGGATGATCTTTATCTAAATTAATGTAATGAAAACACATCAAACAAGTTGAAAACAATTGTTTTTAAGTCCTATGCTAAACATCAAGTGTGTAACCAAAATGTTTTTCAAAAATTGTTTTAACAGGTTTTACACATGACAAGCACTTCAAACAGACTCACTCTTAGTTCTCAAGTAGGTCATCATAGCAATCAACAGCCCACATCTTAAAACTGCGTTGACTCACACAGCCGTGTCACCCCCGAAAGGGCGCCCGTGTTTTTGTCTTTTCCAGGTGCATATTCAGAGTGACGGAAGTGGATACCGGATCCCCTGAGCAAACAATCCTTGGCAGTTATATGGTGAGTATCTTGGGGGTAGATTCTTCCCTCCCTTGCACTGTAATTGAAATGATGTTTGGATACTGACTCGGTTAGTTACTACACTAGGTTCGTAGTAAGGATTTCCGTTCGGTGCGGCAAATGATAAACTCCCTCGAGAGCCCTCCCTACCTTTAGAACAAAGGCTTTGGGGATGGTTATCATGCACACTACCGTCAAAAGAGGGTTTCCCCAATTTTGCTTTAAATTTTATAGTGGGGTGGAATAGCCTGGCTTTGGCTTGAACCCACTTGAGTCGTTCCTCTTGGGTGAGTATTTTTTCCCACAAGAGCAGGCTCTCTACAAGGTTGTAATAAAACTTAAAGATGCATAAAAAGGAATAAGTGAGTTTGGCATTTTGATCACCCAGTTAAGGGGAGAGCATAGGCCTATCACTTGAGAACAAAGCAAACACTAGATTCAATTTTAAGCACCAAACTGAAATTTTCTAAACTAAGTGAAGATTTTGCTTCACATAAAGAGAAAATTCATTTTAAGCTAAAATTGAAAAATGATTTGTCTATCCTAGGATTGGTTCGTTTTTCTTTAAATGGCTACCCTAGAATTGCTTCATTTTATCCTTTAGATGACTACCCTAGGATTGGTAAATTTTATCCTTAGATTATTAACTGTCCGCGGCTGCGTCGGAATCAGTTAAAACTAAACTACAAGTACAGATTACAGATTACAGTGTTTTAAAAATTTGCGCTACAAGAAATATTATGGGCGCTGAAATAAACATTACGGGCGCTGAAAGATACTTCAAGGGCGCTGAAACAGAGTTTAAGGGCGCTAAAACAGACTTTACAGGCGCTGAAGGATTTTACGGGCGCTAAACAGATTTCACGGGCGCTGAAGGATTAGTCACGGGCGCTGAAAAATACTTCAAGGGCGCTGAAACAGAGTTTAAGGGCGCTAAAACAGACTTTACAGGCGCTGAAGGATTTTACGGGCGCTAAACAGATTTCACGGGCGCTGAAGGATTAGTCACGGGCGCTAAAATATTAGTCACGGGCGCTGAAAAATACTTCAAGGGCGCTGAAACAGACTTTATGGGCGCTGAAGGATTAGTCACGGGCGCTGAAAGATTTATCACGGGCGCTAAACTGGAAATGTTTTTCCGAAAACGTGTCGTCTGCGCTATTCCGCTATTTTTCCTGTAACCTATCAAAAAAAACTACAAACAAAACATTAAAAAGGGGGCAAAGGCCCCACGGTGGGCGCCAAAAATGTGTAATGTATTCTATTGTTAATCTAATTAAAACAAAACACTATTAACAGAACTTTAAATTGAAGAAATTTTAAATAAACTTGGCTATAAAATAACAATTCTTCAAGAACATTCCGTCTTTCTCTATCTCCAGAGATTGGTTTGAAGCTTTCTGGCTCTCAGATTGTGTGAGCTTCTCCAAATGACTGCTGCAGAACGAGTATGCAAAGGAAAACTATCCTAAATGATGGTGAAGATGGACAGGGGCTGTAATTATGTACAGGGGCTGTAGATGAGATGAGTCATGATTCTATTGCTATGATTGCTATACTATTGCTATGATAATACTCTATGAATGCTAATGCTGCTTGTAATTTGGCTATAGTTTTCTTGCTTCCAATTCTATATGATTTGGAGCTCCCGGCAGCTGTATTTATAGATTTTTGCAGGCTTCATCCTGGCTGGCAAGAATCTACGGCTGTAAATTGTCTGGTATGTTTGAATGGTGAGAGATTGAGAAGTTGAGAAGAAAAGGGAGAAGGTTGAGAGGTTGGAGAGAAGAATGGAAGCTTGTCTTCAACCCACGGGAACAAGCCTGCACAGGAACAGAGAAATTTAATTTTCTGTTTTGGCAGTTTGTTTCCCGGGAGTTGAAGATAAATCTCAAATTAAATAAATATTTAAATTTATTTAATTTCCTTTATTGCTTTTTGATATTTGATATTTGATTTTTTTGAAAACTATAGAAGAATTAATTAAATATTTTGGTAATATTTAATCATGAATGACTTTAGAAGATTTTTAAAATATTTAGAAGAATTTAATTAAATATTTTTGGAAATATTTAATTATGAATAGATTTTTGAATTGATTTAGAGGAATTTTGAAATGATTTAAAAATGAATATTAGATTAGAAGAAATAATCAAATATTTTGGAATATTTAATTATAAATGATATTTAGAAGAATTATAATATTTTAATCTTTATTTGAATAAAATATTCAAACTAAGATTATATGATAATTAATATAAATAAATTGTAACATTTATTTAATTAATTCAAGAAATGAATATGAAAAAGGTGACAACATTTAATCGAATGAAATCATGAACAATATATAAATAAATTATTTAAATTTATTTATACGTAGATAGAATCAAAAGATTTTAATTAAATATTAAAAATATTTAATTAATTACCAGACAATGTGATATGACCATTTTTAAGTGTATACAGGTGGCATTAGGACTGGTGGTGTAAGTAGATATTCTTTAATTTTATTAAAGGCTTCTTCACACTTGTTATCCCATTTGTATGGTACTCCCTTGTGAAGTAGGTGAGAGTATAGGTTTTTTTTGTCTACCAGCTATGCTATGAACCTGCGAATGGATTGAAGCCTACCTTGGAGACCTCTCTCAATTGCTTTAATGTTTTGGGTGCCTCCATCTCAAGGATTTCTTTTAATTTTTTTGTATCTACCTCAATACCTCTCATTGACACTATATATCCTAACAGCTTTCCTGATTGTACGCTGAAGAAACACTTCTTTGGGTTTAATCTGACCTTGTACTCCTCTAACCTATCAAAAATGGCACTTAGGGTTGCTATGTGATCCTTTCTCCTTCTGGATTTGGCTAGAATGTCATCAACATAATCTTCGACAATCTTATGGATCATGTCATGGAAGATTAATGTCATGGCCCTTTGGTATGTTGCTCCTGCATTCTTTAAGCTGAATGGCATCATATTCTAGCAGTAAGTCCCCATGGACAAGTGAAGGTTGTTTTGTGTTGGTCTTCTTTAGCAATCATTATCTAGTTATAACCTGAGAAACCATCCATCAAGGAAAGAATTTCATGTCCCGTCATCATGTCTACAATCATGTCAATATTGGGAAATGGGAAATCATCTTTCGGACATGCTTTGTTCAAGTCTCTGAAGTATGTGTAGATTTTGATGCCCCCATCAAATTTTGAGACAGGCACTAGGTTTGACACCCATTCTAGATAATTTATCAATCGAATGAATCATGCATCTAATAGCTGCTTTAGTTCCATTTTTACCAGCAGGGCAATCTAAGGGTGCATTTTTTTGAGCTTTTGTTTAATAGGCTTTGCTTCTAGGTATATTGCTAAGTGGTGAACCATGATTTCTGGATCAAGCCCCAACATGTCAACAAAGCTCCATGAGAAGTTTATCTGTCTCTCTCTTGGGAAGGCTACTAGGAGCTCCTATTCTTCTGATAGTAATGATTCCACATAGAATGTGATGTGTGGGGTTTCCTTTGTTCCTAGATTGACTGGATTGCATTTCTCTGTAGGATTGATGATTTTTCTTGATGAAGAGCTCTAAAAGGAAGATTGAATCCCCCATCCTCAGGCACCTCAGAGAGGTTTTCACTGTTGGATGTGTCCTTTCTTTCTATTTTTTTTGCTTGGAGAGTGCCACATTGTTGTTTTCACTCAAAGACTTAGATATTATTCTTAATTTTTCACTTTTGTGATTGAGGGATTCAATCGTTTCCCCATAATAGGCATGTGTATCTAGCTCAATTATGAACCCTGCTTTGTGATCCGCACATGAAATGTTATCCTGCAGTCGCATGAATTCTGAGAGCACCTCATCGTTTTCGAATGTATCAAGTGTAGACACTAAAAATTGTCCTAGGCTTGCGATTTTTAAATTCTCTATCATTTCCCCTTTTGTCTTTGCTAATTAAATAATTTTTAATTATTTAATTATTTTCTAAAGTCATGTCTTCTATTAATTAAATAATTTTAATTATTTAATTAATCTATCTCTATTTTTATTTCTGTTTGATTAATTAAATAAATTTTATTTATTTAATTGTGTGTCACTAAGTAACTCGCTTTTTTCTAAAATTAAATAAATTCTTATTTATTTAATTTTATCCACTATTCATCATAATTAAATAATTATTTTAATTATTTAATTATTCATTGGCCTCTTCTCTCATAAATTAAATAAATTTTATTTATTTAATTTGGTCCACTCTCTTGAATTTTGAATTAAATCATTATTTAATGCAAAATGATTCATTTTCTCACATTCTTCTATAATTAAATAATTATTTTAATTATTTAATTATTCATTGGTCACCTAAATTAAATAATTTTTATTATTTAATTTCTTCAGCAACCTCTTTGTCCGTGCCAATCTTATCTTCCAAATCAAATCTTATCTCTTGACATCTCATTTAATTTCATCCCTTGATTGAATTATTTTATAATTCAATCTCAACCCTTCATTTCTTGTCATTGCCCTAATTTTGACCTAACCCTAGTCCATACTACAACTTTCAATTTTGGCCATTGATTAAGACATCTTATTGACATCCAATCTCGACCGTCAATCCAAATCAGGCATTTCCTATAAATAAACTCTCTCATAAGCCATTAGGGGGGTTGATTCTTCAAGTGTCCTTATGCTATCAAAATCATTCTTGAGTCTTTCATCCATTTCTATCTATTGTCATTCATCTATCATCTCTATGTCAATGTTATGCTATTGAATTGAGCAACCAACATTCATCCAACAATCAACCTTCAAAATCTTGCATTCTCATGCAGGTGGAGAAGAGCCATGGAGGTCAATCAAGTCTAGTTTGAAAATTGGTTTGCATTTCCTTTGTTTATTTGCATTTTCATTCTAGTTTGTGCTTCATGGTGCTTGATAGGGTTTAGTTAATTTGTTGTTTTCAACATTTTAAATCTCAATTTTTCCCTATTTACATCAAGAATTGGTGGTCTTCATTGGTCGTAGTCGATGAGTTGGGGGTATACTAGGCAGATTTCATGATTTTGATGGTCTGATTCAAAAGATAGGGTGCTAATCATGAAAAGAGTGGTATCCTCAAATAGCCTAGGTAAGTTGGTCATGGGATCCTCATCATCACAACTACTATAGATGTTGGTTATGTCAAATGTAAAGTTGTCTATAACTTGACCTGTAGATACTCGTAAGTGTAGTTCAGCTGATGTTTGTTGAGGAGGATTTTTGACCTTTCTAATTGGAGGACCTCGACCACATATGGTTATACTCGGAGGGGTACATCTAAGGCCAAGACATACCATTCACGTCTCTGGAATGATAGGTATTATAAGCCCATTATCATTTTTTCCAAGTCATTGATTTTAGTCATACCCCATTGCGAGCATCATTTGTAGACCCTTGCTTATATCATCTATTGGTAAATCAACTATTGGTCTCTCATCTTGGTGTATCATATGAGATGGATCTTCCTTCATAACTTCTTGTTCAAGATCTCCCCAACTTGTAAATTTGGGATAGTCTTCAGGAGACGTTTGAGATGTGGAGGCTTCATTTACTTGTGGATTTCCCCATGATCTAGGAGATTGTGGTAACTCTCCTACCATAAAAGAATTTTTAGGGATCATTTAGTTTCCACAACCATTATCTTGGATGATGACCTTAATGTCAAAGATGGTGGGAATGGCAGGAGTGACGGGTGTCTCTATTGCAGAAGCGGAAGCGACAGTGGCAGGATCAATGTATAGTGTAGATGGGCCCTCATCATTTTTTGGTACTTGGAGGATTTTATAGTACTTTTCCTCGAGGATTTTGTAGTAGGAAAATGGTTCGGGATCGCCATGGATGGTAACTTCTTGTCCTTCATGTGTGAATTTAACACATTGATGGAAAGTTGACACTACTACTTTCATTGCATGAATCCATGGACATCCTAAGAGGATGTTATATGGCAAGTCGAGGTCCAAGACCTGATAGGTGGTTTCCATGATAGATGACCCTACTTGAATAGGGATTTTGATTGTGCCCTAGGACACTCTTTCTTGATCATCATATGCTCTTATTGTGATACCCTTTCCTTTTTCGATAGAATCCTCTGATATTTTTAATTATTTAATGAGCTTGATAGAACATATATTCAAGCCCGCACCTCCATCCACCAAGACCCTTTTGAATTTTCTTTATTGTACTAGGACTTCTAAGTGGAGTGAACGATTATGAGATGCTTGGGTAAGAAAATATTGTTCAGAGAAAGTGAGGAGATTTGGCGTAATGATATTGTCGAACATAGCTTGGAATTATTTTGCATCAAGATCTATGGGGACAGTGGATGAAGCCAGTGCTTCCTCAAGGATTTTCTTATGGGCAGATGATATTTTTAGTAACTCAATGATGGAGATTTGCATTGGCATTCTTTTGAGCTGATCAAGCACATTATATCCATTGGAGATAGATCTAGATGTAGGGACTTTGCTTGGCTGGGATGATCCTACGATGGTAACTTTGTCACCTCTTGTGGTGACTCCACAATTAGCATGGGCTCCTTTGATGGAGATGGTAGCGTATTAGTCATCCAGAGATGCAAGGACATGGTCATACACATGATTTACATTCTTGAAGGTTTCTTTCCCCTTATCCATGTTATTATTCCCTTTATTGCCATGGTTAGGCATCAGATTCGTGTATATATTAAGGTTTTGGTTTCCTGTTGGTTGTTCCATGTTTATAATTCTTTCATCGATGAGATCTTGAATTATGTTTTTTAGCCTCATAGAACTATTTGTGGTATGTCCTTTGATTTTATGGAAGTCACAAAGTTGATTCTCATTATACCAAGGAGGTTTCACATTCGGTTCTTGGTAATTTTTATAGGTGGGAGTTTTGATGAGTTTTTCGTTTATTAGTTTCTTCATGATGACTTCAATTGGTTCCACAAGAGTGGTGTACTTTCACTTGGGTTAATTCTTGTTCCATTGGGGTGGTCCCCTTTGATCATTGACATTGTGAATTGCTTGATTATTGTTTGGTTGTTTTGTTGCTTGATGATTGTTTCGGTGTTGGATTTGGATTTGTGGTACAGGTGTATTTTAGCGAGAGGCACTGATGACCACTTTGGCGTTGATGAACTCATCATTGGTAACATTTTTGTTTCTTTCCCATGTGCGAGGTTTTTCATTATAATTGGTGGGTGGGCAGTTGTTTTATTGTTCGGGGTATGAAGTTGAACCCATGGGTTGTGTCATAAGGGCTCGTTCAATGTTGAGAACCTTGGAGATCAACTAGTCATATGTGGTAATCCCTTGGACCTTGAGATGGAATTCCAAGAGGCCGTCAAGGTTGGATATGATGGTGCAAACTTGTTGTTTCTCGGGCATGGTCCATTTGCTCTGATTGGTCTTGGATTGCCATCGTTGTAGGAATGAAGTGAATGATTCATTCTTACCTTGTTTTAGAGCTGAGAGTTCTTCTAGATTGACATCCATTATGATATTGCATGTGTAGTTTTTAATGAATGCATCTATAATTTCTTGGAATGTTTTGATGCATGTAAGTAGGTGAGAGAACCATTCCATAGCATGGCCATCCAAACTCTTAGGAAATATCCGCATTAGATAGGTATTGTCATATGCGACTTCCATGCAATGAACCTGGAATTCCCTGATGTGATCTTTGGGGTTTCCCATCCCACGATATTTATCAAACTTGGGGATTTCAAATCCCTTTGGGAATGGTTTCATCACAAGGCTCCTGTCAAATGGATAGGGACACAAGTTGCTTGGTGTTTTTGTGGTTCGCCCTGATTGAAGATCAAGCACTTGTTGCGAGAGCAACCTAATTTGTGTTGTTACATCATTTTTTAGATCATGGGGTGGGATGAAGGTGTTCAGGGGTGTTTCAATTGTGGGTTGGATTGGGCTTGTGCGGCATGTTGTGCTTGTTGTACAATTTGGCCAACTTGAGCATTTTGCACTACTTGTGTGGCTTGTTGGGAAGCTATTTGTGCAGATTTTTGCTTTTGCACTTGCAAGAATTCCTTTTAATAAGTAGCTTGTTGAGCGGCTTGCAATGCCATGCCATATTGCCTTGATAAATTGGAGTTTGGTGGTGGTGGGGGTGGTGGTCAATTTGGAATGGTGCTTGTGGTGGTGGTGAGCAGTGATGTGTTGGTGGTTTGATTGGTGAATGGTTCTATTGATGTGGTTGGTCCTTGAGAGACCATGCTTTGAGATGTTAGGGGGGTGGTTGATGATGTCGTGATTGCTTGTGTAGTTGTCATCTGTTGTTGTGATATCGATGACAAGTTTTGAGAGTTTGGCGTGATGCTTTGATTGGTGTTTGGAATGTTTGTTTGATTGATATTTTGTAAAGGTGGGAATCCCAAGCCCAATAGAGGTGTGGATAATGGTGTTGGAAAACATGTCTCAATCTTACTGTAATGAAACTCTTGAAAGGGAAAAGTCAGTGAGACCCTCTAAATGTCTTACCGACTAGCAACAGTGTTCTAAATCTTGGAAATGCTCAGGTCGTCGAGACATTGTTTTGTCTTGCCAACGGGAGTCATCAGCAAGACATTTCGATCACTATGAGTTTTCCTACCTCTCTTCATCTGGGGAGATATCTTGCCGATGGTTTGGTTTCTATTGGACATCGGGGAGACTCTTGGCGACGAGTGGAGTCGGGGAGAGATGTGAACTTTCGGAATGACTCATCCCGACAGTGTATGTCTTGCCAACGGTTATTCACAAGGATGTCTTTGGGGAGACTCTTGGCTAGCAGATTTGCATTCGCTAAGAACTCTTGCCGATGGATGTGGTTTCGCCAACAAGCTAGTGTTTTCACTATGATCTCTTGCCAATAGTTGTGGTCTCACCGATGGGTATATAACATCGGTGTGAAGTCTTAGCGATAAGTCTTCTCTCACCGACAGGCAGGTGCTTTAAGTGAGAACTCTTACCAATAGCACTTGTCTCACTAATAGATCTGCACAAGATGGATTTGTGTTCGGTATGACCTCTCATCGATAGAAATAGTTTGGTCGATGCTTCTATAGTGGATATCAATATGATGTCTTAGCCACAAAGTGAGTCTGGGTGATAGGTTTGGACTTGATATGACTCTTACTGATGGTGATGACTCTAGGCGATAATGATAGTCAGGCATTGTGGCATCAGGGAGACATGAACTAGTGTCTCACCGACATGTGACACAGTTTGAATGCCTTGACAGAACGACTATCCTACATGGTTTTTTTTGACCAATCAGAGAAGCAGAATGGGAACTGCTAGTAGTTGGACTGTTGCAGCTATTCCTATGAGGAAGATCAATAGACCATGAATGACATGGATATACTCTGAAATCGAAGATGATGTTTGGTTCGATGAATAGTTCGATGTGTGATTAGTGTTTGTGAATTCAATTCAGAGAGCATTGTAATTGCGATGTTTTGTACAAGGTTGATCATTGAATTTGCTGTTGTAAATTGACATCAAAAGGTTAAGTCTGAACTTTGTATGTAATTTTGTTTACAGTAATACAAAGAGGCTTTTCTTGGTGTGGTGGGTTTTTCTCCCGTAAGAGTTTTCCCACATAAATCTGGTGTTCGTCTATGTATGTTAATTTCTCTGTTTCAATTATTTCTTTCATGAGAATCTTAATTGCACTATAATTGTAAATTTAAATTCTCTTATGCATTCTTCCCTAAGATTTTGACGTTAGGAGAGTTTGTTCTGTACCTAAGCTTTCCTTACAAGTGGTATCAGAGCCTTGTCAATTGTGTTATCCTTGTGGGTACGTTGGGTTTTTTTATGTCAATTCTCTTTCAGTGGGAGTCTTGTAGAAGTTTGGTAATTCGAATTACAAATTAAGATGGCAAGCACGTCAGGAAATATTGAAATTGAGAAATTCAATGGCAGTAATTTTGAGTTGTGGAAACTCAAAATGGAAGATCTATTGGTTGATCATGATTTGTGGCTTGTTGTGTCTGGAACGAAGCCTATAGGCATGAAGCAAGAGGATTGGGACCTTGCAAATAGAAAATAAAAGGGGCTGATAAGACTCTATTTAGCATACTTTGTTCTTTTGAATGTTCATGAAGAAAAGACTGCATCTTCCTTGTGCAAAAGAATAGCAGCTATTTATCAAGGCAAGTCTGTGGTGAATAAATTATTCTTGAGGAAGAAGCTATACACTTTGAAAATGTAGGAGGGAGGGTTTGTTGCTGATCATTTAAATGCTTTCAACATGCTGAATGTACACTTAGCATCCGTGGGTGTGAAGATTGATGAAGAAGATCGTTGTATGTTATTATTATGTTCTTTGCCAGATTCTTGGGATAACCTGGTGATGGCTATTGGTAGTAAGACATCCACATTTAAGATGGAAGATGTTGTTGCTTCTTTGTTATTAGAAGAGATGAGAAGGAAATCTTCTAAGATGGTGAAGGAGGCTCTTGTTGTTAGAGGCATATCGAAAGAAAAAGGAAAGAAGAAGGACAAGAAGTCCAAATCAAAATCAGAAGGGAGATCAAAGTCTCCTAGAAAGAAGTCCAAGGTGAAATTTTGGAATTGTGGGCAACCTGGTCATGTTCGAAAGGATTGCAAAGAGGAGAAAAAGAAGAAGAAGAAGAAGAATTCCGACAATGATTCTTCTGAGAGTGATGCAGATGCTTTCATTGCAACCTTGGCTACACAGGATCAAATGATGTCTGGCTGATTGATTCTAGAGCATCTTTCCACATGACATCCCATAGAGATTGGTTCACGAAGTATGAAAAATATGATGGTGGAAGGGTGTATTTGGAAAGTGATTCATGTTTGGAAATCGTTTGTTGCACGGAAGAGTCATAATTCAATTCCCTAATGGAAGAGTGAATGGAATCAATGATGTAATGCATATACCAGGTCTGGCTCAAAATTTACTTTATGTTAGTAAGCTTAATGATATTGGAGTGCAAGTCACGTTCTCTAGAAATGGCTGCAAGATGACTAGAGGCTCTATGGTGCTAGCAAGGGGTGCTTGTATTGGTACCTTGTATAAGCTGGATGCACATGTTGTACAATGAAATAGTGTCTCTGTAAAGTCATAGAAAGCTACTCATGGAGAAAAGAAGGTAAAATTTTCTAATAGTGTAAACTCTATGGAAGTTAAACTTCCAATAGAAAAGACTATGCTCTGGCATCATAGGCTTGGCCATATTGGAGAAAAAGGTTTAAAAACCTTGAAGAATAAAAACCTGGTTGAAGGGCTTGATGATTGTAACCTTGAATTCAAATTTTGTGAATATTGTATATATGGTAAATAACACTATGTTTCATTTTACTCCAGTCCTCACAAAATCTTCTTGTTTACTTGATTACATTCATTTTGATGTTTTTGGTCTAGTAAATGTTCCTTCCCTATCTAAATCAATATATTATGTATCGTTCATTGATGATTATTCAAGAAGAGCATTTGTTTATTTTTTGAAAAGTAAATCAGAAGTGTTCAGTCATTTTAAAGAATTTAAAAAACTTGTAGAAAATCAAACTGGAAGAAAAATAAAATGCTTAAGGATTGATAATGGCGGTGAGTTTTGTTATGATGATTTCAAGAGGTACTGTAAAGATCATGGGCTTAAAAGACATAAAACTACACCTTACACTCCGTAGCAAAATGGAGTTGCAAAAAGTTTCAACAGGACAGTGATGGAAAGAGCACGAAGCATGCTAAGCAGTGCTGGCTTGGAGGAGAAGTTCTAGGCAGAGGCAGTTGCAACAACATGTTACTTGATTAACCATTCTCCTAATTCTTCTCTTGTTGAGAAAACACCTTTGGAAGCATGGTCTAGAAAGAAGCCCTCTCTGAACACATTCAAGTCTTTGGTTGTGAGGCATATGCACATGTGCCAAATGAGATAAGATCTAAATTGGAAAAAAAGGCTGTCAAATGTATTTTTATTGGTTATAGTGTTGGCATAAAAGGATACAAGCTTTGGAATCTTGATACGGAGAAGGTTCTATATAGCAGAAGTGTTATCTTTTGTGAGCTAAAGCCTTCTACCTTGGATCTACAAATAGAGACAAAATCAGAAAACAAAAAGCGTGTAGTTGAAATTCCTCCGACACCAGATATTGAGGAATTCAAAATTCAAAATGTACCTAAAACTGAGGAGAGCTCAAGTAGTTGTGAGAGTTCTAAAGGAGAAGAACAACCTCAGCCTTAGCAAGTGAGGAGGTCAACTCGTGAAAGAAAGCAACCTGATAGGTATGGGTTTTCTTTGATAGATTCTACTTGTGCCTATGCTTTAATTTCTAGCACTGATGAGCCTAGGACTGTGAAAGAGGCATTTAGAATGTATGATTCAAACTCTTGGTTGGAAGCCATGAATGAAGAAATGACATCATTAGAAAAGAATGATACTTCAAGTTTGGTGCCCTTTCCTAAAGGAAGAAAAGTTGTTGGCTACAAATGGGTATTTAAAAAGAAAATAGGTCTGGATGGTAGTGTGGAAATGTATAAGGTGAGGTTGGTTGCGAAGGGTTATTCCCAGGTAGAGGGAATTGATTATGGAGAAATTTTTTCTCCTGTAGCTAAACTAACATCTATCAGATTCCTTTTGTCACTTGCAATAGCGTATGACTTAGAGGTTGAAAAAATGGATTTGAAGACAACATTCCTTCATGGTGACCTTGAAGAAGAGATTTATATGTCCTAGCATGAGCACTTTGTGGAGAAAGGTAAAGAAAAACTAGTTTGCAAGTTGAAAAAATCTCTGTATGGATTAAAACAATCTCCTAGAATGTGGTACTAGAAATTTGACACTTTTGTTTTGTCATTGGGATTTGTAAGATCAAAATCTGATCATTGTGTGTACTACAAAGCTGAAAATGATCATGTTCTTATTATTGCTCTCTATGTTGATGATATGTTGTTCATTGGCAATAGTAAGTTAATGATTTCTAATCTTAAGTCTCAGTTATCTGCAAAGTTCGAAATGAAAGATCTTGGTGCAACTAGGTATATTCAGGGAATGGAAATAACCAGGGACAAGAAGAGTAGAAAAATTTGGCTTAGTTAGAGTAAATATATTAATATTATTCTAAAGAGATTTTGTATGACTGACTACAAGTAGCTAGTTGTTCCAATTTTGCAGGGAACGAAGCTATCTGTTGAAAACTATCCAAAATCTCCTACTGAGATAGAGGACATGACCAGAGTGCCTTATGCTAGTGCAATTGGCAGTTTAATATATGCAATGATTTGTACAAGGCCAGAAATTGCCCAAGTAATGGGAGTTCTTAGTCGCTATATGGAAAATCCTGGAAGGACACATTGGGATACTATGAAAAGGGTGTTTAGATATCTGAGGGGAACTTCAGAATATGCTTTGTGTTACCATGGGAATTAGGTTGAATCACAAAGGACCCTTAGAATTTGAGGCTTTGTAGATTCTGATTGGGAAGGGGACACTGACAGTAGAAGATCCACTAGTGGATATATTTTCATGTTGAATGGTGGTGCAGTTAGTTGGATGAGTAAGCGGCAGGCTGTAGTTGCTTTGTCCACTATAGAGCCAGAATACATGGCAGCAACACACGCTTGTAAAGAAGCAATTTGGTTAAAACGTTTGTGTTCTAACATTGGTTTTGATGCAAGAAAAATGACAATTTACTATGACAGTCAAAGTGCTATTTGTTTGGCAAAAAATCCTACTTTCCATGCCAAGATGAAACATATTGATGTGCAGTATCATTTTGTATGAGATATGGTGGAGGATGGAAAGGTCTCTTTAGAAAAAGTGGATACTCTAGAGAATGTTGCAAATGCATTGATGAAGCCAGTGAGCACAAATAAGTCCAGGTGGTGTGTTAGTTCGATGGGCTTCAATGCCAATGAATTCCAGTAGTTATGTTGTGCTCTAGAGGTGTCAGTAAGATCTTCGTCAAGTGGGAGATTGTTGGAAAAAGTGCCTCAATCTTACTGGCATGAAACTCCTAAAAGAGAAAAGTTGGTGAGACCCTCTGAATGTCTTATCGACTAGCAGTAGTGTTCTAAATCTTGGAAATGCTCAGTTTGTCGAGACAATGTTTTTGTCTTGCCTGGGGAGATCTCTTGCGGACGGTTTGGTTTCTATTGGACATCGGGGAGACTCTTGGTGATGAGTGGAGTCAAGGAGATATGTGCACTTTCAGAATGAATCATCCCAACAGTGCATGTCTTTCTAATGGTTATTCACAAGGATGTCTTCGAGGAGACTCTTGGCTAGCAGATTTGCTTGATAAGAACTCTTGCCGATGGATGTGGTTTTGCCAACAAGCTGGTGTTTTTTCTATGATCTCCTGCCGATAGTTGTGGTCTCGCTAATGGGTATATAACGTCAGTGTGAAGTCTTAGCAATAAGTCTTCTCTCACCGATAGGCAGGTGCTTTCGATGAGAACTCTTGCCAATAGCACTTGTCTCGCTGATAGATCTACACAAGATGGATTTGCGTTCGGTATGACCTCTCACCAATAGTGATAGTCTGGTCGATGCTTCTGCAGTGAATATCGATATGATGTCTTAGCAACAGAGCGAGTATGGGTGATAGGTTTGGACTCGATATGACTCTTGCCGATGGTGATGACTCTGGGTGATAACGACAGTCAGGAATTGTGGCATCGGGGAGACACAGCCTAGTGTCTCACCAACATGCAACGTAGTTTGAATGCCTTGACCGAATGACTATCCTACATGGTTTTTTTTCAACCAATCAGAGAAGTAGAATGGGAATCGCTAGTAGTTGGACTATTGTGGTCGTTCCTATGAGGAAGATCAACAAACCATGAATGACATGGATATACTCTAAAATTGAAGATGATGTTTGGTTTGATGAATAGTTCGATGTGTGATCAGTGTGTGTGAATTCAATTCAGAGATCATTGTAACTGGGATGTTCTGTACAAGGTTGATCATTGAATCTGCTACTATAAATTGACATCAGAAAGTTAAGTTTGAACTTTGTATGTAATTTTGTTTACTGTAATACAAAGAGGATTTTCTTGGTGTGGTGGGTTTTTCTCCCATAAGGGTTTTCCCACATAAATCTGTTCATCTGTGTATGTTAATTTCTTTGTTTTAGTTATTTCTTTCATGAGTATCTTAATTGGACTGTAATTTAAAATTTAAAGTCACCTCTGCATTCTTCCCTGAGGTTTTGACATTAGGAGAGTTTGTTCCACACCTAAGCTTTCCTTACAAATGGTGGTAATGGTGGAAGAGGTGAAAATGTGAGGGGTGTGAGTTCTTGAGAAAATGATGTGGTGTCAAAAATTCCCTCTGGTCCGAACATGCCACCTTCTTGTGAATTTGTGAGGAGAGAAGTTTGAGGTGTTGCGCGGAAGAATGATGATGATGGATCATTAGGATTATGGAAAGTGAGAGGGACATACTTATGTAATGGATTTTGGGGTATGTTTTGTTCCAAAATGGTATTTGCATACAAGTCTTGATTGTTGACAAGGGGGTGTGTTTGAATAGTATTAATAAATGCATTTCCCTTATTTACATTGGATTGAGTTGCAGCAAAAAATGTTGTGATTTGCAGAATGTTTTGAGTGATGCTTTGGGATAGAGGTGTAGATGAGATGGGGAGTGTGGATGAAATTAGAGGCATGATCTCCAAAGATGGTTCCACTATAGAGCTCACGTCAAAATAGGAAGGTAATTTGGCCCCTTTTTTTGCTAGTTCGAGCATGTATAGTGAAGGGTTAAGCCTCATCATGATGTTGATGATCTTATGGTTTTCTGGATTTTGGAGAATTTTGATTATTTCTTCATGCGACATCCCAAAGGTAAGATCTTCTTCTTGAATTTCCTCTTGTGGGTTTTGTGATGATGAGATAGTCAAAGGATTGCTTGATTCGACAGGATTCATTTCAGCATTTGTTTGGCTTAGGTCACTTGAAGCGGGTGTTTCTTTGTCAGCTTCCATGTTCTTGTATTGAGATCTAGTTTGAACCATAAAACAAGGATCAATTTTCAAGAATATGGGAGATGAATCTCTAATTCTTTGGATTGATTTTATTTTAACCACAAAAGAGAAAATTTTAGGATATCTGAAGGATCAAAAGGTGATATGATGATGTAAGAGATGGATGATGTGGATGTTTGATCTTTTGATAAAGTTGAGGGGAATTCTAGACTTTTAGGGCTTTTGGATATCTTTTGGATTTTGATTTTGATTTTTTGGATTGCCCTTGACTTGATTGATTTTGGTTTGCTTTGATTGAAAAAATAGACCTTAAGATGTTGGATGATTATCTAAGGGGTAGACTTTCTCAAAGGATGATAATTTGAATATGTGTAGGGAGAAGGATGCATCTACCCACACCTATTCAAACAAGATGATAATTTAACCAAGCATATGAAGAAGGATGCATCTACATATACCTAGCTAAATAAGATTGTTTGATAATTTTGACTAAGCATATGTAAAAGGATGCATCTACACATGCCTAGCCAAAGATGATTGGATAAATATTTCAAGGATTTTGTCTCAAGGATTTGATGATTTTGATTTTTTTCCAAAAAGCCTAGCATGAAGGATAATTTCAAGATTTCTCAAAATATGAAGGTGAGATGATTTTTGGTTTTGATGTGTGAAGGATGGATGAATTTTGATTTCCTTTGATCCTAGGATGAACCTAAAAATACACTTTTTTATATCTAGACCTCGGTATTGAAGAACATGCAATGCTTCTATGGACCTCTATAAGAAGTGGTTCAATTTGAGCATACATTTCTGGATTTTGAACTTTGACTCAAGGACTTTTTGTTTCTTGGAAATCATGAGGTTTCAACACATGTGAGAGTCCATTTTTTTATCTTTGCTTACTGACTTTATTTTACCACAAACACTTCTTTGATTAGGTTCCAAACTAGATGTCCAATGACTTAATTTCTTCAAATCCCACAAAGTATGTTATGTGGAAATTTGATGAATTGAAAGCAAGGGTTACCTATTGTTTAACTTTAGTAGAAAATTTGAGATGTAATCCAAGTGTTTAGAAACCTCTAAGGATAGAATCCCAAGGGCAAGCAATAACACATGAATTGGGTCAACTGTATTTGTCTCCTAAAGGGTTTGAAATTTTGATGATGATGTTTAAGTGTTTGTTCCAAAGATGTTTTTGAACAACAAAAGCATTTTGTAACCAAGAATAAGTACAACCCTATGGATATGAAAGACAATATTTGTTGAGTCCCCACTTGGAAAAGTCCAACTATGCTTATCTTTATCAAATGGTTAGATGCTTGAACCCACTGGCTCCCCTCCATGGCACTCACTTATACGGGGCAGCCAAGCATCAACACCTATGAAACTCCCATGGCATGCTTTCCATTTCCACTAAAAGACCATGAAAGTGTGGGGCGGCTTAAGAATGACCATTCTTGCACCAACAAATAGATCAAGGATTTTGGCAATTCTAAAACATGGGTTTTAATTAGGACTTTTCATTCGTGGAGATTGACCCATACGAAGAGAGTCCCTTTTCAAATCCATCTCGTTGAAGCCAACCACGTGATACTAGTGTTTATTCCAATACCCACATTTATATCCCAGTTGGAAATACTCTTGGCTTTAGAGTGTTACTGGTTGAGTCGTTCCCTTGGGTGAGTACTTTTTCCCCAAGGTAGACCCTCTAAGATAAACAAAAGCGAATAAACGTATTCATAGTTCGATCGACCCTTGTTTAGAAAGAAAGGGAGAACATATGCAATAAGTTTACTCACACTCGCAAAGTGTTTTGTTCAATTTTAAGCCCAAAATGAAGTGTGGAGGTGATCACTTTATCCCAACCTAAGATCATAAAAAAGGCCTTTTGATTCTCAAGATCGCTATAAAGTGCGAGAGAAGTGCATACGTCCTTTTCGATGATGTTCGTTTAAGTAAGAAATCACAAAAACAAAGTTGCACATGTTCATTTTAACCTTTCAAAGCAATTGTGAGTTCATTTTAAAAGCACCAAAGTGTGACAAATTGCCTTGTTCAATTTTTAATCCCAAACAAACTTTAGTAGATTTGAGTCCTAATATTCATTTTAAACCTTTTGTAGCAAAATTGAAAAGTTCTTTTTAAAGCCCAAATGAAATTAGTGGATCCTAAGCATAAAAAGATGACAAATTTTCCTTAAGAGGGATAATGAATGTCCAAATAGTGTTAAACAAAAACTAAAGCGTTTAAAAACACTTGTTTTTGTGAAATGACCTCATTATGCTTCTCTTCCCTTTCATCTTTGATCGATTCAACCTACAAGAAAAATCAGTTATATTCTGCAAAACAGAGATCAAAAGGATAGAAAACAAACAGAACAAGCAGAATTTGAAAAAAAGCATGTGATGAAAATTAAATTGCACTCCATACTCCCCTCCAGTGGTGCAATCTGTGAAGGTTTCACAGTTTGATTTCTCTAGCGGTGTTGTATAGTGCCGCTTGCTAGTCAGCATCGCTTTGCAGTCAGGCCAGTGAGTGTGAATGCGTGGCCCTTTTTCCCAGCGGTGCAGTTTGATTTTTTTGAAAATTCCTGTGGGTTTGATTGGTCAAGCGGTGTAGTTTAGAATTTGAAATCCTAGGCAAGAAATTGGAGCATCATAGTTTGAATTTCTAGCGGTCCTATATAGCGATGCTGGAGAACCAACGGTGCTGAACAATGACGTTGAACTTGTAAACAAAGAAAAACACGTAATTTTGATAGAAAAACCTGATTGAAAGGTGAGATTGCCCTCCTTCTAGCACCAAATGTGCAAACCCTAATCCTAATGCCTACAAAACAACATGAACAAACACATTAGAAGATTAAATGCAAGCAAGAACAAGGATTCCTCAATAAATTCATTTGAATAGAAAAAGAGATAGAATATGAAATTAAGAACACAATGAAATTTAAAAGCATATCAAATCCTATTCTAAAGCAAAAAAACTCATAATCTCTTGAGGGAATTGGTGCTAATTTGATGTGAAAATTGGCCCTTTCCCAGCTCCAATGATACAATGGTGATTTGATGAAGAAATTTGATCCACTTTGTTGATGCTTGATGAGTTCTCTAATAGAAAAATCTGCATAACCTAGCTAAGATTCAATGATAATGGATGAGAATTGCTAATGATTTGAGCATGGTAAGTTTACTCAAATTGTGGATGATAGAATGAGGAGTTTAGCCTCTTATTTATATATAAGATTGATGGATGAATGTCCAAAATAGATCAATGTGGGACTAAGAATTAACTAATGGAAAAATGCCACTTGTCAACCTATGAGTGGATAGAGGATGTGCAAGTTTTGAGGATTGTGCCAATAAATGCATATATTTGAATTTTGAAATTGTTGAAATGACATGCAAGAGGGAAGGAAGAATGCATTGAATGCCACTTGGATCAAGGCAAAGGACATGTAAGAGAGAGTAAATGCCTTGTTGGATGTACATGTCAACTTGGATTTTGAATTCAAATTTGGGGAATATTCCTTAAAATATGCCTTGTTGAAGGAAAATAGAGATTTAATAAATCAATTAAATCTATTTTCATGTGCAAGTGGTAAAAGATGGAGGATGGGATATGAGAGGAGATTAAATTAATCAAAGTTAATTAATTTAATGAAGGGGTTAAATGATGTGACCTATTTGACTTAAATTTATAGATTTATTTAAATCAAATATGAGAAGAATGTGATAAGGGATTAATTAAATAAAGATTTTGATTTATTTAATTAAAATAGATGATGTTAGATTAAACTAAATAAGGTTTTAATTTATTTAATTTAATAGATAGACTTAAGGGATAATCAAATAAAATTAATTATTTAATTAAATGGGATAATTAGATCAAAATGGCTAATTTAATTATCAAGAAGAGGTGACTTAATTAGATAACTGATTTATTTAATTAAGAGAGGAATATTGATGAATTTAATCAGATAAAGATATTTGATTAAATGGTTAGACCAAAGGATGATTCAGAATGAAATGATGTTAGTGGTGAGGATCAGATGCATAATGTCAATCAGTACATTTTACATGTCTACAACTCTATCACATTAGAGAGTATTTTGCTTAATCATGTTATTTTGGCCCTTTAGTAGTAGTTAGCTAGGTTGTTAGTTTTTTTCCCTAGGTTCAACCTTGTCTCTTTAGTTGTCTGCTTGTATGAACGCCAACACACTTGAGAAATGCCAACACACCACGTAGTTGTCCCAGGACAATGCTTCTGTCCTTGGGCAGAGAGCTTCCTAAGGCATAGCGTTGAACCCAAAAAATGGCTCACCTAGCCCCATCTTGCATTTCAGTTCTATAGGGTGATTGAAGGACTTTATAGTCCTCATCATTCTCATCCCATATTCCCCGACAACTTGTTAAGCTAAGGTAAGTTAGGGCAGATTTCCACTCTTGGCCCTACATGACCTAGGGCCTCTAACATGGATGCTCCTCCTCTCTTACAATTTTGGTGAACCTAATGTGAACCAACATTTGTTCATCTGTTGGTGTTGAGGCTTCTCCTATGTACTTTGTAACTGTTGTATTCCTGAGTGTTGTGAAGGTTTATGAGCATCACAACCTATTCTACAACTTCTGAGTATATCTTCAGGAGAAGCATATGACACCCTTAGATGGAAAGGATGAAGGTCTCTACTGGTTTCTCTATAGGTCTTTCCTCTAGCCCTCTATCTTCTAATGATCCTATTCTAAAAACCCTCCTTCAAAATATGGGTAAGATGCAGAGCCAGTTAGCGAGTATTTACCAAGTTTTTTCCTAGCCTATCTTCTAGCCCTTCTTGTAGCACAACCCATTATCGGTTGTGATCCTAAACACTCCCTTCCTACAAGGAATGGAGATCCCTAAGGTTAAAAATCATGGTAGTAAAGGGGATTCGTAGACACATGTGTCTTCTTTTAACGCCTTGTGCACCGACTTCTTCCACCATGATGCATTAATGGTGAAGTTGTTTCCACAATCACTCAAGGATACAACACTCAAGTGGTACTGTTCCTTGCCTGACAATTCTATTTTCTCATATGACCAACATGTAAATCAATTCCTTAGATAATTTCAAGCTAATATTGGCCCAAAGATGACCTCGGATCTCATCCGATGTAAAAAAGGAGATAACAAAAAATTCACTAATTTTTTAGCATGCTATCAAGCGCTTCTTTCAAAAATCTTGTATCAACTACCCAATTTTGATGTGCAGAAGGTATTCATAGGGAACTTACAAAGGCCTTGGCAAGAGAATTTCACCCTTATGAAGTACCCTTCTTTCGGACATTTGTGTGCAGCCTTACATTTGTGGTTCAGTTTAGGGGACCCTCCTCATGCTCCTGTTTTGAGGGAAAGTCCATCATATCAATATATATGAAGGGTATTGCCATTATGAATGTAGTAGCCACCATTGATGAAAATGGCCTCAAATGTAACCAAAATTTCACAAAGTTATCAGAATCTTATTCTTCTATCTTGTAGAAGTTGTTGAAGGATAAGATTGTTACCTTGTCGAGTCCTAAGCCTCTTAAGGATCCTTACCCTAATTGGTATGATAGGAACACTTATTTTTAGTACCATCGAGTTAATGGACATGATATTGAAAGTTGTATGTGGTTGTGTCATGAGATACATGACCGCATCAAGGACGGTACCATTCATCTCGATGGGAGTAAACAAGATGCTAACAAATCAGTGGTGAAAGCTAATAGTGAATTATAGATATACAAAGACCCATTTTCGTCACATTTTTTTAACATGATTATCGATCCTAATTACTATGTTACTCAACCTAAGGCCTATGTTAACATGGCCATTGTGATGTCTACTTCTCTACCTACACTCGGTTCGCCAAACATAACATTCACATTATAAGACTTGCCCTTAAACAATAAGCCCTCTCCCCTCTACATTCCCACTCGCCTCAATAGGAACACTGTGACAAGGGTCTTGGTAGACCCCGCGAGTAGTGTGAATGTCATCACAGAGGAAGCATTAGTATTAAACCCATTATAGAGGGAAGAATATGAGGAAATGAAATCTACCATCCGTATGCACAATGGTATGTGTCTCAAATCATATGGATCGATAACCTTGTCTGTCCTAGTTGGACCTAGGGCTATTGACATGGTTTTCGATGTTATCTTGGTGTTGGATTTATTTAGGTTGAAGCTAGGCATACCATGGCTAGCTTCCATGAATGGAATCACCTCTATTGTTCACAAACATTTAAAATTTTCCCATGAGGGTGTAGTGTATGACACTGGATATTAGCCCTTGGTATCATGTGGTGGGTACATCCATTGGATCACTTTTGGCCCACCCCAGTCGGTCTGCTCCCTTTGAGAACAAACCTACTTTATAAGAATTATGTAAAGTATAAGACTAGGGGCAAGGGATAGCCAAAACTGACCCTTCCTGTGATACAACAATCGGTCACCTCCTCCCCACGAGAGGAGAAGGAGAAGTCTGCATCGACCACACCCCCTTCTCAGAAGAGAGAGGAGAAGTCCACATTAGATCCCTCTCCTTCCCGTAAAGGAAATGAGAAGGTTTCCTTTCCTCGGACTGCCTCATCCTCTCCCCTTTCTTGGGAAGAATACTAGATGAGTCGGCCCGGTGGCTATCATCTAAGTCCAATGATACCTCCTTGGCGCAGGCACAAGCTCAGGATCTTGAACCTCCCTAACGAATACCCAAGACCATTATATTACTTATATGGAAGAAATAAATTTTCTCGAATGGAATTCGATCCATGGCCTCCTATTGCTCTTGCTCCTAAAGCAGTGAATAGGAAGAGGCCCGCTGTCGAGGCTCTTGAACTGACTCCCCCTACTGCTCCCCAACCCATTTCTCCTACTCCCATTTAAGAATTTGTTTCTCCGCCAAAGACAGCCATAGTAGATGGTCATATGGTTGAGCACGAGCCTTTTATTCCTTCATAGCCTCCAAACTCCAACTCAAAGATTCATAGAAACCAACTTACATGTGAGCACAAGCGTTGAAAAAAGGCTATTTTGGTTGAGCAGGCCACCTTGCAAAGGAAGGAGGAAGAAACAACTACCCCTACTTTAGGGCCTCCTACAATGTCATCCTCTTCCCTTCCTTCTGCTTCTCTTCAGTCTGGTCCCATGCTGCTTTCAGCTTCCACTATGAGTACAAATGCACCTAACCCCAAGGGGGTACAGGTGTTCATCGCTCCTTTGGTGGATCCTCCTTTTCTTATGTACATTTCAGATATCCAGCCTTTCCCAAAGCCTGTGGATATGATTAATACCTTGGTTGTATCCACTGTGGTTCTTTCCTCCTCTTCCTCCACACCTCTAGCCTTGTCTATGGGCACTTCATCTCCTCTAATGAAGAAAAAGGTGGAGTGTGGTCCTTCTATCAAAGGAGGATGTAAGAGGAGCCCACCTTCTTTACAAGGTGGCCCCATATTAACTTGTTCTATCCTAGTGACAGAACTAGCCCCAGCTTCCCCTGAGTTTGTCACCACTCCCAAGTCCTTCGGCGAGCCTAGCGGTGAATCTCAAGTGCAGCCTATCTTATCAACTAAAGTTAGACATAGTGCTCTTGAAAGATGCATGTTTAACTCTATGGATGAAGTTTCAGCCTTGTCAATGATCTTTGCAAAATTGTTGACCCTATCTCCACAAGATCTCGGTGAAGAAGACCTTGTCGGGCCTTCTTCCTTGGCCCTTGTTACGGGAGGGTTGGATTCTCCTCCTCTTAACATCCCACCTCTGTAGGCTTGTCCTCCTTCCCCCTATGATGATCTACAGTGGGAATTGGATGACCTCTTGGTTGATCAATGTTAGGAGGAGGCCCCTTCTTCATCTTGTGTGTTTGTGTGTTTTGTGATGTACTCCCTTATGATCGTGTTATGTGCACCTAGATGACCCTTGTCACCCTTATAGGTGCTTGGATATAGGCATGGTTTTTGTGTCGTAAACCTTCTTCTATTTGTATCATCATTCTTCCATAAATTGGGGTCGATGTAAAGCGTTGGGGGCATTTAGGCTTCCCTTCCATGTTGACCCAATTTTTTATTTTTTATTTGTTTTTTGTGCATTCTTCCTAGTCCGGTTGGGGATTGATGATATTTCACCTTGAAATGTGGTTACCTATTATTTATGTGAGCATGGAAAAATCTAACCCCGCTAAACCAAATCCCCCTATGCCATTTTTTCGTGTTGTCTTCTCTCTCTTTATCTTTCTCTCTTATTTTTTTGAGTTGTCCCTCTGATGTATGACAACACCTTCAACATTCCAATTTTTAGAAAATGCATTCATTTTCCAATGAATCATTTTTTGAAGATCTTCACAAATCTTTCTTTAGAATCACATTCTCAACTTGGAGCCCTAACATAACATGTTTCCTTCATCACAAGTTCATAAAGAAAGGACTTGAAAACCTTCCCCAAAAGTGGGAACAACTTTGACCTTCCCCTCATGTGGGGGCATATTCTTCCTTTCAAATTCCTTGATGAAGTGAACATATTTCAAAAGGATCCCTCAATGATGGATTGATTTGAGAAAGAGAACATCTACTTTTGAGTTGTGCATCCCTTGAGTGGACCCCTTCTTCACAATGGGTTCCCCAGGGACCGACCCCTTTGAAAGTCTTCCAACTTGTTGATAGTCTGTGCAACTACCTGCTTACTTGTCTACATGGCCACTTCTTGAATCTAAGGAATTTTCTTTCCTAGGTTTCCTCCATGCAAGACATCTTGGGGGATACCTCCTTGCAAGTCTAAGAGCCTATAGGGTGCTTCCTTTGAGCTTCCTCCATGTGAGAGATCTTGGGGGTGGATCCCCTATAGGTCTGGAGGCCTGTAGGGAATTTTTTGGGGTTTCCTCCATGCGAGAGATCTTGGGGGTTGCTCCCTTGTAGGTATATGGGTCTTTAGGGTTCTTTCTAGGGATTCCTTCATGTGACAGATCTTGGGGGTTTCCTCCTTATAAGTTCATGGGCCTATAAGACACTTTATTTCAGCTTCATAGTTCTGAGAAGCTATGAAGTCCTTTGCTTGTCCTACACCTTCAGGTTTATCAAATCATGGTCTGCTTCCTTGACAGTTCAAGTATACATTTTTAACCCTACTCTTCTTCGATCTACTTTAGCAAGCACTCATCAGTACTCATGCTCGCTAAAGTGGGGGAAAAATGTATAAGATTGAATTTGCGGGTGATCCCACAATAGTGGTTTACATTTTTGGCCAAACTAGACACTGAAATAATTTTTTTAAACTAAATATTCACTTTTGGGCACCTATAGCAGCTAAACTGTGAGGAATTTGAAGATGATGTAAACTAGAGTTACATGACATTATGTCTATAGATTCTAAATATATTTTTTTCAAATTTTTCGGAATAATATTGCACTTCTTTTTCCATCTCCCTTGAAAACTAGTTTTTTTTAGAAAACAACATTTTAAAAAAGTGATGCTCACCATATAACACAATTTTTTTTCCATGAAGGAAAAAGAAGATTTTTAAAAAGTGACGCTCCAAAAGGTAAATCAAAAGTGGTTTTTTATCAGCATTTTGATAGGTGTAAAGGAGAGTCCATTATAGGTATGGTTCAAAACTAGCGGGGTTCTATCCAAAGGGATTTGATCTAAGATAGTTTGATCAAACCCTCTTCAATTGGAATGCTTTAAATGAAACTTTTTAAGGCTTAAATCATTATAATTTCTAGAAATATGTGATTTCAGCAAAAATTAAAATCTCCTAGATATTGTAAACCAGCTTTGTGGGATCACCCTTGCACCCTTTATGCAAATTCCCCTTTTTTCCTTCTCCACTTTAGAAAAATAAGTTCAGAGGCTTAATTACACCTAAGCCCACTACTTTCATTCCACTTGGCACCTATTTTGATCATCAGTGGGGGAATTTTTGTAAGGGATTCCTGCACGGTGTGTAGACATCCCAAGAAGATTCCTACAATTGAACCTACATAGGTGTTACACTTCTCATTGGTGGTCAAGTTGTAACACCCCCTTTGGTTAACTAACCTGGATATGGTTTTTTTCTTCATCTCCTCTTCAAATTCCTTCCTCCTACATGCTTCACAACTTCTTTTGGATACCTTCAAACAATCTTCTTCACTCTCTTGCACTCACTCCTTGCATTCTCAAGCATTTTAGCAACACTCTTGCACTCCATTGCAGCATCAACTTTACTCCATCAATTTAGTAGAGAAATTTTGGGACTACACCATTGTAGTAGAGGCTTGAGTACTCTCATTCTCTCTTGCATTAGCCTTGAGTGCTTTTGGTGGAGGTGATAAGATTCCCATTCCTCTCCTCTATTACTTGGTTGAGTAAGCACACTTACTATTTTTTTATGTTTTAGTGTTCTACATTACCTTAATTTCTTTATCATACTCACTTTATTGGTTTTTCGTGGAGGTGGAAACACCTAAATGGGGGTCTAACTGAGGCAGGACCCTATACAGCCACCCAACATTTTTCCTCCTCTTTGTGTGTAGGTGAACGTGCTTTTGGAGAGCTAGCTAGTGAACGAATTTCTTTGTGAGATCCTTCTTTCCACCCTAACTCTTGTATTTTTACTCTATCACATTAGAGAGTATTTTTTTTACTTAATCATGTTATTTTTTCCCTTTAGTAGTAATTAACTGGGCCTTTAACTTGTTTTCCTAGGTTTGACCTTGTCTCTTTAGTTTCCTAGTCATACAGATGCTAGTGAACTTGAGAGATGCCAGTGCGTCACATTTTCGTCCCAAGACTTCACTTCTGTCCTCGAGCAGAGAGTTTCCTGAGGTGTAGCTTTGAATCCAAAAACCAGCTCACCTAGCCCCATCTTGCATTTTGGGTCTGTAGGGTGATTAAAGGACTTTATAGTCCTCATCATTATCATCCTACATTCCCCAACATCTTGTTAAGCTGAGGTAAGTTAGGGAATCCTTCCGCTCTTGGCCTTTTGTGACCTAGGGCCTTAAACATGGTTGGTCCCCCTCTCTTAAAATTGATATATCTTATATATACATTGTTAAAATTATTTTATCATCATTTTGTAGATCCTTAAATCGTCATCACATTCATCACATACATTGAAAAAAAAAGAGAGGATACATATGGTACAATGGAATAAGTAAATGCAGGTAAGTATATATATAGATTTATATATTTAAATGCATGTTTTGATGAATTGATATTGCTTGTATATATAGTTAAAATTGATTTATTTTCATTTTGATATCAGGTGGTCATCATCACATTCATCACATAATTTGAGACATACTTTGAGACTAAAAAGAGTGGATATAGATGGTAAAATGGAATAAGTAAATACAAGTGAGAATATATAATTTTATATATTTAAATACATGTTTTGATGATTTTGATATTGCTTATATAAAGAGTTAAAATTGATTTATTTTCATTTTATATCCTTAAGACATCATCACATTCATCAAATACTTTGAGACAAAAGAGATATATGTAGATGGTATAATTGAATAAGTAAATTCATGTAAGTATATATTGTTGGAAATATGTGTTGTCATTGATGTCAACTCAAGATGTCTTTCCACTGTTGTCAATTGTATGTGTTGAAGTTTATATAATACTTTGGAGTTAGTTGATGAGTAGATATATCTATTGATACAGTCAATAATGTAGTATATGAATGCATAGTGATAATTTTGATGTCTATGTCTGGTGCAGAGGTGGATACACTTGTTCCAATATGTTTCATGCATTCTAACATTGATATCATTCATGTTTAGTGTATCACAGAATGAGATAAGTTGTAGAATATTTGCTGAGGCATTCATATTATATACTCTAAGACAGAGTCATGGTGTTTTGTTTTGCATCCTTCCATAGACCAAGCTTTTGTCTTGTGGTTCATAAGATAAGATGGTTGAGATGTGAAGTTGTTATATCCAAAAATTTAAGTCATTACATCTTCTATAGTGAAATTTATAAGTGATAGAGTTTCGATCTATGCTCTAATAGAGTAAAAGGTTGATGAAGGCATATTGGAATGCTCTGCTTTCCTCCTAAAGTAAAGTTGTGGCCTTGTGGTTTCATGGACATGTTTAGTGATGTTCAATGCATATTATGTTATTGTATCATGTGTTTTGATGGTCTTCAAGTACATTTTTCAAGGGATAATATAGTACAATTGATTTTGGATGCTTAATTATTCCATAGAACATATGTTTCTATTCTTACATAAACATTTTATGATTACATACTTTAGAAGATGCTTGAAGAAGTATTGTGCATAGACTACATTGTTCGCATCCTAGTCCACATGATGTTTTTAATTTCTCCTTGGTGGTGTAAAGTTGAACAATTGGTAATTTTGGTGGTGTTGTCATCATTTGGGTTGACATTATTGTTTTCTTCATTTGTGGTTGATCCTGATTAATTAATTTTTCTTTGGAGGATGTTTTGTGATGATTTTTGTCATGTTATTCCATCTTCTGATCTATAACTCATTTTCTCTTCATAATGTATATATTAGAGCTAACCTATGTTATATCATATGTTTCATGTAAAGGTCATTCTGGAGCCAACTTAATTGATATTTTGAGCTGTTGCGGAGGGTATTTATAGAAGAAAAAATTCATTTGTGAAGGCATATGAGGATAGTGAACTGATAATGCAAAAAAGGGACTACAACATCAACATATGTTTGATGCTTCTTTATAGTATTTCATGTTCATAGTTTTCATTACAATTTTCATGTATCCTACTTTGAGATAGCGAGTCTCACCAAGTTCTTCTATCTTTCTCTAAGTTTTTGTGACTTTGTCTCCAAGTCCTTAGGCAGTGAGCCTTAAAACAACATTGTATTTTTTGTAAGAAGTGAGTTTCATATATTTTGAGTTAACTCTCACCATGGTTTTCCCTCATTGGATTTTCCAAGTAAAAATATTGGTGTCCTTGTGTGGGGCATGTTTTCATTTTTCTCTTCTTGAGGTTAATATATTTTGATGTTTAATCTGCAAATGAAAATGTTTAGTGTATCCTAATTCACCCCGCCTCAACACTTTTATGTGTTCAACATATATGTAATTGTATATATTTAAATGCACTTTTTGATGATATCTATATTTCTTATATACATAGTTAAAATTTATGTATTGTCATTTTGATATCAAGTGGTGTGAAGAGGCTGCATTTTGATGGCTCACCACAAATTTTGGATTTTCTTGACATGGAATATCTATTTGAGATGTGTACATTGCATATATACCTTAAGATGGCATATGCCACACTTTTTTATATCAAAATCGATTTCAATATATAATTTTCACTATGTGCAAGTTTTTCTACTTTGAAACTTAAAATTTGAATGTATAATCACTTTATAATGGTTGGTCTATGATCAATACCATGTTATATCTATTGATTTATTGAAATCTCGCACTTTAATAGTTTATGGATTGTGTATCATTTTCACTCACAAATTATCATCAAACATTTACATTTACATGTATATTATTGTTAAATTTGGTTTCCTTGGTCAACTTCACCAAATTTGATCCATTTATCCTTAGTATCTATAGTTTTTGGTAGTAGAAGTAGGGGAAAGGACCCCTGAACCCAACCAGAGAGAAAAAAAAAATCCTAGAGATAGCAAAAAAAACCTAGCAAAATAGCAAGGGCCAAAAACTAACCAACACCTTGCAACAAGTTTGACACCTAGCAACTCAAAACAACAAAAAGATCTAACTAGAAAAGAACAACAATCCTAAAGACATAACCAAGACTAAATTTTTGAAGGGAACGTAGGCCCCTTCCTCTTCCTCATACTTCAAATCTTTGACCACCATTTGGTCATCACCAACCATTTCTTCATCCTATTCACTACTTGTAGAATCATCTGAGAGATATTCTCCCAACACAACCAACGACTCTTGATTACTCAAATTAATGGGAGTTAGAGATTCATCTTTAGGCTCATCCCCAGGATCTTTGAAACAAATTTTCTTCACTTTGGTAGACTGGCCAGCAAGCCTAGCCAAGTTGCTCCCACCCCTCCTGCTACTAGAATCATCTAATTTTCCATTCTCCTCCTCATCTCTAATTTTAATGGTGAATTTATTGGAAGTTTTTGTTCAATACTATCACAAGCTTCCTTTTGGTGCCAAAGTTACCTAAGGGGTTAATACAAGACTATTTTCCTTTTAGGTTTTGAGTAGTATGGTTTCCCTTGATAAGAATGCCCTTAATTGAAGATTGTTTTAAACTAGAAGGGCTTATAAGGGGATTTTTGGTAGGATGTTTCATAGAGAAGGTACAATCACCGAAAGAAATAGCTAGAGAAGCACTAGAGAGGGGTACCGCATGAGAAACAGGGGTAAAAAAACTAGTAGGGATACCACTAAGAGGTTCTAGTAGGGGGGTAATAGAAATAACATAATTATAAAGACATTGGATCAAACAGTGGTGGAGAGGGGGTGAGGAACCCTTAACTTTACATTGTTTTAAAGATGAAAATAGAAAGAAAGGTGTGTTAATTTTCTCATTCCTACATATATGACATAGAAATGGAAAATGGTACCCATGGATAGTAGTGTAGTACCATTCTAGAGTGAAATAATTCATGATATGAACACTAACAACCCCATAAGGAATTGTGAGGCTCTCCTTGTCATAGGCATTTTGAAATCTCTTCAGCTTCTCATCACCTTCTAGGAAGTTGTCCATGAACCTATGGTAATTTCCATTACTTATTTTGGACACCCTTAGGCCGCTATACTGAAGATCCATTGTAGCTACAATCAAGCTAAGGGACACTTCAAACCCTATACTACCAATCAAAAATCTATCCTCTCTCCATGAATTGTAAAACTTACCATTGATTTTTCCATTGTAACCATGCATCGCCATAAATAATGGCACCATACCAGCCTCCTCAAAGAGCTTCCAAAGCATGATGTTTTGCCATAAAGACACAAGATAATGTCTCTGACCTTTTCCTAGGACCCCCCATGGAGTTACAATGACAATGGAAAAAGAATGAAAAATTACCTTTCTCAACAGTCAAATTAGTGGGTAAAAAACTAATAAAAGATGTAATAATATGGTTGTTGCCATGATTTGGCAAAAAAATAGCCAAAAATACCTTCACTAGTAGGGTTCTATCATCACACAACATCTAGAAATATCTAGTAGGAGCCATGATGTAAGTTGGAGGGTGGTTAAAATTCTGCCAAATTTTAGCAAACCAATTCAAAAACCCACAATTCATGTGAGAGTAGATGTTGCAATCAATAATGATGAAAATAATGAACCAATAGTAGCACAAACTTTGATTGAAAATATATCTGAAAGATTGCATCTTAGGAAACATGCAAGATCACAATGGAGAGGAGACGCTGGGATTATCTATCATGATGGAATTTAGCATTGAATCCTTGGCTTCATGGGAGATAGGATCTATAGTCATGTCATTTAGCCTTCCCTCAAAAAGTGCATCATTGATAAAATAATCCATCTCAAGGAAGAAATAAGTTAGAGAATAATTCCATAAAGGACTTATCAAAACATTATAAATAGAATTATCCCAAGGCATGGGACACTTTCCTATTCAGTTAGCCATCAGTGTCAAATAATGGAACTAACAACACCAAGTCACAAAGGTTGAATACATGGTAATGAAATCCACCAAGGCTGACATCATCCACCTCACATTGAATTCATCCTTCCTACCACAATTATCACACCTCACCCCTTGAGCTAGATCCAAATAAGTATGTAAGGTATAAAAACATGCCTCCATCACCCAAACCACATGACTACCACAATTTGTACCTTCTACTTTATGAGCAGATTCTAACCATTTACGACACATCATCTTGAGAACATTGAGATTCAAATTTAAATTTGAAATTAGGAAGCTTTATCTTGTATGACACATCATACAATAGACATTACAATTCAAATTTAAATTCAAAATGGAATGGGAGACCAACAACTTGACCATAGTAGCAGAGAAACCCACATAAAGCAATGTAGGCAACAACATCATTGAAGGTTAAAATGAGCCCCACCAATCTAGTCCTTAGCAATCCATTCCTTAATATGAGTTAGAATATTCTCAAATCTCTATAATTTCCAATGGGGAAAGGAGAGCCCCATGTTGGAGATTGTATTAGGGTGATCCCACAACATTGGTTTACAATTTCTGGGAGATCCTGATTTTTGATGAAATCACATATTTTTAGAAAATATAATTATTTAAGCCTTGAAAAGTTCCATTTAAAGGATTCCAATTGAATATGGTTTGATCAAACTACCTTAAATATGGTTTGATCCAACCACCTTAGATCAAACCCCCTTGGATACAACCTCGCTAGTTTTAAATCATATCTATAACGAAGTCTCCTTTACACCTATCAAAATGCTAATAAAAATCATTGTTGATTTACCTTTTGGGGGATAAAATGAATTCATTTAAAATTTATTTTTTGTAAGTATGTATTCCTTATTATAATCTTCCCAAAAAGTATAATTTTAAATAAATTTAATTTTATTATTATATTTATTTTTTATTTCTTGTGAATGTAGGTTTTTCACCGAAAATCAAGCTCTTTATTTTTCACATGTGGAAAAATAGCAGATTATCAAAAGAAAAAATTGAAAAATATAAGTGCACTAGATATTGAAGTCCTTGATCCAACAAAAAAAATAAAATTGAATTTCAATACATACAAAAAATGTTATGTTGTATACAGTCTGCCTATGTTTGAATTGTAAGTGGTTTGACTTTGAAACTTGATTAAGGAAAAAATATTCAATAAAACACTATGAAACTAAATGAAAGTGCTAGATATCATAGCTACAAATCTAAATTTAAAAAATTAGAATTTTATCCTTCATGGAAAAAAATTATGTTGTATACGGTGAGCATCACTCCTTAAAACTGGTGTTTACTGAAAAAAAAAGTTTTTGAAGAAGATGGAAAAATAAGTGCAATTTGATTCCAAAAATTTTCAAAAAAATATATTTAGAATCTGTAGACAAAATTTCAGAAATCACTATTTTGCATCATCTTCAAATTCCTCATGGTTTAGCTGCTATAGGTGCCCGAAAGTCAAGATTTAGTTAGAAAAAATATTGGTTCAATGTCTAATTTGGCCAAAAATTGTAAACCAATATTGTGGGATCACCTATCAGTATAGTTATTTCCTTCTCTATAGATATGGGAGATAGAGACACCCACCATAGAAGAGAGCACTATTTTAGAGTCCATAATAAAGCTACTAATATTCCAAGGGGTCTCAAACAAGGAATTTTAGACAATCCACAATCATTTTTGAATAACCCTCGGTCATGACACAGTCAAAACCCAGATCTTTTGGCCTCTTAATTCCTCTCTAGGAAGCCACAACTTTTTCTTTAACACTGGTATCTATACTTATACATTTCGCATAGGCATCAATACATTCTCCATTGTGATCTCTTATCAGACCACTACTCACCATCATACAAGGATTTCCTTTAGAACATCCATTGAAATTTAGTTTGACCCATTCCTCCCGGGGTGCAATGCCCTGTCTATACAGTACTAATAAATTGCAATTAAATAACCAAAATTAAGGAACAATTTGAATAAAATAATTTAAATGAAGATAAACAATTTTCACTTAATCAAGAATTTCCTAAAAGATATGGAAACAAAAGAGTTATGTTGAATGATTATTCAAAGATTTATTTTAGAAGTTAGATTCATATCCATATTAATTCAATAATTGATTTAATAATAATGTTACCAAAACCATGCTTAAGTTGACTATTGACATACAAATTTCATAAAATAAAATTTATCATAGAAAAGTGCTATAGTGAAATGTGGTTGGACGATTAGGTCTCACTCTGTAACTACCTATTCAAAAAAGGGGACATGAAAAATGTCAATTAGGAAAAAAAAATGTCTCTTTTTTTCCTATGTTTGTGCAGTACATAAGTTCAATTGGTAGGCCATTTAGCAAATGTTTCTTTTTCTACATCTAAGGTCGAAATGGAGAAGTAATGACTTAAAGTCAACTATGCATCCACTTACATGGATCCATACATGATTAAAAAAAGACTTTTGATTGAAGAAGATAATTAGGCTCCATCACCAACATGCTCATGTTATTTTTTCAATAGGGAGAGAGCGAGAGATAGGGAGAGAAAGGGATAAAAAGAGAGAGATATAGAGGAGGGAAGAGTGAGAGAGAGAGGGGGTAAATAGATAAAGATAAGGGGGTGAGATAGAGAGGAAGATAGAAATGGAGATGGAGATGGAGACGAATGATGAGAGGGAGAGCTAAGGATATAAAGGAGAGAGATAGATAGAGGTAGAAAAGATAAATATATAGAAATGGAGAGAGAGGGAGAGATAGAAAGATGAAGATGAAGATAGGAAGTGATATATGGAGAGAGGTAGAGAGAGGGATAGATATAGGGTAGATAGAGATGGAGGGATAACATGATAGAGATAAGAGGGAGATATAGAAAAAAATTCACATGGACATCACATGTGCTCAACCAATGAGACCATAAATACAAATTAGAACCACAAAGGAATCTTTGACCCATAACTCCTTGATGGATTGCATCCTTAAATATAGTACTCTATTTTGAACTCCAGTGACTCATCTGGGACCCATATGTTATGACAAGATTCTCCACTTCTTCCTCTAGCACTTAGGAAGGGGGAAATCCATTAAATGAATCAAATGTCACATATTATTGCCACCACTGTACGCCATATTCCTTATGAATTCATATTAAAATTAATGTCAAGGTTTCAAAAAATGGCGTAATTAAACAATATGGATTATGGAAACTAGATATCTCTAAAAATATTATTTCTAAACAAAATTATAAGAAACATACTTTCAAATTATAATTACTATACAAGATTATGTATTCTTTATTAATATTACTTTAATTAATAAATTAAATAACAATAAATAGTAATAATGGGCATAGTTAATATGAAATTTGCACTTTTAATAATTATTAAAATGTTAATCTATTGTCATGTTCCACCATGTTATATTTGGAAAATGTGGAATTCTTGTAATGTATATAGTGATGTCCGTTTGTTCTTCCTGTATTGATGTATCTATCATTCTATAGGAAAAAAATCACCATAGTATTGATTAATCATTGATAACCTTGTAATTTAAATAGTTTATCATCATGTGAATAAGGGCACATTACCTTGACCAAATGTTGGGTTAGTGTAACTAATTTTTGAGGGCTTCCAAGAGGAAACATAATATTAGGGGGGGGAGTGTGAAGTTCACTCCCTTATCTCTTCTACTCATCTTATTTTAATGGTCTTATTTGTGCAGAAGGCTCATGGATGTATAGTTTTCCATTGTTTTGATCATAGATGGTGTAGACACTAATATTATATTTAGACTAATAGTTGACTACTAGTTGATAACATGAATTGGTATCATCAAAGGTAGGTTAGAAAACAATAGGAGATTTTGGAATTTGTTTAGGTCATGTTGTTCAAAGTGTTCATGTGTATATGGGTGGGCACAACATAAGTCATAAATTCCTTTCTAGCTAATCAAGCCTTAGACACACTAAGCCATAAATGCAAGTGTCCTTAATGTTGATGTGATAATATAAGCTTGATGCAAGAATGCAAATCACAATACTTTTTAATATGATCTTCCAATTAAACTTTTTAATTCATTACTAATGACCTAGGAATGTCCTTGAATACAAGATAGTAGATTCTCAACTTGTGTTCTTCATTGGGAAATCCAATGGGTAACAATTAAAATTCAAAATGATTGATCTCATGAGCAATAAACTATCATTTAAAAAAGAGAGAACTATATTGTGGCATTGTTTGATCAAAAGGGCATGGTCATAGGTATAATATAGAGAAAAATATTTTCACCAAATTAAGAAAAAAAAGATAATCCAATCTCACCTAATACTATATTTTTCTATTTTATTGAAATGAGAGAACAACCACTTAAAATAATTAAATTAAATGTTGAGTAAAGTAGAAAAAATGCATTTTTCATCATGATGCCATGTTTTCCTACTTGATTGAAACATAAAACATAAAGCAATCCATTCCCCTAAATATAATATTATAAACATGAAATGTTTGTTTGATCAAACTAAAAAACAAAAACAAAAGGAAAGAATCTAGCTAGCATTACCCACTTTATTAAAGACAATGCACTCACCTAAAGATATAGGCAATCTAATCAATAGGCTAATCAATGTAAACTGATTGTGCATCATTCCAAACAAGCGATTATTTGAGCAATGTTATTGCATCATCACATAGTCTACCTTCCTCTTTATCTTCTACCTTTCAGTGTGCTTTTGTGACTTTTTAACTTCTCGACAAAACAACAATCGATGTGTGTTTCCCTCCAACCTTGGGCACCCTACTCAAGACCTTTCACATTCCCAATGTTGATTTATAGGAGGGATATTTTTTTTCATAGTGATGTGTAACCTCCACCAACATTAAATTACCTCATGAAAATATAATTACAATATGTCAATATTTAATTAATTTCACTCATGTCCCCTAAGACATTTTCCAAGAAACATGGAGACATGTAAATGACATAGGTTCCTAGGTTAATGTCACCTAACCTAACATATGTGTGTCTATATACTATAATATCATAAATAGTCACCCCTAACAATTTCACATTAGGTTTAGCTCCTCCTATGTGCTTGTCCAGACCTAATTATGCTCTTTAATTTCCTATTTTGTGGTCGTTTTTGAGAAATCAAAAATTAAATTGTGAATTATTATTTAATATTTATTTAATGACACTAAAATCCACAAAATATTTCTAGACTAGGGCACCACCACCATTTTCTAGCCTATTTTGGCCCAATTTAAAATGTTTTATCATCAAAACATTTAGATCTATAAATTTAAATTCATTTGTCAGATTTTGATAATTAATTTTGCGAGAAAATGAACAAATGCATATAAATACAAGTATTTTTCACCATTTTAACTCCTAGAAATTTGGGATTACAATTGAGCATCCTAAAAGTAGTCAAGAGTAGAATACATAGAGTTTATAACACTTATTATCAGTCAAGATTCATATTTGCAATGCATCATGTTTATATGTGAATTTGTTCATATTTTATGTTCATTTGTTTTGTGAGTACTAGCACTTGCAAGACCTTCAATCAAGAAACCAATTATCCTTGCAAGAATTCATTACAATGACTTCATTGAATCAATGAAAGAAGATCTAAATGGTAAGTTATAACACTTCATTTATCAGTTTTTTTAATCGATTTTCCTCTACCTAACCAAGGGTAATAAATATTTACATCATCATAGTTGTTGTGAAGGTGGAAACGCCAAAACATGGTTTGACTTAGGCAAGCCCCTATATGAAATAATGCTTTCTCCCTTATCTTGTGTCTAGGTGGAAAATATAAAGTGGATTTGGGAGAATATTGTAGACCTAAATTTTTAAAGATCAAGAATTCAAGCCTCCTACATCAATGAATTAGCAAAAGTGGAATTGATCATCAAGAGACAAATTTATGAACCTAAGTCAAGAAAGGAAGAACCTATAGACTATGGTTGTCTAAGATATGTTTACTGATTCTTTAGATCTACACCCTCTGGTCTAGTGTGCCACAACCCCTATCCAACCAATTTGCATCCTAATTTTTATTCCAAGTTCCTCTATCTTTTCACTTTTAATTTTGTAATTCATTTATGTGTTTTAGTTTTGCATTTCTCTATATTTACATTAATTTGTTGTAGCTTCATAGTTGACCTAAGTATACATTTGCATAATCAAACTAAATTAACTAAGTTTGTTGTGTCTTCATTGTGTATGCTTCATGTTTGTCATATTACATTACACCTTATGTGTGTGTGTGTGTGTGTTCTTTTTTCTTTACATTATTGTTCCATAGGATCTTTACCCTAGGGGCTAGTGCATCCTTTAGGTTTGGTGTCATCCTACCTCTCCAATGTTTGGATAAAAGAACCCTTCTTGGCATATCCTTACTTCAGTGTGAGCATGAGTATAAGTTCAAACTCTCACTAAAGTGAGATAAATGTAGCATCATAAATTATCACCCCTGACAATTTCACATTGGTTTTAGCTCCCCCCTATGTGAATGGACCTAAGTATGCTCTTAATTTTCCCATTTTGTGGTTGTTTTTGAGAAATAAAAATTAAATTAAGAATTATTATTTAATATTTATTTAATGATAATAAAAGACCAAAATAGGTCTATACTAGGGCACCACTACCCTTCTCCAGCCTTTTTTGGCCCAATTTAAAATAATTTATTATTGTCATTTTTTATATTTATAAATTTAAATTCATTTGTCGACTCAATCGAACACAACCCCCCTGGGGTGGGTGGGAGAGGTTGGGATGGAATTCTACTTCGGCTATCCGAATGGGGGAGAATCTACCTAAGGATAGGTGAGAGGCAATAGAAGTAGAAACATTTCCTAAAATTCCCTCTCACCCTAAGGCTGATAGGTCGTTGGCGTCTTGGGCCCCTGCTATTCTAAGCTAGTTCGAAACTATAGGCCTAGTTTCATCAACTTCAAAGCTAGATGATAACATATGGATGATATACCCCACCTTTGAATAGTCCTCCCAGACCTTATATGATAGAGGGCTAGATGACTTCCAAGAGAGCATTCCCTATCTACCCTAAGGAATATATGGTTGGTGGGGTTGGGTAGGTGTGGGTTGGAGGCCAACAACTATCCTTCTACCTAGCCCCCTTCGATAATATTATTGCCTCGGGAACTCTATTTAGATGAGGGAAAACCTATATTGTGAGCGAGTGGGGGCTTGCCCCACTATTCTATAGGGGCATGAATTTCTTTGGAGGGATGTCAAGAAAGATGAAGAAAATACTTTGGGGGTATAAGCATGAGAGGGGATTGGAAAATTTCTTTAGGCCATTTTTCTCCTATTGAACTAAAGGATGACACCATTCAATTTGCCACTCTTCAAATAAGGGGAGGGGAATGGAGGATAGGTGAGAATAAGGACTGCCATACTTTTGAGTTTCCCCCACCTAGTTATAATACTGAACATTATCAATTTTTCACAAAGCTCAAATTGACAGAGTTGATCTTATACAAGTTCATTTTTAAAGGTGAAATTTTTCATTTTGTTTCTCTAGATATTTTAACCGTTGCAAACATTTGAGGTTAGTTTTAAGAAATGCAATGTGTTTTTAGTTGCTTCATATCATTTACAGCATTAAGTATTGCATTAAAAGATAAAAGAAGTTCTTTCATTTTGTTGTTCATTCACAATGTTCAATACATTGTTTGTAAGAAAATAAAATACATAATTGAAACAAGTATTTCACAAATGCTGATTTGTACTCATTGGAGTACAAAGGAGAATCAAGTGTCCCACACAAGCTGTGAGAGTAGATGGAACTATGAACCATAAAGAATATCCTATGATACTGAATATTGAAAGAAGAAAGAGCATGTAAGAAAGAACATAATCGGCATTTCCTAATGGTGTCTTCGAGCTACCTCCAAAGTTGATCCCTCCTTTCTATGTTCGTGCTCCAAGTGAACCTGCAAAAAATGGATGAAAGTTTTGGTAGAGATTGGACTATGAACATTCCTACATGGTCCATCCACAGTAATGTACGATATTGTCTATGATGCATTGAATCAACTAAGTAAGAATAAAAGGAGTGCAAGAGAATACCAAGGAGACAACATCATGAGAAACTTATGAATTTATGGTTTAATCTAACATTGTGTGTTTCTTGTGCAAGTATAGGAAAATCCATGTTGTTTATTTTTGAATATCATAAAGCATGTGGTGTAAAATGGGCTCCCACAAGGATTGAGACCTGACATGCTTTTCCTCAACATTCCACACAGGGGTTTTCAAAAAAGAAACAACTCAAAGTTGCTCAAAGAGATATGCATCTGAAGGAGTGCATCAAGTGATATGAAGACTCAAGCAAGTGATCACCTAGGAAAATCAAGTCTGAAAATGAAAATAAATGAAAATCATAGGTGATCCATTGCTCAAGTGAACTGACATCAAGTGCATCATCACATAATGTGATAGTGAACAAGCATACATAATGCCTTTTTTACAACTCAAGCAATGATAACTGAAGCAAATGAAGAAACTTCTAATCATCAACATCAAGTACTCTTATATTTCAAAATATTCTATGCAATGATAGCTTTCACATCATCATGTTGTTGTTACGAGATAAAAATTCATAAAGAGTACAAAAGAGAGGTTGACTCCATTAGTAATAGAGTGACAAGTGGCTGCAAATGAGCTATTGAAGCCAGAGAATGAATGCAAAGATGACATGATGGACTAAAAGGAAACACATTAAGTGTTGGGGCTGAATGAAATGTGGAACAACACATTTTGTGAAGGTAATTTGCAAAATGTGAGTTTGTTTCAATATTTTGGTGCCACAATTGTGAAGGGAACTTTATTGTAGAATTCTATGTTCTCAATAAAACATAAAATTAAGGTGGGAAAAATGAGAATGTGTGTATTTTCTGAAGAATTCAAGTGCATGAAATAAAATATCATAAGCATCAAAGTAACCTACAGAAATACCATTGAAGTTGAAAGAAAATGTTGTACAATGGCTGAAAGCAAAACATATTAAAGTAAAGTGCAAATGAAAATAAATTTCTCTATGACTCGATGCATCAAGTGTTGAAGTAAACAACATTATTCATGAAAGTAATTTGTAGAGCTTAAGTTTTTTTGGTACTTTGATTCCATGAATGTAATATTTTATGTTCTCATTAAGTATAAAGAAGTGATGGAATTATAAGAAATACAAGAGCAATACAAAATTGAGAGCTACAAAGTTTTTTTTGTTTCTACATGAGGTCAAGAAAATGGAGCCACATTAGTAAGCATATGCAATGAATCATTTTTCTTCTTAAAAGAGTGTGCTATAGGAGACTAGGGTTTTAAATGAAACACGTGCAAGATGCCTAGTTTGAGCCCTCAAGAAAGTTTCCACATTGACTTCATTAAAGTGCTTCAGATACATAAGGTAAAATATTTTGAGCTCATATAGAATGCAAGGAAACCCTAGTTCATGCTTCCATACCCACAACCTTGGAAGGAGAAAATTTCTTCATAAGTCAAAATACATGATCAGGGTTTTGATTCAAAATGAAAAACAAGGAGAAACAACAAGGGTTTGAGTCCCAGTAATAGAGAAGCTTTCAAGAAATGGTGGAATCAAAGCTATAGGCCTACGACCATCAAGGGTTTTGGAAACCTAGGTGAATGGAAAGCATTTATCTAAAATGTTTTCATTCAACATCTAAATCATTCCATTTCATAGGACGAAAACAAAAGAGGATTGTGTTCTATAGAAAGTAAAGATTATATATGGTGATGGTCACAACCTGTACATGGCCAAATTCAAAAAATCCACAACCATCCATGATTTTTGTAAGAAGCTTGAAATAAGCTTTATTTAAGAGGAAAAATGCATTGAAATGTAAATAGGAAAGCTTACCTTTGATATTTTTGTGGATGAGCTCAAAAAATCCCATGGCCGAGCCTTCATAAATTCCCAACAAAGTCTCTCATAGTGGCCATGAGGAGTGGTAGAGAAAGGAATCGACATAGTAAAGCACAAAATACACCAATATATAATGATAGCCACGACCTAAAGTCCATTTTTTCTCATCATGTGGAGTTAAAGAATGAATCAAAATGCAAGAAAGATCATTTACCATCGAATGGAGAGGAGAATCGATAAAGATGACATACAAAATTGGTCAAGAATCAAGCTCCAAGGCTCAAACCCTAGTCTCCCATGGCAACGCCCAACAGAGTTCTTTTCTCTCTAACTTGGCTAATTCAAATGATGAGAAAAATTAGGGCTTGATGAATGTTTTGTGTTATGGGTTTTCCCTATGCCTTGGCCAATGTGATTTTAATCACATTTATTTTAATTTTCAAATTCCATGCTAATACCTTATGATGCCTAAGCTGAAACCCTTAGCCTTTGGCTTTTATTTTTTCCTGGATTTTTATAGAAAATCAAATCAAAACCATGCACATTGATCGATCATTAGGGTTTCCCCTTTGCAATGCCGTAGAAAATTTTCATGCCAACTGCCTTGGAAGATCAAAATAATGAATTTAGGCCTCTTATTTTTTCCTTAGTTAAGTGATAAAATAATGAATTTAGGCCTTTTATTTTTTCCTAAGTTAAGGGCCTATATTCCTTTTATGATTTTTTATATAAAAAGCAAATGTATATGAAAGTATTGTATGATGTTTTAGTTTTTGCAAAAATTGATGCAAAAATCGAAATGATTGGAGATAGGAAAGAGAAAAATTAGAGCATCTGGAAGTGAATTGTAAAAAAATCTGATGTAACCAGAGAGACTTTCTATTTTTCTTTGTAAAATTGCACGTTTGTAAAACATTAATTAAGAAATATTTTTATAAATTTCTTAACTAAATGTTATCTAAATGTAGTTAAGTGATGCACTTGAGTGAGAACAAGAGCTTCTATTTTGAGTTTCAATTTCTGGGTGGATTTGGAAAAGAGGTGGCAGTTTGAACTTTCTATTTTCAGTTTCTAGCTGTTTGCACCTATTTTTGAGAGCTTTTTGGATAGACCCTTTTGGAGATGAGAAGTTTCCATAATTTTGGATGCTTTTGGAGTTGTTTAGGAGGAGGATTTTCAAGACTTTTGGAGGAGCTCGAAAATATAGAATGAGTTGCTTTTTGGGCCTAATTTTTATATTTTGGCACTATGGAGGTCACTTGATGCCTATAAGTTGGAGAAATTTTCAATTTTTCAGGGTTCATATTTTAGTTTCTTGCTCTCTTATGCATTGCAAAGAGTTTTGTAAACTTCTTGAATCAGAGTTTGATGTCTTGCTCCTTCATTTGAAATAAAAGCACTAGAGTTCTCCTTTCTCTTTTCCTGTCATGAGCTCATAGTGGTAATCTTATTTTGTTTGTGATTCAAAGTGATGGATCCTTCCTTTTCTTATTATTGTGAGTTATATTCAGTAGTGAAAAATAGTTTAGGTTGCATATTGTATTCATTTTTTAAGAATCTTTATGCAAAACACTAATGAACTAGCTGTTCTAAAGTGGATTATGAGAGAAAATTTCTTTGAGAGAGGTGTTGTGAGTCAAGTTTGATCAAAATATCAGATATCTAGTTGATCATTATTAGTTGTAGGTTTTGTTTTTTTCCTTCTTTATGCTCCCTTTGCCTCAGAAATTTCATAGTTTAGGTGATTAGCTAGAAGAAACCAGCCCAATCTAGAGATTCACTCCCACCAATTGATTGACCCACAAATTAGGGAGAATTTCCATGTTGCAACAAGATACCCAAGCCTCGATTGATTGAGAGTGCAATCCCGGTTACCAAAAAATACATATATAGGTAAGACTCATGCTCCTATTGATGGAAAAAATATTAGGAAGAGCTATCAATTAAATCAACCCAATCGAGTGAATAAGAGATCTTTCCACTGGCAAGCATCATTCTTTTTCTCGAGTGTGGTACATGTAGCATCCTGGATATTTTAAGTGCATAGTCTAGGTCTAGGGTCAGTTGATACAAAATAGTATGCTAGTCAAGTTAGCTCAAATCCATGGGCCCTATCCATAGTAAAGCATATATTGATCATTCTTGAAGATCCCACCATTAAATACATAATAGTTGACTAGGTCCTATGCATACCCAACATCTCAATCATAATAGTTGACGACATGACACCTTTCTATAGCAATGGGGCCCCTACAAGTCTATATATATGGGCTCAAGGTAGGGCCAAGGTGGGGGCACCCTACTCTATAATGGCACACTCATACACTATAGTTCCTTTTGTAGGGGTGGGATCCTGAGGTGATGGATTGGAGTAAATGCTATAGTGAGTGATCCCACAATATAGTGATCGGTAGTGGGAGGAAACTTATAGTGGTGTGTGCTTCATAATCAAGTCATCCACCACCCTTTAGTTATAGATTGTCCCCCGCACCTTGATAGCCTAATCTATTAATTTTATGAGAAAAAAAATAAATGCATATAAATACAAATCCTTTTCACCATTTGAATTCTTATAAATTTGGAATTATAATTAAGCATCCTAAAAGTAGTCAAGAGTAGAATAAGAAAAGTTTACAACACTTATTATCAATCAAGATTCATATTTTCAATGCATCAAGTTTATATGTGATTTTATTCATATTTTATGTTCATTTTTTGGTGAGTACTAACACTTTTAGGACCTTCAATCAAGAAACCAATTATCCTTGCATGAGATGAATACAATGACTTCAATCCATCAAGGAAATAAGATCTAAGTGGTAAGTTACAACACTTGTCATTTATCACTTTTTTTAACCATTTTCCTCTTCCCAACCGAGGGTAAGCACTCTTTACATCATCATATCCATTATGGAGGTGGAAACACCAAAAATAGGTTTGACTTAAGAAATCCCCTATATGGTACAACTCTTTCTCCCTTATTGTCTATGTATGTGGAAAATCTAAAGTAGATCTAGGAGAATATAAAAGACCCAATTTAAAGATAAAGCATTCAAGCTTCATATATCAATAAATTAGGGAAAGTGGAATTAACAACCAATTCAAAAAATTTCAAAGTTGAGTTTAGAAAGGAAGAACATACAAACTATGAGAATATAAGATTTTTTTACTAATTATTGAGATCTACACTCTCTGACCTATAGGATTCCACCACCCTTGTCTAGCTAATTTGGGTCCTAATTTATATGTCAAGTTCTTCTATCTCTACACTCTATTGTTTTATAATTCATTTTTGTGTTTCAATTTTGAATTTCTCTATATTTTCATCACTTTGTTATAGCTTCATAGTTGACCTAGGTATTTTTTTGCATAATAAAATTAAGTTAACTCCTAATCAATCAAATCAATATCAATTCTCCCCAATTAAGAACCAAGACCTTGATCCACCATTATGGCTCTTCCATTGAGGTCAGTAGCCAAGTGGGTGTATGTGATCAATTGGTTCCTCTCTAATGTAATGTTACAAGAAAGTATGATTTAGACCCTAGATCCCTTTTTTCCACATCACATATGTATGTGTGTGTATGTATGTATATATAAATATATCTATGTCTGTATGTATATATATGTACATATATGTATGTATATGTTTATATATGCATGTCTTTATATGTATGTATATATGTTTATGTATATGTGTGTATTTATATATGTATGTATGTATATACATATTTATGTATGTAGATAAAATACACCTAGAATCAACTAAGCAACTAAGCATTCAACCTAATTAACCCATGTTCCCAATGTAATTCTTGAAATGCTAACTAAGAATCCATTAAAACTATGAAACATCATGAAATTGATCAAGGAAACCTAATTAAGCACTCAAACCTCATCCCATTGAGGGATTATTAATGAATTTATCTACAAGGATTAACTTTTTCCTAACCCCATTGATACAAAGCTTTAATTTGATATATTAATGAAGATTCAACCACAAAATTGCTCACAAATGATGAAAATGGATATACCAAGCACAAACGTATGAAATATGAACAAATCTTCACTTGATAAACTATGGGATGGACACATTCACACCTCAAAAAATCATTCAATATCCACAACATCAACCACATCCTCAAAATCCTTACCGAAATCAACTACATCAAGGATTTCATAATCAACATCAAAATCAAAATCTACAACATTAAAATTCCCTAAATTCACTTACCAAAATAGTTCATACACTTCTCCAACAAACATATCAATCTCCAATCAATACATTCCTCATCAAAATCATCAAAAAAATTATTTTGATCAACAACAACATCAACCACATCTCCAACATCAAGACAAGGGATATCATGAAGCACGATATCAACAACAAGATCTATCCCTACAACAACAATATCAATCTCAACAATCACCACAAAAATCACAAATTTTAGAAAATAAAACCATCACCAAATGTAAATACACTCCTATAAGGGAGCTAATCGAATTGGTGTTAAACAATCTAGTTCATGCAAAACTCGTCACTCTTCCAAGAATAAGTGCTTAAAACTCTAACATTGACCTCTCATGGAATAAGGACAAATATTATTATGATTATCATAGAGCAAAAGGTTATGAAACATCAAGTTGCATTCAACTCAAAAATATCATCCAAGACCTTATTGATCAAGGAGAAATAATTGTTGAAGACAATGATCAAGATTTAACCATCAATGATCACATTGAATATGTATCCTCATCCAATGAGAAAGTCAACATACATCAAGAGTAATTTCACAAACATGATCAAATCCCTCACCAAAATATAACAATTATCCATTTCAAGAAATCTTAACATCATTTGATCTCATAGTTGAAAATATTGACAAGATCTCTACCTCAATTATTGAGGATAACACCCAAGATCCATCTACCAATGATCATGTTGATAATTTATCTACATCACCCAATGAGCTAGATGACATACCTCAAGAATTTATTCTAAAGCATGATCGACATCTTTCACCAAAGTCTATAAATGGTCATTTCCAACACATATTGACATCATTCAACCTCATGGTTACCAATATTGAAGAAATCCCTAATTCAACATTTGATCCAGATTCAATTAAAGATCAAGATTATCCTAAACAAATACCCATGCATAATGAAGATATTCAAGAACCCTTTGCAAATAATCCATCCTTTGAAGTTGACCCATGTCAAAAAATTGATCCAAAGCATATCAAAATAAATTATAAAATCAATCAAGATCAAGGATCTGTGTCTTCTCGAGATCTAATAGGTCTATTCTAATCTAATACTAAAGATAACTCTAATAAAATACATGATCAAGGATACACATCTCCATGATACTATAATAGTTTAATGGGTATCTTCCTCTCCATACAAGATTTCACAAATAATTATCATATCCATATATCACCCACTCCTATATCTACTCATGAGATGCTTACTCCTAATGGACATGTAGATGATCTTCATCCAAAACAAGAGTCGCATAATCTTGAAATCATTACCAAGGAATGAGATTCTCTTACTTTTAACTTCATTTTCAATGAACAAGATTCTCCTACTCTTAACATCCTTACACATGATCAAGGCATATTAGAATCCGTAGACATATTAGAAATGGATCATGAAGAAGACTTCTACATGGATTGTGAATCAGAAACATCCTCTGAAGACATATGAAAATGGATCATGAGGAATAATTTTACATGGAATCTGAATCATCAACAAATCTTACAAAAACATTAAAATTGTGCACATCCCAAATTAAAATTGAAGATATTGAGTATGAGGATGTCGAGCATTATCAGAGCAAAGGACTATGTTTACAAGAAAGTGGAATTTCAAAATCAATATAGATGGTCAATAATTTTGAGTGGCAAGGTCTTGGTTTTACAACAATCGTAAAATCTAGGCTTTATAATGGTACCTCTATAATATTGGGGGAAACCTTATCTAGTCCAAACACCAGCATGGGGAGTATGAAGAGTTCTTGTGATAAAAACTCTACCGACACTCCAACTATTCATAACATGAATCATCATCTACACATCTTTCCACCCACTAATTGAGACCAAGCACAAGAAAAAGGTTTATATCAATGAAAAGAGAGAATTATTGAATAAAAAGAATCAAAAAAATCAAAATGGATACCCAATAAAAATAAATGCAATCATCCCTACCACACACCATTAGTCAAAGAAACTATGGGGAAAAATCAAAAAGGGAATTTTATCCATCAAAAATGTCCATCGATACAAAAGAAAGCTTTAGGAGTGACCTACAAGGTGTTGACAATGATTTTGGATTGCCCACATGGTGCTTTTCTCCTTCTAGGGTTTTTCACCTAAAAGGAGAAAGGGGAGGGGTCCAAAATGCAAATGTCAACACTCAAAGTTAATGTAAATGAGATGTATTATGTCTAATTATGTGTACTAATGTACTCATATGAAAATGAAATGATTTAATGATACAAAACCTAAGAAATGGAAAGTGTTGGACAACACAATGTGATATGTAAAAATTCCTAAAAATGCAAGTAAATGATGAAATAAAATAACAGAATCAGAGAGGTGCACCTAGAATTTGAAACTTGATACTGGGAGATTATGGAATCCTAAAAATTTGACTGAACATGTTGACTAGGACACTTACTCCAAGCTAGGCAACTTAGTCTCAGTTTCAGGAAAACTTGTCAAAATAGGAATCTACCAAATGGGTATCAAAAAATATAAAAACCACTTTTCACACCTAGAAGCAAGACTAATCTGCTAGTAGTGGCAACTTAGTCCACCTGTAGATTTTGGGAATCTTGAGACAAAATCTTGTAGCCTCAGGTCTGCACTTGCTTTTCTAAAAGGTGTCTACACTTGATTCTACAGAAAATGGAATAAAACGTGTCTCCAAGCTTGAATTAGGTTTATGTTGACTTGATTGACTTTGACCACTTTTCAACACCTATTTCTTTGACAAATCTACCTACAAAGTCTACAAACACACATGCAAAGGGGGGGAAATAGTTAAGGGTTAGAGTATAGGGATTTTCCTTGGTCAAATCCCACTTTGATAATCAAACCCTTGATAAAGAAATGAAATGGAAAGAGAATAATAAATAAACAACATGCAATGTCATGAACTTACCAAACCCTTGATGTGTAGATCTGAAGATATGCAATGAAGTGCTCCAATGGATGACTTGATTATGCCTAAATTTCTTGAATACTTGAGAATGATTAATTTGATTGCTTGAGTGAATGCTTGAATGAATAGGTGTTAAAATAAGAGGAAAAATCCTTATTTATACTTGTTCTTACTAAATTTCCCAAAATAACACATCACAGGCTGACCTCAAGGGTTAGAGGATAAAATCTTGCCAGAAAATTGAAATAATTTTGAGTTTTGTGCCAAAAAAGGACTAAGTTTCCCCTATTGGAAAATTAGTCCCACTGAGGAAAATTAAGTAGAAGTCGGGTATTATGGGGCATTAAATGTTTTCCAATGGGAATATCCTTAAAAACACACTTAAAAATGGTCAGAAACTATATTAAGGGGTCATTTAAACATGAGAAAGGGTTTAATTAGTGTTGACAAGTCTGAAATAGCATGAAAGTGGGTTACAACACTTTACAACACCTTGAAATAAGACTTGTGAAGTGATAAAAAGGAGATATTTAGGTGAATTATGATGAAAGGGTTCTAGAAAAGTGTGAAAGTGGGTTATAACACTTCACAACACCTTTACAAGACATCCTAGAAGTCTTAATGATTCACAAAGGTCCAAGACCTAATGTGAATGTGTTGACCACATTACAACAATAAATCTAGGAAAAATCAAGCCAAAGTCCACTAGAAAGACTCAATTGAGCATAAAATTGTCAACTATACATTTTTTTGGCAACACATTAAGCCCCCACTTTGGTGAGAGGATGAACCTACTTCAAACTCTTGCTAAAGTATCCCAACATGCACATCGAGAGGTATCCTAATGCACACAAATTGGTAAGATGAGACAACAATAATCAAGAGGGATGATCAAGCCCCCAAAATCACTATTCCATGGAAAACTAAACATAAGCACAAAGGAAAACACATGATGAAAAGGAATGAAAACTTCAATAATTTTTCTAGCTCGTTGTGGATTAGATCTAGGTTGTTTGTTTGAAACAAGAAATGTGTACTCACTCTGGGGAAATGGAACTTATGGTTGTCCGCCGGGTGAGAAGGCCCAAGTATACTCACTCTAGGGCCATGGAACTTTTGGTTGTCCGCAAGGTGAGAAATCCAAACATACTCACTTTGGGCCCACAAAACTTCTGGTTGTCTGCAAGGTGATAAATCCCAAAAGGTGGCTATGGGGAAAGTCATTCCATGGAATGGGATTCCCACTCAACCATATCAAAGTTATACCTCTGAATAAATTTAATAAGGCACCACAAAGACAATGTTGGTTCGTGCTTCATGAGACAAGCAAAGCTTTATATTCTTAGAACTCATAAACAAATGCAATGGTACCACAGGAATGCAAGCTATGTTATGCAAGGTGGCCATGTGAAATGCAAAATGCAACATGCAAAAATGTAAAATCTAAAGGGGTGTTCAAAGGTGTCTTGTTTTGTTCATGCGAGGTCTATAACTTAGGGAACATTGTGTTTTATGTCTCCAAGAAAGGACTGATCAAAGAATAGAATATTCACAACTTAGGGGATGTAGTGTGTCGCATCAGGCCACTAAGAGGAATGTAATATGCTAAGATAGATCACCCCTATTAAGGACATCACACCCACAAAGTGACAAACACATCATTTGAAGTAACAAGGTTGCACTAAGAACCAAAAAAAGAAAAATGCAAAATGAATAAAGCCAATGTATTCCCCCACTTTAAAGGAATTTCTACACACCATTCTATGAGAAATTAATTTAAAGTAGTGAATGAAAAATGCAAAAATAAAATCAAGTAGTGAGAGCCAACTTGGAAATCCCCTATGCCAAGTCATATGTTTCTGAGTAAGGCTACGTCATGTGAAAGAAAAGGAATAAAAGAAAGAGGGGTTGCCCCCAAAAGGAACACACCAAACACATAATGGATCTATGGATTTGGGATCAGTATGTTCATTGCTACAATGTTTTTATTAGAGAGCTCAGAACTGTCATCATTCCCCAAATACACATAGAACTGGAAGAATGACACAAAAAGAGAAAAAACAAAAGAAAAATAAGATCCATTTTGGGTCAACATGGAAGAGACATTCTCAACACCTTGCATCATCCCCAAAAGGAAAACACAAGCGAAAAGAAAATGAAAAAGATTTTGGTTCAACATGAAGGAGACATTGTGGTCTCAATACCTTTCATCATCCCCAAAAGGAAAACACAAAACAAAGGAAAAAGGACATTTTGGGTTGTGATATTTGCTAACTAGCCTACCAGGAATCTAATGACTGAAGGAAAGCAAAACAAGAAATATTAGGAGGAATAAACTATATTCCTCTCAAGAATGCAAAGCTATATTTAGCTTGAGAAGTTAGAATTACAAAGGAAATTTCTTGGTTATACAGGCCAAGGGGAGAGATGGATGCAACCAGATTATGACAAGTGTTGACATCCTATGAGGTGTGACAACTCATGTCATTAAAGGCTCAACTAGCTTATCCCTATGTAAAGTTAAGCTAGTGTGAAGAGGACTTTAGTGGAGAACTAGCTAAGAATGAACTAGTTAGATAAAGTAACTCTTTCACATTAACACCCCCCCTTAAGTGCAACTTAGGGAGAAGTATACAATGCAAAGATGAAAATATGGGTCCTAGCTACTAGGCCTAATGAGGTACCCATGTACATAATAACCTCTCAATGATAAAGAAGGAGAAAACCCAGTGGGAAAAAACTCCTTCCCATGAGAGGGTGAATGAAGAAGGTCTAAGTGACCCCCCTAGAAGAGATGTGCCTCACACCGAAGAGAGACTAAAGATGAACATACATTCTCTCAGTGAAGGGTTTGGTGAATATATCTACAACTTGATCTGTTGTAGGACAGTATCGCAAATCAAAGACCAGCTCCTAAATATGCTCTCGAAGAAAATACATATGGATCTCGATGTGTTTGGTTCATTGATGATGCACCGGGTTCCTCAAGATTTGGATGGCGCTTTGGTTGTCACAATAGATGACTAATGGATTTTGAAAGGTGATTCCAAGTTCAGTGAGGATATTCTGAAGCCAAATAGCCTCAGTGGCAGCATTGACAGTCCCCCGATACTTAGCCTCAATTGAAGAAAGAGAAATGGCATGTTGCTTCTTGCTCTGCCAATAAATGAGGCCAAAACCATAGTGAAAATTGTAGCCAGATGTGGACTTGCGATCATCAATATCACCAGCCCAATCAGAATCTTTGTATCCCAGTAAGTCTGAACTTCTGCTTGCTTCATTGTGAATCGCATATTGATGAGTGCCCTGGATGTAGTGCAAGATGCATTTGGAAGCTTTTCAATGAAGCTCATGTGGTTCCGTCATGAAGTGCGTAACAATGCCAACTACAAAGGAAATGTCAGGACAAGTATGAGTCAAGTAGAAGAGGCTACCAACAAGTTGACAATATAAAGTAGCATCAACGAGTGGTGTGGAACATTTTTCCTCAAGATTAACTCCTAATAGAAAGGGAGTCAGTGCAAGCTTACAATCAACCATATGAAAATGTGACAAAAGATCAAGAGCATACTTGGGCTATGCCAGTGAGATCCTGAAAGAGGTCTGAGTGATCTTGATCCTGAGAAAATAGTGCAAGACCCAAGTCAGTCATGGAAAATTTTTCATGCAAAGCATTCTTCACAGTTGTGATGATGGATGAAGTGCTTCCAGTGACAATCAAGTCATCAACATAGAGAGCCAAGAAGAGAAGAGCTTCCTCTTGGCACAAGATGTAGACATTTAGATCAAAGTGACATCTAGAGAATCCAATGGAGAGAATAAAGCATTATATTTTGGCATACCAAGCTCATGGAGCTTGTTTGAGGCCATAGAGAGACTTCCTTAGTTTATAAACCAATGAAGAATCTTGAATGAATCCTTGTGGCTGCTCCATGTAAAGTTCTTCATGTAGATATTCATGAAGAAATGCATTCTTCACATCCATTTGATGTACAACCCAAACATGTGTTGTAGAAATAGAAAGTAGCAAGTGAATGGAGTTCATTTTGGAAACAAGGGAAAAGGTCTCAGTGTAGTCAATACCTAGTACTTTAGAGAAACCTTTGGCCACAAGTCATGCTTTATACTTGTCAACTGAACCATCCGCTGTAAATTTGGTTCGATAGATCCACTTACACTGAACCAGTTTTCTTCCCTTAGGAAGTGGAACAAGATCCCATGTTTTGTTCCTCATTAAATAATTGTACTCTTCCTCCATTGTGGCATCCCACTCAGAAATACTAGATGCTTCATGAAATGTTTGTGGATCTGAAGTTGTGGTGATGTAGGAATGTGGAATCTCTTGATGTTTTGATCAAGTCCTCCTTGTATTTGAAGGATCCCCAACAAGATCGCCTCCAGACTCAAGTATTTGGTGAGCCCAACAAGGCATGGTAGGGGATGGAGGAGGAGATTCCAAACTCTCTGAAGAGGAAGATGAAATATCATGATCAACTTGATGACTAGAGGAACCTTGAGGAAAATCCTCAGTGTCAGAATCCTCTAAATCCACTGTGGAGGAAGGAAGAGTAGAGGAGGAGCTTGAAAAGATTTCCTCAAATTGCACACTATGGTCAATGAAGAGCTCATTTGTTTTAGGATCTAATAGCCGATATCCTTTGACACTGTAGACATAGAAAATATACAGATTGATATTGCACACTCAATCTTAATCTACTAACATTGCCTCATCCTGAATTATCCCTCTATCTAACCATTTAATCAAATAGCCTTATTTGATTAAAGTCATCATAATTCTCCTTTTAATTAAATAAATCCCTAAATTTAATTAAATCATTGTCTCTGTGTAATTAGCTAGGTCATTTCATCTTCCTATCTTTATTTAGTTAAATAATCCATATTATTTGATTAAATCTCTAAATTTCATCTAATTAAATTAAATAAATCAAACATTTATCTGATTTAATCTAACATCACCCCCTTTGGTTAAATAAATCAAAATATTTATTTAACTAGGTCTTAATCATTTTCATCTCTTTTTGATTTATTTCAACCCACAAATCTAAATCAAATAGTCAAATAACCTAATCTCCTCTTAAATTAATCAAATCCTGATTAATTTAATCTTAATCACTCAAATCCTCTATATTTTGCAACTTGCACATGAAAATCAATTTAATTGATTTATAAATCATCTATTTTCATTCAAAAAAGGCATCAAAGATGGAATATTCCTCAAATTTGAAATCTCCCCCCAAAAGGACTTGTCCCTTCCAAAAAAGCATTTAAAATATCTTACATGCCCTTTTCTTGAGCCATGTGCATTTTCTTCACCTTTCACCTCATCCTTCAAGCCATATTTTGAATTTGAATCTCCCCCCTCTTTGCACATTCTTCAAAACCTGCACATCCTCCATCCACTCATAAGTTGACAAGTGGCACTTGGTCATTGGCTAATTCTTAGTCCCACATTTCTCTATTTTGGACATTCATCCATCTTCTCATTCTATAAATAAGAGGCCAATCCCCTCATTTCATCATCCACAATTTATGCAAAGTTATTATACTCAAATCTTTAGCCATTTTCATCAATACCATTGAGTTCTTAGCTAGGTTATGCAGGTTTTTAGCTTGAAGAACTCACCATTCTTCATCAAATTCGATCACTCTTCATCAACACATCAATCTTGCATCATAGGAATTGGTAAAGGGCCAATTTTCACATCAAATTGGCACCAATTCCCCCATGGGATCATGAGTTTGCTAGCTTCATTAGGATTCAATCTCTATTTTATTGTTTTCTTGTTGTGTTCTTCATATCTTTTCCTCATTTAAGCTTTGTAAATGGACTTCATGGGCAATTCTTATTATTTCTTGCATTTTATATTCTAAGGTTTTTGTTCATGTTGTTTTGCAGGTACTAGGATTAGGGTTCACACAGACACCATCAGGGTAACCAACAAAGATTCAAGGTTGACTATGGGGTTCCAAGGCCTTACGCTTCTCTGAAGGAATATGTGCCCAGGCTGGGGAGCCAAAAACTCTAAAGTGCCCCACAATAGGTTTCCTACCACACCAAGCTTTGAAGGGAGTGATGCCCTTTAATTCCTTATGTGGAACTCTATTTTGGATGTGATTAGCACAGCTGATAGCTTCAACCTAATATGTAGGTGCAAGGGAGTGAGTGTGGATCATGCAACTTGCCATCTCTTTTAGGGACCTATTTTTCCTCTCAGCTCACCATTTTGTTGTGGTGTGTAGGCAACAGTATGTTGAAGATCAATCCATTCAAGAGTATAGAATTGCTCAAATCGGTGGTTCACATATTCTCTGCCATTATTAGTGTGGAGAATTTTGACACACTTCCCATATTATTTCTCAACATGAGTCGTAAGCTCTTGAAACCTATCAAATACTTCTCCTTTGTTCGAAGAAAGTAGACCCATGTGTATCTAGAATATTCATCAATGAAGGTGAGAAAATAACAAGCCTTACTAAAAGATAATGATGGAAAAGGAGCCACCAAATCACTATGAACCAATTCAAGGACTTTTGAAGCCCTCCAAGCCTTCCCTTTGTCAAACTTCTCCTCAAGATGTTTTCCCAAGGCACAACCTGAACATACACCATTTGAAAAATTGACTTGAGGAAGACCTATGACCATATTCTATTTGCTGAGTTGCTAAAGATAGCAATATTTGAGATGGAAAAACCACTCATGCCATAGTTTGATCACAACATTTGAATGGGTGAGCAATGCAGTTGAATGTGAATCAGGTACAAAAGGAGAGAAAGCATATAGGCGAGACTCATGATTGGCCTTACCAACTACAAGGAGTGCATTATCTTCAAGATTCCTGATGCTGACAAAATCTAAAGTGAATTCACCTTTTCTACCATTCTGAGTGATTTGGTAGATGGAGAGAAGGTTGGCTAAAAAATCAGGAATGTAGAGGACATCCTCAAATTTTCCATTTCCAATATCAATTCAACCCTTCCCAATTACATCCACTAGAGAATAATCTCCAATGAAAATGTGGGGCACAGAACAAGGCTCCAGCAAATAAAACTTTTCTTTAGTAGAACCCATGTGATGTGATGCACCCAAGTCAAGAATCCACTCTTTTGAATAATTAGTAATAGAAACAAGTGCATGTTCTTTCCATTTACCTGATTTGGAAGGATTAGAGGATTGTTGAGCAACAGAAGAAGGAAAATTAATGTTATTTTTAAGAATATTCTTTAACTCATCGATTTGCTTCTTATCACAAGAATGTTCCTCATGACCAGGTTTTTTGCAATAGCTACAACTTGGCCTTTCCTTCTTTTAAAAATTCCCCTTTGAAGAGGAGGACTTGGAGTAAAATTTTGTTGTTGAAGATGATTTTGCTTGATCTCTTTCTGACATCTTCTTGAACTACTTTTGTTTGTTTTCAGGTTTCCTTGATTCTTTCAGACCCTTTGGTTGACCAACCATCAAAGCTTTTGAATGTGAAGGCTTGAGAAAACCCATTGAAAGAAGCTTACCTTGTTCTTGCATTAACATTTCAGAAAATGAAGCAAAAAAAGGTGTAGTGAATGTGGATCCCATTGTCAACCTATGAGTATGAAAGCTAGAAACAAAATTTGCAAATTCAGGTCCAAGTTTATTTAGAGTGTTATGGACAAGTCGAATGTCTTTCTTCTCTAAGCCACATGAATCACATTGTACTCTAAGGTCATTTAACTTTGTTACATAATCTTGGATGTTATCAAAAGACTTCGGATCAAGACCCATTAGTTCGTTATCAAAATTTTCCTTCAGAAGATAAGGGATTAAAGCCACTATGGTTAACAATAAATATGCCATTTTCATGTAAAAAAATTGAACATTTGTGTATGACTGAAGGAATAGCTTCCATCGAGCAAAGCCATGGATGGCCTAGCCACAAATGAAACTAATTTTATTGTGGAATGATAGAGAATGTAACATATAATTTCTTAGGTCCCATTTGTAATGGAAGAATGGGTATGTGCAGGATCATCATGGAAAAAATAGGCCCTTAAGTGGCAAAAAATTTAGAAAAATTAGAGTTAGGAATCTTGATGTAAAAATTGTAACAAGATATCTATATTATTTCAAAAATATGTAAGAATGGAATCTATAGAAAATTGAATGTAGTTTCTAAACTACTAGGATTTTATTTTTTTTAAATCTATTTGGTGAAAATTTGAAATTTCAATGCACTAGTACTTAAATTTCAAGGAAAAAATAAGTAGGTATATGTCTGACCACCTTAACCACAATAAAATAATAATATTTTTTATTATAATATTTTAGATAGAAGTAGAGGACTCATGTCCGAATGTGATGCATATTTTTTTTGTAATTTTTTTCCAAGTAAATAATTAATTATGATTTTCTTATTACAACTTTTAAAAAATATAAAAACTTGTATTTCTGACCACCTTAACTTGGTCAAAACTTCATGAAATTCAATTTTATTTTTAAATCCTATAGTATACGAAGCATAGAAAGTGATTCATTTTTTTAATTCAAAAAATATGATACCATTTGAAAGCCATAGATTTTTTTCAATCAGCCTATTATTTAGGACTTTAGCCTTAATTCAAATAGAAAATGAATAATAATTATTTATTAAATTCAAAGTAGAGCATAATTTATATTGGTGGAAAGCTGAGAATCTCATTTAAAAACCCTTTTCTTTTCATCAATTTTGGGTAAAAAAAAGTCGTTAGCTACATACCCATCATATCACCACTTTTTGGCCCATCATGATCCTACACATACCTGAATGATTGATCTAATCATAGGGCACACAAAACCATTATGCGTTTTAATCCATGCTCTTGGTTTGTCATAAACATCTTGATAAAGATCATGTAAGACCAAAAATTCCTCAGTGATCACATTCTCGCCATAGGCGGGATCTATGAGTATCCCATTTGTGGGCTTATCATAAATACGTCCAGATATGTAAAGAGGACCATTGGGAAGATTCAAAAGAATATCTTTAGAAGAGAAAGTAATATCAAGATTTTTCTTAGGTGGGCCCTTACGAGGGATGACGTCTATCACTCCTACCATTTCATCCATAGGATTAATAGAGGGTGTATCAGGATGTTCAATCTCTTTATGAACAATCATCACATCATTGTTTTGAGTTTCACTGGCTCTGACAAATGACACATTATGTTTAGGAATGGGATTGGCAAAAAATTTCAAATTCTGGTTGGGTGGGGCAATAGACGTATTTCCTTTTGTATTAACATTTGAAATGGATAAACGACCAGAATCGATGAGGTCTTGCACTATGTGTTTAAGACGCTTACATTGTTCTATGTCATGTCCATTTTGTCTATGATAATGGCAATAGGCATTGGGTTGGAAGGTTGTAGGCAAAGGTTTGGTTGTATCTAATGGTTTAACAAGAGGTAAAAAAATAATTTGTTGTTGTAAAAGTTGATTCATGGTGTTATGAAGGTTGTTTGGTAATGGTGTAAATTGCCATTTTTGATCTCCATAACTGTAAGATATCGTGGATTTGGGTAAAAGCAAGAAGTTGGGTACACGAAGAGAGGAAGTTTTGGCCAAAAAAAAAAAATGGATGAAACATGTACATGTTTTAAAAAAAAGCATACGCGTTATGGATTGGGTACCCGCGCCTAAATCAAAATGCGTATGCGTTCAACTTCGGGTATGTGAACTGAAAATGTGTATGCATTTTGAAATGCGAACACATTTTTTAAAGGTTTTTTTTTTTTAAATTAGCGACTGTGTTTTCATTTTCACTCATAGTTTTAGTCGCACCAGAGAAGAGGAGACAAGATCGTGTATGTGTTTCAAAGGGCCCGATTGAAGAAAATTTTCACTACCACCTCCTCCAGTTGACACAAGTGACCTCAACAACCTCTAGGCTGGTTGAATTTTTACTTTTTTTTCCTTTATATCTTTCGTTTTAGTTTTGTAATTGGTATTTAGATTTTTTTTTGTTTAGTTTGTTTTTGTTCAATATTTTATACTTTTTAAATTGCATTTAAAAAACCAAAAACATCAACAAAACAAAGAAAGTTAAATTGTAAATCAAAAACCATAAAAACTAAACCTAAATTGGACACATTTAACTTAGAAATCAAAACCCTAGAAACCCTAGGTTCCAAAACACACAGGTCCCTAAAAACTAATTTACCCAGGTTAATCCTTGGACCTAAACACTAAAACGTAAACCTAAAACCCTAATAGTTCATAGAATTTTAGAAATATCCAGGGAATGTTACCTAGATTCAAGGCAATTTTTATTAAGATTGAGATTGAGATTGAGGCTATGAATAATTCACATTAGGATTTTTCAGTTATTGCAACACTTCAATGACCAATTTATAAAACATCCTTGTCACATTGTGTAGTGTCATAAATTAGGGATCCTTGGAGGTTTCTTACATTTTTTATTTGACATAGATATGTTTTCATGTCATCAAATCTCTAAATCTAAACCCTAAACCCTAAAGCATTCATTTTTTTGTAGGACCTTAAAATGAAATTCCGTTGCCTTAGGCAACTCCACCAAATTTTATTCCCTTAAGTCATGGACCATTTTGTCTTAGGACCTTACTAGACATAGATCCCCTTAAGCCATATTATCACCCTAAATCGTAAATCGATGTCTTAAGGGGTCCTAATATGACATTTCTTAAGGGGATCAAAGAAGTTCTCAAATTTTGGTGAATAGAGCTCAAGCTCATCTTTGTTTATTTTGTACATTGCAATTAGGTCACTAGCATATATCTATGTGTCCCTTTGAATGTATTCTATTAATTTTTCATTCTTATCTTTAGTATTCTTTGAAAAAATGAATGTGATTATAAATTAATGTTAGTGTTAAACTTATAATTTCTTCTTAACTACTTTGTCCCACTATAGAGAACTTGTGTCTCTTATCATGAAATTTGAAAATTTAGATAAATCAATTTATGTCCTTGGATTTAATTAAATTTTATGCCATACTTGATTAATACATGTATTCACAATCGATATACCTTAGCTCTATAGATATACTCTAGTTGGGAAACAAGAGCTATCTCAATCAACTGTTCCACAAGAAAATTTTGCTCACTAACTTGCAAGTCCATTATTCCAAGGGCCACCCAAACTTCACCCTAAGTTCCCTAAACCCTAAACCCTGAACCCTAAACTCTAAAATCTAAACCCTAAACCCTAAAGCATTCATTTTGTCATAGGACCTTAAAATGAAATTTGGTTGCCTTAGGAAACTCCACCAAATTTTATTCCCTTAAGCCATGGACCATTTTTTCCTAGGACCTTACTACACATAGATCCCCTTAAGCCATCCTATCACCCTAAATCTTAAATTGATGTCTTAAGGGGTCTAATATGACATTTCTTAAGGGGATCAAAGAAGTTTTCAAATTTTGGTGAATAGAGCTCAAGCTCATCTATGTTTATTTTGTACATTACAATTAGGTCACTAACATTTATTTATGTGTCCCTTTGAATGTCTTCTATTAATTTTTCATTCTTATCTTTAGTATTCTTTGAAAACAATGAATGAGATTATAAATTTTAATGTTAGTGTTAAACTTATAATTTCTTCTTAACTTCTTTGTCTCACTATAGATAACTTGTGTCTCTTATCATGAAATTTGAAAATTTAGATAAATCAATTTATGTCATCGGATTTTTAAATTAAATTCTATGTCATACTTGATTAATACATGTATTCTTGTTTGATATACCTTAGCTCTATAGATATACTCTTGTTGGGAAACAACCACACCTATGAGTAAACTTCCCCTTGCCCCAAAAGATAAAGCTCTAGACCCATAAAAACTTAGAAGAATAAACTACTTATTGATGAATTAGTTAAATAATGATAGGCTTGATATTTATGAGCTCCATTGAGCACCCTTTTCTAACAATAATCCTAATATAAAATAGAATCAAGTATAATTTTGACTTAAATTAAACTACATGGTTTTCATCATTTACCCATTTTGACATTCACTCTTGAGTTATTCATAACCTAAATTAGCTTGGGGACCTTTCCTTCTCTTTTTCCACCTTTATATATGTAATAAAAGACACTCTAAACAACCCTTAACCTCCTATTTTAACACCCAACTTGAGAAATCAAAGTTATATATCTACATGTGTCTTATTTTTCATTATTTAGTCCTTTACCTTAATCCATGTGGTTTTATTTATTTTTAAATAAATCAATTAATGTATAGATCATCAAATTTGGCTATAGTTTAATTATCAAGTGATATCTAGCTAAAAATAAGTTTATAGGGCCTTCTTTTAGGGGATTCACTTAATAAACCAATGACATAGTGCATGCATTTGAATAGGGTTCTAATAAAACCCCCTAATTTCATTTCTACCCTTCATATTAACAACCACACATTGGACTCAATTTAATGTGTGTACATGCTATGAATTTTTAATGTTATGGATTTTTTAATGTTATAAATTGAATGGTCTTTAAATGAAATGTATTTTGAATTTTTTCCTGTTCAATCTGATTTTTAAATAACTTTCAAATTGTGCGCATTATTTAATTAGTTTGTTATATATTTTTTAATTATCTAACATGCAGTTGCCATTTAATTGCTCACATGGATCCAAAATTTAATATAGAGGATTTTATGCCCAATCCACAAATTCCTATAGATCCCATACATCCAAATCCACCACCAGAACAAAACCCCACACCTCCAGACTCTCCACCGCCTAACCCCCCACCCCCTATAGTAGATCAGGATCAATTAAGAGAGAGCATCCAAGAAAACCTTATTGTGATTCAAGGAAATATAGATCTGATAAAAAATGAGCCTAGAATCCCTCCCCATCTCGCATGGTTTGCATCTACGATGCAAACTATTGTCGATTTTGTTTGATCTATTGATGTAGACCTAGATAGGTTCCATCAATGGAGAGAAGAGAGGAGACAATTCTCTTCAGATGGATTATCCTATAAAGAAATCAATGACCTTAAAATTACCAAACAAGCCATGTGCCAATATTTCATTAACCCCCAAACAAACCAACCAATTCCGCCCACCAAAAAATGAATTTCAATTTTATGGTGTAGGTACCCACAGATTGCTGAATATTTTTGGGATAGATGGTGGATGGTGTTTGATAATCCACCACATGGAAACTATGAGGTGCCCCTTTACCTTTTGAGAAAGTTATGGGTTGACTTTGAGTTGGATAAAAAACCCAACTATTTTGATATGAGGTCATTTTAGGGAGTTGGGTGTGGCATGCCCCAACATAGACTAGGAGCATGTGTCGATCCTCAGCGATGTGCTCCGATTGCTCCTATTGTTCCTCCTTCTCCTAGTGTTCCTGCTACATTTCAGCAACAGACCATGTTATCGACATTAGGAGCATTGAGTTCACTTTCAGGACATCTCACTCATCAGACTACACACGCAGCGACTGAAGTGGCCAATAGAGAGCGTGGAGGCTCGGGCTATATAGGAATACTCAGGAATCCACTTCAGGTGACCCACATGCATCTAGGATGGAATCATGCATGAATTTACTATATTTTGAGGATCATCCTACATAGGTATGTTCATCTTTTGAACTTAAATTTAATTCAAGTTTGAAATGTGAAAAATTCATGTAAATAATAACATCAAATTATATATATAATATAATATTAATTCAATAAGTGTTTGGTGTAGATGCATGATCACATGGTTCCTGATCGTCATGTTTATATGTCGAGTGTTGTAGATCTGGGCTCACTTTTTGGACAGGTACTTGAACCAATATATATTAAATAATTTGTGTGGATATATCTAATTTAATTTGAATTTTTACACATGTGTGAATTGATATATTATATCTAGATGCAAGGAGGTCATACGATACCTAGTACTGACCAACCACAAGTCGTGGTGAGTGCTCCTGAGACATTATCAGCTCAAGTGTGTGCTTTCAAAATTTTGTTAAGTTTAAATTAAATATACATCATATATCTAATTTAATTTTTTCATTTACATGCACATGTATGAATTTGATCTATACATATTGTTGTACATCTATATGCAAGGATCTCATGAGATACCCATGGCAGGCGCACCTAAGACATCATCAGCATTTATGGATGGGAAATCTCAAGTGCGTGATCATGAGGTCATATCATTTGAGGTTGTAAACTTTACTAAATATCCTATACAATTTTTACGAACCTTTTAAATATATATGTATATTCAAGGTTTTAACATATTGTTTGATTTATATGAATATGTAGGATATAGTAGATTAAACATTTGGATCTTCTCAACTGGAAGTTATGCTACCCATTGAACAAAATGTGCCAGTAGATTCACATGATCATATGGTAATTTATGCATACTAAAAATCATTTTTACTGTATTTACTAGATATTTAATTAAATTTATTTTTATCTAAAATTTTATATTTTCAAGTTTAAATATGTTTAATTATATCAAAATTTCTAAATAACTTTAAATCTAATTTCAAGTTTCCTATACTCTTTTATAGCATGATGTAGGTACATCTAGTCAACATGGAACAAAGAGGAGACTTGATATGACCGATCAGCCTAATAGTTAGATGACCTAAATTTTATGGACTATAGATCTCTAGTTTTATTTAAATATATGTGTTGGACTTGACATATAAATTTTATGGACTATCTATCTCTAGTTTTATTTTGAACATGTTATTATCATATTTGTGTTTATTTATATCAGTTGAATTTAATATTGTAGACATCGAAAATATATTGATTTGACATCGTGCACCTGATCCCGACTTACTAACACCATTTCTTCCTGAATCATTCCTTGGTCTAACCATTTAATCAAATTCCCTTATCTGATTAAATTCATCAATATTCATCTCTTAATTAAATAAATCATTTTATCTAATCAAGTCAATCTCCTGTTAATTAAATCAATTTATCTGATCTAATTATCCCTATTTAATTAAGTAATCAATTTATTTGATTAAATCCCTAAAGTTTGTCCATTAAATTAAATAAATTAAAACCTTATTTGATTTAATCTAACACCATCCCTTTTAATTAAATAAATCAAAATCTTTATTTAATTAGCCTCTTACCATATTCCTCTCTTATCTGATTTAAATAAATCCATAAATCTAAGTCAAATAAGTCACATCATCTAATCTCATGTTAAATTAATTAAACCCTTGATTAATTTAACCTCATCTCATGTCACATCCTCTAGATAATGCAAGTTGCACATGAAAATAGATTTAATTTATTTATTAAATCTCTATTTTCCTCACAAGGCATTTTGGAATATTCTCTCAATTTGAATTCAAAATTCCAAGTCAACATGTACATCCAACAAGGCATTTAAAACCTCTTACATGTCCTTTGCCTTGAGCCAAGTGGCATTTATTGCATTTTCCCTTCCCTCTTACATGTCATTTCAACAAATTTGAATTTCAAATATTGGCATTTATTGGCACAAACCCCAAATCTTGCACAACCATCATTCATTCATAGCTTGACAATTGGCACCATATCATTGGATGAATGTTAGCCCCACATTGCTGAAATTTGGGCATTCATCCATCTTGAAATCCTATAAATGAAGAGCTCCTCTCCTCATTTTATCATCCACAATCCAAGCAAAGTTACCATGCTAAAATACTTAGCCATTTCCATTCATCCATCTTGAGTTCTTAGCTAGGTTATGCAGATTTTGTTTGGAGCTCTCACCATTTCATCAAAAGTGGGTCATCAATCTCTTCAACATTCGAATCTTGCATCTTAGGGATTGGGAAAGGGCCAAATTTCCACATCAAATTTGCACCAATTCCCCCATGGGATTGAGATTTTGCATATCTAATTAGGATTTTATCTTGTTTTTATCATTTGCATTGTGTTCTTCAATATTTTCATTCCTAGTTTGATTTGTAAATGGATTTCATGAGGAATCCTTCTTTTAGCTTGTAATTCCTTGTCTAAATTGTTTATTCATGTTGTTTTGCAGGTACTAGAAAAAGGGTTCACACATTTGGCGCTAGAAGGAGGGCATGGAGTCATAAATTCTAACATTTTCTCAAAATTTCTGAATTTTCTTGACACACAGGAAATTCCAACGCGGGCTCGTCAGTGTCGCTGTTTTAGCACCACAGGCTCGTCAGTGTCACTGTTTCAGCACCGTGGGCTCGTCAGCGTCGATGTTTTAGCGCCGTTGGGCTCATCCCGCCAAAATTAAAATTCTAAACTATGCCGCTAGACTCGCCGATCTGTACAAGTTTTTTTTTGAAAATTTTAAAACTCCAACGATTTCAAAAACTGCAACGCTGGGAGAAAAGAGTGACACAATCATGCTCTCTGTCCTAACACAGAGCACTGCTTACTGGTAAGCGACGCTGTAAGAGCACCGCTGGAACGAAAAAACAGCGATGCCTTCACGAGTTGCGACGCTGGAAAACAAAAAAGGGAGAATTTAGTTTTTTAGCATGTGCTTTTGGTTCATGATTTATTTATCTACTATTTTCTGGTTTTTTAACTTCTGTGTTTTTCCAAAATCTAATTATTTTCTACTTTGTAGGTTGGAAGCCAAAAGAAAAGGAAGGAGAAGCATGGAGATGATATTTTGTCTAATCAAAGTGTTTTTTAACACTTAAGTGTTTGTTTAACACTTCTTTAAGTAATTTGTCATCTTTTTCTTTCTTTAGAACACTAGCTTTCATTTGGGTTTAAAAAGGATTCTTTTTTTTTATTTCTTGCAAAAGGATTAAAAAGAACCTTAGGATCAACAACTTACTAGATTTCATTTATGGATTAAACAATTGAACAAATGTCTTTTCACTTGTGATTTGGTGCTTTAAAATGAACTCACATATTGCTTTGAGGATCTAAAAAGAACAAGTGTAGTTGTGTTTTTCATGAGGGCTTACTTACACTAAAGCCATTGGAAAAGGACGTATGCACTTCTCTCGCGCTTTATAGCGATCTTGAGAATCAAAAGGTATTTTCCATGACTTTGGGTTGAGATAAAGCAATCACCTCCACACTTCGATTTGGGCTTAAAATTGGACAAACTATTGTGCGAGTGTGAGTGGGGGCTTTGTTGTGTATATTATTTTTCCTTGTTACCAACAAGGATTGATTGAATTACGAATATTGTTCTTCATTCGCTTTTGTTTATCCTAGAGGGCCTGCCTTGGGGAAAAAGTACTCACCCAAGGGAACGACTCAACCGGTAACACTCTGAACCCGAGAGTATTTCCAGCTGGGATATAAATGTGGATATTGGAAGAAACGCCAATATCACACGGTTGACTCTGACAAGATGGATCCGAAAGGGGACTCTTACCACATTGGGTCAACTCCTACAAATGGAAAGTCCTTACTAAAACCCATGTGCTAGAATTTTCCAAAATCCTTTATCTATTTGTTGGTGCAAGAATGGTCGTTCTAAAGCCACCCCACACTTTTACGGTCTTCTAGTAGAGATGGAAAGCATGCCATGGGAGTTTCATGGGTGTTGATGCTTGGCTGCCCCATATAAGTGAGTGTCATGGAGGGGAGCCAGTGGGGTCAAGCATCTAACCATCTGCTAGAGATAAGCGTAGCTGGACTTGTCCAAGTGGGAATCCAACAAATATTGTCTTACACATCCATAGGATTGTACTTATTCTTGGGTTACAAAATGCATTTCTTGTTCGAAAACACCATGGAAACAAACACTTAACATCATCCAAATTTCAAACCCTTTTGAGGACAAATAAAATTGACTCAATCCATATGTTATTACTTTCCCTTGGGATTTACATCCTTAGAGGTTTCTAAGCATTGGATTATATCTCAATTTGTCTCCTTAAGTAAACAATATGAAACCCCTTGCCTTAAGTTCATTAAATTTCCACATAACATATCTTGTGGGGTTTGAAGAAATTAAGACATTGGACATCTTAGTTTGAAAACCTAATTGAAGAAAGTGTTTTTGGTAAAATAAAGCCATTAAGAAAAGCTAAGCAAAATGAACTTTCATGTGTGTTGAAGACTTTACAATCCCAAAGCACAAGTCATTGTTTGAAAATCCAAAAATGCATGTCCAAATGAAATCATTTCTTGGTTACAAAGGTCTTTATGAAGCATTTGCATGCTCTTCAATACCTAGATCTAGGAAAACAAAGTGTCCTTTTAGGTTCATCTTAGGATCAAGACATTATCAAAATCTTTCATCCATACATCAAAAAAAAATCCACCACATCATCACCTTTTGATAAATCTTGAAATCATCCTTGATACTAGGCTTTATGGAAAAATCCAAACCATCATCAAAATCATTGAGACAAAATCCTTGAGAACATTATCAAAAACACCTTTGGCTAGGTATGTGTAAATGCATCCTTTTGCATATGCTTAGTCAAAGTTATCAAAATCATCTTGTCTAGCTTAGTGTATGTGGATGAATCCTTCTCCATATGCTTAGTGAAACAATCATCTTGTTTGAATAGGTGTGGGTAGATGCATCCTTCTCCTCACACATATTCAAATTATCATCCTTTGGACAAAGCTATCACTTAGATCATCATCCAACATCTTAGGATCTTTTTGTTCAAAAAATCCAAATCCAAATCAAAAGCATAATCAAAAGTCAAGGACAAAAATCTCAAAAATCTCAAATCTCAAAATCCAAAATCAAAATCCAAAGTCCTAAAAAGCCTAGTGTCTCATTCAAGATTGATCAAAAGTCAAAAGCATCCATATCATCCATCCCTAGTATCATCATCATATCATCACCTTTGATCCTCAAAAGCATCCTAAAAACTTTCACTTTGGGACATAAAATAGAGATCAATCCAAAGAATCAAGATATTTCATCTCCCATATTCTTGATCCTTGTTTTATGGTCCAAACAAGATCTCAATACAAGAAGAGTATGGAAGCCAACAAAGAAACACCCACTTCAAGTGACCTTAGCCAAACTAATGCAGAATGAATCCAACAGAATCAAGCAACCCATTGACCCTCTCATCATCACAACATCCCCAAAAAGAAAATCAAGGAGAGGACATCACTTTCAAAATGTCTCACAAGGAAATGGTAGAAATGCTCCAAAATCTAGACAACCATAGAATCATCAACATTATGATGAGACTTAACCCTTCGTTGTACATGCTTGAACTAGCAAAACAAGGGGCCAAGTTGCCTTCGGATTTTGATGTGAGTACTATCGTGGACACATCATTTCCTCCAATTTCATCCACCATCCCCATTTCATCTACACCCCCATCTCAAAACATCACACAAAACATTCCACAAATCACAACATCGTTTGCTCCAACCCAACCAAATGTCAACAAGGGAAACACATTCCTCAATGCTCTTCAATCACATCCCCTTGTTAATAATCAAAACATGGACGCAAACACCACCTTGGAAGAAAGCATACTCAAAAACCCATTACACAAGAATGTTCCTCTCACATTCCATCATGATCCATCATCATCATCCTTCCACGCAACACCACAAACACCTCTTCTCACAAATTCACAAGAAGAGGGAGATACGTTCGGACTAGGGGGCTTATTCGACACTACAACGTTTTCACAACAACTCACACCCCTTACATTCCCACCTCTTCCGCCATTGCCATTATCATCCGCACCACTCCTTGGTTTAGGGCTTCCTCCCCTACCAAGTATCAATCAAACCTACATCCCAACCATCAATCAAAGCATTGCACCAAACACTCAAAATTTATTGTTGATATCACAACAACAAACGATAAACACACAAGCAATGGGAACATCATCACACACACCCCTAGCATCACAAAGCATGGTCTCACAAGGACCAATCACATCAATACCATTATACAACATGCAAAACATCAACACAACATCATCATCTATCACCATTCTGAATCCACCACCACCTCCACCACCACCAACGTTCACCACATCAAATCAATACGATGTAGCATTGCAAGTTGCTTTCCAAAAAGTATACCAACAAGTCCAGAAACAAAAATCTATGCAACAAGCCGCTCAAGCTGCACAAGCGGCCAAAGTTGCACAAGCCGCAATACAAGCGCAACAAGTCATGCAAGCTCAAGCTTTATTGCAATAGCAACAACAACAAGCCGCCCAAGTTGCACAAGCATTACAAGCACAAAGAGTCACGCAAGCACAACTCTTATTACAGCAATAGGTCGCACAAGCACAAGCACAAATTCTTGTACAAGTAGCGCAATTGCAGGCATATCAACAAGCATTGAAGCAATACCAAGAGCAGCAAGAAGCAGCAGAATTGGTAGCCCAACAACAAGCATTGTGGGAACAACAGCAAGCACAACAACAAGCATTGTTGGAGCAACAACAAGCGTAACAACAAGCCCAAATCCTAGCACAACAACAACAAGATCAACAACATGCATCGTTCATACAAAAGCAAGTAGAAGCCTACTTCGCTCGACAGAACATGCAGATACCATCAAACAACACACCGACCAACCCATCCATCCAACCAACAATTCAAACACCCCAAAAAACTTTCATCCCACCCCCTGATCCCTAGAGTGATGTGATGACACAACTTAGGTTTCTCTCGCAACAAGTGCTCGACCTTCAATCGGGGTGAACAACTAAAATGCCAAGCAACTTGTGTCCCTATCCATTCGATAGGAGCCTAGACATGAAACCATTCCCCAAAGGATTTGAAATCCAAAATTTAACAAGTATCAAGGGATGGGAAACCCTGAAGATCACATCAGGAAATTCCAAGTTCATTGTATGGAAGTCGCATACGACGATACTTACCTGATGTGGCTATTCCCTAGGAGCTTGGCAGGTCCTGCTATAGAATGGTTTTCCCGCTTACCTTCAGACATTAGAACATTCCAAGAAATCAGAGATGAATTCATTAGGAATTACACATGTAACATTACAATGGATGTCAGTCTCGAAGAACTCTCTGCTCTAAAACAAGGAAAGAATGAGTCTTTCGCCTCATTCCTTCAACGATGGTGATCCAAGGCCAATCGGAGCAAGTGGACCATGCTAGAAGAACAACAAGTCTGCACAATCATAACCAACCTTGAAAGTTGCCTGTCATTTCATCTCAAGTTTCAGGGAATCACCACATATGAGCAATTGATCTCCAAGGCGCTTAGCATCGAAAGAGCCCTTGTGACCAGACCCACCAAATCAACGTCATATCATGAGCTACAAAACAATCGCCCACCATCAAACTACAATGATAAACCTCATACATGGGAAAGAAACAAGAACATCACTAATGATGGCGTCATCAATGCCAAGGTGGTCATTAGTGGTCCACACCAACATACACCCACACCGAAAATCCAAACACAACATTAAAACACTCATCACACAACATATCAACCTAATAACAATCCAATCATCAACAATCTCAATGACCAAAGGGGACCACCACAATGAAAAACTTATCCAAAATGCAAATACGCTATTTTGGGGGAACCATTGGAGGACATAATGAAAAAATTGATTGACAAAAAACTTATCAAACCTCCTACATTCGAAAACTACCAAGAACCTAATCTCAAACCTCTGTGGTATAACAAGAACCAACTTTGCGAATTTCACAAAATAAAAGGTCATACCACGAACAACTGCATGAGACTCAAAAAAATCATCCAAGATCTTATCGACAAGAAAATCATAAATGTGGAAACACCCACAGGAAATCTGGATCTTAAAATCTACATGAATCTGATGCCAAATCATGGCAACAAAGGGAATAAAAATGATAAAGGGAAGGGTAGTGTAAATCATGAATACGAAACAATCATTGCTTCCCTAAATGAGGACTGCATGGTCATCACCATCAAGGGCGCCCATGCCGAAGATTGTGGAGTCACCACAAGAGGTGACAAAGTCACCATTGTAGGATCATCCCAACCAAATAGAGTCCCTTCATCTAGAGTCGTTCTGCATACCTACAATGTTGTAGAGCAACTCAAGAGAATGCCAGCACACATCTCCATCATGGAGTTGTTAAAAATCTCATCAGTGCATAAAAATATCCTTGAGGAAACACTAGCCTCATCCGCTGTCCCCGCAGATCTTGATGCAGAGCAATTCCAAGCTATGGTCGAAAATATCATAACACCTAATCTCCTTACATTCTCTGACCAAGATTTCCCCACCCAACCATCTCACAACCGTGCACTTCACTTGGAAGCCATTGTACACAAAAGCAAAATCAAAAGGGTCTTGGTGGATGGAGGTGCAAGTTTGAACATTTGTTCTCTTAGCCTCGTTAAGCAGTTGAAAATATCAGAAGATTCCATTGACAAAGCAAAAGGCATCACGATAAGAGCATATGATGACCAATAAAGAGTATCTCAAGGCACGATTAGGCTCCCTATCCAAGTAGGGCCAAAACTCATGGAAACCACATGTCAGGTCTTGGACCTCGAACTTCCATACAATATCCTCTTGGGATGCCCATGGATCCATGTGATGAAAGTTGTAAATGTGTGAAATTCACACATAATGGACAAGAGGTTACTATCCGTGGGGATCCTGAGCCATTTTCATATTGCAAAAAGCTTGAAGCCAACTATTACAAAATCCTCCAAGTGCCAAAGAATGATGAAGGCCCATCCACACCATACATCGATCCCACCACTCTCACGTCCACTTCTGTGACAGAGACACCCTCCATTCCCACCATCTCTGACATCAAGCTCATCATCCAGGATGACGGTTGTGGAAGCTACAAACTCCCTAACAATTCTTTCATGATAGGATAATTACCACAATCTCCTAGATCATGGGGATGCCCACAAGAAAATCAAGCTTCCACATCACAAACATCTCCTAAAGATTATCCTGAATTCACAAGTTGGGGAGATCTTGGGCATGAGGTTATTGAAGTAGATCCATCACACATGTTGTATCAAGATGAAAGACCGGCAACTAATTTACCAATGGATGAAAGAAGCAAGGGCTTACACATGATGCTTGCAATGGGCTACAATAGAAATCAAAGACTAGGACAAAATGACAATGGGCTCATAATACCTATCATGCCTAAGACGCGACCCATAACAAATCTTGGTCTTGGATGTGCCACTCTGAGAATAACCATACATGGCCAAAGTCCACCAGTTAGAGCCGCTAATGTTTCTCCTCAGCCAGTACTAGTACAAGTACACTCACCAATAGTCACAGGTAGGGACACACATAATTTTATAACTGAGCCCTATATTAGTAGCGATGACGAAGATACCTTATCCAATCTACCTAGGCTATTCAAAGATACCACCTTGTGTATGATTAGTACCATATCCTTTGAACTAGATAGTCAAAATCATGAGATTCATTTAGTCTACCCCCAACTGATTGACTATGACCAACAAGGACCACCAGTTCTCGATACATTCGAAAATGATGAAGCACTCTCAGAATTCATAGGATTGAGGGATAACATTCTAGATGGAGATCACAAGGAAAGATTTATAATGGAGTTGGACACACATGCCTATTATGGGGAAACAATTGAATCCTTCAATCGCAAAAGTGAGAAACTAAGAATCATATCCAAGTCCTTGAGTGAAAACCACACCGTGGCATTCTCTGACAAGAAAATAATAAAAAGAAAGGACGTATCCAACGGTGAAAACCTCTTTGAGGCACCTGAGGATGAAGGATTCAATCTTCCCTTAAGAGCTATTCACCAGGAGAAGTTAGCAGTCTTGGCCAAAAAATGCAATATGGTCAACATAGGAACAGAGGAGACCCCGCATATCACATTCTATGTGGAATCGCTATTATCAGAAGAGCAAGAACTCTTAGCAGCATTCCTAAAGGAGAGACAAATAAACTTCGCATGGAGTTATGCTGATATGCTAGGGCTAGATCCAGAGATAGTTGTCCATCATTTAGCAGTATATCCAAAAGCAAAACCGGTCAAACAAAAGCTTTGAAAAATGCATCCTCAAATCACCTTATTGGTCAAAATGGAGCTTAAAAAGCTATTAGATGCAGGATTTATCAGACCAATTGATTATCCAGAATGGGTGTCAAATTTGGTACCTATTTCAAAACCTGACGGAGCTATCAGAATCTGCATGAACTTTAGAGATTTGAACAAAGCATGTCCAAAGGATGATTTCCCACTTCCCAACATCAACATGATAGTAGACATGATAGCAAGGCATGAGATGCTATCACTAATGGATGAATTTTTAGGATATAACCAGATCATGATAGCAAAGGAAGATCAACATAATACTACCTTCACTTGTCCATGGGGGGCCTACTATTGGAACATGATGCCATTTGGCCTAAATAATGCAGGAGCAACCTATCAAAGGGCCATGACACTAATATTCCATGGCATGAAGACTATGTCGACGACATTTTAGCTAAGTCAAGAAAAAGACAAGATCATATAGCAACCCTAAGTGCTATCTTTGACAGATTGGAGGAATACAAAGTCAGACTAAATCCCAAGAAGTGCATCTTTGGCATACAATCAGGTAAACTGCTAGGATACATAGTCTTTATGAGGGGTATCGAGGTGGATCCAGAAAAAGTAAAAGCAATCCTCGAGATGGAAGCACCAAAGACATTAAAACAACTAAGAGGCCTCCAAGGCTGACTTTAATCCATCTGACAATTCATAGCACAACTTGCAGACAAGAAGAATCCATATTCTCACCTACTCCACAAGGGGGTAGTGTATAAATGGGATACAAAATGTGAAGAGGCATTCAACAAGATCAAGGAATATCTACTGACACCACTAGTGTTAATGCCACCTATCCCAAGAAAGCCATTGATCTTATACGTGTCAGCAACAGCAGTAGCCCTTGGGGCTCTTTTGGCCCAGCATGATGAAAACAAAACAAAGAGGTCCATCTACTAAATCAGCAAGACAATGGTCGGTCATGAGCTAAATTACTCATTCACCGAGAAAGCTTGCCTCGAGTAGTGTTTTCATCCCAAAAGTTTAGACATTACATGTTGGCACACAAGATAAAGCTAATTGCCAAAATTGATCCCCTCAAGTATCTCCTATCAAAGGCGATGCTCACAGAAAGAATGGAAAAATGGGTAATGATACTGTTAGAGTATGATATCGAGTATGTAGAGAGGAAAGCCATTAAGGTTCAAGTTATTGTAGATCAACTAGCAGAAGCACCCATTTATTCTAAGAACCCTCTTGTTTCAGAATTCCCAGATGAATCCATCTTTAACATCAATATAACTGACCATTGGAAATTATACTTTGATGGTTCATATACCCAACATGGATCAAAAGTTGGTGTCTTCTTCATCACCCCATAGGGGGACTACATACCAAGGTCATACAAACTAGCATTCCCTTGCACTAACAACATTGCGGAATATGAGGCTTTGACTATAGGTCTCAGGATAGCAGTGCAATGGAACATCATAGCTCTCAAGGTTTATGGAGACTCTCATTTGATCATAAATCAAGTCAATAATGAATATCAGACTAAGGATGACAAGCTAACTCCATACAAGAAATTGGTGGAGACTCTCAAGGAATCCTTCATTGACATAACATTTGAGCAGGTTCCAAGAACCAACAACAGAGCCGCTGACGCCATGGCTACAATTGGGTCTCTAGTAGACATCCCTCACAACGTGCTAAAATACAAATTTCTGATTGAGCAGCTTCTTGTTCCCACATTCGAGGTACCGGAATTAGAATATGTTTTTCAAATCATTGGTCTTGGCGATCCTTGGTATCATGACATCTATACATATCTTCGCATAGGAATCATACCTACTGACCTACCATCGAGCCTAAAATGAACCTTTATCAAAAAGGCATCCAGATTTGTCATCCTAGGTGATACCTTATACCGTAGAAACATAGAAGGTACCTTGCTACACTGTTTAAATGCTAAGGATACATTAACCACTCTAACCAAGGTTCATAACAGTATTTGTGGCTCACACTCGAGTGGAATGACCATCGCCAAGAAACTATTGAGGATGGGGTATTATTGGCCCATAATGGAAAGAGAAGCGCATGATCATGCTAAAAAGTCTTTACAATGTCAGCAGCATGGGGATCTCATCCATGCTCCAGCTCAAGAGCTTCACCCAATCGTCACACCATGGCCCTTCTCGCAGTGGGGACTTGATCTCATTGGAAAAATCACACCCACCTCATCCAATGGCCATAAATCCATTATCACTGCAACTGAGTACTTCACTAAATGGGTGGAAGCCATACCCATGACATATATCACTGTGAAGCAAATCTCAAAATTTATCTTGAACTATCTCATTTGTCGTTACGGCATCCCACAAGCCATTATCTCAGATAATGGGACACCCTTCAAGAACCAGGAGGTTCGCGACCTGTGCAAGAAATTCAAAATCTAGCATCGCTTCTCCACTCCATACTATCCCCAAGGAAATGGCCAAGCAGAAGCTACGAACAAAACCAACCTTAAAATCCTCAAGAAAATAGTTAATGACACAGGTCGTGAATGGCATCTGCAACTTAATCCCACCCTCTAGGCTTATCAAACTAGCATCCACACACCCACCAGTGCCACCCCCTTCTCATTGGTCTACGGATCAGAAGCTATCCTCCCCATTGAGATCAAGATCCCATCCCTTAGAATATCATTGCAAAACCTCATCACTGATGAGGACTACTGGGTGTCAAGACTAAATGAGCTGGAGTTACTGGATGAGAGACACATAGATTCTTTGAATCATCTACAATTCTATCAAAATAGACTCAAACAAAGCTACAACAAGAAGATCAGAAGCAGGACTTTCCAAGTCGAAGAATTGATCTTAAAAGAAAATCAGAAGAATGTCCCGAATCCCAGCAGCAAAGGCAAGTTCGAACCCAATTGGTTAGGGCCTTTCATCGTCATAGCAAGCTATAAATTAGGGGCATATCAACTATCAACACCCAAGGGAGAACCTCTACAGGAGCCAATGAATAGCTCCCATCTCAAAAAATTTATGCCTAAATCTTCCAGGGTATAAAACCAAAAATCCAAAAAATTAGAAAAAGTCCTGAAAAAATGGTTACTTTGGCAGAAACCTGGCAAGCAGGCGTCTTGGTAACAACAAAAAAATCAAAAAAGAAAAAAATTCAAAAAACTCATAAAAAGGATCAAAAAAATCGTCCTGTAGTGAAAACCACTTCGGTGGCACTTTGGGCAAGTACCTTGGTGAAAACCTGGAAAATAGGCGCCTTGTGTAAATAAGCACTATCTATCCACCAGGATCTTTATTCCTTGATCTGCATAATCCATCCATTTCACTTCCATCATCCATCACATTTAGGTCTCCATCCATCACACATCCACTCTCATCCGCACCATAGCTTGGTCCTGTGTTTGCATTATGATCCCTCCTAGTACTACTCAGCCCATCCTCAAGGTCAGTTTGTCTTGCCTTTATTGGAGTATTCTATTGCATCGCTAGGGGCACATTCTCATCGGATCAGATTCGTGTATATTCTTCAAGTCCTCAAATCAGAAAATCCAAAAACATCAAAAAATCCAAAAATCCAAAAACATCAGAAAATCAAAAAAATCCAAAAACATTCAAAACACATCAAAATCCAAAAATAGGTCAAAAAGTCATTTAAAAATCCAAAAACAAGGTCGTCTTGTCGAACTACGCGTCTCTAAGCTTGAACGTAGGCAAGGTTGATCGTTGATCATCCCTCGAGACATTTAGCTCAGTCCTATAGGAGTCTGTCATAATAAACTGACATCTCATCTGTAAATCGGTCAAGTTGTCAGTCGAACTACATGGTCTCTGCGTTTATAACGTAGGCAAGGCTAATCTGTCGATCAGCCCTCGAGACCCCTAGGATAGGTCTCTAGGTTAGTTTCTTGGTCAAAATCTCAGAAAATCCCAAAAAACATTTGAAAAATCAAAAAATCAAAACATTTGGAAAATCTTGAAAAAATACCAAAAACAGCCTCAGAACATTGCAAAACATCAAAAACATCCAAATATTTGAGAAAAATCCATCTCATCTCGCTTATACCCATAATAAACATTACCAATAATAAACTGATCATCATCATCAACCTTTGGTAAAACAATCGGAAACAAGTCTCGCACCATCTTAAGGTAAAACTCAAAACGTCAAGTCATAAGTCTAAGTCAGTACGTAAGCAAGCTGGTTATCTCTTCGTATTGGTAACTCATCATCTAAATTGGTCCCATATCAATCATCCCTTATAAATGAAATGACGTGCTTCCATCCACTAACATGTCCTAGGATGAATCCTTCCTACAATGGGCATTATCTTTTAGCAATAAGTTTCATTCATCATCCTTAGAAAACATATCCTTTTTCCGTTAGCGGTATTGGAGAGCATTAGTTTGTTTGTTTACTTGGTCTTTATCTTTTGACTTATCTTATTTTGTGCTCATTCCAAGGAGGTCTCGATGATATCCCAAGATAGCGGATTTAGAGAAATAGGAATGAGGCAATGATCATTATCCTTTGTCTGCAGTGCTTGTTGGACGCTCTTACAATATAACCTCAGCAAATACTTGCTTTGTTAGGTATGTACGGAAGAGGTCTAGGACAACTTGTTGACTATTGCATAGAAAGGTTTAACTTTCCGTGTTTTGGTCCGAGGTGTCTGAAATTTTTTAAGTGTATCCTAGCAAGGTTTATGTATGTCAGGTGTGAACGAGAATACTCCTATCTGATTGTCAAGTCAAATTCCATCACACTGAGTACCACACCATCCTGGTTGTCTATACCTTGATGCATCGTACCACGTGTGTTATCAAACATAAGAAAATCTGGCCCTTTGAAAATCCCAATTCCTTGGAAAGTAATCATCATCATCATCATCATCATTTGCATTCATGTCATCGTGCATCTTGTTGAAATAACTTCTTATTTTCTTACTAATCACACTAACAAAATACTATGATAGCTGATCACCATCACCATCATCATCATCGATCCTGCATCCACAAATCATTAGCATATTGCATAAGCATATCATATAGGAAACATGGCATTTTAAATAGGTGCATTCATGACACCGCATTCCACCCATTACATTACATCTCATAGCATTATATTGATCATTGCATAAGCATTCATTTGCATTTCATAAGCACTTAATATTATCATTACATAAATCACCACATAACATGAACAGAAGTATCTCATAATCATAAACAATAGGATCATAAGCATTAATTCATTAGGCATACATATCATCACATTAACATATCATTGCATCACATACATCATCATTTAGGATAATAACATTTGTTATTCTAAGCATCTCATACCATCATTTCATTTGCATCATATCACGGCCATCGCATCATATCATATTCACCCATAAATCAACTCATATATAAGCATTTTTTCACATCATTGTATCAAATCATTTCACATATCACATCGTCATAAAATAAATCATCATATAGATAACATCATTGCATAAACATCATTAGAAACAAATGCATCCATAAAATATCACTGCAAAGCATATAGAAATAAACCATCCATGCATAAATAACGGAACACATTGCATCACATCAAAATCGGCTCATATATATCAACTATCATAGTACAAAAAATAATCGGATCACTATACATATGTGTCAATCAGTACAAAATGCCCATCAGGCTATCAAAAATGAGCCCATAAAGCACAAAAGGTACATCATAAAGATCTGGATCAATCCCAATCTCCGTGGATACTGCCCTCGCCCCTATCACCGTGACCCTCTAGTGGTCTCTGACTGGCCCACTCTGAGTACTCTGGGACCCAGTCTACTCTAGGAATTGTATCATGGTAGGCCTGGCGGTAGTACTCTACCTCTCGAACGGCCTCTTTGTAAGATCAGACCAGCACTATACCCTGAGATGAGGAGGAGCTGTCATGCTCTCAATCTGCTACCTGCGACCTAGCTCTGTCACTGCCTGTAGCTCTGCAACCTATCTCTGATGCATAGCCCAATCCCTCTCTTCTCTCAGCTGCTCCCTCTCGGCTCATGCCTGGTCTCTCTCGGCCGTCACTGCCTGTACCTATGCCTGTAACTGCAAAATCAAGGCATCTTGTGCATTTGCCTGCCCTACTAGCTGTGCTCGTGGCTGTGCATGGACCTGATCCTCACCCTCGGCTCATGGTGGTGGGACAGGCAGATCCTACTGCTAGTCCGGCATAGGGACATCTCCCTAACCTGGCGGAACTGGGGGCATCTCTGGTGGATCCCGTTGGATCTCGATCCTCGGACCTCACCCTCGTGCTTGTCCTCTACCCCTGCCTCTGACCCTGTATGCCTCTGGGTCCTCACCTAGAATAGTCAACCGGAGAGGAGGCCAGAACCAATCCCTATATGCCTATGTCGTGCTCGGATCTGCCAATCCTTGATTGTAGGCCCAAGGTCAGACCACCAAATGTCAAAAACTGTCAACCGACTCGGTGGTAGGAATACCAAGCCCCCATGACACCTGTGTCATGCTGCATGCAAACATGGCTACATAGCCATCATTTGGCTGATCCTGCGGCTCTCCAAACTGACGTTGCACGCATCGAGGCAGGTATCTCTCTATCATCGTATGCTCTCGGCCCTGCATGTATCTATCCTAGTGATAATAAAAGAGCTGGTCTGCATCATCAGCCCATCCAGGCTGACTGAGGTATGGTCTCCAAGTGAACACAAGCGTCTCATCTATGACCCACCTCCAGTAGGGGATCCCATGCTCTCCAGTATGTGTAAATGACACACCCCCTCTGTATAATGCCACAAGGGCATCCTCTGCCCCCATCGGAACTAGAACCACTCATGGAAGTAGCACAGAAATGTGTTCCCATGCCCATACATGCAGCAAGGTAACTCTGGCTCCCAGTGCTCTCCCATCTGCATAGACATACTCGTGCAAATCCTTGTAGAGTGAAGCCAAAAGCATGGGCCCCCATGCAAATCAAACTAGTCTGTCCCAGACCATCCTCTCCCAGCAGTATCCCCATCTAGGACTGAAGTACCACCCTCGTCTGTCTGGGGCAACTAAGCCTGAAATGATCACCGCAATCGTCCAGCGGAAGGGAGGTGCTATAACTCTGTACCTCTCTAACTTGATCTGCCCCTCGCAGTAGATAATATCTCGAGTGGCGAGGACTCGGGTGCAGCAAATGCGTCCCTCCTCCATGTCGTAGATCACCTGGTGGCCATGAATGGTTAATCGTAATATGCGCCAGACGTCCTCCAATGTGACAGTCACCTCACTAGTGGGAATATGAAATGATGACGTCTCGCTGTGCCACCACTCCGCCAGCGCTGACAACATCCCGAGGTGTGTGCACACAGGAACCACATACGTAATGTGCCATAGTCCTATGGCACCTAGCCGATCCTGATCTCTGTCACTGAATTCCTAGAGAACACTCGCCAAATCCCATGACCGGTGCTCCTGAGAATAGAGCTCCCTAGTCCCATCCTGTATCAGCAAAGTTGGCATGTTAATTTTTTTTGGAAAATTCTTGACCTAACGCCTCAAACTGGTTCCAGTAGCGTAGTTTGTAAAGGCGTCACAGTTTGAGTTTCCTCAAACTCTAACGCTGGACCTAGAATTTTTCCAAATACCACTGCCACAACGCACTTTAGCCACCAGTGTCGCAGTTTTCGTGAAAAGGGCGCCGCCACGGCACACTTTTCCAAACTGGCCTGCGAGTCTTAGCCAAGCCCGAGCCCAACAGTGGAGTTTTTAAATTCTAAATTGCACCACTGTGGCGCAAAGAGACAATTAGCGGTGCACTTTAAAAACTAAGCGATGCTATAATAGCGTCGTTGGAGGCGAGCTCTCTTTAAACATGCAATAAATGAGTTAAAACGAAAAAATTAAGCTTCAATTAGGGTCACATACCGGGGCACCGATGTCAGGTGGCCGCTGGTAGGTCCGAACTCGGTCTGAAATATGCAGAGGAAGTTGTCATTGCACCATATCGTCAGGAGGTCAGAGCTCGATTCTCAAGGTTTGCTAGCGGAGGTGTGTGAAAATGACTTGAAAGTGACCCCTCGGGCCCCTTTTAAGCCTAAAAATTAGGGTTTTGACCCTCTAGGGCTGTCCTGCTAGGGTTTTGGACCCCCCAACCTGTTTTCATCTGTTCGAGGCTTGTTTTTCATTATTTTATTGCATTTAGACACATTTTTAGCCTCCCAGACCCCTTTCGGACCTGTCAGGAACTTTGTCACTTTTTTTCCCGAGATCACCCAAAAAATGGAAATTTTTGTCCAATCTCTTTAGGGGGCATTATAATGGCATGTTTTCTTTCACCATGCAGCAATGGGGCAAATTTTTAATAATCAAAAATTTTGGTTTTGATCGAGATCGTCTATTCTTTGAACCAACACAACGAGTACATTGCTTCAAAGAGGGGCAAAATGTAGACATCGAAAATATACTGATTTGACATCGTGCACCTGATCCTTACTTACTAACACCATTTCTTCTTGAATCATTCCTCGGTCTAACCATTTAATCAAATTCCCTTATCTGATTAAATTCATCAATATTCATCTCTTAATTAAATAAATCATTTTATCTAATCAAGTCAATCTCCTGTTAATTAAATCAATTTATCATATCTAATTATCCCTATTTAATTAAATAATCAATTTATTTGATTAAATCCCTAAAGTTTGTCCATTAAATTAAATAAATTAAAACCTTATTTGATTTAATCTAACACCATCCCTTTTAATTAAATAAATCAAAATCTTTATTTAATTAGCCTCTTACCATATTCCTCTCTTATCTGATTTACATAAATCCATAAATCTAAGTCAAATAAGTCACATCATCTAATCTCTTGTTAAATTAATTAAACCCTTGATTAATTTAACCTCATCTCATGTTGCATCCTCTAGATAATGCAAGTTGCACATGAAAATAGATTTAATTCATTTATTAAATCTCTATTTTCCTCACAAGGCATCTTTTGGAATATTCTCTCAATTTGAATTCAAAAATTCCAAGTCAACATGTACATCCAACAAGGCATTTAAAACCTCTTACATGTCCTTTGCCTTGAGCCAAGTGGCATTTATTGCATTTTCCCTTCCCTCTTACATGTCATTTCAACAAATTTGAATTTCAAATATTGGCATTTATTGGCACAAACCCCAAATCTTGCACAACCATCATCCATTCATAGCTTGACAAGTGGCACCATATCATTGGATGAATGTTAGTCCCACATTGCTCAAATTTGGGCATTCATCCATCTTGAAATCCTATAAATGAAGAGCTCCTCTCCTCATTTTATCATCCACAATCCAAGCAAAGTTACCATGCTAACATACTTAGCCATTTCCATTCATCCATCTTGAGTTCTTAGCTAGGTTATTGCAGATTTTGTTTGGAGCTCTCACAATTTCATCAAAAGTGGATCATCAATCTCTTCAACATTCAAATCTTGCATCTTAGGGATTGGGAAAGGGCCAAATTTCCACATCAAATTGGCACCAATTCCCCCATGGGATTGAGAGTTTGCATATCTAATTAGGATTTTATCTTGTTTTTATCATTTGCATTGTGTTCTTTAATATTTTCATTCCTAGTTTTATTTGTAAATGGATTTCTTGGGGAATCCTTCTTTTAGCTTGTAATTCCTTGTCTAACTTGTTTATTCATGTTGTTTTGCAGGTACTAGAAAAAGGGTTCGCACAAATATGATGATTATATATGCAAACAATTATGATTGTGTTATGTTCATTTTGATGATTATATGCACTCATGTATGTATAGATTAAATTATCTAATTTTCAAGTAATACATGCACTATATAAATTCTTATCTAAAATCAAATTTCATATATATAATTTATCACATGGTTAGGTGACAAATTAAAAAATTCCTTAAATAGTTTAGATAATATACATAATAAATTAAGGGCGGGTAATTTTAACTATTTTCCAATTCTAGCAAATATTTGAATCAATAAAAAAAAATCTATCTGCTTGTATGTATAAAATGTATAATCTATACAATTGAACAATTATATACAATGTGGTAAATACAAGGCATGAAATGTATAATATATAAAATTAGAACAAGATATTTAAAAAGTGACTAATAAACTCATTGAAGTTCATGCATCGAAAAAACTTATATAATGTATATTGATTTTTAATACAACTATATAACATGATGAAACATATATGTGCATGTAGATACAATTAAAGCTTATCAACTTTTAGGTGAAGACCAAAAATTGATATTTACATAGTCTCTTGATAAAATAATTTTTCAATGGCAATCACATGGTAGACTGACTTGATGAGAACCTACAAAAATAATTAATGTAAGTAAAGTAACTATAATTTTTATGAGTCATTTAAGTAAAAAAATCATGCAAGAAAAGAACAATATATAGTAAATTACATTCAAATTCAAATGATGTTTTCCATAGGATGGATTAAGGGGACCTAAGAGGATATATAACTTAAGGGGAGTCTTAAGAGAATGCCTTAAGTGGAGTTAAGAGGATGGCTTAAGAGGATGCATGTCATGAACCCTAGGATATGGCTTAATGGTTCCTAAGAGGATGGCTTAAGGGGAATTATCAGAGTGACTTAAGGGATGCAAGATTGTGGATTAAGGGTATGTAAGAGCATATGACTTAAGGTTCCTTTAAGAGGATGGCTTAATGGGATGCAAGAGGGTGGATTAAGGGGAGTTGATAGAATGACTTAAAGGGATGTAAGAGAGTGGATTAAGGGGATACAAGAGGGTGGATTAAGGGGAGTTGATAGAATGACTTGAAGGGATGTAAGAGGGTGTATTAAGGAGAGTTGATAGAATGACTTAAAAGGATGTAAGAGAGTGGATTAAGGGGATGCAAGAGGGTGGATTAAGGGGAGTTGATAGAATGACTTGAAGGGATTTAAGAGGGTGGATTAAGGGGAGTTGATAGAATGACTTAAAGGGATGTAAGAGAGTGGATTAAGGGGATTCAAGAGGGTGGATTAAGGGGAGTTGATAGAATGACTTGAAGGGATGTAAGAGGGTGGATTAAGGGGAGTTGATAGAATGACTTAAAGGGATGTAAGAGAGTAGATTAAGGGGATGCAAGAGGGTGGATTAATGTGAGTTGAAAGAATGGCTTGAAGGGATGTAAGAGGGTGGATTAAGGGGAGTTGATAGAATTACTTAAAGGGATGTAAGAGAGTGGATTAAGGGGATGCGAGAGGGTGGATTAAGGGGAGTTGATAGAATGACTTGGATGTAAGAGGGTGGATTAAGGGGAGTTGATAGAATGAATTAAAGGGATGTAAGATAGTGGATTAAGGGGATGCATGTCATGAACCTTACGATATGGCTTAATAGGCCCTAAGAGGATGACTTAAGATGAATTATGAGAGTGACTTAAGGGATGCAAAATTGTAGATTAAGGGGAGTTGAGAGAATGACTTTAAACCCTAAAAAAATATAGCTTAGGACTTAAATCCTAGGAGATGAACCCTAAACCCTTAAAAACCATATATATTTGTTATTCTAAACATATCATGAACCCTAGAAACCCTAAACCCTAAACCATATGACCCAGAGACTAGGAGATGAACCCTAAACCATTAACCCATATAGATTTGTTATTCTAAGAATCTCATGAACCCTAGAGAGACTTAAGGGGATGCAAGTGGATGGATTAAGGGGTTCTAAGAGGATGACTTAAAGGGTGTTGAGAGAGTGACTTAAGGGGGTACAAGTCGATGGATTAAGGGTAGATATACAAGGATAAGGATTAAGGGGTCCTAAGAGGATGGATTAAGGGGTGTTCAGAGAGTGACTTAAGGGGATGCAAGTGGATGGATTAAGGGTATATATATAAGGATATGGATTAAGGGGTCCTAATAGGATAGCTTAAGGGTTGTTGAGAGAGTGACTTAAGGGGATGCAAGTGGATGGATTAAGGGTAGATATATGAGGATATGGATTAACCTAAGAGGATGGCTTAAGGGGTGTTGAGAGAGTGACTTAAGGGGATGCAAGTGGATGGATTAAGGCTAGATATATGAGGATATGGATTAAGGGGTCCTAAGATGATGGCTTAAGGGGTGTTGAGAGAGTGACTTAAGGGGATGAAAGTGGATGGATTAAGGGTAGATATACGAGGATATGGATTAAGGGGTCCTAACAGGATAGCTTAAGGGGTGTTGAGAGAGTGACTTAAGGGGATGCAAGTGGATGGATTAAGGGTAGATATATGAGGATATGGATTAAGGGGTCCTAATAGAATGGCTTAAGGGGAATTAATAGAGAGACTTAAGGGGATGCAAGAGGATGGATTAATGGTACATAAGAGGATGGCTTAAGGGGTTTAAAGAGAATGGCTTAAGGGGATATGAAATCAATTATAAAAATTTTATAAAATGACAATGAATTAAATTTAGTTTTATATTTATACTATCAATTAAATTTATCTAGAACTATATATAGTTACCTATCTCTAGATTCGAATTTCATTGTAATATATGTGTATCTCCTCTCTTTTTTGTAAAGCATCTAATTTTGGGAGACCTGAAACAAAAAATGATATAAAACTTTAATTAGGAAATGACCAAAGACAAATATATATATATATATCAATTAAATATATATACAACTATATGCTTACCAATATTTATTTAATCCATTGTACCATCTACATCCTCTCTTTTTTGTAATGCATCTATGATTGTCTCATGATCATCCATTGAAAGTGTCCATAAAAATTTATTAGCAAGCCTCCCTTGATATCTAACTAGTTTTATATTGGCTTCCAAAATAAAATGTGAATAATGTATAATCTTCTTGTGTCTTTCATAATCTTCAAATGCAGGCAAGCCATTCTTTCTTATCAAATATTTTTGAAGCCAGGTGCCAACAACAACCACTGAACTAGTTGGATACTCAAAGTTGTCATCATCCACTCTAGGATGTACCAATTTATGTTTTCTCTCAACACATCTAGCCAACCAGTACTTTGTCTGCTCTTCGTTCCCCTCAGGTGCAACAACAGCATACACATGTCCTATAAAAATAAATAAAAATATTAATAAAGAGTGACTTATATTTAATTCACATATAAACATGCATACATATAAAATTCAACTCAATCAATATTGTACCTTCTTGTACAAGATCCAAAACATAGTCATAATCATCTGATGTGAACACTTTATTATCTTTAATTGTCGCTTCATGTTGAACATGTGTTGATGTAGGCGTTAAGGCTTTTTGTTTCCATTTTTTGACCCATTCCATATTTTTGTATGTGTCCCAGTCACCTACAATACAAAATTGAAAAAAGTATGCCAACTCCCTTGTCCATATTGTCCATGTGTTTGCATTCAAACTCTTAAACGAATGCCATTTGGCAGATCCATTAATTGTTTCACAATCTTGTCGAGAAAAAATATCATTTTCTTCAACTAACCAAAAGAAGCATCAAATTCTTGAGCTCTCACTTGTTCTTGTAGATAATTTGGTATTGTACCAATCTACAATTACACGTAGCTCTTTTCACACATGCACCTTCTCCATCGTGTTCTCCCTTACCATGACTAGCTTCAAAAAAACTCCATATGTGCCAGATATTATTTTCCTTATGAACTCTATATAACCAATAAAACATTCTAGCATTTTTGAATTGACCCGTGCAATTATCCGACCATATGAGATGTTCTAGCATTTGAATTCCTCTCTCTTTTAAATTTTTATAAAATATATCAAAACAATATTGAAAAAACTCAAATGAATTTAATTGATTATCACTTACATAAAAATGGTACTCTCTCAAAAAAATTCTATTATCTTCTATACTATCATCTTCATGTCCATAAACAATGTGAATAAATATAGCTACTTGAGTGGAATTATAATACTATGATTGAATTTTTTCTTGTGGAGCAAGAGTATAATTTTCAACAAAATCAACAACTGACAATATAGTTCCAATTGGGAATGTGTTTTTACATAAACAAAATTGATTATCAAGCCAATGAGCATACTAAGAGTGTTGAAAATATTTAGGTACAATATTATCTTTAAATTCATTAATAAATGCATGCACACTAATTTTTTCCACAATTAGCTCACAACGTTTTCCATTTTTTCCATATTGTAAAGAATACTCAACATTTTAAAAAAAATTTACATCCACTAATTGTTGTCCAAATTCATTTAAACTAATTTAATGCATACATTCTACTAATAATGAAAAGTTACCACATCTATCACATTATCCAGAAATGCATGCTTTTAAATAAAATAAGTTTCCAATAGAGGGTTCACAAAACAAACTTGCTATAAAATATTTGATTCTTTCAGGTGGCATATTAATACCACAAATGTCCTGCATAATTTGGTTAGCATGCAAAGTGCATCGTATATATCAAAAACTATCATAATAATAATGAAATTTTACATGAGTCTTACAACAACAAGAGATTCGTTGCTTATTAAATCTAACATATCAAGGTTTACACTTTTCGAATGATCTTTGACTTATGTTAATATTCAATGGTAAGATTGAAGCATCTAATTTTTTTTATATAATTCATTTTGAGTCATATCTAAGAGATGCTTTGCATGAAGTTCACGAATTTTGGAAGCCACCCTTAATTTTAAGACATCTCTAATGTTAGGTGATACTCTTGTATTATCATGCCAAAATTTTTTGATTAAAGATTTAATTTCATTAGTTAATTTCATGTTTGATCTTGGGAGTCTACCACTAAAACTCCAACATTGATTAATTGGATTATTTTTAATACTTTCTCTTCTTTTAACAGCTCTTATCAAAGTTCCAGGATTTACTTTTATACATTTACTAATCTTACTTAACATTATTTTATTTGAAGTTGCTTTATCAACTAGAGCATTTGTTATTGCACGACGAGTTGTATTCTTATCTTTCAATCGACTTTTCTTACCTATAAAATCAATAGCATTAGCAACACTAGATATGACTTGTTCTACTAAATCATCTTTCTTTTTTGGTTTTACAAAAAAACCTAATTTTTTCATCACTATTCTCATTTTCGACATTATCATCAATTGCACCATGAGTTGACATTAGAATCCCAATTTCTTTCTATAAAAAAACATTTTATATATTCTATTTCCATAAGTTCTAATTTGTCTGCAAGAAACTTTACCATGAAGTTTATCTAACACATCTCTTTCAATTGTAAGAAAAACATTTTCAGATTCATCCATACAAGGGGTTTCATTTTCACTCGCACAAGAGGTTTCATTTTCATTTTCTAATGTAAAAGGGATTTCATTCACATTTTCATCAATATGAGAGATTTCATTCTCATTTGCATTCTCATAATATATAATTTCATCATTTTTTTGTTTTTGCATTGTTTCAACCCTAGATTTATTGATATCATCAATGGTGTATCCAACTTCATCTAAACAAGCAATATCAATATTATCAAAACTTGGGTTTGAACACATACCTAGATAGATTGTATGAATAGGTACATTTTCCATATCATTGGGAGGTGGATTTGAAGACATACCTGAAGTTTTTTTCATAGGAACTATTTCCATATCATTTAAAGTTGAAGTTGAAGGCATAGTTGGGTTTGTCTCCATAATTGCATTTTCTTCCATATTCACCATCTCCATATTTGCATCTTCTATACTCATTTCATCATTCATGGCTTCCTCTTCAACATTCTTGGAACTAGATGCTTGAAAAAAAATCATTTGACAAATCCTTTCTCTTCTATCCCTTTGTCTTTTTGCCTTCATATCTCTATTTGCTTGAATTTCTTCAGGTGTCATTAACTTTCTACATTTGTTTCTTTGTCTTTTCTTATCACCCATGGTTATCAAACCCTCTTTGATGAAAAAAAAAATTATTCAAGTAACCTATTTTCAAATTGCTATCTCCTTCAAATATTCAAATAAAACTATGTAGTATGAAGATCCTTTTTTCTTTAAACTTTGAAGTACAAAAACATGAATGCATCCAAAAATTCACTTTTTCCAAATCTTCTTGTAAAAATTTCTTGTACTTGATTCCACTTCAGAAAATTCAACCTACACTTTGTCTCTTCCAACAATTTGAATAGAAAATGCCCTGCACAAGACAAATTTGCAATAAAAAATGCAGAAAATGGTGCTTTCGGACCATACTGCAGAAAAGGAATGTTGCAGAAAAAATATGTTTTATGAGTGTTTACCAAATTAGGAAAAAATGGCGATATCAGAAACGCATACGCATTATGAAACGCATATGCGTTCTATTTTAGGAATGCATACATGTTACATAACACATATGTGTTACCTTTACCCAACGGGTAAATAGATAACACATGCATTATGAAATGCGTACGCATTTCTTTTAAATAACATGTATGCATTTTAGTAACACATACGCATTATTTAAAAATTGAATTCCCAACCCACATGTAGCTTTGGTTTTAGGCTTGGGAAAGGCCTGGAAATCTGAGCCTTAGCCTTTGACCTGCAACTAAAAAACTAAGGCAAATTAAAGAAGAATGTCCAACTTTGGCAATATGGTTGATGGACTTTTTTTTTGAATCAATTTATAAAATTAAAACCCATTAGAGAACACAATGTCTACTTTCAAAATATATAATTTTTATTAAGATTGGATTATGTTTGCTATTTTTTAATTAATTTCTAAGAAAACTAGTCCTTCAACTTGAAATATCGGTCTTTTTTTATTTTTTAATAACTTTTTTTTGGTTAAGTTTCTTGCAAAAAAAATTATATGGCATCAAACTTCAGAAAATTATCTACACAATAAATATATATATATATATAGTTTAGGTCCAATTATGTTGTTTACACATGTTGATTTTAAAAAAAAACAATTAAGGCCAATAAAAATTCAATTAAAAAAAAAAAAGATATTCAAACAAAAATTACAAAAAAAATTTCACATCAATCTTCATGTTGTTAGATCTCTTTTCTCAAAAAGAATTAGAAAAATACTTTTATTTGGGTCAAAAAGTGGTGTTCGTACACGTGCTTGGTATAGTAAAAAAAATAGGGACTTTTAAAAAGTGGCTTTTATAGATCCCTATCAAAATTTAATTTCTATAATCTGGGTGGGTATGTGCAAGATCATCATGGAAAAAACATGCCCTTAAGTGGCAAAAAATTAGAAAAATCAGAGTTAGGCAACTTAACGTAAAAATTTGAATAAGTTATCTATATTATTTCAAAAATATGTAAGAATAGAATATGTAGAAAATTGATTGTAGTTTCTAAACTACTAGATTTTTTAAAAAACAAAAAATATATATTTGGTGAAAATTCAAAATTTCAATGCAGTAGTACTTAAATTTTAGGGAAAAAATAAGAAGTAGGTGTTTGTCTGACCACCCTAACCACAATAAAATGATAATATTTTTTTTATAATATTTTAGGTATAAGTAGAGGACTCATGTCCCAATGTGATGCATAATTTTCTGTAATTTTTTTCCTTGTAAATAATTAATTATGAATTTTTTATTACAACTTTTAAAAAATATAAAAACTTGTATGTCGACCACCTTAACTTGGTCAAAATTTATGAAATTCAATTTTTCTTTTTTTAATCATATAGTATGTGAAGCATAGAATGTGATGCATGTTTTGGATTCAAAAATGTGATACCATTTGAAAGCTATAGATGTTTTTCAATCACCTATCAATCAAGACTTTAATCAATTCAAATAGAAAATGAATAATAATTACTTATTAAATTCAAAGTAAGGCATAATTTATATTGGTGGAAAGTTGAGAATCTCCTTTAAAAACCCTTTTTGTTTCATCAATTTTGGGTTAAAAAAAAGTCATCACCCACATACCCATCATATTGCCACTTTTTGGCCCGTCATGATCTTGCACATACCCGGGTATTTGAATATTTTACATATTTGGAAACTAGATTCAAAATTCTATATTTCATATTATTGACTTTTTTTAAGATTCATTGTATAAGTGCCTCAAATTTTCAGTCCAAGTGTGGAAAATTCTAAAAAACAGCAAAAACACTTCCACTTTTTGAGCTTTTTGTGTACCCAACTTCTTGCATCAACCCATTTAACAGTTGCGACTTGGTTGTTGACAAGTTGAGGGTTGTTGTTGAGGTGGGGTGTTGAATTGTAAAAACCCTTTGTTTGTTTTGTGAAATGGGTGAGTTGTTTGAAGTGCTAGGTTCATATTTCTTGGTTTGGTTGGAAGTGGACTTTGCATCACAACTACTAACTGAATTGTGATAATCACAAAGGGTTTTGCATAAGTTCAGGAAAGACAAAAATTTCATCATGGTCAATTTATCCTGAATGTGACTTTGTAAGTTTTCGATAAACATCTTTTGGAGATGTGCATCAGGAACCTTAATATCTATTTGAGCATACAATGACTGATAGCATGAAATGAAATTAGTTACTTTCTCATCCACATTTTGTTTACATCTCTTTAAATCAACCATTATTTTTTTAGGAGTCATATGGACTTGGAAATGACTTATAAAGGCATCAACAAGCTCATTAAATGAGTGAATTGAATGATTGGGTAAGTTTGAAAACCACTCCAACACAGTGTCCTTTAAAGTTCTAGGAAACAATTTAGCTAATAGTTTATCGTCAAGGACAAAATCACTGCATAAGGTTGTATAATAATTTACATGATTAGTAGGGTCTCCTTTACCTCTGTACTTCTCAAACCTAGGCATCTCAATTCCTTGTGGCACCAGTGTTCTGAAGATTTCCAAGGATAATGGCATAATAGGAACATAGTAGGTGGGTGGTGCGGTTTGGTTCTGATAAATGGTAGATATTTGTTGTTGCATGGAAGAAACAGTGGGGTGAAATCACAATACTATGTTTCACTTTTTGCCCAAGATGGACATTTACATCAATATTTTTAACTGAATCTCCATTTTCTAAGACCTATAGAAACTAAACCATTAAGAATTTGAAGATGATGTGAACTAGTGATTTGTGGCAATTTGTGTGTAGATTCTAAATATATTTATTTTCAAATTTTCTAAAATAAATCATGAATCTTTCAACATCTCCTTTAATAACTGGTTTTAGATAGAAACAAAATTTTTAGAAAGTAACGTTTGTGTCATACAACGTAACTTTTTTTCTATAAAGGACTAAACTCTAATTTTTGAAATATAGATTCTCAACATCAATATCTAGGGAAAAGATATTTTTTCATAATTTTTTGTTGCATATTTTTTTTTAAATTAATTTTTGAAGTTACAGTAACTATAATTTTTACATGTGTATGTGTCGTACAACCTAACTTTTGTGTATATATCAAAATCCAATTTTTCTTTTTTGGGTAAAACAAGGACATCAATACCTAGAGAATGGGTATTTTTTTATTTATTTTTACAATGGTTTACTATTTTTCCACCTCTGCACAACAAAGAGCTTCATGTTCAGAGAAAAACCTATGTTTAGTAAAAATTGAAAATTAAATGCATGATAAAATGAAAATATATCAAACCTATACTTGTTGGAAATCTTGTTTTGAGGGCTAAAATCTTGCAAAATATAACTTTGAAATGATGTTATTTAATCCCTCTAAAGGTAAAGAAAAAGTGATTTTTTGCCAACATTTTGATAGTTATGAAGGAGACTCCATTGTGGGTATGATTTAATACTATAGGGGTTCTATCTAAAGGGGTTTGATCTAAGGGGGGGTATGTGTAGTATCATCATGGAAAAATAGGCCCTTAAGTGGCAAAAAATTCAGAAAAATAAGAGTTAGGAAACTTGACATAAAAATTTGAATAAATTATTTATATTATTTCAAAAATATGTAAGAATAGAATCTGTAGAAAATTGAATGTAGTTTCTAAACTACTAAGTTTATTTTTATTTTTTTTAAACTATTTGGTAAAATTTTGAAATTTCAATGTAGTAGTACTTAAATTTCAGGGAAAAAATAAGAAGTAGGTGTTTGTCTGACCACCCTAACCAGAATTAAATGATAATATTTTTTTATAATATTTTAGAAATAAGTAGAGGACTCATGACTGGATGTGATGCATATTTTTTTGTAATTTTTTTCCAAGTAAATAATTAATTATGAATTTTTTATTACAACTTTTAAAAAATATAAAAACTCATATGCCTGACCACCTTAACTTGTTCAAAACTTTATGAAATTCAATTTTTATTTTTTTAATCCTATAGTATACAAAACATAGAATGTGATGCATATTTTGGATTCCAAAAATGTGATACCGTTTGAAAGCTATAGATATTTTTCAATCAGCTTATCAATCAGGGCTTTAGTTGTAATTCCAATAGAAAATGAATAATAATTATTTATTAAATTCAAAGTAAAGCATAATTTATATTGGTGGAAATCTAAGAATATCCTTTAAAAATCTTTTTCATTTCATCAATTTTGGGTAAAAAAAAAGTTGTTAGCCACATACCTTAAAAATACCCATCATATCGCCACTTTTTGGCCCATCATGATTTTGCACATACCCAGGGGTCTTATCTACCCCTCTTCAATTAAAACCCTTTATATAGAGCCTCTCAAGACTTAAATCATTAGTTTTTCTAAAAATAGTGATTTCAGTCAAAAATTAGTACATCCCAAAAGTGAGACACAGTATTGTGGCACCACCCAGTGTGAAAGAGCTATGTAATGAGAGGATAAATGTAATTTGTATGAGGTGGAAGGGAGAACGGTGGAGTGTATGTAGTGTTAGGAAAAGTGAAGGGGACACTAATAGGGGTGAAGGTGGTGGAAGAAGGAACATTCAATGCCACAAAGGAACCAGGAATGTTAGTTGGAATAGCGAAAGGAGTCACCTGACTAACTTGTTGCATGGTTGTTGTCACTTGAGGAGTGGTATGGGTAGGTATGGATGCTACAGTTGAAGGAGGAGGAATGTGAAATCCTCCTTAGCTAATCACAATGTTTGTTGGTTGAGATGTATTAGAGGTATGCTTTTCGTATATCTCAACAATTTTTTTCATAACATCTAAGCCCTCATCACTTTCAATCATTCGATGGATGTTGTCTATAGCAAGAATTGTAGTGGTGGAAATTTTTTCAAGACACAAGTTTTGTTGAGAGTGTGCTAGATCCTCATGAATGTTAATAATTTTTTCTTGCAGAATGTGGTCATTAGATGTGTCAACATGCATTGTATGTGAAGGTAAAGGTGTACTAGTGGTAGTATCCATGCCTAATGCACCATTTTTCATACTAGAAGTAGGAGCTCGAGACAACCCAATGTCCACAATGAGTGTGCTATCTCGAGATGTCATGAGTTGGGAACTTCTTCTCACTAAAGTATTATCAATAGGGCACCAAACACTCATACAAATACCACAAGAGGAAAATTGGATGCAAATGTAATGTAATCTAGGACTAATAAAAGGAAAATAATAGAAATTCTATAAATTGAAATAGGAAAGCAGTACCAAAAAACAAAGTCACAAAAAATACCCAGAAATTATAGTGCAAAATATGCAGGAGGACTAAGTCACCCATTTAGTCCCACTGATGATGTTTTTGAGATTTTTCAAAAAAATTAAATTCAATTCTATGTCTTTAAAATGCATAGATGCAATTACAATATGAAAATGCAGAATTTTTTTTTTAATGCAAAAATGCAAGCTATTGGAGCTTTTAACTAATGCAATTTTGAAAACCCTAGGATCGAATTTAAACAATGCAATGTGCAATGCAAATGAAACATAGGATGTACTTAAAATTAGAAGTAAATATGTTCAAGAGTCGGGTTCACCAAAATGTGGACAATGATTTTGGATTGCCCACACGGTGCTTTGCTCCTTCTAGGGTTTTTCACCTAAAACGAGAAAGGGGAGGGGTCCAAAATGCAAATTTCAACACACAAAGTTAATATAAATGAGATTTATTATGTCTAATTATGATGTAATAATGAACTGATTTGAAAATGAAATGATTTAATGATGCAAAACCTAAGAAATGAAAAGTGCTGGAAAACACAACGTGATATGCAAAAATGCCTAAAAATGCAAGTAAATGATGAAATAACATAATAGAAGTAGAGAGGTTCACCTGGAATATGAAACTTGATACTGGGAGATTCTTGAATCCTAAAAATTTGACTGAAAATGTTGACTGGGACATGTACGCCAAGCTGGGCGACTTAGTCCCAGTTTTGAGAAAACTTTCTGAAACAAGAATCTACCAAATGGGTATCCAAAAATGCAAAAACCACTTTTCAAGCTCAGAAGCAGGACTAATCCACCAGTATTAGTGACTTAGTCCACCTACAAATTTTGGGAATCTCGAGGCAAAATCTTGTAGCCCCAGGTCTACACTTACTTTTCTGGCAGGTGTCTACACTTAATTCTACAAAAAATGAAATAAAAAGTGTCTCCAAGCTTGAATTAGGTTTATGTTGACTTGATTGACTTCGACCACTTTTCAACACCTATTTATTTAACAAATCTACCTACAAAGTCTGCAAACACACATGCAAAGGAGGAAAAATGGTTAAGGGTTAGATTATAGGGATTTGCCTTGGTCAAATCCCACTATGGTATTCAAACCCTTAATAAAGAAATGAAATGGAAAGAGAATGATAAATAAACAACATGCAATGTCATAAACTTACCAAACTCTTGATGTGTAGATCTGAAGATATGCAATGAAGTGCTCCAATGGATGACTTGATTATGCCTAAATTTCTTGAATACTTGAGAATGATTAAGTTGATTGCTTGAGTGAATGCTTGAATGAATAGGTGTTAAAATGAGAGGAAACCCTTATTTATACTTTTTCTTACTAAATTTCCTAAAAATAACACATCACAATCCAACCTCAAGGGTTAGAGGACAAAATCCCACCATAATATTGAAATAGTTTTGATTTTTGTGCCAAAAAGGACTAAGTCACCCCTATTGGTGACATAGTCCCACTTAAGAAAATTAAGTGGCTACTAGGAATTACGGGGCATTAAATGTTCTCCAATGAGAATATCCTTAAAAACACACTTTAAAATGGTCGAAAAGTGCATTAAGGGGTCATTTAAACATGAGAAAGGGTTGAATTAGTGTTCACAAGTCTTAAGAAGCATGAAAGTGGGTTACAACACTTTACAACACCTTGAAATAAGACTTGTGAAGTGATAAAAAGGAGATATTTAGGTGAATTATGATGAAAGGGTTCTAGAAAAGTGTGAAAGTGGGTTACAACACTTCACAACACCTTTACAAGACATCCTAGAATTCTTAATGATTCACAAGGGTCCAAGACCTAATGTTAATGTGTTGACAACATTACAACATTAAATCTAGGAAAAATCAAGCCAAAGTCCACTAGAAAGACTCAAGTGAGCATAAAAATGTCAACTATACATTTTTTTGGTGACACACTGATGCAAAAGCATCCTCGGTTCTTGGCAATCTTGCATCAACCAAAAATATTTTCTTTCAGTTTTGTCTTGTTTAGTTCTTGCTTAATTCATGTTGGAGAATTCATCATCTTTACTCACCAGACCTTACAGATCTTGGATTACATTTTCTACATGTTCATTTTCCTTGTTCCAAGATTTGGGCATGATTGGACCTTTTTCCAGAAAGTTATCACTTCCAGAATCTCATGGCAGTTTCTTCAACCAACACTAGAATAATTTCAAACTTTTCAGCTAGTTTGATCGTTGTGGATCATCCCCATGACTTGTGGATCTTAACGATGTGATTTTAATTATTCTGTGGAGTGTCCCCGACCTTCATTATAGGTCCACACTTCATCTTATGCACCTATTGAAGAGTAATTCAAATTTGAGGCCGACCTATTCATGTGCACATTACATTCTCTTTCCTTGGACAATGTGATGATCTTTGGCCGACATGGATGTTTCCAGAATTGCGGATATGATAAAGCTTGTAATCAGTCATTAGAAGATTAGTGATCAAGTAGTAGTTGATTGGGTAGATTGAGATAGATTGTATTTGTAACATTTAGCTTGCATATAGGAGCATGTTAGAATGACATATATTTTATCAGTCCTGTGAGCCGAACCTATAAGCCCAGATGCTATTAGCTTAATGTAAATGAGATAATTGTTAATGATAATATTTTCATTTGCATTTTCCTCCATATTTTGTGTTTCTTTTGTTGTGTTACTCTTGTTTCACAGTCTGGATTGTTCTCTTTGAGGACCCTCCTACCGTGGCTATATCAGATTGGTATCAGAGTGAGATTCGTTCCTTGTGAGATCATCAGAGTTTGTGAAGTCCTGTTTAATATTTTTTGTGGGGTGGTGGATTGAGGATCTGACCTAAATCTGTAGAGGACTTGTGTAAAGATGGTGGGAAGGAGAAATGGTAGAAATGGAGCATGTCGAAATGCAGACCTAGCTGTGATGGAGATGTTAAGAGGAATTTCTGCCATACTAGATGCAGTTGAAACAATCTAGAGGAGAGGTCAACTAGTTGATGATGTGAGTGATGAAGAAGTAGAAGTGCAAGAAGGAAGAGAAGAGAAACCTAGCCTAGATCAGGGAGAAGAAAGGTTCGTAAGAGCCCTAACTAAAGTGAATACAAGACCACATTTCAATCCACCAGATTATAATAGTAAGTTGGATTCAGATGTATTGTTAGATTAGATAATAGAGATGGAAAATTATTTTGAATTTGAAGGTACCTCTAAAGATAAGAAGGTGAATTTTTCTTGTACAAAGTTGAGAAGACATGCATCCCTTTGGTGGGAACATTTATAGAAAAATAGGCAAAGAAGAGGAAAAGAAAAGGTAAAGTCATTGGATTGGATGGTGAATAAGTTGAAGTCAAATTTTATGCCTGCAGACTATTAGATTAGTTTGTTCAAGAAGTTGCAGAATTTCAAACAGAAAGAATCTAGTGTGACAGAGTATACTGAGGGATTCTACAAGTTGAATATCAGATCTGGACATTCGGAGGACGAGGTTGAGAAAGTAGCCAAAAAAGTGAATGGTTTGAGCTCATCCATACAGGATGAAATCAGTTTGATCAAGTTGTAGAGTGTGGAATAGGCATATCAGTGTGCCCTAAAAGCAGAGGAGAAGTTGAATAAAAGACATGAGTAGAGACAAAGAGGAAGAGGTGGAAGATTTCAAAGAGGAAGAAATTTTACTGGAGGAGGAAGAGGATCTTTTCCAAATCAGAATAAGGATAAGGAGGTCAGTAAGAATGAAAATTCATACCAGAGAGGTGATGGAAACTCTTACAGAAGAGGAGGTTATGGTGGCTACCAAAATGAAGGTTATAGAAGAGATGATAGAGGACACGAGAAGAGAGTATTCCAAGGAACTTGTTATAAATGTGGTGGAGAAGGACATAGAGCATTTGAATGCAATCAGGGCAAGACAAGCAGGAAGACAAAGAACAATAGAAGGACAACCTTTGTTGAGGAAGAACATGCTAGATCATCTAAGAAACTGAAAGATGGAGAAATGTTGGTGAATAAAAGAGCGTTGAGTCAAAGTGAGTTGGAAAAGGAGCCACTACAGAGAAATAATTTGTTTCAGACAAATGCAAGGTGAATGGTAAATGCTACAAAGTGATTGTTGACAATGGAAGTTTTGAGAACCTCGTTGCTGAAGAGATGGTGACTAAACTGAAGTTGGAAAGGTTGAAACACTCGAAGCCCTATCAGATTGCTTGGATTCAGGATGAGCATAAGATACTCATAAGTGAACAATGTTTGGTGAAATTAAGGATAGGAAATTACCATGATGAATTTTTGTGTGATATCATGCCTATGGATATATGCCATGTTTTGTTGGGAAGACCTCACCAGTATAATAGACAGGCTATTCATGATGGAAAGAAGAATATATACACCATTGTTGTTAATGGGATGAAGCAAATTTTGTTGCCATTAGAAGATGTTCCTACAATTAAGGTTTGTATGAATGCTAGGGTTTGTCTGGTTGATGGAAAGAGATTCCTTGATGGATTGAGACATGAGAATGTGTGTTATTCCTTGGTGCCTAAGAAGGTTGAAGACATGAAGCTTGTGGAAGAACACCCAGAAGAGATAAACGGGTTCCTGATAGAGTATGAGGAGATCATTTCAGATTTCCCTTGTGTCTGCATCAATTTTTCACCTAATTTCACTCGGTCCAATGTAGCTCAGAGTGATTCGTGTATTTGGTTGCAAAATAGGACCATCCCTAGCATAAATGTACCCATCCAAACATGTTGGAATAGTCTATTTTGTCGTACGAGTTGCGGAATGAAAGTTGCACCACTTTGCAACTTTACACTACTTGCATCTTGCAACTTTTCCCTCCATTGAAAAGTCGTCACCATAGGAAAATGCCTCTGAGATAGCAAAAACTGAGAGAGGTTTTTGTAGATAGTCCCAACATGATCCCATAGCCTCAGATGCAAATTCTGTAAGCATCACGGTCTCTGAGAAATATTCCTTCAAAGATTTATGCCTTTTAGCACTTTGGACTCTTAAGGGAAATCGTTGATCCAATGTAGCTCAGAGTGATTCAACGTATTTGGGTGCAAGAGAGGACCATCCCTAGCGTAAACATACCCATCCAGACAAGTTGGAATATTTTGTTTGGTCATACAAGTTGTTGAATGAAATTTGCACCACTTTGCAACTTTACACTACTTGCATCTGGCAACTTTTCCCTCCACTGAAAAGTCATCACCACAGAAAAATTCCTTCGAGATAGCAAAAACTGAGAGAGGTTTTTGTATATGGTCCCAACATGATCCCATATCCTTGGACGAAGAGTTTGTAAGCATCACGGTCTCTGAGAAATAGACCTTCAAAGATTGCTACCTTTTATCACTTTGGACTCTTAAGGGAAATTGTCAGTCCAATGTAGCTCGGAGTGATTCAGCATATTTGGGAGCAAGAGAGGACCATCCCTAGAAAAAACATACCCATCTAGACGTGTTGGAACAGTCTGTTTGGTTGTACGAGTTGCGGAATGAAAGTTGCACCACTTTGTAACTTTACACTGCTTGCATCTGACAACTTTTCCCTCCACTGAAAAGTCATCACCATAGGAAAACACCTCTGAGATAGCAAAAACTGAGAGAGTTTTTTGTAGATGTTCCCAACGTGATCCAATAGCCTCGGATAGAGAGTCTGTAAGCATCACGGTCTCCAAGAAATAGACCTTCAAAGATTGTTTCCTTTTAGCACTTTGGACTCTTAAGGGAAATCGACAGTCCAATGTAGCTCAGACTGATTTGGCATATTTGGGTACAAGAGAGGACCATACCTAATGTAAAAGTACCCATCCGGATGTGTTGGAACAGTCCGTTTGGTTGTACGAGTTGCGGAATGAAAGTTGCACCACTTTGCAACTTTACACTGCTTGCATCTGGCAACTTCTCCCTCCATTGAAAAGTCATCACCACAGGAAAATTCCTTCGAGATAGCAAAAACTAATAGATTTTTTTGTAGATGGTCCCAACACGATCCCATAGCCTCGAACGGAGAGTCTATAAGCATCACGGTCTCTGATAAATAGCCCTTCAAAGATTGTTGCCTTTTAGCACTTTGGACTCTTAAGGGAAACTAGTGGGCAACATAGTTAACTTCTTCACAAACTTGGTTTGAAGTAATTTCATTCTTTTTTGTGCATTTAAAATGGATTTGTAAGCCTTTTTCCCTAAAAGTGACCTCTAAATAACTTCAAACACCTTAACTACCTCATTCTTATTCATTTGTTTTGAAAACAAGCATTTTCATTCCAAGAGGCTGAGCTTTCATAATGTGGGCTGTGACACAACTTTCTTTTTTCAAATATTGTTCAACATCATTGAACTAAGAATTTATCACACATCTACAGAGAAACAAAGGAGTACTACAAACTAAAACACATTACACTTTGGTTCTCATTGACTTGATGTACTCTTCAGCATCTCTCTTCTTTAAAAGCGACCTCTAAATCACTTCAAACACCTTAACTACCCTAAAAGTGACCTCTAAATCACTTCAAACAACTTAACTACCTCATTCTTATTCATTTGTTTTGCAAAAAATCATTTTCATTCCAAGAGGTTGAGCTTTCATTTTTGCTTTCAAAGAAAAATCTTCCTATGCCACTATTACACTGCATAGGTAAACTAGGTTTTGTATTGTGGACCTATATTAAGCTACCACTCTCAAGACCAATGTAACAATGATACAAAATAACTTTTGATACTACAAGAAGACATCTGATAACTCTTGATTGTACTAAAAGAATTCTTATGTTTTTGAAGAATGTTGATAACTCTACTCAGTTGTCTTATTTTTTCAATATCATACAAATTGAACCTTGGCATCAATAGACTCTGTATATCAAGCTACCACAATTCAAGTTTCAACGATGAATATTTATCATGCATGTGTTTTACATGACATTCAAGTTTATGATGATTTTTTTTATTTATATGATATTATGTGATATTCTAATCGCAATTCATGCTGCTAGACTGCACATATATATATATATATATATATATATATATATATATATATATATATATATATATATATATATATTATTTTTACATTTTTTCTCTATTGTTCAGCCCCTACACCGCAAGTAAATTGTTGCATAGCGTGTGGAATGAGGGGGCAGTAGGCCTGAGATCCCTTTAAAGTTTGTTTGAGTGCATTTAAAATGAACTTTTAATCCTTGCACCATAAAAGTGACCTCTAAATAACTTCAAACACCTTAACTACCTCATTCTTATTCATTTGTTTTGCAAACAAGAAATTTCATTCCAAGAGGCTGAGCTTTCATTTTTGCTTGTTGGATTGAATGCTGACCATGACAGAACTTTCTTTTTTAAAAAATTGTTCAACATCATTGAACTAAGAATTTACCACACTTCTGTAGAGAAACAGAGGAGTACTACAAACTAAAACACATTACACTTCGGTTCTTGAACTGACTTGATGTACTCTCCAACATCTCTCTTCTCTCATGTGGAGAGTTAGAACTGGTTGGCCATGCCTTTGCATCATTAAGGAAGTTTTTCTCTTTTTGACAATGTCAAAAGCATGGCTGCATACAGATTAGGAAAAAGACCTTTTCTTTTAGATTAGCAATGCATGGAAGATTCAAAATTTATCCTTGATATTATAAAAAGGTATGTGTTTATACACTTCAAACATGCAATCACTCTCAAGACCAATGTAACAATGATACAAAATAATGTTTGAGATTGCAAGAAGACGTCAACATGGCTAGTGTACTAAAAGAATTCTTATGATTTTTGAGGAATGTTGATAACTCTACTCAAGTTGGCTTATTTTTTCAATATCATACAAATTGAACCCTGGCATCAATCGACTCTATATATCAAGCTACCACAATTCAAGTTTCAACTATGAATATTTATCATGCATGTTTTAAATGGAATTCAAGTTTATAGTGGTTTTTTTGTTTATATGATGCTATGTGATATTCTAATCGTAATTCATGCAGAGAAATAGAGGAGTACTACAAACTAAAACACATTACACTTCGGTTCTCACTAACTTGATGTACTCTCCAACATCTCTCTTCTCTCATGTGGAGAGTTAGAACTACTTGGCCATGCCTTTGCATCATTAGGGAATTTTTGCTCTTTTTGACAATGTCAAAAGCATGGCTGCATGCAGATTAGGAAAAGGACCTTTGCTTTTAGATTAGCAATGCATGGAAGATTCAAAAAGTATCCTTGATATTACCAAAAGGTATGTGTTTATGCACTTCAAACATCCAATCACTCTCAAGACCAATGTAACAATGATACAAAATAACGTTTGAGACTGCAAGAAGACGTCAAAATGGCTAGTGTACTAAAAGAATTCTTATGATTTTTGAAGAATGTTGATAACTCTACTCAATTGGCTTATTTTTTCAATATCATACAAATTGAATCCTGGAATCAATTGTCTCTGTATATCAAGCTACCACAATTCAAGTTTCAATGATGAATATTTATCATGCATGTTTTAAATGACATTCAAGTTTATAATGGTTTTTTTTGTTTATATGATGTTATGTGATATTCTAATTGTAATTCATGCTTCTAGGCTGTATATATATATATATATTATTTTTAAATGTTTTCTCCATTGTTCGGCCCCTACACTGCAAGTAAATGGGAAGGAGGCATCCTAAACTACTGGCGGATCATCAAAATGGAGCCTCTTTGAAGCACTCATTGGCTTTGAAGGTAGTTGCACAAGAAAAAGTCAAACCACAATTGAGATTAGTTATACTATATAATTTAAAATTGAATAATTAACATAAAAATCAATACACATTGAATTATAATTGAACTCTAAAATTGAAATCTTGATTACCTGAAATATATGTCTCTTCGAAGGGTCAGGAGTCCTAGAATATACCCTCTCAAAGAACTAACCAAACCAACTTTTGTAACATAAATCTATATATGTGAAAAAAAATGTGAAATTGATCCAAGTTAGAATAGAATTGTCAGTAATAAGAACATATTTACCAAGCACAAAATAAAATAAACACATACCTCTTTAGGTTGATCTTTTTTTGTATCTCCTTTAGGTGTTTCAACACCTCCTCCTTGAGGTGTTTCAACACCTCCTCCTTTAGGTGTTCGAATACCTACTCCTTCAGGTGTTGTGGCACTTATCAACAATGATGTATAGCTCACAACCGCTTGTACATAAAAATGACAAGTACATATGAAACTACAAATCTATGTCAATGTATGCATAATCAATAAAATATCTTATAAATCTTAATTCAATCAAATTTGAGTTCAATTACCTTTCCCTTATCTAACATTGTGTATCCATAGTCTGGAGAGCGTCGCACCTTGCTCGCACTAGGTGTTTCCTACAAGCAAAGAATAAGATAAACATATAAGTTAATATATAATTTCATTAATGACAAGAAAGTATACAGTAAAAAAATGTAAATGAGTGAGTGCGAAAATACATGTTGTGTGCATCTTGAGGCCAAATGAAATGGTCGTAAGGGTGCTATCAGTCACCTGTGTGAGCTCCTCCTCAGACATTAACTATTAAATAGACCATGTAAATAAATATTAGTACTTGATACTATCTCTTATTAATATTCATTTTTAAAAAAATAAAAATTATGAATTTACACCTTAAATGTTACCTGTGTAACTTCTCCAATGCCCACCTCTCTAGCAGGAGAGGACTCTGTAGGGTGTGCTCCACTCCCTGCTTGTGATCTGCTATAATCTCCACATCCTAGATGTCATAATCAGAAGTATCTAATGGCTGCTCAGGGGGTTGTACAATAGGACCCAAACATATTTGTTGGCACGTATTGCAAATATGTGGCACACAAATATGTGGACCCAAGGAGGATGATGTAGCAGCACTGGATCCATTGCCAAGATCACTAGATTGTGGCTGAGCTATTGAAGAAGCATGGGAAACCAAAAGACCACTCAAAGAGTGAATGGACTGGATCGTTTGTGTGGCTACATCCTCTGTAATATATGGATGTTGTATTGGAGGTGGTGAAGGAAGAGGAGGATGGGGAACATGTGGGCGCCTAACTGCTCTAGCTGCCCCTGGCCTATTCTGGGGCATACCTCCACCAACGCCCTGGAAGGGTTTAATATCAAAGTAATTGACATGATGCCCTAACAAAAACTTAGCATATAATTTTTTAATAAAGTAAAAAGGTACATCAAGATTATTGTTGGGTGGTTTGCCAAAAACCATACACCAATGATCCCAAAAGTTATCTACTATGCCCCTATGCATGCACCATTTTATAGAAAGTTTTGGTTTGTTAACATTAACTAGAAAACCAGTGTTGGGGTTAATAAATAAAGAGGCTATTTGGGCTTTTGTTATTTGGAGATCTTTCACATCATCATAAGACAATCCACATGCATAATATTGCCTCATGGTTTCTTGCCATGAATGAAATGCATTATGTTGGGTGGAGAGGGTTTCTACAATTGTAATTATTCCTGTCAATGTCATTGACATAAGGGATAATCGAGGGATTTTTTTATAAACATCACAAATGTCCCTCAATTGCTCCAATTTTTCATGAATTAAGTCTTCAATTGATGGTTGCGGAGGTGGTGGAGCATTTGGAATTTCTACATTTTGATTCTCAGCTAGTGGATTTTCATTCTCAACTGGTGGAATTTGTGCATTTTCATTCTCGACAGCCATAATGCTTGATTAAAGTTAAAAAATAATTAATCTAAAATTAGACAATATAAATGAAACACTATTTTTAAATCAAAATCCATTAAAAACATTCATTTTTTTATCAAAATCAATTCTAAACTCAATTGTTTCATAAAAATTCAATCAAAAACCCTATTTTGAAAAAAATCCAAAAAACATTCATTTTTTTATCAAAATCCATTCTAAATTCAAAATTTTTCATAAAAATTCAATAAAAACCCTATTGTGAAAAAATCCACAAAAAACATTCATTTTTTTATCAAAATCTATTCTAAACTCAAAATTTTCACAAAAATTCAATCAAAAACCCTATTTTTAAAAAAATCCACAAAAAACCATATGAAATTATTCAAATATAAATCAAAATTGAATCAAATCAAATAAAAATAAAAAAACTTACCTTTCCAAATTGGATTTTTCCCAAATCGGATATCCGTTACGCAAAGAAGGAATGCACTATGCGCCCGCAGGTTCTTCACTATCAAATGACTTCAAAATAGCATTGAACTTTCTTTATATATGATTTTTGAAAATCAGATATTTGATCCAAATTGGATATCCGATTTGTAAAAGTAGGTTTGGTGTTTGGTATGGTGACACCTGAGCCTAAAAAAAGTCAACATGTTCTTTTTGTGTTTTTCGGTTGATGAAAGACGTGTTTTTTCCTCATTGCCACTTTTTGACCCACCATGATCCTGCACATACCCATAACCTCATATACCAATGATGCCAAATCAAATATCAAACTCAAGTGACAAAGAGAGCATTAATATGATTCCAATGTGCCATGTATCAAATAATGTATCATAACCATTGACACCAAATAATTGTGAGACAACCATCAATAGAATTCCATGATCAACTTGATAATGAGCAATTGAAATAATATACCTGATGTGCAATAAAGAAGGGCCAACCTTTCCAAATGAAACTAACTATTCTGTGATATCACCTGAAAAACCTATGCCACCTGAATAGACAAGATAAATTTTATCTGCACATGAAGCTCGACATGATCAGTACCACAATATATGATAAACAAATGCATCCAAATGCATCAACCCAAAGCATGGTCCACAAAATACTGAATATTCCAAACTAAATACAAAGAACACCAAGTATCATAATGCCAATCACCAATCAATCTGAATATGCCAAACTGAATACAAAGAGGACCAAGTATCATAATGCCAATCACCAATCAGTTTTGTTGTCAAGGAAAATATTCCATAAAGAGAAAGTCAACATTGTTACCTTGCACTTTGAAGTAAATATTGTTGTTAGTAGAGCCTTTATTGAATCCTTGCTTTGTTAGGTATCTATCCAATCTTGCATACCAAGCTCTAGGATCTTGCTTCAGTCCATACAAAGCCTTCTTCAATTTACAAACCATGTCTAGTTTGTCGAATAATTGAAACCCTTCACGTTGTTCCATGTACACTTCTTCCTCCAATTCACCATTCAGAAATGCTGAATTGACATCCATTTGATACACTTTGAAATCTTTGTAAGCAGAAAATACCAAAAACATTCTAATAGCATCCATTGTAGCTGTACAGGGGAAAAATTTTCTTCAAAATCTATGCCTTCGACTTGTGAATATCCCTTGCATACAAGTCTTGCCTTATTCCTTACAACTTATCCATTTTCATTCAACTTATTCTAGAACACCCATTTTGAACCAATTACATTCTTATTCACAGGTCTAGGGACTAATTCCCATGTTTGATTCTTTTCTATTTGTTGCAACTCTTCTTTCATAGCTTTCATCCAACTCTCATCTTCACATGCTTCACTCACAGACTTAGGTTCAATTTTAGAGAGTAAACACAAATTTACCTCAGTTGCAACTTTGCTTCTTGTCTTCACACCTTCACTCTTATCTCCAATTAAGTGTTCCTCCAGATAATTCTTCTGCACATACTTAGGAGTCTTGATAGCAGGTTTTGGTTCATTCTCTTCTTCTTCTTCTTTAGTCTGTTCTTCTTTCTCTTCTTCTTCCTTCTCCTTATTCTCTTTAGGTACTTGTCCAAAAATAGGATCATTAGGTTCAACTTCACTTATCTCATTAGGTTTGCATATGTCTTCAACAACTTTTTATTTTTTGATGAATATGGCAGATATCTATATTAAATTAAAGATAAAATACATATTCACAAAAAAAGATGGGTGGTAAGAAGGCACACCTCGAGAGTCACATGGGCAGTGCCCAAAAAACCAACATATTAACTAACATGGGTCGAACCCAGAAGTCCAAGAGTACAAAAACATAAAATAGGCCATTAAGAGGCCAGAGCAGTACCAACAGAGCCAAGAGGGTCTCTGTCATCAAAAATTTTCCCCATACATCAGCGGGGTCAGTGACGTCAGGAGGAGGACCCCAACCATCATCAGCATCTTTAACTTTTTATTATTCTTTATCCTCATGTCGGGTTGAGATTGCAAGTGCCAGATGTGGAAAGCATTTACCTGTATCTAGCCATCCAGAGCCAGAAGCAGAAGTGTCATTAGAGGGCCATCCAGAGCCACCACCACCACTCCTCGGAGTGCCGCTAGAGGGCCACCCCTGGCCAACCCATGGCAGAGGAGAGCGAGTCCGTCGAGGAGGGCGAGAATCCTACCGAAGATGAGGCTCAAAGTGGGGGAGCATAGAACCACTCCGTTGTCGGCCCCGAGAGGGTGACCGACCACCGGAAGAGGTGGGTGAAGCGGGCACCCGAGCAACAGTGCAAGGGGCATTGCCCCAATGATCCAACAACACTTGTAGGTGAGCAAATTCAAGTGCAACTTTGTTAGCTTGCACCTGGATTTGTAGAAGAAAATTAGAACAAATAACTTCTTTAGCATATAAAGAAACATTAACATCTATTTGAGAATGACCAAATATGTAGGCATTTATGTCTTCATCAACTTTCACATTAGCATTTTCAAAAATCTTCCTCAATCTTTTATTGAAGCATCTATATGCTTTGCTAGTAGTAGAGTACCCAAGAAAAATTCCTTCATCACATCTAGCATCAAACTTTCCAAGATTTTTATCATCTCTTTTAATGTAAAATCTGCTTCCAAATACCTTGAAGTACTTCACAGTAGGAGTCTTACCGGTCCATTGTTGGCAGATGGTCAGTGCTCCCCTCAGGATTCATGACATGGACTAACTTCCTCTCGTGGATCTGTTAACTCTAGTAGTTGTATCGAGCATTAACAGGTTGATCTTTTGGTGCAATCGAAATTGTGGGCCAACAATTGGTATCAGAGCCAAAGGTGTTGGGTTTGAATCCTCTTGGGTAATGTTGAGGGGGAGTTTGATGGCAAATGGCCAATGCTCCCCTCAGGATTCATGACATGGACTGTGGATCCATTAACTCTAGTAGTTGTATCGGGCATTAACAGGTCAATCTTTTGGTGCAACAAAAATTGTGGGCCAACATCCATAACTCAAAAGGAGTCTTTGTGTTGTTGCCTCTAATCTAAACTCTATTAAGAACATAAAAATTAGTGTGTATTGCCTCTCTCTAGTACACATCTGGTACATTTTATTCTTTCATCATGGTTCTTGCAGCTTCTTGTATTGTCCTATTTTTTCTCTCAACTACCCCATTCTACTGAGGGGTTCTTGGGGAAGAAAACTGTCTCTTTATGCCATGTTGTTCATAGAATGTATTAAACTCACTAGAAGTGAATTCTCCACCTCTGTCATATTTGATTTTCAAATTTACTTCATTTCCACTCTTGCTTTGAACACTTTAAATCTATCCAGAGCTTGAGTAGATTTTCCCTAAGAAAAGCAACCCATGTCATTCGATAATAATCATCAATAAGAAGCATGAAATACCTATCACCATTCAGGATTCTTGTTCTAGTCAGACCATAGAGTTCAGTGTGAATTAACTCTAGCATTTCGACAGTAGAGTGCTCTTTTCACTTAAAGTTGCATCTTGTTTGTTTCCCCAATTGACAACTCCTGCAAATAGTATTAGTAGGCCTTGTGATTCTAGGAAGACCTCAAACAATTTCTTTTCAACTGATTTTGACTAGATTATCAAAATTTACATGTCCCATTCTCCGGTGCCATAACCAACTTTCACTGACTTGAGAGATAAGGCATTGACCATCAACTCCCTTAAGTTGATAGATGTTTCCATGAGTTCTCCTTCCAGCAGCAACCATATCTCCATTTTCTGGATCCTTTTCTAATTTCACAGGTGTTATTCTGAAACACAAGTTTAAAACCATTACTACACATCTTTCCAACACTCAAAAGGTTATGCCTCAAACCCTTCACATAATATACATCATTAGTACTATGTACTCCATCAAAAATAATTGAACCTTTCCCACAAATCTTAGCTCTTGAATCATCACTAAACATGACTAAACCACCATCATACTTTTCAATTTTAGTGAACTTACTTTTATCTTCGGTCATGTGATTAGAACATCCACTATCAATCACCCAGTAGTCTTCATCTTGTCTTGCATGAAAGGCGGTGACCAAAGAACCTTCCATCTATTCCTTTTTTTCTCTAGAGCATTATTGCTTACACATTTCCAAGGTTAGCAGATATAGATTTGTTTTCCAAAGCTAAAAAAAAGCATTCACTATCATCAACCTCATTTTCAAATTCATCATTAGAGATTTTGGCTTCTTCTTTAACATAATACAACTTCTTGTATTTCTTATCCTTTCTATCCTTATCTTTATAATCCTTGTTCTTCTTATGTACAACTCTATTAAGACATCTTGAAGCATAATGTCCAATATTACAACAACTGAAACATTTAAAGGGAAACATATCTTTATACTTTTCGATACCTTTCTTCAACTTCCTAGTGAAATTTGCTTCCAACTCATCAGAACCATCACTCTCCGGATCATCTTCAATCTTCATCACCTTAAATGCAGTCTCTATCTTTTCTTCTTTCCTGAACTTTGTCATCTCAAATGCTTACAAGGTTCCGAACAACTATTCTTTAGCATACTTCGTAGGATCATACATCTCTTCAATAATTGAGATCTTATCATGGTAGCAATCTCTAGGGTGATCAAGATCTTCTCAATAATATCTTCATCAGTCAACTTTCCCCCTTGATTCTTCACTTCATTTTCTATCATCTCAACCCTCTAGAAATAGATTGTAAGCTCTTCACCTTCTTCCATTTTCAAATTCTCAAATTTGTGCTTTGTTGCCAAATTCTTTGTCAACTTTACTCTTTCATTTCCTCCATATAGTTCCAACTTCTTCTAGACATCATAAGAATTATCTAAAGAAATAACCTTAGCTCACTTAGTTTTAGATAAAGCACTATAAATAGCATACCTTGCTCTCATTCTCCTCATAAACAAAAACCTCATCTACATTAGTAGGACCATTTTCTAGAGGAGTATACTTCATCTCAACAGCCTTCCAGCTCTTGTAACCAAGAGAAACAATATATCCTCTTATTTGCACTTTCCAATCACTATAATCAAATCCATTGAACATAGGGATCGTCAACTTATGCGCCATCAAATCTTCCTTAAGTGGTTAAGCTCTACACTAAGGAACCAATGCTCTGATACCAATTGTTAAAAGGCATAGGACAATTGAGAGGGGGGTGAATCAGTTGTCACAAAATTCAAACTTAAACTTCAAAACATATCAATTCCACAACCACACTATTTTTTTATTAAGTATGAATATGAAACACAAATAACAGAAAGTAAAATCAACATAATGAATGCCAGATTTTTATGTGGAAAACCCAATGAGGGAAAAACCATGGTGAGGATTAACTTACAATATAAAGAGATTATAAAACTGAATATAGAGGCTTACTACCAAGGGCTCACTACCTAGAAGAGGACTCACTATACAAATACAAAGGCTCACTGCCTATAAAGAGGACTCGATGTCCAACAGGGAGGCTCATTGCCTACTAATACAAATGAGAACAAAAGATCTACCACAACAATTAACACACATTTACAGCCTTGATCAAAATATTTTAGAAACCTTCAACTCACTGCCTTCAGGAATCTACCACAATGAAGAACTGCTGCCCCAACTCACTTTCACACACTTCTACTCTTTCGATTTGTGGCTTACTTCGTCACTTTGCATCACTCTTCCAAATCTTTGCAATCCAACTTGCATTATACCATCTTCAACCTTAGAAACTTTCTCCAAAGTCGGCCACATAAACTTCATTTCATAAATTCAAATTAGGTCGGCAACTCAAAATTCCCATTGTGGAAAATAATGAGAGTGGACCAATAAAACATTTAAATCCAAGACCAAAAGATAATGTCTTAGATCAATCACAAGCTTCCTTAATTAAATTTTATTCTTCATATGAAGTGTAAACACTAGGCCGGCCAAACCTAATGAAAACACAAATGAACATTGATGTACACGATTTCCAACAAGAAGATGACATGTGAATGATGTAACACACTTCATTATGAATAAGAACACATCTCAGGTTCCTTCAGATACATCCATAACAAGTGCAACAACCTTTGAACACATAACTTCTTCCATCAGTCCATCCATACTATGCAAACACATACAACAACTCTGAAACTCAACTTCCGAATCACCAAACCTCAAACTACTTTTCCATAACCAAGGTGACACCAAATGTTATAATACATATTCCATATCTACAAGATCTGAAACATAATAGTGGAGGACTGCAAAGTAGAAACATTTCTCCCTATCCACAGAAGACCAACTCTACCAAAATAGTTCACACACCGATGAACATAACTTTCACATACCATCACACCAAAAGCTTCAACTCAAGAGATATCACCACTGTATCACCATTGGAAAACCTTCAAATCCTCACAAGCATAGGAACAACAATGAAGAAACACAAAGAACATACTAGAGCACACTCTAAACACATTCATGACTTTGACTTCTCTCTCTATTAATTTTCTCAAAAGCACTTGGAAACTCATCAAACCAACACATATACAACACCATAAAGATAGCTCCATGTACTCACAACATCTCAGCAACATCCAACTATACATGCACAATCTGCAACCTACTAAACTATGTTTACATCAATGACAACATTAATGACAACACCACCAAACTTGCTCATACCTGCAATAATCTCAGGTGTCTGAAAAGACTCTGAGACACAAAAAACATGTCAAAAATGAAAAAGATAATGCAAAATAAGCTTCAATTTGGAAAGATTGATGAAAATGGTGAAAAATGCTAGCTTTTGGCTAAAATTAGGGAAAAAACCCTAAATTTTAGGCTTCAATAAGTGAGGAAGGGTCACTTTCAATTCAATTGTGCATTCACACCTTAAAGAATTCTTGCAATTTGAGCTCTGACCTCTTAACGAAATGGCACAAGGAGTGCTCCCACAACACATTTTTGACTGAGTTTGAGAGTACCAGAGGCCTCCAGGCATAGGACCACCAATATACAATTCAAAACTTGACTTGTATTTTGACTTTTGAGTGCATTAATTGCATTTTGAAATTTATATTTAGGCGGTGTTGCTATATCGTGACGCTTTTTTGACAATTGGTGATGCTATTTTAATTTTTAGTGATGCTACTATGATTAGCAACATATTTCACAATTTGGAATTAGGGTTTCATGATTGCAAATTGTGGCATGTGTTTAAATAGTGATGTACTCGCCCAATTTGAAATTTACAATTAGGGTTTGCAAACGTCAAATGTAGACGCATGCATGATGAGTGACGCTATTCACGATTTTCAATTTGAATGCATATAGCGTCGCCATTTGGAATTTGAGTTATAGAAATTCTTTCATAAATAGAAATGATTTTATCATTTTGGGGGATAAAAACTCCAAACTTAGCCAATTTTTTGTAAATTTTGACATCGTGCATTCCATGGGTGTGGGAGGTTATCCAGCCTTTGATGTCCTATGAGCACCAGTCGAATGTGCTGTCCAAACTTGATGATTTGTTTGAGCTTCGATAGGAGCACCTAGGAGAGATCGACTTGTGGTATGTTACCTACATCCTCATCATGCAGAACCATTTGGCGATGATGAAAACACTATGTGAGGATGGCATAGCGAGACTTCATTGTTCCACTTACCCACCGATGAGGTGATAGTAACACTGGAGGATGTATGGCAGATTTTGTGATTGTCGATATATGGTGAGTGCATGATTTATGACATTGATGCAAGATATGATGCATGTCACGAGGTTCTTGACCAAAAGTCCATTGTCATGGTCAACTCCTAGATTGACCTCGAGATGTACAGAGGTTAGGTGTTGACCTTTAGATTGATCATTGCGGAAATTATTTCAGGGTTGGTTGCTCTAGATCAATGGAGTAGGGGATTCAGTACAAGATGGGAGCTAGCTTGGCACATGATGCTTTTCAGAAGGACCTAGTATGCATGGGGGCCAGTGTGTTGTCCTCCCTTTACCATGATATGCATGATTTTGTATATTGTGATGGGAGAGCAATTGGTACATGGGTCACCCTTCTTCACATATGGGCTTGGGATCACATTGTCATGCTTTGATCAATTGTTCATATGGAAGATGTGGAGCCAGATGATTTGGTTGTCTATAGGTATAGAGGTTCCATCACTCTTCAGCACAGAGGGCTGCTTAGTATCCCATAGTGGCAGACAGTGATTGATGATATGATAGTGTTCAGATGGTGGCCATGGCTCTAGATGCCAACATGGTATAATGATGTACAATAGTTAGTCTTTGCTTGATAAATTTGGTATATGTAGGGTCAAGAGCATATCATGATAGAGAGGTACCTACCTGATAGGGTTTCGAGATATTTTGGTGAGAGGCAGGGCAAGCCGAATGATGCATATACAACTAGTTTTGCTAGATCGACACGAGAGACTACATGTGATAGGGAGGGGTCAGAGGAATCAATCACAGATTCCTTCTCTAAGGTCTTGCTTGCAAGACCTCCTTGGTGTTTTGCTTCACCACCTTAACCTATAGGTCCCTTCTCATGTTTAGGTACCCCTGGTTCTCCTGGCCAACCCCACTACCATCACCATTCAACCAACCAAGCCAACCTTGGTGCAATACTTCAACTCTTCCTTAGCCCTTAATCTACCCTAAAGGCTAACCTATTGTCAGCACTCAATTAGTTCTTTCAGGGGTGTAGAGATTTCTTCAATAACTTCAAACCATCCTCCTAGGGTTCTTGAAGGTTCACAAAACTCCACCTTTCCATCGCTTTGACCAAACCCTCATCTAGGGTTAAAAAGGATACTAGCCCATGAGCCCCAATTAGCTCTCCATCTCTGAGAGATCAGGTCTACTCTTCTAAGTTCTCCAAAGTACAACCAAGTTTTCCTTGAGATTCTTAGAATGTCTGCCTCTCAAAGATTTCTAGAGTCTTAAACATCATCCGCCCGTACACAGCCATAACCCTCCATTTGCCAATTTAGGCCTTTTAAAAGCCATTCCCTGAGCACAAAGCAAACTATCAGTTTATTCAACCATCAAATGGTCTGATGAAGCCTCCTCCTTCATGCCAAGCCTTTGCAAGGAATATATTTTCCTCCCCACACCACGCCTTGATAGGGAAAGGTCACCCCTGCAAACCAAGTGCTTAGCACTACCTGTCTTTCCTAGCTGGGCACTGTCAAGCTTGCCTAGGAGAAGACTTTCTCCATGATTCTTGACTCCTACAGACTCCTAACCCTAACCTATTTACAGACATGGAGCCTAGCCACATTCCCCACAAGTCGTACACTAGGTAAAGTGGAAATGTGAGATAAAACCCCATTTTTCACAGTCTGCCAGTCAGAACAGCCACTAAAGAAAGAACAAAGTAACTACAAGATAGCTTGAAACGAATAACCTAACTATCTACTATTCCAAACAATGCTTGAAAAAAAATTTCACATCCTACTCTATTCAAAATGCCATGATCAATCCATTAACATACTAACTCAAGCAAAAACAAAACAGGAAATGCACACTAAAATATCACTGTTTTCTTGATTTCAAAACTAAATACAAACTCGAATGCTTCCAACCTTGTTTTCAGGTCAAGGCCCACCTTATAAAGGTTTCAAAAATAGTTAAGCTCGCTCCTAACTGCTCCTTGGCTTCTTGTGAAGTCCAACAGGCCTTATTTGCAAAATTAATGAGAATCTAACTCCTAGAAAGGTTTACTAAGGTCTTTAAACCATCCTTGTAGACAAACCTCAACCTAAAAAATGGTCAACATGACCTTAACCAATACAATACCTGATCCCCAATGTCTCTAAGGTGCAAGCTCAAAGACGTAGGAGGAGATTACTACATTTGGCCTAAACAAATTGCCAAATCATGACCTTCTAATCAACTTTCCTAGGTGAACTATGGGGTGCTCCTGCACCATTCTCCCCCTCTCTGCACAAACACTAAGGAATGTGAGGAGAGATCAGTGACACATCAATGCCCTACTTCTTAAATTGAGCTTCCTCTACCCATGTAGCCTCAGATTCATGTTTGTTCTTCCATTTGATAAGATGCTACATGTACACCTTATGCCTTGTAGATTTCTTCACTCTTAACTCCAAGATCCTCTCTGCTTGTAGCTTGTCTAGAGTAGGTAAGGCTGCGTTGCTTACATCCTTGAAGATCTCCCTGCTATTCTAATCTAATTCATTGACTGATCCCTTATACCTGATCAAATTAGCTACATTGAACACTGGTGAAATCCCTAAACTTGCAGGTAACTCCACCTTGTATGCATTTTCCCCATACTTGGCTAACACCTTGCATGGTCCAACTCTTTTCATCTGCAATTTGGTTGATGTACCCTTCTGCAACCTGGATTTGTTGAGGTGGACCATGACATAGTCTCCTACTGCAAATTGCAAATCTTTTCTTGACAAATCTACCTTATCCTTCAACTTTTGTGTAGCCTCGGTGACTGTCTTCTTTACCTGCTCCTGAATCTCCTTCATGGTCTGAGTGAAGTCCTCTGCATGTCCACTCCTATGCTCCATAACTCCAAGATCTCTGAGCTCACACACACCTCTTGGGTGCATCCCATACACTATTTCAAAAGGAATCTTCCCTATGGTCTGGTTCACATTGTCATTGTGTGCATACTCAGCCTGTGATATGACCAAGTCCCATGTCTATCCATACTCCTTGGTTAGGCATCTAAGAAGGTTACATAACACCCTATTAACTACCTCTGTTTTCCCATCCGTCTGAGGATGGTAAGCTCATCCAAAAGATAGGTTGGTACCTAATCTGCTCAGTCTTCCAAAAATGACTCATGAACTTCACATCCCTGTTTGATACAATGCTCAAAGGCAATCCATGGATCCTTACAATTTCCTTGAAGAAAAGGTGAGCAATGTAGCTAGCATCATGTGTGGTCTTGCAAGTGATAAAGTGACTCATCTTGCTGAATCTATCTACTACCACATAGACATTATCAAACCCTGTCTTAGTCTTAGGGAGTCCTACCACAAAATCCATGCTAATACATTCCCATGGTCTATTGGGAATGGGTGGAGGTTGATACAAACCTACATTACTAGCTCCCCCTTTGGCCTTCATACAAACTACACACTACTCCACATACCTCCTGACATCCCTTGGTAACTTGGGCCAATAGTAAAACCTTTGCACTAGCTCCATTGTCTTGTTGATACCAAAATGACCACTAAGACTACCATTGTGTTTCTCTTGGATAAGGTTCTCTCTCATTGATCCTCTTGGAACACATAATTGAATTCCCTTGAATAACAATCCACTTTGCAATGTATACTCTGAGTATTGGCTATGAAAATGATTCTCAAAATCAGAACATACCTTGTAGGCCTCCGAGAAGTCTTCATCTTCTCCATAGAGATTCTTGAAACTCTCTATCCCAATACTCTTTAACTATATCTCCTGCACTGTCAGCAATATTCTACTTAGTGCATCTGCCACCTTGTTCAACTGTCCCTTCTTGTGCTTGATGGTAAAAGTGAAAGCTTGGAGGTATTCCATCCATTTCAAATGTCTATTGCTCAACTTCTCTTGTGTGTTGATGTAGCTAAGTGCCTGGTTATCAGTGAAATCTACAAACTCTTTGGGTAGGAGATAATGCCTCCACTTTCTACATGACTGCACTAAAGCATACGGTTCTAGGTTATAGGTAGAGTACTTTGTCTTAGCTTCATTGATATTTTAACTAAAGAAAGCTATAGGCCTGCCCTCTTGGCTTAGCACTCCTCCTACTGCAACTCGATTGGCATCACATTCCATAGTAAACAACTTGTCAAAGCTAGGTAACAAAAGTATAGGTTGAGTTGCCACTTCTTGTTTCAGTTTCTCAAAACCTTTCTCAGCTTCTTGAGTCCACTTAAAATTAGTCTTTAAGCCACCTTTTATTGTATCTAGGACTAGTGGACATATGTCACTAAATTTTCTTATAAACTTCCTATAAAACTGAGCCAATCCATGAAAACTTCTTACCTCTGTCCCGGTGGTTGGTATAGGCCAGTTTAGGAGAGCTTCCACCTTGCTTGGATCCATCTTCAATGATCCTTGGGATACTACAAACCCCAAATACGCAAGCTCCTATTTGAAGAACTCACATTTCTCTAGGTTGATGGCTAACTTTTCCTCTTGCAATCTTCTAAGAACCAACTCCACATGCTTTAGGTGTTCTTCTACTATCTTACTAAAAATGAGTATATCATCAAGGTATACTACCACAAATATCCCTATAAAGTCTTTGAGCACTTCATTCATGAGCCTCATGAATGTGCTAGGGGCATTAGAGATGCCAAATGGCATAACTCTCCACTCATACAACCCATCATTTGTCTTAAAGGCTTTCTTCCACTCATCTCTATCCTTGATTCTGATCTGATGGTATCCACTCTTGAGATCCAACTTGGTAAAATAATGAGCTCCTCCAAGAAAATCCATCAAATCCTCTATCCTATGAATAGGAAATCTATACCTAATTGTGATTCTATTTATAGCTCTAGAATCAGTGCATAACCTCCACTTACCACCTTTCCTGGTTGCTAAGACCACTGGTACTGCACATGGGCTGATGCTCTTCAAAATCAATCCTTGATCTAACAACTCCTGCACTTGTCTAGCTACCTCTAGATTTTGATCCGATGTGAGATTATAAGCTACCTTGTTTAGCAATGAAGCCCCTGGTATGAAGTCAATCTGATGGCTAATGGCTCTCTTTGGAGGTAAGGTTGCTGGTGTTCCATCACTCACTATGTCCTTATACTTCTCAAGCAACTTCTGGAATGCTCCGGGTATGACTGTTTTCTCAGTCTTGTCCTCTTCCTTGGGTTGCACCATGACCACATATCCTTCACCTCCTTGATGTAGGTTGTTAATGAACTCTTTGCCACTGCTTAATAAGACACTAGGGGTCTTTGACTGTCCTTCTTCCTCATCTGACAGTGACTGCAACTTGAATGTATTTCCATCCTTCTTGAATGAGATAGTATTGGCTTTTCGATCATAGATGGAACCTCTTTCATATTTCCATGGTCTGCCCAATAGAAGATGGCATGCATCCATGGGGAATACATCACAAATATACTTTTCTTTGTACCCTCCAATGGAGAACTCCACCTTTGTCTGCTCATTGACAAGAACACTCTGTCCTTTGTTCAACCATGTCACCTTGTAGGGATTAGTATGGGGTATTTTCTCTAATTTCAACTTCCTTACTAACTCCTCAGAGATGATGTTATCAGTTGAACCTGAATCCACAATAACCTTGCATACTTTCCCAAGTATTTTGCATCTCACTCTAAATAAGGCTCTTCTCTATTTTTCCTCTTCCTTGATCGGTTGTCTGATCAAAACTCTACTAAACATCAGATTCTCTACCACTTCTGATTTAATGTGACTAACCTCTGGTGATTTGACACTCATGGTGTCCTCTTGTGCATATGCCACTCTCTTCTTAGTATTTGATGAAGATGCTTTCTCCGGGCACCTATAAGCTGGATGACCTACTTGACCACAGTTATAACATTTCATAGTGGCAAAGTATGAGCTGCTTCTGCCTGCTCCTCTTCCTCTATTTGAACCTCCTTGAGGTCCTCTACCTCTTCCATAACCTCCTCTAGAAGTTGTTTCACTTCCATGCTCAGTAAGTTTTGACTCTCCCTGATTTCTTTGTTCAGTCCCTCTACCTTGGTATCCACCTCTATGTCCCCTTTGATCTCTTCCTTTTCCTCTGCTCTTAGAAGCCTATTCTTGTTTCCTCTTGCTTCTTTCCTCAATCTTAATAGCCAATTGATAGCATTGGTGTACTGTCTTGGGACTTAGAAGAGTCATCTCCTCTTGAATGTTCCACTTCAAGCCATTAAGATATCTAGCCACCTTGAGACTTTCATCCTCTGTAACATTAGACCTCATACAAAGTTTTTGAGACTCCTCAGTTTAAGAGTTCACATCTTGGTCTCTTTGCCTCAAGCTCTATCTTTTCTTGTGCAACTGAATTTCATAATCATCTGGCATGTATGCTTCTCTCACTTTTGCAACCATACCTTTCCAAGTAGAAATAGGCTTCTTTCCTTCCTTTTCCCTCTCTGTCTGAATGAACTTCCACCATGTCAAGGCATAACCTCTTAATATTGATTTGGCTACCTTTACCTTATGTGCTTTAGTGACTCCATCACATTCAAAATGGTTTCCCATCCCCTCTATCCAATCCATGACTAGTTCAACTTCCATTTTCCCACTAAACAGTGGTATGCCTTCAAGTACTTTTCCACTCAAAGCCCTCAATGCTTTCAAGAAAGGCTCTTCTTGCAAAATAGGGTCATGTTCAGGAATCTTGTCTTCCTCTGCAACCTCTTCTTTCTTTGATTCCCTTCCTTCCAACTGCACATTACTCAATGCTTGCTCAAGTTGGGCTATTGTATCCCTCAATATCCTATTGTCTTCCTCCTATCCTTTGACCATCTTGGCCAATTCTGCATTTGTCACCATGATGGTAGAATCACTAGACTCAACCTCTGACATATATTATTCTATCCCAAATCTTTTTCTTGCTCTGATACCAATCTGATAGGGAGGGGTCAGAGGAATCAATCACAAATTCCTACTCTAAGGTCTTGCTTGCAAGACCTCCTTTGTGTTTTGCTTCACCACCTTAACCTATAGGTCCCTTCTCATGTTTGGGTACCCCTGGTTCTCCTGGCCAACCCCACTACCATCACCATTCAACCAACCAAGCCAACCTTGGTGCAATACTTCAACTCTTCCTTATCCCTTAATCTACCCTAAAGGCTAACCTATTCTCAACACTCAATTAGTTCTTGCAGGGGTGTAGAGATTTCTTCAATAAATTCAAACCATCCTCGTAGGGTTCTTGAAGGTTCACCAAACTCCACCTTTCCATCGCTTTCACCAAACCCTCATCTAGGGTTAAAAAGGCTACTAGCCCATGAGCCCCAATTAGCTCTCCATCTCCGAGAGATCAGGTCTACTCTTCTAAGTTCTCCAAAGCACCACCAAATTTTCCTTGAGATTCTTAGAGCCTATGCGCGCCTCTCAAAGATTTTTGGAGTCTTAAATCTCATATGTCCGTACATAGCCATAACCCTCCATTTGGCAATTTAGGCCTTTTAAAAGCCATTCCCTGAGCACACAAAAAACTGCCAGTTTATTCAACTATCAAATGGTCTGATGAAGCCTCCTCCTTCATGCCAAGCCTTTGCAAGGCATCTATCTACCTCCCCACACCGTGCCTTGACAGGAAAAGGTCACCCCTGCAAACCAAGTGCTTAGCACTACCTGTCTTTCCTAGCTGGGCACTGTCAAGCTCGCCTAGGAGAAGACTTTCTCCATGATTCTTGACTCCTACAGACTCCTAACCCTAAACTATTTACAGACATGGAGCCTAGCCACATTCCCCACAAGCCGTACACTAGGTACAATGGAAATGTGAGCTAAAACCCCATTTTTCATAGTCTGCCAATCAAAACAACCACTAAAGAAAGAACAAAGTAACTACAAGATAGCTTGAAACAAATAACCTAACTATCTACTATTCCAAACAATGCTTGAAAAACAATTTCACTACATCCTACTCTATTCAAAATTCCATGATCAATCCATTAACATACTAATTCAAGCAAAAACAAAACAGGAAATGCACACTAAAATATCACTGTTTTCTTGATTTCAAAACTAAATACAAACTCGAATGCTTCCAACCTTGTTTTCAGGTCGAGGCCCACCTTATAAAGGTTTCAAAAATAGTTAAGCTCACTCTTAACTACTCCTTGGATGCTTGTGAAGTCCAACAGGCCTTATTTGCAAAATTATTGAGAATCTAACACATAGAAAGGTCTACTAAGGTCTTTAAACCATCCTTGTAGACAAACCTCAACCTAACAAATGGTCAACATGACCTTAACCAATACAATACCTGATCCCCAATGTCTCTAAGGGTCAAACTCAAAGAGGTAGGAGGAGATTGCTACATTTGGCCTAAACAAATTGCCAAATCATGACCTTCTAATCAACTTTCCTAGGTGAACTATGGGGTGCTCCTACACCAACATGGGGACACACGATCCCAACCCACGAGGTTGTTGAGGTCTTCAAATAATTGGTTGTGATTCCATGAGACTATGATTAGGGATAGGTAGATGCCTAGACTACGCCTACATATGATGCATGGTTTGTACCCCCTCCCAAACTGACAAATCCAACAAGTATACCTCCATGAGGGAGGTTGAGAGGGAGGGGACTAGGAAAAGGTTGAGGCCAGCCACATGATGGGTAGGGTAGAGGTCCAGATGGTCAGGGCAAGGGAAAAGATGGCTAGGATGGCCAATAGCATGATGAACAAGTCCCAGGTACACTTCCATTGCATGAGCAGCCACCTTAGCAGCCACCGATACAATAGTAGCCACCACAATAGCCACTGTCAGGGCTAGATCCCCATGATGCATAGATTTAACAGTTACAACAACAACTACAGGTGGTTATGGTTGATTGATATCAAGCTTGTTAGTAAATATTGGTCATCACAGTTGAGAGAGACTAGGTTCGACAACAAGTACACATAGTCACAACTAAGAGGGATCAAGAGTGTGCTCAAACAGACCTCAAATATGCAGTTGGCATAGGAGGTTGGTCAGTGCCAATAGTTAGAGGCTATGATAGTTGTAGCATAGGGATGGACAATTTTTGCTTGATTGTATAGAGAGGCCATGACCGAGGCTACATATTATCATATGCATTATCATCGAGATGTCCCTACAACAATGAGGTAGCCCGATTTTTCATAGAGAATTGGAGCACATCCCCAAGCTGAAGATTAACCATTAGAGAGACAATCGAGGGAGGGGAGCATCCATTAGGTCTAGCTTGCTTGTATAGACACTTATTGATTATTGTTTGATTCTTTATACAAATATGCATTCATGGGCTCCTTTTTATAGCTTCGTGGATATTTTACTTTTGATTGATATACACACATTGACTTAGATATTGTATTATGACAATCCCCATTTTTTGAGAGATATATATGATACTACATGGATTCATGATGTTATGTGATCTTTATTTTATGTGCATGAATGTATGGATGTATATGATGTTGATATGATGTGATATGCTTATATATATTATGATCATGTATGGATGCAACGTAATGAATGGATTCATTTCCTTTTATTCATGTTTATGTGATATGTGTTGTAATGAAATGGATAGACTTCTTTTTCGGTACTTTTCTATGCAATTTATGAGATGATGATGTATTGTATGTATGGATAATGCAGATGTTCATGCTTATGATATGATAATGCGATGTATGTTTAAATATGTGTGCAACGATTTAAGATTCTTAGAATAAAAAACTTATATTATTCAGCACAACTTAAATGATAATGATGTTGCAGTGAAATATGTCTTTCGTATTATGATATGTTGTGATTATGCGAGATGTATGCATGTCGATGATTTTTGGATGTAGAATGGATGCATTGATGATGATTTTGTTGACTATTATGATACTAGGTTAGCACAGAGAGAAGATAAAAGAAATAAGATGAATGATTTGACCATTGATTTTGATGATTGATTCAAAAATTCCAACAAGTATATGATCCACCAAGAGTTTATTAGAGATGGTGATGATAAATGCATGATGATGACGATTTTCTCATATCTTGGGATTGGGATTTTCCGTCATTCCTTATTGTTTGATATAACACATAGACACGATGCATCAAAGTATTGGTAACTAGGATGACATTGTATCTACTTTGATGGACTTTGACTTTGCAAATAGATAGGACAATACTTGTTCACACCTTAACATATGGAAACCTCATCAGAATGTAGTTTAGTAGTTTAGAATACATTGGACCAGAACCTGCACTTGATAGTCAACAATGTACTCCAATAAACCTCCCTACACACAACTAAGTAGGTATGCAGCAAGATTATTTTACAAGAATACCCACAAGCACAACAAACAAAAGATAATGATCGATGCCCCATTCCTTTCTATCTAATCATTTTGATAGACATCATCGAGAGTCCTCATAATGGGTCACTATAATAAATCAGGAGAAAAGATCAAAGACAAAGAGATAGTGTTATTTATATCTCTTTCCAGTTTATCTTACCTAAGGTGATGTTTGATACTAATGTCCATTGCAGGAAGGATGCATCCTAGGACATGTTAATCAGATGTTGTGATTTAGGATTAGGTTTATGATAAGCCATTAATACAAACTTCACTGAATCATTTACCTATGATCTAGAATTTAGATTCTAACACTTAGGTTGTCCCTTTACGACTTGCGATACTTGCTTTCTATTTGTTTTTCCAAAGGTTGAAGGTGATGGTCAATTTATTATGGGAGAAGGTTTATTACGGGTGGTTTTAAATTTTTTGTAATATTTCAATGTTTTTGGTATTTTAAAATGTTTTGAGGTTGTTTTTGGTCTTTTTGAAAGTTTATGTGAATGTTTTTAGTGTTTTCAGTTTATTTGAGGTTGTTTAGGGTTTTCCAAGGTTTTCAAATGTTTTGGTGTTTTCTGAGATTTTGAATTTTCAAATGTTTTGGGATTTTCTGAGATTTTAAATGTTTAAGGATTTTTTGAGATATTTGAATGTTTAAGGGTTTTATGAGTTTCGACTAAGAACCTAACCTAAAAGATCTATCCTAGGGGCCTCAGGGGCTAATCAAATATTAGTCTTGCCTACATTACACATGTAGAGACCACGTAGTTCGAATGACTCGACTTATTGAAGATGAGATATTAACAATTGATGGATTTCTAGTTTATTATGACATACTCCTAAAGGAATGACCTAGGGTGTCTCGAGGGTTGATCAAAGATGAGCCTTGCCTATGTTCAAGCTCTGAGACTCGTAGTTTAATAAGGTACTATTTTTAGATTTTCAATGTTCAAACTTTTTAGGGATTTTGATATGTTTTGGATGTTTTGGATTTTTCCTTTACAATTTTCAAATGTTTTTGGAATTTTCCGATTTTGCAAGTGTTTTTAGATTTTCTAGTGAACATTTTACGAATGTTTTTGGGTTTTCTGGATGAGATTTTCCAATAACCTTAAGATATAAAAGAACCCAATATGATCCATAACGAATTGCCCCCAGTGTGATATGATAGATTACCTTGATATAGGCAGAACAAAATGACCTTTGGAATATGCCAAGTAGTACTAAGGGGATACAATATTTCACAATATCAAGCTATGATTCAGACATGGATTCATGAGTGATGGAATAAGTAGGATGAATGATGTGATAGATGGATGGAATGATAGGATAAAGAGCCCATGTAGATAGAGGTACTTTATTTATGCAAGGCACCTGTTTGCTAGGTTTTCACCAACGTACTTTCCCAAACCACCACCGAAGTGGTTTTCACTAGAGGATGATTATTTTTCTTTACTTTTTTCAATCCTTTTTCTCATTTTTTTGATTTTTTTATATTTTCATATTTATACCCTTCAAGACTAGGCATAAAACTTGTTAAGATGCAATTTTTTGGTTGGTTCTTGCAAGGGTTCACCTTTAGGTGTTGACAATTGATATGCTCCTAATCCATAACTTGTTGTGATGAAAAAGGGACCTAACCAATTAGGCTCAAACTTTGCTTTACTGTCCTGATCTCGAAGATTCTTCTGATTCTACTTTAGGACAAGATCCCCTGCTTGGAAATACTGACACTTAATCTTTTTGTTATAACTTTGTTTTAGTTAGTTTTGATATACTTACAAGTGATTAAGGGCATCAAGATGACACTCATCCAATAATTATAGCTCATTTAGCTGAGATAATCTATACTCTTCATTAGTGATTAGGTTCTATAGTGACACTCACAATGATGGAAGCTCAACCTCAATAGGAAGGATGGCTTCTGATCTATAAACTAGGGATAACAAGGTTACACTTGTAGGTGTGTGGATAGGCCCAAAGAATGAGATTTAACTATAGATTCCAATCACAACCAGCTTCATTGACTATTTTCATTAGGATTTTCAAAATGGTCTTGTTTGTAGCCTCAGATTGATCATTGCCTTGGGGGTAATACAAGGTAGAGAATTGGTGCTGGATGTTGAATTTTTGACATAGCTCTTTCACATCCTAGTTCTTGAAGGTTTTTTTGTTGTTTGAGATAAGGGTTTGTGGAACACCATAATGACAGATGAGGTAATTCATGATAAACTTAGCAATTTGATTCCCCATTATGTAGGTCATAGGAATGGCTTTGAACCATTTGGTAAAGTACTTAGTGGGCGTTATGATAAACTTGTTGCCATTAGATGAAGTTGGGGTAATCTTTCCTATGAGGTCAAGACCCCACTGTGAAAAAGGCCAAGGTGTGATCATTGGTTGCAACTCCTGAGCTGGAGCATGAATCAGATCTCCATGTTGTTGACACTAGACACACTTTTGCACATACTGATGGGCTTCTCTTTCCATGGTTGGCCAGTAGTACCCCATCCTCAATAGTTTCTTAGCTAAAGCCATACTGCTAGAATGGGAACCACATATGCCATCGTATACTTTTGTTAAAGTGGTCAAGGATTCCTCTTGATTAAGACATCGTAGTAATGTCCCCTCAATACTTCAGAAATATAAAGATCACTAAGATTGTGAATCGAGATGCCTTCTTAACAAAGGTCTTTTTAAGGTTGGAGGTGATATCAGATGGTAGGGTTCCTCTTCTTAGGTAAGTGAATATGTCATGATACCACGAGGATCTAGGACTAATAATGACACACATGAATTCAAATTTTAGGATTTTGAAAGTTGGTATGAGAAGTTGTTCCACCAAGAATTCACATTGAAGGACATTATGCGACATGTCTAACAATGATCCAATCATTGCCATAACATTTGTTGCTTGGTTATTCATGCGAGGAATCTTCTCAAAAGTTATATCAATAAAAAGGTCCTTGAGACTTTCTACCATATTCTTCTAAGGAGTAAGCTTATCATCCTTAGTTTGGTAGTCATCATCAAATTGGTTGATAAACAATTGTGAGTCTCCATAGACTTTCATTTCTTGTATTTTCCATTGAACTACTATCCTTAGACCTATGATTAGGGCTTCATACTCAACAATATTGTTAGTACACAGAAATGATAGTCCATATGACTTTGAGATGTAATCACCTTGAGGGGTGATGAAAAGAATACACACCCATGATCCATGTTGGGTGAATGATCCATAAAAGTACATCTTCCACTGATTTGATGTATTGACAAGGAATACAGATTCATCCAAGAATTTAGATATCAATGGATCCTCTGCGTAGATAGGTGCCTATTCTAGTTGGTTTGTGATCACTTTCCCTTTGATTTCCTTGTGCTCTACATATACTCTATGTAAAATTCAGTTAAGATCATTACCCATTTGGCCATTCACCCAGTGAGATTTGCTTTGGATAACAGGTATTTTAATGGGTCGATCTTTGCAATGAGTTTGATTTGATGTGACAACATGTAGTGTCTAAATTTTTGTGAAGAAAAAACTATTGCTAAGCATGATTTCTTAATGGATGAATAGTTCATTTCATAGCCCACTAAGGTCTTGATGATGTAGTAGATATCCCTTTCCTTTATGTTTTCATCATGTTGTGCTAAAAGAGCACCTAGTGTTGTTGATGTTGCTGAGATATACAAGATCAATGGTTTGTTTGGTATTGGTGGAATGAGTACTGGAGGAATCAATAGATAGTCCTTGATATGCTAGAAAGATTTATCATACTTCTCATCCCAGTTGTAGTTATTCCTTTACAAAGAAGATGTGAGAAAAGGTGGATTTTGTCTAATAACTGTGCTATGAACCTCCTGATGGATTGCAACCTTCCTTGTAACTCTCTCATCTACTTTAATGTTTGTGACGGTTCCATGTCTAGGATGGATTTTACCTTTGTTGGATCTATTTCTATCCCTCTTTGTGAGATGATATAGCCAAGAATCTTTCTTGATGTCACCCCAAAGACACATTTTTTTGGATTCAGTTGTACCTTATACTCTTTGAGCCTGTCAAAAATGGGTCCCAAAGCTTGTATTTGTTCACTCCTTTTCTTTAACTTTTCCAAAATATTCTCCACATAGTCTTCAATTGTTTTGTGGATCATGTTATGAAAGATGAGGGTCATTGCTCTCTAATAGGTTGCTCCTGCATTCTTTAGCCCAAATGGCATCATGTTCCAACAATATGTCCCCCATGGATAAGTGAATGAGTTTTGTGTTGATCCTCCTTGGAAATCATGATTTGATTATAGCTTGAAAAACCATCCATGAGTGATAGCATTTCATGCCCAGCTATCAAGTCCACTATGATGTTGATGTTAGGAAGAGGGAAATCATCCTTCGAGCATGCCTTGTTCAATTCTCTAAAATCAATGTAGATTCTAATGCCTCCAGTGGGTTTAGAAACTAGTACCAAGTTTGAAACACACTCAGGATAATCTATCGGTTGGATGAATCCAACATCAAGAAGTTTCACCAAGAGTTCTATCTAAGGGTGCATTTTCCTTAACTTTTGCTTCACTGGTTTGGCTTCAAGATAGATTGATAGATGATGCACAACCACTTCTGGATCGATCCCTGGCATATCTATGTATGACCATGCAAAGTTAGCTCTTTGATCTTTCAGGAATGTTGTTAGGTTATTTTTTTCTTCATCCAACAAGGATTCGACATAGAAAGAGATCTTGGGTGCTTCTTCTATTCCCACATTGACTGGAGTTTCCTTTTCTGCTAAGACTGCTAACTTTTTTGGATGCATTACACTAAGGGGGAGATTGAATTATGCATCCTTGGGTGCCTCAGAGAGGTTTTCACCCTTGGATATGTCCTTTCTTTTTACTATTTAGGATCAAAGAGTTCCACAATGTGGTTTTCACTCAAAGATCTAAAAGTTAGTTGCATGCCATCAATTTTATGACTGAAGGATTCAATTGTCTCCCCATAGTACACTCTTGTGTCGAGCTCTATGTCAAAACTATCCTTATGATCTGTCCATGGTAAGTTGTCACAAAGTCCCATGAATTCTGAGATCGCTTCATCATTTTCAAATAAATCTAGAATCGGTGGTCCTTGTTGGTCCAAGTCAATGAGTTACGGGTATACTAGGAATATTTCATTTAGTCGGTCACTTGGGGTGAAGTATGATGTAGATATCATGAAGAGGGAATTATTCTCAAATAGGTCAAAAACATCAAGGGGGAAGTCATTTAGGGTCATATCATGTGATGTTGGTAACCAAGAGGAAACCTCAACCCATTTAGTGGAAGTACCCTTGCCAATAAGGGTAACCTTGCAAGTAGGACAACCTAGGCCAAGATTATTTGGACGTTTCTCAGGAACGATAGGTTCTAATAAACCATTATCATTTCATCCTAGTTTCTCATTCTTGGTATACCCCATTCCCTTCATTAGTTGCAAGCCTTTCTTTTCAACTTCCATGGAAAGAATAGGGACATATCGTTCATCTTGATATAGCAGTTTAGAGATCTCTTCCTCATTGACATCTTCTTTTTTCAGGTTCCCCCACTTGGTGAAGGTAGTAGCTGCCATCTTGATAGTTTCAGGGATGTTGTTGCTAGGTGTGGGCTTCCCATGAGATTTGGGGGAAAGAGGTAACTCTCCCATCATAAAAGTATCCTACATTAGCTTATAGTTTCCACAACCATCATCTTGGATCACTGCTTTGATGTCAGGTACATTCTACACAATGGGTGTTTTTGCTTCTAAGGTAGATGCAAGGGATGATGGGTCAAAAAATGAGGTAGAAGGTGTCAGCCCTTAATCATTCTTGGGTATTTTGGGGATCTTATAAAACTTTGCCTCAAGATTCTTGCAGTAGTAAAAAGGCTCGAGGTCTCTATGGATGGTAACTTCTCTACCCTCAAAAGGAAACTTTACACACTAATGGTAGGTTGAAGCTATAAATTTTAGGGATTGGATCCAGGGTCGACCAAGCAAGATGTTGTAGGGAAGATCAAGGTTTAAAACTTGGCATGTAGTTTTTGTGATGATGGGGCCCACTTGGATGGGTAGTGCGATGATGCCTTGTGATACCCACTCTTGGTCATCATATGCTCTGATAGTGACACTCTTTGTTTTCTCAATAGTATCCTCTGAATAGCCCATATTTTTGATCAACTGAAGGTTGCAAATGTTTAGCCTAGCACCTCCATCTACCAGGACTCTTTTAACCTTGTTTTTATGAATGATGAACTTAAGGTGTAAAGAACGATTATGAGATGGTTGTGACGGTAGGTCTTGTTCCAAGAAGGTGAGGATATGATTAGTGATATGTCCTACCATAGCTTGAAATTGCTTTGTATCTATATCCTCGAGGACGGACGACGTAGACAAAGCTTCCTCTAAGATTTTCCTATGTGCGGGGGATAGCCTCAATATCTACTTTCTAAGATAGAAATATGTGTGGGGGTCTTCTTAAGTTGATCTAAGATATTGTACTTTCTAGTGCTTGTTGTTGGATGAGTAGGGTGTGCCCTAGATTGAGATGGGACTCCTTGGATGATAAATTTACCATGTCGAGTGGTGACTCCACTCTCCACACTAGGCCCTTTGATAGTAACGACGTTAATGATGCTATCACAAGAAGAGACCACATTGGAATAGGTATGTTGAAAATTTGTATAATCCTTATCTTTCCCAGTGTTGTTTCCTTTGCTATGACCCGACATGGGGGTCTTGTATATGTTAAGATCCTGATTATCGGCTGGTAACTCAATAGATATGGTGTCATTCTCTATAAGATCTTGGATAATATTTTTGACTTGCATGCAATTCACTATCTTGTGTCCTTTAATTTTTTCAAATTCACAAAGATCTTTTTTGTTATACCGGGGCAATTTATCTTGCGGTTCTTAGTAGTTTTCAAAATTTTGAAGAGTTATTAGGTTGGACTCTACCAATTTATTCATGATAGTCTCAATGGGTTCTAAAAATTGTGTGTACTTGTGTTTTGGATAGTTATTCTTGTTAGGTGTTCGTCTCTATTGTGTTTCAGTGTTGTTGACCTGATTATTTTATGGTGGTGTTGTTTGTTGCATAGTTGGTTGAGCATTAGCTATTTGATTTTTGTTTGGCATAGGAGCACTTAGAACCACCTTAGCATCCACCACTCCATCATTTTTTACATTTTTGTTCTTAGCCCAGACATAAGGCTTGTCATTTGAACTAGTTGATGGATGGTTGTCTTTGTAGGCTTGAGTATTTCCCTATGATATTAGAGCTCTCTCGATGTTAAGGGCTCTAGGGACAAGCTCATCATAAGATGTAATGCACTGCATTTTCAAGTGAAAGGATAGATCTAGATCAAGATTTTCTATGATAATGCCTACTTGTTTTTCATCAGGAACTAGCCACTTAATTTTACTCACTCTTTTCCTCCATCACTACAAGAAATTGGAAAAATATTCTCCCTTGTTTTGTTAAGAAGTATATAACTCTTCTAAGCTTACGTCCATGTCAAGATTAAACTTGGAGAAGTGATCTATGAATTTTTCAATGATTTGTTTGAAAGTTTTGATACCGAGAGGCAATTGAGAAAACTAATCCATGGCAAGACCTATTAAACTTCATGGGAAAAGGTGCATCAAGTAGGACTCATTATAAGCGACCTCCATACACATGACATTAAATTATTTGATATGGTCCACAAGACTCCCTCTCCCAGGTTTGTATTTTTCAAATTTGGGGATTTCACAATCAAGAGGGAATAGCACCATTGTGTTGTTTCGATCAAATGGATATGGGTATAGGTTCTGTGTATGGGGTTTCTTCATTTTTCCCATTTGGATATCCTGCATTTCTTATGTTAACGCCTTGAGTTGTGATGCCATATCATCAGGTGGACTAGGTGGAGGAACATATGTTGCATATTGTGGGATGGTGGATGAAGTGTACGTAGGATTTTTATATGATGATGTGTTGTAGGGTGTGTATGGTGTAGGTGTATGTGTTCCTAACGTGTTTGAGTTGATGATGTTTTGTTGAGGGTTATAGTATAATCCTTGTTGTTATTGTTGTGCGAGCAATTATTGTTGCTGGGAATATTGTTGAGCTTATTGTAGTTGTTGGGCTTCTTGTTGTTGTTGAGCTGCTAGGGCTACTTGTTGTGCTACTAAGGTTGATTGATGTTGGTGCTACTATTGTTGTGCTGCTAGGGCTACTTGTTGTTGTTGTTATTTTTGTGCTGCTAGGGCTATTTGTTGTTGTTGTTGTTGTGCTGCTAGGGTTGCTTGTTGTTGTTGCAGCTATTTTTGTGCAACTAATGTTTCTTTTTGTTGTTGTTGTTGTCATTGTTGTTGTGCTGCTAAGGATCCTTGCTATTCTTGTTGTTGGATTCCTTCCTGATAATCCTATTGGGCTTGCTATAAAGCTAGAGAATGTGCTTGCAATGTAGGATCAATTAGTGGTTGGGACATATGTGATGGGTTTTGGGTGTTGATTTTTTGTGTGGGTTGCATATTGTTGATTAGAGGTTGTGGATTCCCTTGATTTAACATTCCTTGTAAGATAGTGGATTGAGGTGGAGGAATGTAAGTTTGAGGTCTCATTTGATTTTGCATGACTTGGGGGATGAATGGTAAAGGATGATGGCATTGTTAAATATTACTATGTTAAGGGCATATTAGGACCTTGGGTCCACTGATTGAAAGGATTCCCTTGACTGATGTTTTGGAGATTCCCTTGCATTTGAGATGTGGTCAAGGTATTACCTTGGTTGATGGGGTTTATGATCAAGGGATTGTTTTGATGGGGGTTGATGATGGATGGGATAGATGTGTTTTGTGAAACCAATGGTGTGGATGAACTAGTTGGGGGATTGGATAGAGATGTACCTATTTGCGTTAAGAGTTGACTTTTTGTAAGAGTATTGGCATACCCTTGTTGGTCGATTTCAGACATTTGGCCTATACTTCCTTGTGTGAAGTTGGGCACACTTGTGATATCTGTGGGAATGGATGAAGATGGGTGCCCCTGATATGTTGAGGTTATTGTGGATTAATGGAGTGTAAGTGGTTTATATTGATGTAGAGGATTCTTGGGAATGGAGGGAATGCCAAATGTTGGTGTCCAAGTGGTAGTTTCAATACTAGGTGTTGGTGCTTGATTGAGCCCAAGTGATGGAGTTGTTTGAACAGTGGATGAATTCAACCCTTGTGTTAATGATTGTGCAATAAAATATGGGGAATTGGGAACTATGTTTTCTAAGGCCTAGTACTCCATGATTTCTTCCCTAATAAGTCCAAATGGATTGTTTGTGATGTCTTCTATCTTATATGGCCCTGATGGTGATGAGGGTTGTTGTGATGGGGTACCATGAATTATTGGATCAAATTCTAGAGGATTAGGATCACTTGAGGTGAATGCGACTTTGGTTTTCTCCATGATTATCTTGTGTTGTAATCTTTTTTTTATCATAAATTTTGGGTCACCTCTGGGAGAGTTTTGTTGAGATTTGTAATGTTTGAACTCTCTAGTTGACTCAAATCTAGGTAAAAGGGATGTTCTAAGTCTTTTTGGAGAAATGATGGTAGTGGGAGATGAAAAGATGAGTGATATGGGGAGTGATTTTTGCAAACATTTTGGGACAACACTTTTGACTTAGGTTTGATGTTTGGATAAAGGATGTTTATGAACTTGTGAATCTCTAGGGTAGACTTGTGACCTTCAAGATAAATGAGTTCAAAGACGATAACTAACTTAACCAAATGCATGGAAAAGGATTCATTTCACATAAAAAGTAGCTAAGTTAGGGGTTGGTTGATAGATGTCTAAGTCCAAAGTGTTTGGTATATTCAAAGTATTTTGCAAAGTTTGGTGAAGTGAAAGATGAAATTTGAGGAAGGATGGATGAAATGTTTGACCCAATTTTGACCTAGAGTGAACCTTTGTGTGATAAGACCAAGGTAGTGAGAAACATGCTAGACCTCTAAAGTTTTCAAATCCTAAAGACCCAATGATTGAAAGAAGTTCAAGATCATAAAAAAGACCAACGTTTTGACTTTCAAAAGAGGCATACAATTCTCGATTATTCCTTGAAGCACGTATATAAAAGTTCCTTGTCAATCTAGTCCTATTTTGATAAAGTGCCTCAAGGTGTTTTTTGATAGATTTTTGTCTATGATGCCTAAGTTTGAAGTGATGGAATGTAGAACTTCTCTTGGGGATTTTGACTTTGCGTGAGATCATTTAGAAAAGTGCAAGTTTATGGAAGAAAAGAGGATATTTATTTCCTTGCGGGTGGTGGTAATATGGGCCTTCCAACCATAATATCAGCTTGTTCCTCTTCTTCATCTAATATTGTTGTTGTGTTTCTCCACTGAATGGGTGTTTCCTTTGTTTCAAAAGTGAAGCTTCTCAAACTACTAATTATATCCGTTTGTTTTCCCTCAATTAGTTCGAAGTTTGGTTGAATGATAGCATCTGTAAAGTTGGGTTTTTCAACCAAATTGATAAAATTCCAAATGGTCAAGTGGGGTTCAATTTGTCAAGTTATCTTACTTAAATGTGTTTCTTTTTACCACAAACACTTGCCTTGATTAAGTTCAAACTAAATGTCTATGTCAAAAACATCATAAATTTCACAAGGTCCATTCTGTGAAAATCATGAGGTTTGAAGCCATAGTTTTTTATGTTAACTTTTGGAAGTATGAATTGAGATATAAGTCAAGATATTTAGAAATCTCTAAGGATATAAATCCTTAGGACAAGCATTAATATCAAGACTATTTCAAAGGGTATCCATACTTAGACCAAAGGGTTTGAAATTTTGAAGAAGATTGTGAATGTTTGTTTGCAATGTTTTGGAACCAAGCAAAGTATCAAATTGACTCACAAGAATTTACCACCTTAGGTTCAAAAGATACTACTTGTTGAATCCCCACTTGGATTTCTCCAAACACTAAGACAATGTGAATAGTTAGAGATTTGGTGACACTGGTTCCCTCTTACATGGCACACACTTCTCGAGACCACCAAATCTCAAATCCTAAAGATCGAAAGACCCTAAGGATTTTCCTATTTCAACAATGAATAGTAAAATGTGGGGCAGCTTCGGAACAACCGTTTCTGCACCAACAAGCATAAAGGTTTTTGGATTTTAAACAATTGGTTCTTAGTAAGAAATTTCGTACAAGGTGGCCATATACATGGCAAGATTAGCTCAAGATTATTTAAATCAAGAGGTCTCCTAGTCCCCTCCTAAAAAAATATTTTGATGTGTCACATAGACACTAGGGGTGGCACTTGTCAGTATGACACATCCACACTTTTTGCCTATGAATTTCATCACAAACACATTTTTTATATAGTGGCTTGAAAGTAGCTTGGCCTTAGCCTTGTTACCGCTTGGGTCATTCCCACCTTTCAAAGCAGGGTGGTAGGCCCTCTAAAGGTATACAAAATCAAGGAAGTACGTTTGTTGTTCAATCTCCCAGATTGCATGAAGTGCAAGGAGAGAGCACTCACAACGCCTTTTCCTTACACTAGCATGGGGTTCATTTTAATCCAAATCAAAATATGTGGGTGATTATACAAAATTTCAAAGGAATGCTTTTGATTCCCAAGATTGTCGCATGGCGCAAGAGAAAAGCATACGCATTTAATGACAAAAATGTAAACCACAAGACATAGCAAACACTTATTAATTTTAACCCTTAAAGCAAAGGTGAGTTCATTTTAAGCACCAAACTAAGTGTTAAGTCGTATTGTTCAATTTTAAACCCAAAGTAGCATAATGGAGTGAGGGTTCATTTTAATCCCATTTGAGTGTTCATTTTAAAACCCAATTGAAAGCTAGTGTGGTCCTAAAGCATAAAATGAAATGCATGATAAATAGGTTATAATTTCCCCAAAAGTGTTGAAACACTTGTTACAATTATAAGATTTAAAGAAAAAAATGCTTCTTCACTTCGAATTTTACCATCCAACCTGCAAAACCTAGTTAGCCTAAAAACCAGAATAAAAAGTCAAAGACATGTGTGATCAAATGAAGTAAAAAAAATAAAGCACATGCTAAAAATCACACTATTTTTTCTTTCCAAACAAAAGCGTCTCTATTTAAGATAGTGTTGCCACAAATAAAATGTGCATCACTTTATAGAATTATAGTGACGATGATAGCATGGCTATTTGGTGGCATCACCATTTTCAAATTATCGATACCTCTAAAAAGTATTAGTGTCGTCATTTATTTTAATTAGAGCCAGTGTATTAATTAGGTTTCATTGTATCGGATGGAAATAGCATCGCTATATGGTGATGCCATACAAAGGCATCAGTGAAATCTCCTAGAGCATCATTATATCCGTAAAAAAACCAAAAAATAGACTTTGAGAGAAAAAATCATTGAATGTGATCGATATGCCCGCCTTCTAGTGCCAAAATGTGACTGGTGAATTAGTATGGGTTGACTGCACTTGATCCATGAGGATACAAAGCGTAATCACACCACTAAACGTTAATCCCAATAAGATCAATCAAATAAAGACAAAACTAAGCATCTATTAAAACTTAGCATATTAAACTATGAAAGCTTTTTAAACACCTATTCTAATCCATTGAAACTTATTCTATAGGGGGAGTGGTGTTGCATTGATGTGGAGTGACGACCCTTTCCCAATCTTGTGGATAAATGAGTCTGTTCCAATCAATTCTATTGAAGAGAATTGACAAAACTGATGATAGATGTGTGATGAAATGATTTAAAACTAAATAAACATGATGCAAGCTATTTTAACATGATTTATACTAAGATGATCAAGATGTATGAGTGCAAAGCTAATCTAAACTAAAATGATGCAAGCTATTTAATCATTATTTATGCTGAGATAATTGATATGGATGTATGTAAAGCTAATCTAAATGGATTTTAAGCTAAAAGGATTGAAACGGTAATTACCAAATAAGCTACATGAATGCATCTATGTTACGATGGAAGCCACTTATGGAGGTTAAGCTAATTAATGCAAGTAATTAAGCTAAAATGATACTAAAAAAGTCTTAAATATGAGTGAGTGTGAGTGATTTCAACAGCATGAGTTTTTTCTAAAAGAGATGGATCCATTTGTCTCCAAATAGTGATCTATTTACATGAAAGCAAATGAGAAAAGGAGGGTTGAGATAAAAAAGGTTAATCTTTGAGGATGAAGGAATTTGGAGGCCTGGATCATGGATTCTCATCAAGGGATGAGAATGAATAATGAGATTTAATCAAGGGTTCACCTTTATCAAAACAAACACACTTTTAGCTTGCATAAGAAGTCATAAATAAACTTGCACAATAACTCTTTTTGTTACAGAAAAGGAATATTCCCCTTTTTCAAATGAGTGAGGAGAGAGAATATCCTTTGGAATATTCTCATGGGTGAGGGAAAACAGACATTTAGCAATTAAAACAAAGTTTAAATGTGCAAAAGGGGAAGGAATATTCTGTGGGAATATTCTTTTTAGGAGGAATGTGCAAAGGAGGAATATTCCCTTGGAATATTTCCTTGCAAGTGGGGGGGAATTAGATTGATTAGTAATTGATAATTAAACAAAGGTTTAATTATGCAATAAAGGGGAATTAGATGATATTCATTAAATAAAGTGATTTAATGAAAAGGGGGAAAGTGGGATGATATTTAATTAAATAACTTAGGGTTATTTAATTAAATAAGAAGACTCGAAGATTTAAATTAAATAACTTGATGTATTTAATTTAATAAGACAAAATTTTAGCATAGAAGGGGTTGAATTAACCCGATTAGATTAATTAGGTTAATAGATACAAATGATGCAATTAATTAAATAACTAGGAAAATTTAATTAATTAAGCGAAAAGAGGATGGGTTTTACGAGGAAATGATGTTACTATACCTAATTCGAGTGCATGATATCATTCAAAACATTTTTAAGTGTCTACATAAATACATTGTTAATGATCAACATTTTAAAAATGTTTTTGATTTTATTTAATTGTTACTTATCTTGGTTATGTTTTGTTTATAAAAAGTTACATTAAATTATGCACATTTCTCCATCACGTGAGGAGTTGTGGTTATGATATAATGGCAAAGTCATTGGTTATGAGGTTTTCAATCAACTTTATAGTTAGATGAGGAGACTTTTGCGAGTTTTATTAATGGTGGAAATATATTTGATTAGGTATATTTTGCAAGTTTTATCAATGATGGAAATTTATACAATTAAAATATTCTAATTGCTATAGTAATTCATATATGTAAAATAATGAAAGGAGTGCTCTCTCTCTAATAGCAACTTTATATATAAAAAATAATGAAAGGGAACAAGCAACTTGTCATTCATATAATTAAACGAATAGTATAACAAGTAAAATAAATAAATGTGGTTTTTATTTAATGATTAAAGATTCTATTAGTGGATGAAGTAATGAGATTTTAAATGATTTTCATTTGAATGGAGAAAGAAAGAATTGAGAATCTCTTTAAAAATTTAATAAATATGAATTTTGATGGGGTTTCTAGGGGTAATTTAAGTAGTTTTATTGTAAGTTTGTGTTTGCAAGCTTGAACAAATATTTTGTGTATGGTGGGTCCCATTTTTTAGATGTTACAACTAATATTGAAGCTGAATAGGAAGTGTTTGTAACATGTATGTTGGCAATGACTTCTCAATGTATTGATAGTAAAATTGTTGAAGAGACTCTCTCTTTGTGATTAATGCACTTTTAAATGGCTCTTGACTAAATTGGAGGTTAAAGTGTTATGGAAATGACCACCAAATTTGTGACTATAAGATAGCAACATTGTAGTTGTGAATTAAACTTGATTGCATATTTTATGAAAATTTTTGGGGTAGACCAAGAGCCCCTTACTATGCTTTATAGCCATAAATCTAATCCTTTGGTTAGTATTGAACATCACTAAAATGTATGCCTCATTTTTTACAATTTTGGAGACCCTTTGGTCTCCCTCCTCTTGATAGTGGAGCTCTTTTATAGCATTGATGTTGGTTCCCTTAGTATTACAAGGTCAACAATATTCATGAGGTTATAGTTGTATTATTTGACATGTGGGAAGCATTTATTTGATGTCCTATCGATCCCTATGAACAAGACAGTATGGAGTTATTTACTTGATGTATATGAAAGATTCTAAATTAGTGTTTGTTTTCTATATTCTATGTGTCTTAAATATGAAATGAACACTAAAAATGATGACTTCTAAAAAATAAATAATTTCTTTTACTTTTCTTAATTATATATTATATAATGATAATAAAATAAGCACATATTATAAATATATCTAAATTTAAATAATGATAAATCCTAATTGAACCAAGAAATGAAGAAATTTAAATAAAATAAATAAATATGAAGTTTCAATGCAAAACAAACTTAGAATTTAATTATTGTCATATTTTAACTGATTAGAGACTGCAATTTGAAATTGAGTCTAATATAGAAAAACCTAGAATGAATCAAAATTGAAAATTTAAGAACTTGAAATATGATCATACATAACAGACGTCATTCTATCCTAATTTCATCCTATCTAGAAGTTAAAATGAGCATGCAAGCACAGGGGCATGCGACACTTTCCTAGGCGTGGTGGAATACGTCTTTGAAAATCTGAACCTTCTTTTCCTGGTAAAGAGCACGTTCCTAATATAGTCAAATAAAGCGTGTACAAACTATCGACCTAAATAAGCATATGTTTACAATTCTCTTTCGTCAGGGAATGGATTTAACATTTTATTATTTTTGGAAATGAATTTTGTAATTGGAAATCTGGGTCTCTTCCTTGTAAAAAACCAAGTTTCTCACGGAGGGTTTATAAGTTCTCCAATCCCTCTCATCAACATCAAACTCTAAATTTTAACCAGAGCAAACCTTCGAAAGAAACAATGGCGTGTAGCGTTTCTCATCTCTTATTACTCTGTCTCTGCTTTCTCTGCTCTGCGCCCCACCACATTCATGGATTGGAGAGGCTGAGCTTAAGATCTTCGCTCTCACCAGAAACGAATGAAACCGTGCTAGTCTCTTCGGATGGCACATTTTCTGCTGGGTTTTACTCCGTTGGAGATAACGCATATGGCTTTGCCATCTGGTATGCTCATACGCCCAAGCCCTACACAGTTGTGTTGATGGCCAACAGAGAGCAGCCCGTCAACGGAAAAAGATCGTTCCTTCGTCTCTAGAGAGACGGAGATCCGATTCTCAACGATGCAGGAGCTTGTGCTTCTACCTACGGGAAATTTAGTATTGCGCAACTCCAGTGGACAGATAGTCTGGCAAAGCTTCGATTCTCCTACTGATACGCTCCTCCCTGGGCAGCCAATCACCAAGGACGCGCCGCTGGTCTCTCGAATGAGTTTGTCGTCCTTCAAATCTGGCTACTTCACTTTCCGCTTCAACGAAAACAACTATCTTGTGCTTCTCTATCAAGGTTCCAATATAACCGCCACGTATTGGCCTTTGCCTTGGCTGAGCGCATTTGAGAACATAAGAACTACTTATAACCTTACTCGCTTAGCCCTTTTCGATGACTCCGGCGGATTCACTTCAAGCGACCCGTTCCCTTTCAATGCCTCGGACTACGGTGTCGGCCTCCTCAGAAGATTGACGATGGATATTGATGGGAATCTGAGATTATACAGTTTCAACTCACAAAATCAGAGCTGGGTCATAACATGGATGAGCATGGCGGAGCAGTGTAGAGTTCAAGGTCTGTGTGGGCCTAATCCTGTATGCGTATATACACCACACGCCCAGTATGTGTGTTCCCCGGGTTTCGAAGTGGTCGATTCCAGTGACTGGTTCAAAGGTTGCCGGCTGATCACGGAGCTCTCTTGCGGGAAAGACAGTGTTCAGCTTCTTCAGCTTCCTTATACAGATTATTATGTATTCGACAAGAGTGGGTACTCTGCAGGGAGGTCGTTCGAAGAGTGCAGAAAGATCTGCATTGACGACTGCTATTGCTTAGGCTTTGCGTACAGAGTGAGCGGTAGTGGACAATGCTTTCCAAAGTTTTTAATCATCAGTGGGTATCAGTCTCCTGGGATAAACAACACTGTGTATATCAAGATATCTGTCAACGATTCATCGGTGAGTAACGTCTCATCTCTGTTTGGACGACAGAGCTCACTGCAATGCTTATGGCCGGTGTAAGTTGAGTTGCAAGCCGCAAATGTTACGACAAAGAAGGGCACAAAAAATCAGGTAATCATCCCCATGCTATCCGTTGTTTCAGCAATTGGGGCCGCCGAGATTGTTTGCGTAGCACTGGGATTCTGGTTTTTAGCCACTGTCTCTCGCGAATCTCATGTCTACGATCGACAGAGTTACATTGCTGTTCCAGGGGGGATTCGAAGGTTTACCTTTTCTCAACTGAGAAAAGCAACAGATAATTTCAAGGACATGGTGGGCAAGGGGGGATGGCCGGGCTTAAAGATCACACACTAACGTTTGACTGCCTAGGTTCTCCTTCCGTCCACCGTTCTGTTTTCCGTTGCGCTTGCCTTAACTCTCCACAGTCATTGTCAGCATAGCGGTTAAGTTTGAATCTGCATCTCCCGCCCAATCCATTGGAAGGAACAACAGGTGGATTTCTTTTAAGCCCGGTCGTGGAGACGGAGCAAAAAGAGCAGTAATTCAGACCAAGAGTGTGGAGAGCATGTCGTCCTACTTCTCAATGTTCGCTTTCCTCGCTAGCCTGTTGTGGTTGGTCTATGGTTCTTTGAGCAGAAACTTTCTTATCATGGTAATTATATGTTGAGCATCCATATAAATTTATAATCTATTCAAATAAGATCTTTCCATCTGAGCTCATTTCATTTGTTTTATAATTTATGGTTGATACAGGCTCCTAATTTCCTTAGAATACCGCTGGCTTTTATTTAGATGATAGCCTTTGAGTTGTGCTTATCAGATAGTGAAGAAAACGTCGTTACTAGTTTTGCTCGTTTGTTGGAGGAGCTGACTCAAGGCTACGAGGATGCAGAGTTGTTGAGAAAAAACAGAATCCTTGTGAACTGGGTCCAGGGGGATGAGAAGATGGTGAAGATTGTGAGAAGCTTGAGCAACTCTACATGGAAACCATACTCTAAACCTGTTCACGATGCCAGAAACAGACTCAAGGCTTACTACTCAACAAGAACCTGGAAAATCCTATGGAGTGAATTTCTCGACACGTATTGCTCAAAACCATGGGTTTTAATATATGTTGTCACGGCTACTGTGTTGCTTGTTATGACTGCTCTGCAAGTTTTATGTTTGTTCTACACCTGCAATAAAAACGCCTAGATCATTTGTTCTCTCTAGAATCATCCAAATTGTGAAATTTCTTTCATTACAATTTCATGGGTTTCGTCTATTGATGTCAATTTGATTATAAATGTGAGTCCTAATCTTAAAATAGTTGGAACAAAAACTCGTAAACAAAACTGCATGCTTCGAGTTTACTATGCTAATATTCACCACTATAAACATCTATCTATATATATATGTGTTTTTTTTTTCACTTGTAAACATCTTTTAATATAGATAAAATATTTGTTTGTCGGTTTCCGGTAAGTGCATTTTGGTTAGAATTTTAAAGGGGTATGGTTGTAGTCTTTTGCTTAAAAGTGTACATTGCAATATACAAACTAGAATAAAAGTACAAACTAAAGCTAACAATTTATTCATAATAAGTAAAGTATTTGTAATAGACAATTTATTTTTATTTTCTAATAATTGAAGTAACTAAAATGCATTTACAACCAGCAAAATAATTATTGATAAAATGATAACTCTTTTTCAATAGATAGAGTTGAATAAAGATAATTCATAGTAAAAATATTTTAATATCTTCTCATAATGTATGATATGTTGACAATCACCTCCTAGTCAGACACATATATATCTGAATCTCATTCCTTCAATGTTCAATCTTGGGATAGGAAAAGGATTTTCCCACTCCATTCACTACACTCTTACAACTTAACCACATAAATTGGATGGATACACTGAAGTTGGCTTAGCTTTTCCATTCATGTGTTTCTATTCACTAGGGAAAGAGCATGGCAATAAGGGATATAATGCCAATACCAATTATTTCATCTAAGGATATGTCATGAACTAGTTGAACCCTATGCTATTTTCTATTTAATCATTAAAATATTAAATTAATTATACATTTTAGCACATCCAAAGAATTAATATACAATAGAAAACTTTAATATATATAATTATTCAACAATTTCATCGATCGATTTAATCTAATGGTAGTGCAACTCTAAAAAAATGAACAATGCAAGTTGCAATCAATAGGTAAATATTTATATTGACATATTTCATTTGACAAACAAATGAATTGAGCTAATTATAGAGAAATAATAATAGTTTCTCTTACATCATTTTATTTTACAATGATATAATCCACTTCACAACATATAATGATAATTACACAATTTATTAGTTCAAAAATTAAAAGAAAGGTGAAGGATAATTAACATACAATCCATCAAACTTCTTGCTATATGTCTCTACAATCTCTAGCTATGACCAATAAAAAAATACCTCTCAACTATGTGGATCCCTAAGCTCCACCCTTCTAGAATATGAGGTAATTGAATGAGTAACAACAAACATACCCACACTATACAATATGTATTAGTATTTATAACCTTACAAAAAATACACTCATTTTAGTTTTTACATAATACACATTGGATATGAATTGATTTGGTTAACATGAGGAAAAGGAACAAGTCTTGACTAGTGGAGTATCATCACATTGATTAAAAGATCAAAGTAAAGTTAAAAAGATGCACCTATTCACAACAGGTTATCTCAAAAATTGTAAGGAAAGCTTAGGTGTGGAACAAACTCTCCTAACGCCAAAACCTCAGGGAAGAATGCAGAGGTGACTTTAAATTTTTCAATTACAGTCCAATTAAGATACTCATGAAAGAAATAATAGAATAGAGAAATGAACATACACAATTGGACACCAGATTTACATGGGAAAACCCTTACAGGAGAAAAACCCACCACACCAAGAAAAAACCCCTTTGTATTAAAGTAAAAAAATTACATACAGAGTACGAGCTTCACTCTCTGATGTCAAATTACAGCAGCAAACATTCACTGAACAACCTTGTATAGAATAGCTCTCAGAAAAACATACAATTAATTCACTCAGAACAATCGTGTTCAATCGAGCAACACTTCGTTATCTCACTCTGTTCATCGTCATCCGCCATTTCCCAAGCATAACCGTTCTCCTCACGATCTATTCACCTTCCAACAAGACCATCGCTATTAGTGAGAGGTCATATCGAACACAAACCCATCTTGTGTAGATCTATCGGCAAGAGTTCCACTATCGCTAAGAGTCTTATAGATCCTCTATGTCATACCGATGTTCATACCCGTCGGCGAGAAGAAAACCATAGGCAAGAGTTCTCACCGAAAATGCCTGTCTGTCGGTGAGACCAACAGTCATCGGCAGGAGATCACACCGACTGCAAATCCACTAGCCAAGAGTCTTCTCGACGATCACAGGGAGCCAACCCATCACTGAGACTAGAGCTATCGGAATGAGTTACTCTGAAGTTCATACTGTCTCTTCGATGTGTTCCATCCATCGCTAATGTGTAAAACCTCAGCGATACATACTCGGTCAGAATGAGTGATTCCGAATGTTCATGCCTCTCCTCGATGACTTCTATCGCCACGAGTCTCCCCAATAACCATTAGAAATCAACCCGTCGACAAGAGGTCTGTCCGGGAGGAATGAGATGGAAGTTTCATAGAGATTGGCATGTCTTGCAGATGACTCTTGTTGGCAAGATAGAACCAAAGTCTCGGCGATCTTAAACTTTTGAACATAGCTGCTAGTCGGTAAGACTTCCAGAGGGTCTCATCGACTTTGTTCTTTTAGGAGTTTACATGTCAGTAAGCTTGAGGCACATTTTTCAACAAAAACATTTGCATCCTCCTATTACATATGAGTTGATGTTCTTCACAATATTTTTCTTGAAACCACTAAGGGCTAGCCTTGAATATTATGGTTCATCTTAATTAATTTTATTAAATGTGATGTCCTATTCATTTATTTTATTTAATTAAACTCAGTCATATATACTCACCTGTTATACACTAATGAGAATGAGAGGGAGGTAACTCCATTCCTTCACCAAGCCTCAGTTCCTATGTATGCTACTTGACAACCATCCTATCAAATGACTCATAAAAAAGTAGAATATCAACTAGAAAAAATATATTAAAGAAATTTCAAATAGGATCAAAATCCTAAGAATGCAACTATATGATTAAAAATCATAGGAGAAAAGAACCACAAAAACATTAACAAAATACTTGATTTATAAAATATTACAAGATTGCAAGCCATCTTTTTTTTAGGTTGCAAGAATTAGGTAGGGGCCCTATTAATTGCAAATGTGCCTAGCAAACTTTTTTCATGTGATCATTGATGTTAAAACAACACATTATTTTGCACTGGATGGGAATGGGTGGGAGATTGGACCTCATGGCCTCTTACTTGTAATAGGATGCTTCAGCCAATCCATTCAGGGCATGTGCCCCTCCTACTAATGTAATATTCTTTTCAACAAGAGTAAGAATCATCATTTTTTAAATATAGAGTAAATTTTCATGAAAATCTACCAACGTAGCCCTACAAGGGTCTATCTAGACAAAAAGATCACATAAAATTGAAACTATACAATAAATATTCCTTTAAATGACATTTTGATTTGTAGAATCCAAATTCCTTTTCGGTATATATACATAATTTTAATTTTTAATGTTTTATGAAGTCCAAGCCATGATCAATAATAATAATTACCTATTTTTCAAAATAAGGAGGGAAGAGTGAAAATTATTTCTTTGTATTTTTAATGGTGACTTTTGGAAAAAAAATTCACTCCATCCCAATTCTAGAACAATAATTTAAATCAATACAATTAAGCAACCATAAAATGCCAACAATTCTCTAGAAATAATTCTCTTCAACTATTTTTTTTCTTGCTCTCTTCTTTTCTCTCAAAATGTAACATATAATTGTCCAAAAATCAACCCTCCATAAAGGGCCAATGTGCTAATCTATATATCATCTTCCTATTTTAAAATTTATTTTGTATTCTATAAATATTCATTTAGAGAGGGTGAAATTAAAATACCCTTTATATCCTCCATATCAAATATAATCCATGCATATTTTTCTCTTTTTAAAATTGATTTATTTTTACTTTTTAAAGAAAATAAGAAAATAATAAATAATTAAAAAATAAATTAATTTAATAAACACAATCAAATTTATCCTTAAAATTTAAGTTAAATAAACTCTTTTCTAAAGAAAAATACAAGTAGTTTATTATTTTTGTACAAAAAAAACCATAATTGTAAATAATTTGGATCAATGAATCATAGGTTTAATACAACCGATCGCTCCTTATCACTCTCACTTGAGTAAGGTGGAATACACATAGATAAATATACAGATTCAACCATCTCCAAATTAATTTTTTTGTTGGTCAAAATCTTGTACTTATTTATACACTCATTTAATCCATCAAGGCAATCTACACAATCTATATATATATATATATATAGAGGGGGAGAGAGAGTTTTGCATATGATAAAAAGTAAGAAAATAAAATCAAGTTAGGCATGCACATATTCTAAAATAATGATATATATAAAAATCAAAACCTAATATAATCCCCTTGTAATTCAACATGATCACATAATATTAAAATTATAAAATTAACTTAAGACAAACATATATAAAAAATAACCTAGAGGAGTCTATTCTGTCAGCTTGGATTTTGTCTAAGATCATGAATGCCCTTTTCTCTCACATTCCACTAGACAGGAGCAGTACTACTTGGTCCCCTCGAACCTGGCTGGCTGAAGCTTAACTTTGACGACTCAACCAAACCTAACCCGGGGTCGGGTGGGTAGGGGTGGGATCATTCTTGATCACAAGGTAATATAATCTTGTCTTATGTGGTGAACTTGGGGGTCCAATCATCCAATTTTGCGGAGGTTTTGGAAACCTTTCATGACATTCAAATTTCCATGCAAGTTGGATTCCAATTTGATTATCGATGGGGATTCCAAAAATACTATCATGATGTTGATAGGTAAAGCTAATCCTTGTTGGACTCTCCAAGACCCCATTTCATTTGCTCTAAATATAATGATGGCCCTCAAAAATAGTAAGGCTATTCACATGTTTAGAAACGACAATAAATTTTTTGATGTGCTTGCTAACATTGGTGCTTTCACACCAAATCTAGTAATATGGGATCTAATATTTTGCAAATCCCTAGGAATGTGTGCGAATTAATAAATCATGATGCCAAAGTACTACCAAAATGAGATCAAGATGGATCTAATGTCGACTCTCTTGGATATTTTCCATGAGTTTCACTTATGGAAAATTAATCCCTTTTCTTTTCATAAACTCATTTTACATGTGGCTCTAGTATTCATATTGGTAGTTCTATAGACTGTATTCTCTAGCTCTGTATTTTTCAAATTCTTCTATGGGAGATGAGTTAGTGCATGAGGAACCTACTAGTTGCAAAATGTGGAAACAAGACAAGGAGGTTTTTCCTATCTTCTAATGGGGTAAGTTGGACTCTTATGTGGAAGGAATGTTGGGGCATGACCCTAAGATCTCTATGGAATTTTCTACCTCCTGGGTGGATGGCACTGTGATTATTAATGGGTATTCCTTCATAGTGACGACTGAGCTTATTTAAAAGTGATAGGGCTCTCACTTGAGGGTGTTTGCATTCCCCGTAAACCCAAGGCCAGCTATTAGAAAGATATGGATCATTTTTTGAAAGATGGTGAAAAAGTGAACAAACTCTAGTGGCTTCAACCGTGCGGATCTTCTTGGCATTTAGAGTAATGTGGTTGAAGTCCTCATGAGGTATGTTGTATGGTCGAAGGCCAATTCTGTCACTTTCATGCTCACTTGTTTCCTATGCTCAACCACCTTCAGTATAATATAAAAATGAACTTTCCATTTTGGATTTTTTCCTCTCTCGAACAAAATATTAAAAATTTCTAGGGTAAAAGAAGAAATTTACAGATTTACCGAGGCCTCATATTCCGTCTTTTCCAGTACCAAGTCGCTATGTTACCCTCCCTTACCATTGCCAAAAAGAACACCCTGGATATTCATGACCCCATAGGAGACCCTAGTCCCTCCATTACTTTGGAAGAAACCCCTCCTACTGCCCGTCATTTCACACAGGCCCATGAAAAAAGCCCTGCTAATGAGGAAACCCCTTCAGACCCCATAAAAGTTTCTCCCCTGACTGAGCCCATGCCTATTTCTACTTCTAGGTCCAGTGAGTTGGACAACTCGAATGACAAGTCATGGAATCCCACCCTTTCCAATTCCCCCATGCACTCCCTTGCTCATGCAGAGGTCTCTAACATCCCTAACACCCCTTGTTATTCACCCTATCCATCAAAATGCCCCCAATTTATACATCAATTTGGAGGGGACTCATGCTAAACCCCAGGCTTCTTTTGAAACTTGTGCTCCTGGAAACCCCCTTTGTACCAAAATTAATGAAATTTTAGAGATGATTAATGTCCAAAATGGCATCCTTAAATGGCTCCTGGGTCAATTGGTTACCACTAAAGAGAGAATTCAAATTCTGGAGAATAAGGTGTTGTTGTAGCAGGTTCCTTGGCTAGGGGAGGTGGAGGAAAAAGGCCATTAGAAATGATAGCCTCTTTGGCTAAGTCATTTAAGTACTGGGCCAAATCGGATAAGGAGTTGAAACAACTATGTGATATTGTTGGCATGAAGGAGGAGAAAAAGAATTTATAGAAGGAGATTGAAGTTATACACAAGAACTAGGAAAAAACCACTTAGTGCCTCCAAGTCATAACAAATTATAGTAAGGCAACCGTGGAGGATACTCATGTGAACTTGTGTATGTGAAGATGAGCCATGCATAGAAACACCTTGAATAGATTGCTATTGTGGATTAGGGAATTTATTGAATCTTTTTTAATAACTAGTGAATCCTCATTATAAATAATCAAGTTTGAATATATGCCAAGTGGAAATGTATATAATGCATGCATAAATAAGTTAATAATGTAGTAGCTTATGTAAGCGATACTCTAGCATATTCAAGGATAAATAATATTTATATTAAATGGTTGGTTATGCTATTTGAATTGACTAATGCACCAAGTACTAAATGAAGTGTTGAAGCCATACTAAGGCCTACAAAGTGGATGTAAAAAATGAATTTACTTTGAAACATGTGTATGGTATGTGTTGATGGACCCAAATGAAATAAAAAAAGGAAAAAAATAATTTCAATTTCCTTGAAGGAGGTGTTAGCTTTCATACAAATGAAAATCCTTCTAATTGTCAAAATAAAATTCAACAAACCCAAACCAAAATGTATGGAGGAAAGGTCTCTATCTAAAGAAGTTTTACACTTTAATATGTATGCAGTCAACAAGGGGAAAAAGTAGTTTAAAATAATTTGAATATTTAATGAGACTATTATTGATTTCAAGAAATTTATTGGTTGAAAAATCCACTCCAATTCCATTAACAAGTTGTAAATGCAGTGATATCATATTTAAAATGAAAGACAAGTAGTTAAACTATATATTACAATACTAGGAGTCTATTAGTTCATTTAGTTATTAATAATTAAAACCAAATTCCATGTGGGCATGAATCTTTCAAACCTATGCAAGCACAAGTAGACATAACTTCAACACATGGTTATAAACATGCACCACTCATCATCACACCCATTGCATCCTTCTTTACTAGGAATTCATTTTTTTACTCTATTCTTGTAAATACAGAGAAAATAATGAATTTATTTTTAATTTCATATTGCTCTCAATATATATTTATGAGAGTGTTGGTGTAATATTACATCTTATTAATAAATTTGTTTAGGATATTATAAATTTTTAAATATTCACACTCAGGTAATTAATAATTGCATTTGTACACTTTGAATTTATGTACATAAGTGTCACAAATTTCTTATCAATCATTGACTAATGGTATTTAGGTTCCACCTCTATTCAATTTAAGTCATCTCTATCTTAGTCATGTTGAGTCAACTTATCCATTGATTAGAAATTAACATCTTGATATCTTAGAACTCGATTGAAGTATTTTATTTCAAATGAAAATGAGTAGATTTCGGGGGTTCGTTTATTTCAATGTGATTTGTTGATTTTTATTTTGAAATTATTCATATGTTTTGATTATGCAATAGAAGTCTAGATTTGATTTTGAAATAATGTTAATTAAGACAATCTAATACTAATTTTTACGATGTCTTGGATCGAGTCTATCTATAATTCAATCCATTTGAAAAGGTTGTATCTTTTGCATGTGGTTTTATCCACCATTATTTTTTATCCCTTCTATTCAACTAAGGTGTACTTCTATCTAAGACAAATGGGTGTTAAAATCACTTTCTGGGGATTTGTTGTGAGAAGATTGAATTATGGAACTTTTGTGATATTGTAGGGATTTTTCAGTTTGTAAAAGATTGAATACATACAAGACACGACTGACACTCACAAAAAACACCTATGATAAGGTAGTATTTATTGATACAAATACAAGATTAATGAATCTATCCAATAATATGTTTGAGAGTCTTTAATATCATTATTCAATATTGTACTAATCTCCTAGAGCTTGTCTTTAAAAACAAGATCCTAGGTGCTCAATTTATATTTTTTTGGCACCCAAGGTGACATGCAACAATCAATTTTTTATATCGTTAGCTTTGAAATTGATCGTTGCATGTCACCTTGGCTACCAAAAAAAGTACAAATCAAGCTCCTAAGATCATGCTCTATAATATTCATCTAGATTAAAACACCCTATCCATGTCCATTCACATTCTTCACCTAGCGAACCAAACTCTTCTAATTCTACATCATTAAATCCTACATCTCCAAATGTAGGTAATACTATATTAATTTGGAGCTCTATAAGGGAGTTCCAAAAATAACTACATGTTTTCTTAGATTGAGGGAGAAATCAATTCACTCCTTAGAAACCCTATGCATCATACTCTATATTTTGGCTCATGCTTGTGTACATTGAAGGGGCTACACTAGTTCCAAATCCCTAGCAACACTACAAAACATGAAACCTTTTCCTTTTTTAGGTTTAAACATTGTTTTATAGGAGCTAACACAATTACATCCATGATACCTTTTTCCAAAATTAGACTCTGCACCACTTTAACTTCTTTACTTGATTAAATTCTTGCTTATTAAAATGCAAACAGTGAAGATCGTGATTTTATGCTAGGAATATTTTTCTATAGGTACCACTAATGATTTATCATTATATATGCAAGTTTGAAGATGTAATGCTACTAAAAATATCAAGAAACCAAAAAATAGCATCATACTACATATCATTGTATATGCTTGCATATTTTAATTACTCTTATTTTCTTCAATTTGGATTATTTATATAGATCATGTACACATCAAAGTAGGGGACAAAAGGTAAAGAGTAAAAGTCTATTGGTTTACACTCACTTTTGGTCTTCTTATAATTTCATTTTCCTACTACTTAATTTTACTTGTTCTACATATAAGATGACCATATCCCTACATTTACCACTCTTAATGCCAATATCCTAGTCATACAAGTGGATTAGTCTAGACTTTTAAGGTTTTCCCCTTTTTGTATTAGACTACAAACATGGTTTTGTCACATAAACAAATTCACATGCAAAGTTTCATCCCGCCTTTTCAATTTTTCTACGACCAAAGTTAATAATTCTAAAATTTGATTGTTGCATGTCATCTTTTGTACCAAAACAATGCAAAATGAGCACCTAGGATCTTGTTTTTAAAGACAAGCCCTAGGAGATTAGTGATCATGAATAATCATAGCAAAGACCCCCTCAAACATATTGTCAAGTAGATTCATTAAGCTTATATTTGAATCAACAATTACTAACTCATGATAGGTATTCTTTGTCATTGTCTTGTATGTTTTCAATCTTTTACACAATGAAAAATCCCTATAATATCACAAAAGTTTCGTAATTCAATCTGCTCACAACAAATCCCCACAAGATGCTTTTAACACCCATTTATCTTAGATACAAGTATACCAATGATGAATATAAGGGTTCAAAAAAACAATGTATAGAAGATGAAACCTGACCAAATGGTTAGATTGTAGGCATGACTTAATCCAAGAGAGCATAAATAGTACTATTAGATTGTCTTATAAACATAATTTCAATATCAGATCTAGACTTTTATTGCATAATAACAACATATAAATCATTTAAAAAAAAATCAACAAATTTTAATGAACCCTCCAAATCTATTCATTTTCATTTAAAATTACATATTTCAATCTCAATTTTAATTAATTTGGAGTGATTAACCTTAGATTATTGATTGGAGTGATTATCCTTGAGTATTGATTACTTTGTCTTCCGAATTAGACTTGTAAATTAGCTAGGATGTTTTATTTCTCGAGTTTTGTTTTGTCTCCCTCTTCTTACGATTTAAAGGTAAAACTCATCAAAACTATGTTATAAGTATTTGATTTAACGAATCATAACCTTGTGAAACTACTCGTCTGAATGATCAAGCCGGGACTCGATCCTGCCAATCACATAGAAGGGCATTTAATACATTTGACTACAACCATTAACACAAGTATGGGAAAGAAATAATGAGATCAAGGTAAATGAGAGGATAGGGATTGCAGATTGTGAAGAAATATTGTGAGGAAGGGAGCCAAGTGATTGTATTCTCCGCCCCTTCAACAAAACTCAATTTCCTGCTTTCTTCTGCTACATCTGCACCATATGTGAAGAGTGACATTAACTCGAACCATCCTCTCTCTATTGGATGCCAGAAATCCAACAAGAACGTTTTATCTACGTTATCACACACCTCAAATAAATACTTTCCTCTTTCATTTACTTTTGCACACCTTTTTACTCTGCCTGGCGCAGCACAGCATGTCAATAATATATTCCGCAAAACCTGCTAACACAATACATATAATTAAATGTCATGAGATATTATACTGAAAATTGCCCAAAATTGGCATTTCTCATCATACTTAAGTACAAGAACATTTAATCGTTGTGTTTGTATGATTGATGTATATTTAATGCATTCTACGCAATCATATACCACAAAAAATACGATTGGGTAGCAGAGAAAAATGTATGTCACAGCACCATATTGTGTAGAATTGCAACAATATTGTTAAATGCCGAGACCAGGTCTGTAACTATATTGGAAAAGCCCTTGAGATTTAATCTGAGATGATGCACGCTCTCAATCAATAGTTTGCTATGCTTTTGCCCAGCCACAGATGTAGCACTATCTTCTAGGTAGGAGCACGAGTGTCAAAAGCAGCCCGGGCTCAAAGGAAATCCTCCTGTTGCTCTTTCCAATGAATTGCGCGGGAGATGGAGATTCAAACTTAACCGCTACAGGGACAGCATGTTGCTCCTTCCAATGGATTGGGCGGGAGTGCAGATTCAAACTTAACCGCTACGCTGACAGTGACTATGGAGAGTTAAGGCGAGCGCAACGGAAAACAGAACGGTAGATGGAAGGAGAATGAGGCAGAAAAAACCGGACAGAACGGAGTAAGGACGGGCCCACGAGCCACCTTGAAAGTCAAACCTTAGTGTGTGATCTTTAAGCCGGGCCAGGGGGGGATTTGGGAGCGTGTACAAGGGGCTCCTAATTCCAGAAAACAAAGTGGTGGCGATGAAGCGGTTGGAGGGAGTGTATCAGGGTGAAGAAGAATTCTGGGCAGAGATAAGTGCGATCAGTAGAGTGAATCACATGAATTTGGTTCGAATGCTTGGGTACTGCGCAGAGGGGAAGAAGAAGCTCTTGGTTTATGAGTTTGTGGAAAATGGGTCGCTGGATAACTATCTCTTTACCCAAGACCCCTCCAAAGTTTTGGATTGGAGTAAAAGATTTCAAGTTACAGTCGGGACGGCTAGGGGGCTCGCTTATCTGCACGAGGAATGCCTGGAATGGATTCTCCACTGTGACATCAAACCACAGAATATTCTCCTGGATGAAGATTTTGGTGCCAAAGTCGCAGACTTTGGGATGGCAAACCTGGTGGACAGGGATCGAGCTTTCGCCTTCTCCAGAATTCGAGGCACGCGAGGGTATTTGGCACCCGATTGGACAACCAATCTGCCCATCATGGCCAAGGCAGACGTTTACAGTTTTGGGATTCTGCTGTTGGAATTAGTGAGCGGGCAGGAAGCTGCGGAATTCAATGTGTCTGGCTCGGGGATTAATTTTGTGCAGTGGGCTGTTGAGAATGTGAAGGGAGGAAGATGGATGGAGACGATGGTGGATCCCAAGCTGGGAGCTCCAAGCGGAGATAAGAAGAGGGAGATGGAGATGGTGCTGAACACGGCATTGTGTTGCGTTGAGCAGAACATGGGCAGCAGGCCTTCCATGAGCGAGGTCGTTCAAATGTTGACGCTCTCCACCGACATGAAGATGAAGAATACTGCAAAACAAGAAGATCAAATAGAGAAGGAAACCGGTCACGATTACAGCCTCATGACCTTCGATTCAGACGCTTCCTTTCCTCATCTCTTCACCTCATCTCGCTGAAAGAAAGAGCTCAGTTTTTTCAGAACAAGAACCGGGATTCGTTCCCATGGGCGTACATGCAGAGAATTAGTGTTTGTTTGTCATGCATGTCTGTCATTTTCTGGTTGTTCTTAAATCTCTAGTGTAGATGAACCGGAAAATAATAATAATCTTCATTTTGAGACGTGCCCACAATCAAAGTGGTGTGACCAAAGCAAATTATCGTTTTTATGAGGTGTATTCTGTAGGATTCATAGTGATTTAGTGGTTTGATCATCTATCTTCGAGTTTTTGATGTTAATATAAAAGTATAGAATTATATATCATTTATAAAAAATAATTTTTGTTTAGGTTGACTTTTATGATAATTTCAAGTTAAATCTTGAAATATAATTGTATTGTATAATTACAATTTAAATTTATTAAGAAATAATTAATAGGTGTAAATTATTTTAAATAAATTAAAGTTGATTAATAATTATACTAAATATTTAAAGACTGCGTGTGATTCATGTGGGATCACAGGTATTTAATTTTAAAATTGATGATGTCAAAATAATTATGATGTCATGTAGAATTGGTTTGCAATTGTTTAGAAATTCATGTTTTGGTATGCTTAGAGTTTTAAATGACTAAAAAAATATGTGGTCCATATCCAAGTGTCACAGGATTGATCTAAATCTATGTAGATTCAACTTGACACATGACACTAATCGATAACATGCAAGATCAATCTATCACAATGTACTCCAAAAAATAATGCCCCCTCTTCTTTACTAAAATTTAAATTGTTAAGGTGGTTTTTAACAACATCATTAGGTAGAATGTTGATTCTATAGGTGATCATGTTCTCCTTAGTTTTAATCCCACAATGATTTACATTATTGAAGATAATATTCACCAACATCCAAATGGCCTATATGTAGATGATGTGGAATGATTCTCTGTCTCTTTAGAAAATTCAAATATGCTGAAATGATACCCTACTTTTGGATAATCTTACCATATATATGAAATTTGAGTGCATATTGAATATCCTTCAATACCATGACATAACATGTCTCGCAAATGTATACCAAGTTGAATCATAATGACTATTAAGAAGGGGCAAGGGATTTGGAATGCAAATTTGATATTTTAAAATCAAGGTTAATTATTGTACACCATGGGATTGATCCCAAGTCATGCAAAAATGTATGATGTGATGATAAGGGGTAACTAGTGAATATAACAGGATAAGTGTAATTAAGAGTAATTATCAAATCTATAATAATCTATATAGATATATCTTTATCTTCCTCTCTATCTATCTTCCACTATCTCTATCTCTCCATATTTATCCCTCTATCTTTCCCTCTCTTTATCTCTATCTCCTTATTTTTAACAATGGATCTTGATTATCTTCCTATTTGTTTCAACCATGTTTAGATCCTAGTTCGTGACAATGGCTATGGGGACGAGGAGGAGGGCGGGGGTTACCCCTCCATTTCTATCAATAGGGAGTCCAAGGGAAGCGAAAGAACATTATGGAGCCCCCATTGGAAAGGGTTTAAGGGAAACACATTTACAAAGCCCCCATCGATATATCTTGAGAGAGTACATTGTGTGATTGAGAGTGAAGAAGAGGTTGCAAAATATGTATTGCAAGTTTTTATCCCTTCATTTTGCTAGACAGAATAAAGGAAGGACTAGTTTTTTCTCCATGAACATAGTCCATATCAAGTGAGCCATGTATATCTATGTACCTCTCGTATCTTGTATTTTTTATATTTTATTCTTGCATTCATTTTTATTATTTTATTGCTCCACGATCCTATACATAACACTTATCTATCCATCTCTATATACGCCTATATATCTCCCTCTCTACCTATCTCCATATATTACTTCTCTCTCTCTCTCTCTCTATATATATATATATCCTCTTTGTCATTTTATCTCTCCCTTTCCCTCTCCCTCTCCATCTCTATTTGTCTCCCCTATCTCTATCGTTCTCTCACTCACTCATGTTATGCCTTAGATGGACCAAAAAGTGGTTTCCCATCTTTCTACAAATGCACCATAAGGCTCTTTTAATACATGTTATTGCACCATCATGCTCCCTTTTTCCACTCCCACCATAAGACAAATTTCATATATACTAAATACCTTTCATCTTATGCATCTTCCTCAACCAATAAAACATCAATGAGTTCTTAAATTGTGATGCACAATTATCTGACCACACGATATACTAACCAAATGTGATGTTCATACTACTCAAATTACCATAGAACATTTGAAATAAATCTTCCATAAAATCTATACAATATACATGCAATTATCACTAATATAAAAATGATACTCCCTCAAGATATTTTAATTTTCCTCTGTACTATGAGGTGCATGAATAAATGTTAGATGCATAAATATAGCAACCTAAGTGGTGTTGTAGTACTTTGATTGAAACTTATTTTGTGGTTGTAGTATATAATTATTTGTAAAGTCTGTAGTTGAAATGGTGGTACGAGAAAAATATCTTATTACATATCTTGAATTGTTAGTCCAACCATCAAACTTTATGTGTATGTCTCGCATAGTCATTGTACACTATGTTCTCTAAAAAAATAGACATAAATTCATATATCAATAGTTTTTCACTCACAAATTCACACATTTTTCCTCTTTACCATCTTTTAGAGTGTAGGCCACTAACTTATATTTTCTAAAAATTGCTAATTTATTTACAGTTATATGTGCATTCTCTATGTATGCACAATCTCTCAAACATTGCAGACCATCACAATTATCATATGTTCCATCACAACATGATTTAATATAAAATAAAGTTCTATCTAATCTTTCACATAAAATGATTGAAATGAAATATCTTGTAGATCTAGGTGGATTTTTTTTATCTCACACTCCAACCAGATATAATAATATATAAATCTACACATATATGTCAAAAAAAATCACAGCAATAAAAAAATCAATGTAGACTCTACAACAAGTTGTGCATGTATGCTTTTTTGGCATAAAAAGGTTTTCCATTTTAAAACGCCTTTGACTAATTTTTATTTGAGGATACATCTTAAAAAATTTAGAGAAATTTTGTTTGATTCATATTAAAAAAATACTTAAGATGTGCCTCACAGTTTTGAATATCAATTCTCCTTTTTCAATCTTTTTGATTAGATGATACTCTTGTGTTAATTTATTTTTAATTCTTCAATTAGGAATTTTAAGGTCCTTCAACTATGACTTTATCTTTATATGAGAGATTACCAAAGAATATCCATAGTTTATTGTTATTTGGTTCTTCAACTCTTTCATGTCTCTCAATGGCTTTCACTATTATTTTTCTACTTATTTTTAGTGCTTGACTTGTTTTCTCTAGTAGGAAAGATTTCTTTTTTTGATTTCTTTCTACAGTTGATGCAATTATATGCCATGTAACATTATTATATATTTGGTACATGAGATTAAACCCATTTTTTTGTATGCATTGATTAGATTTTTTACAATAGATTTTTCACTATTAGTATTTGATGTTTTTAGACCAAATATCTTCTTTATGAGCCTAAACTTAAGATTTGTTATCATTTCAATAAACAATTGACATCTTCATGTTTCATTTAAGTTTTCAAAAAATATTTTTTATATTTAATAAATATTTATTCTACAAATACATTTAGGAATCTTATCGACCATTGATTTTAAACAATTTAAAAAAATTCAAGTGTTCTCAATGGTAAACTTGCTTCATTACATAAATGTATTTCATTACACAAATTTGGTTTCTATCTAATCAAACCAAGTAAGAACATAAAAAATAAGACAGGGATTAAGGAGGGAGGTTAAGTTTCAATTTGAATCCTAAATATTATTTTTATATAATCTTCCTACTTATTTGTGACTCGAACCTCCCTCTTCTTCCCAATATGTATCTCTTCAAAGAGAGTAGAAAATAGTAACTCCTTATAGATTACCCAAATCACAAGTTAGAATCATTTTTATCAATTCTTGCCTCTTTAAATATGTAAACATAGAAACCCTAGTTTAATTATCATAAGTCTAATCATAAGGGATCCATTACATAATGTAGTGGCAATCTATATATATCAAAGTAGAGTTACAAAACATATGTGACTATAGAGTCCACTTATAAATACTTATAGTTATATTGTATAATGTAGTGGTACTTAGTCCCTACAAAATAAAAATATTCTATCTTTGCACTCTTCTTTTAAAAATTTTAATTTGCAATTATAGAACATGAGTTGGTTTGAGCTAATCCTCAATGTCAAGCAACAACAACTAGCAAAATCTTGGCATTAACTCAATGAGGACTATGAGAAATCTTTTTTATAATGGTTTGGTCTAAACTTCTATAGTTTATATCAATGTTGATGCTTCTTCTTTTTCTTTGTTAAATTTTTCCATTAAATATTTTGAAAATGTCATGGGTAGATTGTGGATTCATGCCATGGGTGTAGTTCCATCTACCCTGTACATCAGTCTATTAAATTCATTCATAACATGATAAATTATTCACAATAATTTAAGTTGATAATAATTGCTTCCAATATTTTCAACAAGTTTATTCACATCATGAAAAGCTTAATTCTACATCTTATTCTCTGTGTAACCTCTTACCTTGTTCACCAAAACTACATGTACACCATTATCACCTTTTTGTTAATAATGTTGTGTCTCTTCATCATTCTTCTACTTCTAATGCATGTATTCGTAATGACTAGGGCTCCTTAGACTTCACCTCTTCTTTCGCTAGTGAATATAAGGTTGATTTTGATCACTTCGGCATCTCTCTATGGAGAATGGATTTGCATTCTCATGGTAGAACAGATCTTTATTCCTTTGTCAATTTTGTTATTGCTTCTCCAAAATGTGGCTATGCATCTCATTCTACAAGGCTAGTGAAGTAGACCTTCCTCTTTTTGACTTGCAAACACATTATGAACTTGGATTCAAAATTATTTTTAAACATGGATAGAAGAGAAATGGTCTTGAGCACATTTAACAAGGAGTTAAGATCCTTGTGGATGAACTAGTCCTCAATGTCGAGCAACAACATATAGCAACATCTTGGCATTGATTCGATGGGAATTATGTGAAATCTTATTGATAATGATTCGATGGGAATTATGTGAAATCTTATTTCACTTGTTAAAGAATATATTTATACTTTTTTATATAACATCCATAAATTCTAGAGTATTCTAACTTAACCAACATTTGATTATTTTTAATTTACATGTGAACTAATTATTAAAATATATAATATAAATATATTACAAAATTAAATATTATAACCACAAATATTATATCAAGAATTGAATTCCGTCTAACTACTGACCCCTCCCCCTTATGGCAACGTAACATGAGAGGGACGTACGCCCTTGTAACGAATTGAAAGGTTAGATAGGCGAGGAGTCCTTATAACATGCTTCAAACCAGCCGGCGCTGGGTCTTCCAAATATGACTATTATAATTACCGTTATTGTAGATGAATCACCCACTTCTGTTTTGACTGTCGACAACTGTTATTAATACAATTCTGTCATTGTTGATCGAGAAAACTCGATCAATGGTGGAGAAGGTCCAATATTTCTGGCTGTTGTAAAAGTGCACACCTAGTCCATTTCCATTTTACTTTTACGCCACTTTGTTTTATTGGAAATATTTGTAATATGACAGTCTTTTCTTTGGCACATCTTTAATGAGTAGTCTTATATGTGGAGAGTAGACTTAATTTAGATACACTCATGATAAGTGCATAATTTGTACTCTTAGTTAAGGTCTATATGTGATTAGCTGATAGACTAAACATTTACAATTTAGACTTTCTTAAAATTGTGATGGTGGTTGTTGAAAATTCGATGTAGATGTAGAACTAAAGTTGGTTGTTGTGGAGGAGTTTGACCAAAACCAAATGATGATGTACCAAGGTTATTCATTTGTGGTTGAGGGGGTTGATTAAACCTAAATGTTTATGAACCAAGGTTGTTTTGTGGTTGTGATGGGGTTTGGTTAAACCCGAATGTTGATGTGGAACCAAGATGGTTGATTGATTGATGTTGGGGTGGAGTTGTGCTTTGACCTGCTTCAAAAAAGGATCGTGTCCTTGCTGGAAATTTTTGTGAAGTGGATGTTGCACCCACTCGTGGTCCTATATGTGAAGGATTTGTCTTCCGTATCTTGTTTGGCGTGTTTGGAAGAGTGGAAGTTTGGGATGCAACCATGGTATGGGTTGGTGTTGCAGTACTAGATGTGGAGGGAAATGGATCTTCCTTTGGTTTAGTGGGTGGAGTTAGTGTTGAAACTTTTGAAGAGTTGACGATACATGAGACGTTTGGGCAAGCAACATGCATGTGTTCAACTGTGATGTTTGTGGTGAAATGTTCACAATTGACGTGATAGGTGTTGTCTAAGCAGAAGACATTCTTGTGTTCAACTATGATGTGGATGGTGAGGTATTAGGTGCTAGTGGAGGTTGATTCATGGCCCCTAATCTTGTTGATACTACATTTGGTGTTCCCTCTACAATTGTGGATACATCAAAGTAAGAGGGAAGTTTAGCTCCGTGTTGTGCCAATGACAAGAAGTATTTCTTAGGATCTTCTTTTACCATCTCATCAATGATTTTTAAGATCCTAGCATCTTGTGATGTGTTCCCTATCTCTTCATGCATGAGCCCATCTTCTACTTCACATAGCATGTAGTTATCAAAAGGGTTAGGACTCTCAGTCTGTGTGTTCATGTGACCACTAGGATTTTCACCAAAGTTCATTTCACTAGTTGGGTTGTACATCGGATCCATTTGTTTTCTTTTGACTTGTGATTGTGTGACAACCATAAAAAGTGATGGTGTTTTTATTTTTTTCTTTTTTCTTCCAAGTTTCTATTTTTTTGAGTTTTTGAAGTTTATTTTGTATGAATGCAACCTAGAATGAATCTAGTCTATGTTTTTATTTTATTTTTGTCTAGAAATGAAGGTACAAGACTAAAATGAAACTATGTTTTTGTGATTTTTTTACAATATTTCACTAAATGCAAAGACCTTTGATATCTTGAGTTTTGATCGTAAAAGATGACAAACTTTGACAATTTTTTTTGTTTTGGGACTAACATAACCATGTGTAAAATTTCCTAAACCTCTAAGTGATTGTGATGTTTTGAGAAAAACGTGAAACCACTGCTAGAATTAGTGAGTCAAGGGTCTCAAATTTTGTTTTGAAAAAAAAGTGAATCCACAACTAGACTTGTGAGTTGGATTTCAAATCTTGTTAATGGGGTAGATTGTAAAAGACGAGTTTTTGACGATTTTCCAAATGATAACTTTAGACTTTTGACTTCTAAACTTTTTTTGGTTTTCAATTTTCCAAGATTTTCAAGACAATATTTGTTCAAGGACTCTATGATATGACCTTAAAATGATGCTATTTAGTGATGTAACATTTTAACCTAGGAAAGCTAAAGATGCTAAATATGCAATAAAAAGTGACTATTTCAAATTGTGATTTTCTATGTAAAAAGACCAGGTTTTGGTGAAGCCTATGAAACTAACTCTGTTTTCTCTGTTAGATAGTTACGGTGTAGTTTTTATTGAATGTGGTGCAAAATGTAATGACTTCAATGCAGTCTGTAACAGTTGTGTTCCTAAACCTGTTGATTGCATAAGACTTAGTTGCGATGCAATGTCATCTTCTAAGCTAGAGACTGAATTTTATTACCATAGTTGTGGTCCAGAGAGCAACAAATGTGTTTCCACAGAGAGATGTGGTGTTTTAACAGATGAATGTGTCACAGTCCCCAACAAATGTATCACATTTTTTTTGTGGTGTAGATAGATAGTTGTGGTGAACAGGCTAATGAATGTGATGCAAATAGTTTTCCAAAATATTGACCTCTAGGAAACCCTAATCTTGATTTTTTTTTTTAGATGTAATTCTATGAAGAAAACATAAAAAAATAGATGTTTGATAAGTGATTAGTTGATTTTAACATATTGTTTTGTGTCAAAAGATATAAATTTTTACACTTTGGGCATAACAAGAAAACATGCACAACCTAATGTAGTGGTAGAACGGATGTATAACTGTAGATGAGCCCACCTCCCATTTAAGGGGTAAATATTAGAAAGATATGGTATCCAAAAAAATGCAATAAATTTATCTAAATACCTTTCTCTATGTGAAGGAAAGTAGTAGATATCCAATGACATATGTTCGTTGACAGATGCCACATGCACACCTTCCTTCTCCCCTTAAGCAAGTTATTGCTAGTAACTCAAGAAGATTCTACTTTGACCTAAGAGAGGACATGGTGAGTAGCTCCAAGGTACAATGCACATCCCTTGCACCACTTTATTAGTTACGTTTGAAAGACTTTAAAGGTTTCTAATAATAAAAGGTGTTTAGTGGGTAGAATATTGGTGAACACCATCAACCTCTGAAACATTGCCTTAGGAAATTGAAAAATTGGATTCCCTAATGCAAGTATGGAGCGATACATGCATGGATGGACCTACAACTTTTTCTCACAACCAATTTACATAGTGCACTTAAAAACGTTGCTTGAGGTCAAACCCTTGAGTTCTTTGTGAGGGTGTATCTCAAGGATGGCCTCCTACTAAAAGAAAATGGTGAAGGTTAATGCTATTATTTCTCATCACCCAGGATCATACATGTGCACAAGGGGAGAGGATACTATGAAAAAAAATCCTTCATGTGCAAGCACACAAGAGATAGTAACCAATAGTTCTTTTTAATAACACCAAAATGAAGTGTGCAAGTTGTTTGTTCTTTTTAATGCACCAAATAGAAATATGTCATGTTCAGGCACACTATCAATTTTATCCAAGATAGTAAAATGAGAGTTTTCTTTTTTATTTTAGGAGCATCAAAACATAATTGTGATATTGTGCTATTCCTTTTAAACACCAAAATTGAAGTGTGTAACAAGCATGTCTATTTTAAGCACCAAAATTGAAATGTATAAAACCCATGTCCATTTTAAGCACCAAAAATTAAAATGTGTGTTGGATAATCCAAAAAACAATGCCACAAGTTGAAAGAGATGGATTAGTAACATGAAAACCCTAACCTACTAGCACTTGAAAATCAAAAATCATAATAGTGTTATCAAAATTTTACTTTTTTATTTTTATCAATCAATTGCAGTTTAGAGTTTGAGTCTTCTTTGATTGGAAAATTACAAAAACAATCTAAAACAACAATAACTTTCTCAATATCAATAAAATTTAAAACCGTAAAATGATTTGGAAATATAAAATTAAGATCTACAAAACCTAGAAACCTTTCGGCAAAATTTTGCACGAAAAATTGTTATAGATGAAAGAAAATCATGGATTTCAAGAGATCAATAGTGGAATTAAAAAGAACTGACTTTTAATTCAAGCAATAACATCGATCTCTCGATGGAACTATTCTGCCTTGCCCAGAATTTGAATTTCCCTATTCTGGGTACCTCCTGCCCTACCCAAATTTTGAACGACTCTATTTTGGGAGTATCTTGCTCAGTGGTGTATCCCCTGTCTCCTATTTGCAAGTTGGTTGTTGACCTCAACTCTCCCACTCCTACACTTGTCTTTTTGGTGGCTACGGTTGAGGATTCATAGTTACCTCCTGTTGGCACGGGACCTCCATCTGGCTTTGTGCCTTCGGTTGGTGTGGTTGAGACTACCGTTGGTTCTAGGGGGCTACGACAATTGTGGCTACCCCTTGCCCTAATGAAGATGTGGCTATGGGAGTTGTTTAGGCTTCCTTGAACTATACTAGAGAGTTGGATGTTCATCCTCAACCTTCTTTTGTTGATGTTGTGAAGTCTAAGAGGCTAAGGGAGGGCTCTATGCATCCTTTGAAGATATTATTTATATCTTGTTGTCTTGAAGGGTGAATCATATTGTAATGAATTGTAATTAAAGAGCAGTAGTTGTGTGAAAGTTGTAATCAATTTCTTTGAGCAATAAGAATACTAATACTTTTCCCCATGGATATTTCCTTGGCATATTGTCAAGGTTTTACCACATAAATCCATGTCTTTTGTTTATTCTTCTATTATTCCATTTTATTATTTTTAGTATTTCTTTGCATCTAACTTGTGTTGCAATTATTTAATTTTGTGGGTTTTACGTTTTTGTTTCCTTGGCAACAAATGGTATCAGAGAAATTATTTTGTAGCATCTATGTTAGGATTAGGTGTTTTTTGTGTAGCATCAGATGGCAAAGGTTTTGAATGCAAGGTTTGAGGTGGAGAAATTCAATAGGAAGAATTATTTTGATCTATGGAAGCTCAAGATGTGTGATTTTTTAGTGCAACAAGGATTGCACAAAGCATTGGTAGGAAAGTCAAAGAAACCTACAAATATGACTGATGAAGATTGGGAGGATCTTGATACAAGAGCTCTGAGAACAATTCAGTTGTGTTTAGCAGATGATGTTCTTTTTAATATTGTTGGAGAGGATACGACAACAAGCTTATGGAGTAAAATGGAGAGTCTTTATATGATAATGTCCTTAACAAATTGGATCTACTTGAAGAGGCAGTTGTATAGTTTGTGAATGAAGGTATAAAAATTGTTGATCGTTTAAATATTTTCAATACTCTTATATGTTAATTAGCTAGTATGGGTGTAAAATTCAAAGATGAAGACAAGGCAATTACACTATTGTGTTCATTGCCTGAATCCCAAAATCATGTAGTCACTTCTATTAGCTTTCGCACAATTGACACCCTTGAATTTGATTCTATTGTGCAAGAGCTTTGTTGTCTAAAGAGGTGCGAACAAAATATAACATAGAAACCTCCACATCTGAAGCAATGGTGGTTAGAGGTTGATCCACAAAAAAAGGGAAAAATTCAAGAGGTACATCTAGATCTAAGTCAAAAGGAAAAAGGGTGAGGGGAAATTTTGGTACTGCAATAAATTAGGGCATCTCAAGAAACATTGTTGGGAGAGGAAAGAAGACAATGATGACTCCAAAAAGGAAGAAAATCCAGTTGAGACAAGTTTAGGTATGGTTGATCAGTTTGTAACTCTTTACAGTATCATGAGGAACAATTATTAGATTCTAGTGCTTCTAATCACATGTGTCCACATAAGAATTGGTTTTCTTCTAACCAATCTATTGATGGCGGTGTTGTTCTTATGGGAAATAATTTTTCTTGTAAGACTGTTGGGACTAGGAGCATTAAGATTAAAATGTTTGATGGTGTTGTGAGGAAATTAATAGAGGTAAGACATGTACTTGAACTCAAAAAGAATTTAATTTCCTTGGGAGTTTTGGATTCTGAAGGTTATAAATTTACAAGTCAAGGTGGATCAATAAAAGTGTCCAAGGGCTTTTTGGTGGTCATTAAGGCTATAAATGTTAGAAACCTTTACAAGCTAGAAGGGAGTACGGTAATAATAGAAGCGGTAGTGGTATCTGAGGAAGAAAATGAATCTACTCATTTATGGCATCAGTGAATGGGTCATATGAATGAGAAAGGATTGAAGGTATAGTTGATCTGTAAGTTACTTCCAAATGTAAAATATTTGAATTTGAATTTCTACAAGTATTGTGTTTATGGAAAGCAATCTAGATAGAAGTTTAAAGCATGGATTCATGCAAGCAAGGGTATTCTAGATTATATTCATTTAGATGTTTGGGGACCATCCCCTACAGTTTCTTTTGGAGGATCATCATATTTTGTGACATTTATAGATTATTACTCTAGAAAGGTGTGGGTCTATATTCTTAAAAGAAAAGATGATGTGTTTAATGTGTTTAAGCAGTTTAGAGTTTTGGTTGAAAATAAAACCAGGGAAAATCAATCAAGTGTTTAAGAATAGATAATGGAGGTGAGTTCACATCTTTGAAGTTTGAAATTTATTGTAAGGAAGTTGGGATCGAAAGGCATAAATCCATTATTTACACTCCTCAGTAAAATGGTGTTGTTGAATGCATGAATAGGAATCTTCTAGAGAGAGCAAGAAGCATGCTTAGTAATTCCAAGTTGCATTAAGAGTTGTGGGTAGAAGCGATCTCTAAAATTTTTTATTTGGTAAATTGATCACCATCAGCTACAATCGATTGTAATATTCCTGAAGAGGTATGGATACCTGTCATTCTTGTGATTATTCAAATCTAATTTTTTTTGGTTGTGATACATATTCTCTTATTTCAGAAGATCAACATTCTAAATTAGATCTCCCAAATCCAAGAAATATATCTTTGTTGGTTATGGTGATGGATTAAGGGATATAGATTGTGGAATCCTACTACTCACAAAACCATCATTAGCAAAGATGTATTTGATTCCTCCTCTCATAAAAGTAGACATAGTAGAAGTTGAAAATCTACAAGAGTTAGATGTTAAAACAATATTTTTACATGGATATTTGGATGAGGAGATATATATGGAACAACTAGAAGGGTTTTTTCAAGATCGCAACAAGAAATCTGTTTGCAAACTCAAGAAGTCATTGTATGGATTGAATTTGTCCCCCAGGAAATGGTACAAGAAGTTTGATTCCTTCGTAGTGAGCCAAAATTTTACAAGGAGTGAGTATGAATATTGTGTTTACTTTAAAAATTTGAAAAGTGGGTTATTCATTATCCTGCAATTATATGTTGATGATATGCTTGTAGCAAGAAAAATCATAGTTGAGATCAATGGGTTAAAGGTTCAGATGGCTAGGAATTTTGATATGAATGATCTAGGAGAAGAAAAAAAAAAAAATTGGGCATGGAAATGCATAGAGACAAGGAACATGGTAAGATTTGGTTATTGCAGCAAAAGTATGTAGAGAATCATAAGATTTGGTATGAAGAATGTGAAACCAATAAATATCCCTTTCACTTCTCATTTTAATATTTCTTCAAGTTTATGTCCTAGTAATAAAGAAGAAAAGGATTATATGTCTCATGTACTATATGCTAATGTAGTAGGAAGTATAATGTATGTGATGGTATGTACAAGACCAAATATTTCACATGCGGTTGGTGTTGTCAATAGATACATGACAAATCCAGGTAAAGAGCATTGCGAGTAGTGAAATGGGTGCTTCGCTATCTTAGAGGCACAAGTGATTATTGTATCACCTTTGATGGTAGTAGTGGTTCAATTTGTGGTTATGTTGATTTGCATTTTGTAGGTGATTTGGACAAAAGGAGATCTACATTAGGTTATGTTTTTACTCTTGTAGGAGGACCTATTTGTTGCATTTCAAAGCTTCAAGAAATAGTTTCTTTATCCACTACTAAGGCAGAGTATATGATCATCTCACATGCTTGCAATGAGATAATTTGGTTGACTTGGGTTTTTTGGGTGAGTTTGGAAAAGTGTAGGATAAGGTGATTGTATTTTGTGATAGTCATTTAAGTGTTATACATCTAACTAAAAATCTAGCTTATCATGGTAGGACTAAACATATTGCAATTAAATATCATTTTGTAAGACAAGCTATTGATGGAGGTGGATTAGCTCTTGAGAAAGTTCATACACTAGAAAATTGTGCAGACATATTTACAAAACCAGTACAATTAGAGAAGTTGAAGTGGAGTTTGACTTCTCTTGGCTTGCAGAAAAGGTGATGAATGGCCATGGGAAAGTATCAGGTAAATTGTTGTCAAGGTGGAGATTATTAGATTATGACAACAAAATTAAAAATAAAGTGGAGTTTTATCTTTGAAAAATATAAAGGAAATAAAGAAAAGAAAATCTTATCTTTGGAAAAAGATAAAGATTTAAACAATAAAACAAAAAAAATAAAAACAAACTGGATTTTTCTATGTGCAACACAGATTGAAGATATTATTTGTATCTTGCTACTTTGAAAGCTAAATCATATTGTAATGAATTGTAATTGAAGAGCAACAACTGTGTAAAAGTTGTAATCAATTTCTCTAAGCAATAAGAATACCAATACTTTGCCCCATGGATGTTTCCTTTACATATTGTCAAGGTTTTACCATATAAATTTGTGTCTTGTGTTTATTCTTTTGTTATTCCATTCTATTATCTTTAGTATTTCTTTACATCTAACTTGTGCTACAATTATTTAAGTTTGTGGGTTTTACGTTTCCATTTCCCAACACTTATAACATTACTCGCTTAGCCCTTCTTGATGACTCAGCGGATTCACTTCAAGTGACCAATTCACTTTCAATGCCTTGGACTATGGTGTTGGCCCCCTCAGAACATTGACGTTAGATATTGATGGGAATCTAAGATTATACAGCTTCAACTCACAAAATCAGAGTTGGGTCATAACATGGATTAGCATGGCAGAGCAACACACAGAGTTCAAGGTTTGTGCAGGCCTAATGTTGTGTGCGTATATACACCACACGCCCAGTGTGTGTCCCGAGGGTTTCAAAATGGTCGATTCCACTAACTGGTTCAAAGGTTGTGATTGGTTAAGGAGCTCTCTTGCGGAAAAGACAATGTTCAGCTTCTTCAGCTTCCTTATACAGATTATTATGGATTCGACAAGAGTGGGTACTCTGCAAGGAGGTTGTTTGAAGAGTGCAGAAAGATCTGCATGGCGACTGCTACTACTTAGGCTTTGCATACAAAGTGAGTGGTAGTGGACAATGCTTCCCAAAGTCTTTACTCATCAATGGGTATCAGTCTCCTGGGATAAACAACACCGTGCATATCAAGATATATGTCAACGATTCATCGATTCCTAGCATCTCATCTCAGTTGGGATGAAAAAGCTCACTGCAATGCTCGTGGCCGATGGAAGTTGAGTTACAAGCCATGAATGTTATGTAAAAGAAGGGCACACGAAATCAGGTAATCATCCCCATACTATCTATTGTTTCAGTGATTGGAGTCATAGAGATTGTGTAGCACTGGGATTCTGGTTTTTAGCCACTATCTCTCATGAGGCTCATGTCTATAATCGACAGAGTTACTTTGTTGTTTCAGGGGGCTTAGAAGGTTCACCTTTTTCTCAATTGAGAAAAGCAACATATAATTTCAAGGACATGGTGGGCAAGGGGGGATTTGGGAGTGTGTACAAGGGGCTCCGAATTCCAAAAAAAAAAGTGGTGGCGGCGAAGTAATTGGAGGGAGTGTATCAGGGAGAAGAAGAATTCTAGGAAGAGATAAGTGTGATCAGTAGAGTGAATCACATGAATTTGGTTTGAATGCTTGGGTACTGCGTAGAGGGGAAGAAATAGCTCTTGGTTTATTGAGTATGTGGAGAATGGGTCACTGCATAACTATCTCTTCACCCAAGACCCCTCCAAAGTGTTGGATTAGAGTAAAAGATTTCAAGTTGCTTATCTGCACGAGGAATGCCTCGAATGGATTCTCCATTGTGACATCAAACCACAGAATATTCTCCTGGATGAGGATTTTGGTTCCAAAGTTGCAGACTTTGGGATGGCAAAGCTAGTGGACAGGGATCGAGCTTTCGCTTTCTCCAAAATTCAAGGCACACGAGGGTATTTGGCACCCGAGTGGAAAACCAATCTACCCATCATGGCCAAGGCAGACGTTTATAGTTTTGGGATTCTTCAGTTGGAATTAGTGAGCAGGAAGGAAGCTGCGAAATTCAATGTGTCTGGGTCAGAGATTAATTTTGTGCAGCGGGCTATTGAGAATGTGAAAGTAGGAAGATGGATGGAGACGATGGTGGATCCCAAATTGCAAGCTCCAAATGGTGATTAGAAGAGGGAGATGGAGATGGTGTTGAACATGACATTGTGTTGCTTTGAGCAAAACATGGGCAGCGGGCCTTCCATGAGCAAGGTCATTCAAATGTTGACACTCTCCACCGACATGAAGATGAAGAACACTGTTAAAAAAAGATCAAATAGAGATGGAAACCAGTCATGATTACAATTGCATGACCTTCGATTCAGATGCCTCCTTTCCTCATCTCTTCACCTCATCTCGCTGAAAGAAAGAGCTTAATTTTTTCAATATAAGAACCGGGATTCATTCCCATGGCTTACATGTAGAGAGCAAGTGATTGTTTTTCATGGATGTCTGTCATTTTTCTAATTGTTCTTTAAAATCTATTATGTAGATGAACAGGAAAGTAATAATATTCATTTTGTGACGTGCCCACAATCAAAGTGGTTTGACCAAAGCAAATTATCCTTTTTAATGAGGTGTCTTCTTATTTTTGAAAATTACAAAATAGAATTTATAGTGATTTAGTGGTTTGATCACCCTTGTTTGTCTTTTTAGCCTTAGGTATTAATTTGATGGAGTGTGATTCCATTTCATCTATCTTCGGGTTTTGATATTTTAATATGAAAGTATAGAACTATATATCATTTAAAAAAATGATTTTGTTTAGGTTGACTTTTATGATAATCTCAATTAAATCTCAAAATATAATTGTATTACATAAATACGATTTAAATTTATTAAAAATAAATTAATAGGTGTAAACTATTTTAAATAAATTAAATTTGGATTAATAGTTATAATAAATATTTAAAGACTACATGTGGGATTATAGGTATTTAATTTTAAAATAGATAATGTCAAAATAATTATGATGTCATGTAGAGTTGGTTTGCATTCATTCAAAAATTCATGTTTTGGTATACTTAGAGTTTTAAATGACTAAAACAAATGTGGTCCATATCCAAGTGCCACAAGATTGATCTAAATCTATGTAGATTCAACTTGACACATGGAACCAATCTATGGTATGCAAGATCAATCTATCAATTCTATCACAATGTACTCCAAAAAATAATGCTCCCTCTTCTCTCATAAAATCTAAATGGTTAAGGTGGTTTCTAACATCATTGGATAGAATTTTGATTCTATAGGTGATCATGTTCTCCTTAGTTTTAAGCCCATAATTATTTGCATTATTGAAGATAATATTCACCAACATCCAAATGGCCTATATGTAGATGATGTGGAATGATTCGTCGTCTCTTTAGAAAATCCAAATATGCTGAAATAATACCCTATTTTTGGATAATCCTACCATATATATTAAATTTTAGTGCATATTGAATATCCTTCAATATTGTGACACAACATGGCTCACAAATGTGTACTAAGTTGAATCATAATGACTATTAAGAATGGGCAAGGGACTTGGAATTTGAATTTTATATTTTAAAATTAAGATTAATTCTTGCACACCATGGGATCAATCCTAAGCTGGATGCAAAAATATATGGTGCAATAATAAGGGGTAACTAGTGAATATAAGTGGATAAGTGTAATTAAGAGTAATTATTGAATCTATAATAATCCATATCTATATCTCTATTTTCCTCGCTATCGATATTCCCCTATCTCTATCTCTCTATATTTATCCATCTATCTCACCCTCTCTTTATCCCTATCTTTTATTTTTAACAATGGAGCTTGATTATCTTTTTGTTTGTTTCATCCATGTTTGGATCTTACTTCTTGACAAGGGGTGTCAAGCGGGGGGTAGGGGGAAGGGAGCAGAGCTTTCCCCTCCATTTCTATCACTAGGGGGTCCAATGGGAGTGAAAGCATATTATGGAGCCCCCCTTGGAAAGGGTTTCAGGAAAACACATTTAAAAGGATTTTAAATTTCCTTGTATTTAGAGAGTGTTGTGTGACTGAGAGTGAAGAGGAGGTTGCAAAAAAAGTGTTGTAGATTTTTATCCCTCCATTTTGCTAGATGAAATAAAGTAAGGACTATTTTTTTCTCCATGGATATAGTCCATATCAAGTGAACCACATATATCTATTTCTCTCTCGTATTATGTATTTTTTTATGTTCTATTTTTGCATTCACTTTTTATTATTTTATTGCTCCACAATCATATACATAACACTTATCTCTCTCTCTCTCTCTCTCTCTCTCTCTCTCTCTCTCTATATATATATATATATATATATATATATATATATACCATCTCTCTCTATCCCTCTTTCCTCTTTTTCATTTTAACTTTCTCTCTCCCTCTCCCTTTCCATCTCCATCTTTATATTCCTCTCTATCTCTATCTTCCTCTCATTCGCTCGGGTTATGCCTTAGATGGACCAAAAAGTGGTTGTGGCCACTTTTTGGTCCCCTATATTTCTACACATGTTCCTTAAGGATGTTTTAATACATGTTCTTACACCATCATGCTCCCCTTTTCAATGCACACCCTAAGATAAATTCCATATATACTAAGTACCATTCATCTTTTGCATCTTCCTCAACCAATAAAGCATCCATGAGTTCTTAAATTGTGATGCACAATTATCTTACCACACAATATATTGACCAAATGTGATGTTCTTACTACTCAAATTACCATAGAACATCTGAAAGAAATCTTGCATAAAATATATAGAATGTGTGCAATAATTGACACTAATATAAAATTATACTCCCTCAAGATATTTTTATTTTCCTATGTACTGTGAGGTGCACGAATAAATGTTATATTCATAAATATAGCAACCTAAGTGGTGTTGTAGTACTATGATTGAAACTTATTTTGTGCTTGTAGTACATAAATTTTTGTAAAGTCTACAATTGAAATGGTGGTATAAAAAAAATTTAAATAACATAACTTTAATTGTTAGTCCAACCATCAAGCTTTATATGTATGTCTCGCACAGTCATACACTATGTTCTCTCAATTTAAATAGACATAAATTGATATACCAATAGTTTTTCACTCACGGATTCACACATTTTTCCCTCTTTACCATATTTTAGAGTGTAGGCCACTAACTTATATTTTCTAAAAATTTATAATCTATTTATAGTTACATGTGTATTCTCTATGTATACACAATCTCTCAAACATTGCAAACCATTGCAACTATCATATGTTCCATCCAAACATGATTTATTGAAAAATAATTGTCTATCTAATCTTTCACATAAAACAATTGAAATGAAATCTCTTGTAGATCTAGGTGGATTTTTTTATCTAACACTCTAGAAAAATCTCATTCATATAAAAATATCCACATACATTTCAAAAAATATCATATGATTAGAAAATTTAGTGTAGACTGTATAGCAAGTTATGCATGTATGATTTTTTGACATAAAAAGGTTTTCCATTTAAAAATACCTTTGACTAATTTTTATTTGAGGATACATCTTGAAAAATTTAGAGAAATTTTGTTTGATTCATATTCAAAAAATACTTTAGTTGTGGCTCACAATTTTGACAACTGATTTTCCTTTTTACATCTCTTTCATTAGGTGATACTCTTTTGTTATTTTTTTCAAAATTCTTCAATTAGGGATTTTAAGGTTTCAACTATGACTTTATCTTTATATGTGAGTCTACCAAAAAATTTCCATAGTTTATTTTTATTTGGGTCTTCAACTCTTTCATGTCTCCCAATGGCTTTTTGATGCAAAGTGGCAGGGGAAGCAAACTTCCTATCAATAGCTTCTCTCAATACTCTATGTGAGCACAACAACTCCACTATTCCTTTCAACAAAGGCAACCTATGCACCCAACTTGACTCCAAAATTTAGACATCTCAACAAGGCTTCGGGATGATGTAAACACCCTTCACATCACACAACATGATCAGAAAAACTAACTTTGCACCTAGAATCTTTCATCTTTCCATCGCTTCCACACAAGCCTAGGAATTCTTGTAGCACTACCCAATGAGGATAGTCAAAATAAAAAGTTGTTAAAGGAAAGAACCAAGGAAATAAACCTATTTTCATACACCTAATAAGGACCCCAATATCTTCCCAAAATCATAAAACCAAACACTCAAAATAGATGCCTTAAGAGACCAATTTCCAAGCCACCAATAAGGCTTAATTAGGCCTATATAAGGAAGACCACAACCTACCAAGGCACACCTCAATGCCCCAAATTCCTTTAATAGACTTCAACAAGTTCCCCAAGACCTATTTTACATGTTTCATCCATACTATTTACTCAAATACTCAAAAATCAACAAGTAATGCATTCACATTATCACATTTTGAACTGTTACAAGGCAAAAACAAGACTGAGGCATCACATAACTTTCACAAACCACCATTTTCCACTCTGAAATAAATTTCATAATGAAGAGAATTCCTAAACCTACCATTCCACCATAAAAATCAGAGTTCTCCCATGGTGGAATGGGAAATTATAACATATTTGTGTCCAAACCATGGTTTGGTAGGGTTTCAAACCCTCCTACAATAAATTTGATGTAACTTTCTTAATATTTGATGAAATCAAGTAAAATCGCCACCAAAATAAATCTTACTCTTCCCTCTATCAAATTATGAACATTTTGAAGTTGTACAACAAATTTTTAGTCTGTACCAAGCATAGGAATAGTGAAAAACGTTGTAAAACAGTGAAAACAGAGTTTATTTTGTATTTAATGCTCTCCAAACTCCAAAACAACCTACCTCAGAAAAATGGAAGCCTTATAAACATGAATCCACCTTTCCCAATGGCCTTCAACTATTTTTTTGAAGGAGGGAGCCATTGGTTTTTGTAATTACATCATTAATGTTGAGTTGACAACAAATCTCAACATAACAATTTGCATTTTGGAGCAACTCTTCAACTCTAAACTCCTAAGACCTCTAAAACCACCCAAATGGATTTAAAATATCCTTATTACATTATCATGACCCTACTCTTTCCTATCCATGTGCAAATTTAGGATTTTTCCTTCATAGGCTACAAAGCAACATTTGAACCAAAATTTCATCTTCACACTTTTTGACTCCTAAACTTAAAGAATCATCCTAATTCATGTTTAAGGGTCTTGTTAGACCTTATTAAAGAAAACAAAATCTCAAAACATTAACACCTACCAACTAACCACCCTACTAATCACTTAAATGATCAAACATTGTCGTTGTGGTGTTGGTGCTCTTGCACCACTTTCATTATTTTTTTCTACTTATTTTGAGTGCTTGAATTGTTTTCTTTTGTAGGAAAGATTTTTTTGTTTGATTGATTTCTATAGTTTATATAATTATATGCCATGTAACATTACTATATTTAGCACATAAGGTTGAACCCACTTTTTTGTATGCATTGGTTAGATTTTTTACAATAGATTTTTCACTATTAGTATTTGATGTTCATAGACCAATTATCTTCATTATGAGTCTAAAATTAAGATTTATTATCATTTCAAAAAACAATTGGCATCCTCATGTTTCATTTAAGTTTTCAAAAAAAAATATAATTTTTTTTTTATATATTTATTCTACAAATACAATCAAGAATCTTTTTGACCATTGGTTTTAAAATGTTCTCATCAATTTCAATTAAAAAAATCCAAGGGTTCTCAATTGTAAACTTGCTTCATTACATAAATTTATTTCATTACACAAATTTGGTTTCTATCCAATCAAACCAAGTAAGAACATAAAAAATAAGATAGGGATTGAGGAGGGAGGTTAAGTTTCATTTTGAATCCTCATTATTATTTTTATATAATCCTCTTGTACTATTATCTGTGACTAGAACTTCCATCTTCTTCCCAATTTGTATCTCTTCAAAGAGAGTGGAAAATAGAAACTCCTTATAGATTGCCCAAATCACAAGCCAAAATCAATTTTATCAATTCTTGCCTCTTTAAATATGGTACACATAGAAGGCCTAGTGTGATTATCATGAATCTAATCATAGGGGATCCATTATATAATATAGTGGCAATCTATCTATATCAAAGTAGAGTTACAAAATAGATGTTCCCATGACATCCCCCCTATAAATACTTACAGTTACATTGTATAATGTAGTGGTACTTAGTCACTACAAAATATAAATATTCTCTTTGCACTCTTCTTTTAGAATTTTTAATTTACAATTCTTGAACATGAGTTGGTTTGAACTAATCCTCAATTTCAAGCAACAACAACTAGCAACATCTTGGAATTCACTCAATGAGGACTATGTGAAGTCCTTTTTTATAATGGTTTGGTCTAAATGTTTATATTTTGTATCAATGTTGATGCTTCTTCTATATCTTTTTTGATATTTCCCATTAAATATTTTGAAAATTTCATAGGTGTATTGTGGATTCATTCCATGGGTGTATTTCCATCTACCCTACATCATTCTATTAAATTCATTCATAATGGTAATCACGATAATTTAAGTTGATCATAATTTCTTCCAATATTATCAACAAGTTTATTCAAGTCATGAAAAGCTTACTTCTACATCTTATTCTCTTTGTAACCTTTTACCTTCTTCTTCACCAAAACCACATACATCATTATCACATTTTTTTAATTATGTTGTGCCTCTTCATCGTTCTTCTACTTCTATAGTGTAATGGTGATGAATAGGGCTCCTTAGAATTCACCTCTTCTTACCCTAGTGAATATATGGTTGATCTTGATCACTTCAACATCTCTCTATGGAGAATGGATTTGTATTCTCATGGTAGAAGTAATCTCTATTCTTTTCATAATTTTGTTATTGCTTCTCCAAAATGTGGCTATATATCTCATTTAAAAAATGCTAGTGAAGTAGACCCTCCTCTTTTTGACTTGAAAACACATTATGAACTTGGATTCAAAATTATTTTTAAACATGGATAGAAGAGAAATGGTCTTGGGCACATTAAAGAAGGAGTTAAGGTCCCTATGGATGAACTATTCATCAATCATTCAACAACAACTAGCAACATCTTGACACTAATTTGATTGAGATTATGTGAAATCTTATTGATAATGGTTCTAGTATAAACATCTACAGTTTATTCTTCCTTAATTGTGGATAGCTATGATATTTATGTAGAAGGCATTCCCTCTATGAAGTAGTTGAGTTGACTTCATAAATCAATGGATTATAATTCAGTATAGGCATGCAAGATGATGCAAAGCATCGCGTCCTTTGAAAGTTTTCCTCATATCAAAATATCCCAACAACAGTGTTGTGAGCATATTGTCATCAAATTGTGTTTGTGTAGTACAAATTCCTTTTAGTGTATGGAAATAAATAGAAGAAAGTGAAAGCTTAGTTAGAAACAAATATATTAAACTATTCCTTTAAGTCCGAGAAGAACTTAGAAAATCAAGTAAGGTTGTGAATCCATTTCAATGCAATTTTTTGAGAAGGAAGTGCACTCTAGAATGTGTCTTTGTGCCATACTTTCCTTCAGACCAGCCTCTTAAATTTACTAATTTTCACATGGTTTTTGGAGCAAGCAATTTGACTCAACTACTAAATGAATTACATCCTCACTAACGTGAAGATGTGGCAAATTCTTTAGCATACGAGGCAAACACTTAGTGAATAAAAAGTGAGATGGGAATAAATCAATGTCTATGCTCTTGCTATGTAGAAAACTCCATCCACTAGATTCTTGTAAGCCTCTGATAGACTGTAATGATTGAAGGATATGTTCAAACTAGATTTGTTGAAAATGTTGTATAAAATTTCAAGAAAATTTAATTGACATGTGTAAATCCAAATTCTACAACCTTCACTAGTATCCTACCTACCTTTTCCAAAATGGGGGCTTTGGAACAACGCATGGACATCCATCAAAGCATCATGGAAGGAGGATTTTTATAAGATATTATATTTGGAAATACTTTGGTAAGAATGTATGCAAAATGTGGAAGCATAGAAAGGCACATGAACTATTTGATAGAATACCTCAAAGAGAGGTTATCTCATGAAATGCAATGATTGTAGGACATGCACAAAATGGATTTTTTTAAAAAAAATTAGAAAATTTCAAGAAAATGCAATTGGTTGATGTAAAGCTAGACTCCCCAACATTTTTCAACATTCTCCTTTCCTATGCCAAAATAGGAGAATCCGAACAGAGCATGGACATCCATCAAAGCATAAAGAATAGAGGAATTTTATTAGATGTGTGGCAACGGAAATTGTACTCCCTTCTTGGAGATAGTGCATTTTTTTTCCTAATTTGGACCTATTTTAGTAGCCTTGTATTAAATATCCTTTTAAATCATCATTAATAATCCCATAAGACCCTTTATTTTGGATCTTGAGTCTTATTTCAACTAAAAACCTGAGAAAATTCACAAAAGCATAAAAAATTCTAACAACCTAGCTCAAAAATATACAATGGGACTCATATGCCACTTTGGGCATATGAGTCCCCCTAGGTGAGACCCATACATTAGAAGTGGTGTATGAGTCATGTTGATCATTAAAGCTTGCACTTCTCTGAACAGCCTTTTAAGAAATTCAATGAGTGGGGGACCAATTTGCGCCTCACTAAATCGCCTTTGGGATTTTTATAGAAAGTCAACTTTTCTTTGTGTTTTGAGGGAAAAAGTAGCAAGAAATGTGAATAAAACATAAAGATGGCAATGCACCAAAGCTTTCACAATATTTCAAACCTCAATTATTCCTTATAACTAATATGATAGACACACAATTTCGTAGACCCTTCATTGTTGGGAAGAGAACGAGCAACAAAGGCTAAAGAAAGTGTGTAGAGTAGTCTTTCAAATCTTCCCATGGAAAGCATCCATTAAGGTCCAATCAGACATAATAAAAACTCTAAAGATTAACAGAAATATTCAAGAATTTACACAATCCTTCCTCTTTTATGACATAATATGGAAAATGGCATACCCTTTACAAAAAATGGAAGAGTTCAACCGAAATGATCCAATTTTAGAAAGATAGCATTAAATATAGAAGCTTAAAATCATGTGAATTAGTTACCAGAATATCAATGCAAAACTTTTAACACGGTTTCTTCAATATGAGTGAAATATAAAAAAAAATTGACAAAAAATATTCTTGAAGCCAATTTTTTCTAAAACTTTTTAACTCAATGTTGCCAACTCCTATTTATAACCAAAAGAAGAGGGCACCACCGTAAACATTCCAAAAGTAGAAACTACCAAATGTCTAAACCTGATAGCTCACAATCTAATCTTAGATCTTGATTAAATCACAACAATCCTCACTCATTAAGTCTCAACTGCTTCATTAAATGATTTCAAATATTTTAGCAAAGATACACTAATAGAAGACGACCAGATTTTAAACAGAACCTAGCAGAAATCTAGTTGATCAACTATGGAGGTTGATGACGCCTACTCAAAGGTTCCAACCCGAAAGTAAGATGCTCACCGTGCTCTCCGAAAAACTTTTCCTCAAAAGACCATTTCATGGAAAATACAAAACTACTTAACAAAGATAGATGATGTGTCAAGCGAGCAGACGATTTCAATCTTGTGAGAGCGACTTTGAAGAAAATCCCTACCAAGTTGACACGTGTCTCAATCCACGCCTAGAAGGAAAATGATATATATATAAAGTTGCATAGCCACCACGTGGCGCCTTGTGTACCTTTATGCAAGAGCAATCTTCGTTCTTTGGGTGTGGATTCATCCCGAAGCGGAAAAAAGGGCCAAAAACCAAAAAAAGGTTCAAAGGAAAAATTGCTTTACAAGTCCCATTTGGGCCCTTTTTAGGGTTTGAGTAGGAAATTCAAGTTTTTAATTCAAATTTTAGGTTGATGTTGACTTTTGAGATCTAAATAATGGTAAATCAGGTGTAATTCCTATATAAACAAGCTTCTAAAGTTATTTTTCATCTAAGCAATAATCTAGAAGAGCAATTTCAAGATCCAAGCATTCAAGAGCATTCAAGCATTCTTCACAAGAGCATTCAAGAAGAAGTAATCAGAAAATTTGAAGCCTTGGAGCAGCATTATTGTGTTTTTGTAGGTCTTCAAGCTCACTTTCATTCAATATCTAGCATTGTCAAGCGTTGAGTATGGTTTCCTATGGTGAATCATGATGCATTCTAGGTTGGCGAGATGCAACTAGCCATCAAGCCAAGACCGATGACTTATTTCCTAAGTGATTCCATCCTCCATGATCATTTTACATTTATCCTATGGAAGGTACATACATTATTAGGGCTCATTTGGGTGATTAGGGATCTCTCAAAGTGATTCATTTATGTCCATGCTTCATTCTTGCATCTCATTCTAGCACAATAGAATAGGGTTGCATTACATTTCAGATTTTCTAATCTTAGACACACTTAAGGTTAGGGTTTATGTTTACATTTGCATTCAAGATCCATTATTTCTATCAAGGTTTAATTACCAAACTAGGGGTTTGACCGAGGAAAACCCCCCATAAGAAAATCAACTGTATATTTTGTTTTGCAGTTATTTCTACAGGTTTAGATCCAAAAATCTATTTGGGAAGGAAGAGAAAAGATTGGAGCATAGATCTAGGCTTTGAATTCCTAAAAAATTGGAATGGGACTGATACACCAGAAGTGGCATATGAGTCCCACTATAAGCAATTTTCTAGATTTCTGAAGATCCTGAATCTATACTATGATAAACCTATTCCAGTCCAAAAATTGTAGACTGGGACTGATACGCCAAAAAGTGGTGTATGAGTCCTAGTGTACCCTAAAAGTAGCATTTTCAGCATTTCAAAATTTATTTCAAAGCTCCTTTATATTTCCAGGTGCACTTCTATGTTTTTCCAATTTGTTGTTCAAATTTGTACTCTTTTCTAGTTCATTTAGTGAAGTATTGCATTGCATTAGGTTTAAACATTAGGTATTGCATTTCATTAGTCTTTCCAAGCCCTAGCTTGGTGGTGAACCCATCTTTAGTTTCTAAACAAACCCTATAACGTCCCTATTGAAGATCTATTTCCCCTTTACATCCTTGGATTGAGATCTCTAGGGTTTCCTTGAGTGAAATAGGAGGAGCCCTCTCTCTTTTCCCATATCCGTTGTTTCATTTTGGTGAACCTGCATTTATAACATCTTAATTCTAATTTGGAGTGCATTATCATCCTATATTTAGCTTGCATTGACTTTGTATTAAGGACTTCTTTAAAAGAAACCCCTCCCCACCTTGATGAAATGGCCTTGATGTGGTAGTATAGTTGAGAAAGGGGAAGGATTTCCCTCTCAATTTCCTCAATAGTAGGTGATGGGCTTAGACTTGGGAGTGATGTGGAAGTTTAGATTTTTATCCTGATGGAATTGGTGATTTTCTTGATTGTTAACACTCCTCTATCTAATGAGAAAAGGGTGGGCAATCCATATTTGAGTAGAATTAACCCCTGACCACGACGCCTTGGTTCAAAACCACCAAAACACTTACCAATGCAGTCTTAGTAAGGAAGAATGAATCACTGCTTTTGAGACACTCAAATGTGTCTCCAACCTCTGCCAAGCATAGTCTTGATCAAAGCCCTTCATCTCAACTGTATGTGGCACATGATCATGGTCGAACCCTTCATTCAACTCCCATTATCTCGAAACTCAAAGGACTGCCTGCATGACAACCTATGATCCTCCCAAACAGAGAGGGATATTAACTTTTTAGATCAGTGATCTTCATCCCCTGAGTTTTTTAATTCTGCTAGAACTGGAACTTCTGCCTCTTTGTTTCTCTCCTAACCATCTTTTCAGAGAACTGAAAATTCCAAGAGTTGGCCTCTCTCTGCAACCTCCTACACAGCCCAAAAGACTTATTTTGAACAATTTCTTGTTTCATCCTTTCATTTGAAAAAGCCAAATTTCTCCCAACACGTCGAGGCTCGAGATGTAATTAACTGAACTGGTCTTCCACATCCTTGCTTGGATTTCATACTGCATCTCATTTTGTATCCCATCAGATACATCATTTACTCTGGTTATATCTCTTTCAATCTTCTTTTGTTTGCATTGATACTCTACATTTTCCTCACGTTCAATAACAATCTTATCCTTCAACTTCTCTATCTCAACACGAATTAGATCCTTCTCAATTTCGGTTGCTTCAAGCAACTTAGTTGCTTCCCCTTGTTGACCCTATAACTGCCTCAGATGGGCCATTTCCACATATTTTCCTTTGATTTCTTCCTACATCTTGTCCACCATGTCTTTTACATTTTCCAACTCTACCTCATGCTTCTTCATTCTTTTGTCCAGCTTCTTGTAGTCAGTGTAGACCACCTTCTGAGTTGCTTTGGCTAGAACCACTTTGTCACATGAGAGAGTTGCATTTAAATCAAGTCCCATAGCTCAGATGTCATATTCCTCTAACTCCATTTCTCCTTCTATCTTGGATGCTAGTGGCCTCGTGTTAGTAATCAACAAGGAATTCTAATCTTCATTAAAACAAGCCTCAATCTTCTGAGCAGCTGATTTTTTGTGGCCTTTATCTATAGTTTATATTTCCTTGCTTATCGGGCCTACTTTGTTGCATCCAAGTAACTTCAGAGACTTTGTGGGGTTTCAATACACTATGCAGCAATAGAAACACCTAAAGGGAGACTGAAAAGGGTGATGGAGGGTGAGGCCTCAATTGTATGAGGTTGCAAAGAGACAAAGGGAAGCATTATCATGGAAAATGGCTAGATGCCATATGCAGACTAAGAAGGAGGGATACTCATCAAAGTAAAAGGGGAAGTGGGTGGAAAAAGAGGCATTTTCCTTGTATTAGATGGCTTTGGTGAGACTAGCAACATGGATGCTTTAGTGTTTTCAATGTGGGACCTTGATAGGGTGATTAAAGAATTGATTACAACCGACGCAAATGATACTCACTTGACACATGGGGTTTCTTCATGGGGTTCATTATTGAATATGGTTGGGGGTGTGTCTAGAATGAGGAGATCAGAAATTACAGATGGAGGACTCTTTTCAATAGATAAGGGTGGAGGAACAACTAAAGATGCAAAAGAAGAAAGAAGAGAAGGTGTAAAACTTACCTGGGCCTCTGAAGCTGAATACCCCGGCAGAGTAGAATCCACCTCTTCTTCTCCTTTTCTTGATATTCCTAGCTCTCCTAGGTCCTAGACTCATCTTCTCTTCATATAGGTAGAACTAGCAGATTCATATTCCTTGGGGGTTGACCCCATTGAAACTTGGGCTTCTACAACCATAGAAAACCTCTTTGGGGATTGATGGGTCATCTTTCCTTTTGTTTGGGTACTAGAAGAAGGTGTGATCTATGATCCCTTCTGTTTAGACCCTTTCCCTTTGCTTTTTCTTATGTTAGGCTCTTGTGGCTAGGAGGTGTAGAGTGGAAGTTCCTCCGGTCCAACCCCCTAATCAAACTCAGGATTGCTATCATCAGTGTGGCTTCCTGGTCATAAATTTGGTTGAAGCTTCATCATGTTACTTAACATCTCCATACATGGAGTTGAGGTTCTTAATTTTCTATCAAAACCTCTAGAAATATGCCTTCTTTCTTTTTGACCATCCCAGGTTCTTCAATTGTGTGTTGAGGGACTTGGCCTATCAGAATGCTCTACTGGTACTCTTTCACTCAGACATAGAAGTTGAGGCATGGTGGCTGGTAAAATGGTATGAAAGCTAATTTGATGTAAAATTTTGGCTTCTCCTCAGTCAAGTTCATCCTTGATTCAAAGAACTCCCACCTTTCATGCTTTACAATTGGGAGATGCTTTACTAGATTGTAGCTCCATGCATCACAAATGAAAACCAGGCCTAGGTGAGCCAATTTGCTAGTGATAACATCCCACTCTCTTTTCATAAGTGTTACTTGACTATTGGAAATGGTAAAGAGGATTGGGTAAATCCCCTTTTTGTTTCTTCTGATGCCATACTTTTTATCAGCAATAGTTGTCTGACAACATGCCTCCAAAGTGAAAGTCTTGTCTGTTACAAATTTAGGGAGCCTAAAAGTCTCCTCAACAAAACCATGAAATTTGATGAAGGTAAAGTTGGCTCCCAAAAAATAATCCATTGGGTCTGGTGGCTTTTCATCCATTCCAAGGCTTCAAGGGAAAACTGACCTTGAGGATGTGGGGACAAATCTAAGAGCACTAGCTTCAGAAAATAATCCACAAAAGAGTAATAATCCCATATCTTGGAAAGAACATGGGTCCAGACCAAAACTAGCTAGTACAACCCCTTTACATCAAACTTAAAAAGTGAAAAATGTCTTTCAAAAAATTCATGGTTTTGATGCAAGATCAAATGTGCTAGAAAAGAAGAATACCTAAATTTAAAAGTAGTGTCATAGTTTCTCAATTGATCCAACATCTTTTTAGCTATTACATTGGAAAAATCAAAATACTTTTGTCTTTTCTCCCTTCTGATCATGAAAGACAAGACCATTTGGAAAGCATAACCTTTTCATCATCCTTAAAGCCATAGATAAAGGCAAACATTGTGAAAACGGCATGTACGTCTAATTTGAACTTTCTACATACTAGAGGGGAGAAGAGTTGATTTCCTTCCGGCTTCTCATATGTTTCATCTTCATAAAGATTTAATTGTCTAGTTTTGGTATTCCAAAAGTCTTCCATTGTCTTGTGTTTGAACCTTTCAACACCCCAATTTATAGGGATGCACAACATCTCCCGAATGGCTATTACACTGATTGTAACTCTTAACCTGCTACCGATTACAACCCCTACTTCTTTGTCCATCCTCTTATCACATGCATCCACCAACTCTAGACATAGGTGTACAATGAATAACATGAATTGTGGCAAACCACAATACCAAAGTCATAACACAAATCCTTCAGTTCCCCCATACTTGATCATTCTCTGCATTTCCCCTTTCCTAAGGTTGTTAGGGTTCATATGCAACTTAGAGTCAAAAATATTGTTTTCAAAGTCCAAGACTGCTTCCTTCTTAATGGGTTTTCCTGCCAACATGGTTTTAGTATGAGAAAAATGTCACTCTTCTGACACTAAGGAATTAGCAAATGAATCCCTCCCAAAAATGTTGGTGTAGCCTAGTTGGGTAGATGAAACTCTATCCTGTCGACCAGAAGATGATGCTTCTTCCATTGTTGTGTTGAAATATTTGCAAAGAGCTTCTTCAAAGAAACAGTTGCTTACGACTTTCAATACTTAGCAAAAAAAATATTTTTGGGTGCATTTAATTTTCTTCCATGTAAATGCAATAAGTCATTGTCATTACCATTAGCTTGCTAAGAGCTACAAACGAGGCGCTACGTGTGGAGTGGGGATCTGTATCCCTCAAGAATTTCAAATCTACTACGTGAATGTAATTAGTACATTCCTCTCGCCACCTTTTTCACAAATAAACTCTATGTTGAGAAGCATGCTTTAAGCGATGCAAGGTACTCCAAAAATACATTGATATTTAATTTGTCAAAGTTTATCACTTTAATAAACATCTTTTCGCATGAGCCAACAAGTTGGCGTTGGTGACGAAAATGGATACATGGTGATAATCGGTACACATGAGCATTAAATCCCAATGCCCAAATTTATTTCTCAAGGCTTGGTGTCATATTTTCCATATGATTCATCTCTTTCCCTCCTGTCACTTTGATATTTTTTTCATTATTGTCTAGCGAGAGATGGATTTTCCATTCATCAAGCTCGTCGATGCACCTTTTTATAAATAAAACAATAATCTCAACCATTACCCCCTTAAAAAAAAAATTTCTTCCATTCGGGTTCCATATCAAGTTTATTTATTTTTGTCTTTTCTTGTAGGAAAGCCATTCAGAGGTTGATTAGTTTTAATATTAGTTTTAACAACTATAATAAAACCAAACTATCTCCTGTATATTCACCACCCTCATAATTTTGAGCTATAAAAATCACAAGGATTAAATTTGTTTTAAGTTTGGAGGTTAACTTTAATTTTAGTTTTAAAATATATTTTATGAAAATCTTTTTGATATTTTAAGCCCCTTAAAAATATCATTTAAATCCCTTAAAATCTTTTTAAATCCTCTAAAAAACTTTTAAGATCTTTAAAAATCTTAAAGAATCTTTATAAATCTTTATAAATCCCCTTAAAAATCTCGTAGTATGGGCTTTTAAAACTTAAAAGGTTTAATAACTTAAAATGTATTATAGTGTACATATTTTCAATGAATATAATATAATACTTTATCTATTATTCATGTGTTATTCTCATGGCTTATTCACAAGAATATAATATTTTACAAATTTTTTTACATATAGTACATAACTGTGAATTTTTTAAAAGAACCTGTGTTTTAATGGAATAATTTTAGATGAATATCATTTACTGGTATGTCCAAAAAAATTCTAGCCATGTCTTCTAGCTCATACACATTATTTTCTTTGCACGCATGAATGCGGAAGGGATCCTTCCATAGTGCTTCAAATTTTGTATGTTTTCCTTGTTTTATAGTGCGCTCATCATATTTTAACACAAGGCTTCCCTACTAGAAATCTAGGTTGGAGGTCTTTCTATTAAACCATCATTTGACTATCTGTTGGCACCCGAGCATGGTGTCATACACATTTTCCTTTTTTTCTTCAAGGCTCAGGAGTTCCACCAATCTTACTTCTATTCCAATGCTCTCTTCAATTTCGAAGGCTTTTAACAATTGCAATGTTGGAATTTCTATGGAAATGGGAAAAACCACCTCCTTTCCATAAACCAATTTGTAAGGAGAAGCCTTCAAGATTTTTTTAGGTGTAATTTTGTCAGCCCATATAGCAGCTCGCGGATGCTTGTGCCATTCCTTCTAATGTTTCAACCCGATGAGCTTAATTATCTTGATAAGATTTTTGTC
>VDFB02379711.1:167689650-167885127 GCA_007258455.2 Sequoia sempervirens
TTTTATATATTAGTAATATATATACATTAACTAAAATATAGAAATAATATTTAAATATTATACATAATAATATAATATATTATATATTAAATTATAAACTATATTGTATATTCTAAACTAGATATATTAAAATAAACTATAAAATATTTATTGCATTTTCTAAATCATATAGTATAAAGTATAAAACATTTTTTAAAATCATATATAAACCAAATCAGATATCCGATATTTCTAACAAAGAATTTATTGCCTATGGATTAGCCTTGGGCTTGCTTTGGTATTTGGCTTGGACATGCCAATCCTACGAAGTCAACGCAAAAAACGTGTGACAACTCACCTTGTTTTTCTAGACTTCGTCCATGTGGCTGATGACTTTATTTTTAGCCAAAATTGATGAAACAAAAGGGTTTGTAGAGGAGACTCTCAGCTTTCCACCAATATAAATTATTCTTTACTTTGAATTAAATAAATTATTATTATTTATTTTCTATTAGAATTATGACTAAAGTCCTGATTGATAGGCTGATTGAAAAATATCTATAACTTTCAAACGGTATCATATTTTTTGAGTCCAAAATATGCGTCACATTCTATGCTTCATATACTATAGGATTAAAAAAAAAAAAGAATTTCATGAAGTTTTGACCAAGTTAAGGTGGTCAGACATACGAGTTTTATATTTTTTAAAAGTTGTAATAAAAATTTCATAATTAATTATTTACTTGGAAAAAATTACAAAAATATGTGTCACATCCAAACATGAGTCCTCTACTTATATCTAAAATATTATAAAAAAATATTATCATTTTATTGTGGTTAGGGTGGTCAGACAGACACCTACTTCTTATTTTTTCCCTAAAATTTAAGTACTACTGCATTGAAATTTCAAATTTTCACCAAATATACTTTAAAAAAAATAAAATAAACTTAGTAGTTTAGAAACTACATTCAATTTTCCACAAATTCTATTCTTACATATTTTTGAAATAATATAGATAACTTATTCAAATTTTTATGTCAAGTTGCCTAACTTTGATTTTTCTGAATTTTCATTGCCACTTAAGGGCCTATTTTTCCCATGATGATCCTGCACATACCCTTATTATGTTTTCTTCATATGGTTTTGTCATTTCATATATTCATGGTTCTTTCACATTATCTTGGTGTCGCTAGCTAGGACACAGTGATTGGTATATATGAAGTTCATTTGGTTCATATGTTTTAGATTGGCTTGATTTCATAATCAACTTCTAAAGGTGATCATTGTTTACCATAGTGTTGATTTCGTGTGACTTTGTAAAAGTCACCTCCATGGCTTGAAGGTAATATTTATGGAAATATTATAATATTGTTTTTGGCATTATTTTGGCTAACTTTCTTTGGTAAATGACTTTGAATAAAGTCTCAGACTCTTCAATTTTTGAAAGCATTTGTCTTTGACCATGTTGATAAAAGGATTTTGACCTTGTGAAGAGGGAATTTAAAATGACATGGATATCATTATACTTCATTATTTTTGTTAGCCATTCTATGCACGCTATTGATATTAAAACTCGGGCTTATATGCAAGGTGACATTAACTTATTTTAGGGAGATGATATGTTTATTGGCACTTTGGTTCATAATCATAATCGAGTTCATTGACTTTGCATGGCAACATTTTATTTTTTTGGGCTCATAAATGTTATTCTTTAAAGAATGGTGACATCAATGTTGTTGACTTATTGACATTTGATGGTTATCATTTAGTTTGAATACTTTGATCTTTTCCATCCATGTGGTATTTGACATACTTATTACTTGGATAGTCGGCTTATATTGGATGCTAGTTGTTAGCTCACGTGGGTGTTGGACAACATGATGTGAAAATTTGATTAGTGATTAAATTGTGTCGGTTTCATGTGGATTTCAAATGATGTTTAACACCATTTGATAGTGGAATTCAAATTTTTATCTTGAAAATTATAAGGAAATAATTTTATTTGTTTCTCAAGTTTATGGATTTGAAACCCTAGTTGTGCCACCATGGAAAAACTGAGATCACAATATACAACTAGTTTTCAAGCTGAAAGTTGGAAGAGTTTCAGTGAGGAAGTTATAAGAAGTTTGCACAATCAGCTGGTAAAAGTTTGGCTGCCCTGATAGGTATTTTTTTTTTTAGTTTGAAAGTTTTGTGTTGGCTTCAAAGGTAACTATTTTTGTGATGAAGTTGAAGATAAAAAATTTGTAAAGGATTAATCATGTTTTGCACTAACCCAAGTCTACTTAAGGGTTTTATCATTTTTAGTGGAAATTAATTGATATATCTATGGTTATTCTTTAAACCCATAGGGGTATCATGATCAAACAACATTGTTTACCAGTTTATAAAATCTAGTTATTGGATACAGGTTTTTGAATAACTGTTTTACAAACATTGTATATATATATATATATATATATATCTTTGCAAAAACACTTGAGATGGTGATGAGATGAAATAGTCTGGATAGAGTATTGTTTATTGTGATATCATTCTATAAAGAGGAAAAAGTGGGTTCATATTGCTTTCATCTCTGGTTGTATTACAGAGATTATTTTGAATTGGGAATTATTGCAAAATCATTTTGTATCCTATTGTAATTTTATAACTGCAGAGAGTTATTGTAGTTATAAGGTTCTAATGGGTTGCAATACCTTGAATTTTTGATGAAGTTGGTGCTTTAGAAATTCTATGCGAGTTGGTGCTCCACATTGTAACAGAGTTGGTGCTCTTTTGAATGAATAAAAGGATTAGTTTGCGAGTGGTTTTTTATACCCCAAGAGGGTTTTTTCCACTCAGAAAAACTTTGTGTTATGTGATGTTATTTTTGTCTCTCATTTTGTTTCAAGTTAATGTGCTTAATTAGTCATTTCCTTGATACTTTTAGTTTGTTTAAAAACCTTCCTAAATCAAGTTAAACCTGCATTGTGTAAAGTTGAAGTCCTATTTCAAAAAGCATAAATAAGGTTGTTCACAATTTGATGGAACAATGCTACATGATGCTTTTAATATGAGTTGGTTCTCTTGCATACCTTTCTATAAAGTTTAAGTGCTCATGTGTTTGGTTAAATCTTTCACATTGTTTCAAGGTCAAAAATTTAAGTTGTGCATTCAAATCCAAAAGTTTAAAAATTATATCACTCTGATTCACCCCCCCCTCTCAGAGTGAATCCACTTCCAACAAGTGGTATCAGAGCATAGGGTCCTCCATTAAGTTTCTTACCTAGGATTGATTTTGGTATTGGAAGTCTGTTTGGTTTAAGGACTTTTGGTGTTGTAGTGTTGTGTCTGTTATGGAAAAAGGGAGAAGGAATAACGGAAAAAGAAATTCATAGCAAAACATTAACAATCAGGTTGTGTCTGAACCTAGTGTAAGAAGTAATGAAGAAATGATCATTAACAAAAACTTAGAAATGATATATCATACTATGCATAGAATACCTCAATTTGAAGGTATCAATTTTAATTTGTGGAAGCGTCAGATGGAAACTTATTTGTCCTCCTTAGGGTTTGATGTGTGGACAATAGTAGAGAAAGGTAGCACTGTGTCTGTAACATCTTCCTCCACCCTTGAGGAAAAGATAGTTCTTGAATCCAATGCTAAGGCTCTAGATGTTATTTTCAATAGTCTGCCAAATGAAACTATTGCTAAAGTTATGCACTGCAAAGATGCAAAGGAAGTTTGGGACAAATTGATTGAAATATATCAGGATGGTTAGTTGCAAGAAGAGATGTCTTTGAAAACTCAAGCAAGTTGTGATTCATCTGTAAGTGGTGATTGTGAAAATCATCATAGTTTCAAAGAAAATCTATTTGAGTCTAAATATCTAGAGATTACAGATGAACATTCAAGTGGCCAAGAAACTAATGAAGTAGATCAATTTTTGGATGAAGTAAATTTTGAACAAGAATTAGATGAGCAAGAAAGTGAGCTTGATTTGGAAGGTGAACTTTTGTGTGCTTTAGACACAATTAAACAACTTAGAAGAGATAACTTGATTTTAAAGAAGCAACTTCAACAAGAAAATGATATCAAAGATAAGGTATGCTCAAATCTTATATAAGAAAAAATCCAAGTTGAAGAAGCTAGAAAGATTGAGGAAATGTTCAGAAATCAACTTAAAGAAAAAGAACAGTGCATAGAAAATCTTGAGTTACAAGTAGTTTTACTAAGGAACATTGGTAAAGAATCAAAGCAATTATGTGATGAAAAAATCGGTGAGAGTGACTCCATGTCTTTGGATAAACTTATTGAAACACAAAAGGCTCCAAGTGACAAAACTGGTCTAGGCTTAGAGGAAGGACAATGTTCTAAGACACTTACTAGAAAGAAAGATTTAAACTTTCATGTTGTTGACTCTGAAACTGTAGGAAACAAAAGAGGAAGGAATAGAACGCAAAAGTTGTTAGGATTTTACTTTGCTGGAAAGGTAAGTTGATGAAGTATTATTATTCTTTTTCAGTTTATTGTTACTCATGTTTTGAGTATGGCCATAGAGAATCTAAATGTTTGTCTAAAATAAAGAAAAGTAACCATGATAATATCACATGCTTTGAATATAGTCAATTAGGTCATATTACAAGAAATTGTAATAAGAGTGACACAAGATATTACAAGGCTTTGGTTGTATGTTATAGATGTAATGGCTTTGGGCATAAATAAATTTTTACAAGAGTCAATGGGAGAAAATATCTGGAAGCAACAAAGATTTTGTAAGAGTCTGGAGAAATAAGCAAAAGCAAGACAATAGGCTTGTGCTTGATGCACAAGAGACACCGTTGAATGCATAATTAGACCAAGAGGTCAAAGGGGATCAATAAATGTATCATCTTACAAACCCCTAAAAAAGATAATACCTTTGAGATTCAAGGTATAGAGTATTTGCAAAGTGTCATAGGACAGTGGCATTATCTAATGCATAAGCTTGATATGTGAGTTAGGTGTCCAGGTAGACTAAATACTTGTTTGTGTTTTTTCATAACAAGTAACATGGTAGTATAGAGATTGAATAATTCTATGTAAAGGTTAAACAATGTTGATAGTAAGGGAAATCTTGTTGATACATTCATATGTCTATAACAAGCATTGACAATGTAGACAAGACAAAGATAGAATTTGTGATTGTGATCATCTATTGTGTTAAAATCAATGCAATCCACCAAAGTATAAAGAAAGGAGGATTATTGTCAAAATGTTGTAAAGTTGCAAGTACCCTAGTAGACATGAAGCAAAGATACGGTTTAGTGGTCTACTAAACTCTTTTGCACAATGGATATGTACAAGATATTCAAATAGACTCAAGATAGTGAGCATGCAAGAAAACATCTATGCAGTGTTTAGAGATGAGAGAACAGTGTATTATGTCCATAATAAAACAAGGAAAAATGAAATAGTCTTCAGAGGAGTTTTTTTTACAGTTCATGTTTGTCTTGAATGTTGAAATGTTGATAGATCATTCAAGCTTTTTGTTAAGTGGTGGTTGATACAGTGATATTGGTGTCATCTCTAATGACATGTCATTCTTGTTAACTATTGCATGGTGCAGACCTTTATAATGTTGCAATGACAGAGCAAAATTGGCATCTTTGTCACATAGTTTTGACAAAGTTTTAACAGTCTTAACGATGTTCTTTCAAGGTGCTTTCATGGTCCAAGGATAGTATTTTATTAGTACAAGACAATGTTTTTCCAAACTGCTGTTAGTTTTGGACAATTCCACTGCTTTGTTGCACAAGTTTTCTTTGTTGTCATGAATCATACGGTGAAGATTAATGTTACAATTTCATGGTAACACAATTCTACCGGGTTGCATTCTTACTCTGGAAAGTTCCTCTTTTGGCATTTCATTTGTTAAAAAAAATTAGGGGGAGCTTCATGTTGTAATTGATAAGATTGCTTGGTTAGCGGCAGTAGAGTGGAAGAGCTTTTCATGCTTATATTTGTGCTGTAGTTTGGCATTACTAATTGTTTAATTGTAGTATCTTAATTGAAAAATTGAGAGTAGACTTGGTTGTGCTGGACAATATGTTTGGATCATGACCACTGTATGATGTCAAATATGCTTTCAAGTTTTTTTTATGAACAATGCCTATTCATATTCTTGGACAATGTGAAGTTAATTCAACTGGTTAGAAAGTTTTATTTGCTTATGTGCTTAGTGCTATTTCAGTATGGAGTGAGCTATTTGGTGATCAATGAATTACCATATCATGTCATTATTTATCTTGCACTTTAAATCTAAGTGACAATGAGTATGTCAATATAAGGGATTGTAAAAACCTTAAAGGCTAGAACAATTTTTAGCAAGTCTCTTCATACATTCGAGATCTTGTAGAACAACAAGTTACTAATCAGTCAGTTATTTTTATGATGTGCTATTTGAATCTTGTTAGGACTGATTATTTTTTATAGAAGACAAGATCTGTTCCAATTGGCCCATATACATCTTTGAAAAACTCAGATCTCGGTTGGGAGTTGTCTTTCACTCATTACTTGCTTAAATAGATCATTGGTTTAGGGGGAGCTTCACATGGTTTTATTTGCTGCTTCCTGCATATATTTGCAGCTGTTTCAGTTCAGTTCAGTGGTATTTTTTTGTTCACCCTTTGTCCTTGAGACAAAAAGGGGGAGAAATATGATAATTTTTGGTTGATCATTGGTATCTTTTGGGTTGGCATTGATGTGATTTGGTTGATCATGTTAAATTCAGATGGTTTCAGATGGTTTTTGGTTTTAGATGGCTTTTTTCATCAAGGACAAAGGGGGAGTTTGTTGACTTTCTCTTTGTGGAATATTTTCCTTGATGAAAAACTGATTGGTGATTGGCATTATGATACTTGGTGCTCTTTGTATTCAATTGGCATATTCAGACTAATTAGTGATTAGCATTATGATACTTGGTTCTCTTTGTATTCAATTTGGCATATTCAGTATTTTGTGGACCATGCTTTGGGTTGATGCATTTGGATGCATTTGTTTATCATATATTGTGGTACTGATCATGTCGAGCTTCATGTGCAGATAAAAGTTATATTGTCTATTCAGGTGGCATAGGTTTTTCAGGTGATATCACGGAACAGTTGGTTTCATTTGGACAGGTTGGCCCTTCTTTATTTCACATCAAGTATATTATTTCAATTGCTCATTGTTAGGTTGATCATGGCATTCTATTGATGGTTGTCTCATAATTCTTTGGTGTCAATGGTTATGATACATTATTTGATACATGGCACATTGGAATCATATTAATGCTCTCTTTGTCACTTGAGTTTGATATTTCATTTGGCATCATTGGTATATGAGGTTATTATGTTTTCTTCAGATGGTTTTTTCATTTCATATATTCATGGTTCTTTCACATTATCTTGGTGTCACTAGCTAGGACACAATGATTGGTATATATGAAGTTCATCTAGTTCATATGTTTTAGGTTGGCTTGATTTCATAATCAGCTTCTAAAGGTGATCATTGTTTACCATAGTGTTGATTTCATGTGACTTTGTAAAAGTCACCTCCATGGCTCGAAGGTAATATTTATGGAAATATTATAATATTGTTTTGGGCATTATTTTGGCTAACTTGCTTTGGTAAATGACTTTGAATAAAGTCTCAGACTCTTCAATTTTTGAAAGCATTTGTCTTTGACCATGTTGATAAAAGGCTTTCGACCTTGTGAAGAGGGAAATTTAAAATGACATGGATGTCATTATACTTCATTATTTTTGTCAGCCATTCTATGCATGTTATTGATATTAAAACTCAAGCTTATATTAAAGGTGACATCGACTTATTTTATGGAGATGATATGTTTATTTCCACTTTGGTTCATAATCATAATCGGGTTCATTAACTTTGCATGGCAACATTTTATTTTTTTGGGCTCATAGATGTTATTCTTTAAAGAATGGTGACATCAATTTTGTTGACTTATTGACATTTGATGGTTATCATTTAGTTTGGAGACTTTTATCTTTTCCATCCATATGGTATTTGACATACTTATTACTTGGGTAGTCGGCTTATATTGGATGCTAGTTGTTAGCTCACGTGGGTATTGGACAACATGATGTGAAAATTTGATTAGTGATTATTGTGTTGATCTCATGTGGATTTCAAATGATGTTTAACACCATTTGATAGTGGACTTCAAATGTTTATCTTGAAAATTATAAGGAAATAATTTTATTTGTTTCTCAAGTTTATGGATTTGAAACCCTAGTTGTGCCACCATGGAAAAACTGAGATCGCAGTATACAACTAGTTTTCAAGCTGAAAGTTGGAAGAGTTTCAGTGAGGAATTTATAAGTTTGCACAATCAACTGGTAAAATTTTGGCTGCCCTGACAGGTATTTTTGTTTTTAGTTTGAAAGTTTTGTGCTGGCTTCAAAGGTAACTATTTTTTTTATTAAGTTGAAGATTAGAAATTTGTAAAGGATTAATCATGTTTTTCACTAACCCGAGTTTGCTCAAGGGTTTTATCATTTTTAGTGGAAATTCATTGATATATCTATGGTTATTCTTTAAACCCGTAGGGGTATCATGATCAAACAACATTGTTTACCAGTTTATAAAATCTGGTTATTGGATACGGGTTTTTGAATAACTATTTTACAAACATTGTATATATATATCTTTGCAAAAACACTTGAGATGGTGATGAGATGAAATAGTCTAGATAGAGTATTGTTTATTGTGATATCATTCTATAAAGAGGAAAAGTGGGTTCATATTGCTTTAATCTCTGGTTGTATTACAGAGATTATTTTGAATTGGGCATTATTGCAAAATCATTTTGTATCCTATTGTAATTTTATAACTGCAGAGAGTTATTGCAGTTATAAGGTTCCAATGGGTTGCAATACCTTGAATTTTTTATGAAGTTGGTGCTTTAGAAAGTCTATGCGAGTTGATGCTCCACATTGTAACAAAGTTGGTGCTCTTTTGAATGAATAAAAGGATTAGTTTGCGAGTGGTTTTTTATACCCCAAGAGGGTTTTTTCCACTTAGGAAATCTTTGTGTGATGTGATGTTATTTTTGTCTCTCATTTTGTTTCAAGTTAATGTGCTTAATTAGTCATTGCTCTGATACTTTTAGTTTGTTTAAAAGAAAAGTTAAGCTTTTTTAAAAGCCTTCCTAAATCAAGTTAAACCTACATTGTGTAAAGTTGAAGTCCTATTTCAAAAAGCATAAATAAGGTTGTTCACAATTTGATGGAACAATGCTACATGATGATTTTAATATGAGTTGGTTATCTTGCATATCTTTCTATAAAGTTTAAGTGTTCATGTGTTTGGTTAAATCTTCCACATTATTTCAAGGTCAAAAATTTAAGTTGTGCATTCAAATCCAAAAGTTTAAAAATTATATCACTCTAATTCACCCCCACTCTCAGAGTGAATCCACTTCCAACAAACAAAAAGTTGATATTAGTTGTATATGTTGATGATATCATCTTTGGTGGAAATGAAGGCATGTGTAAAAGATTTGTTGAAGAAATGGAAAAAGAATTTGAGATGTCCATGATTGGTGAGTTGAATTTCTTTCTTGGTCTTCAATTTAATCAAACTGATAAAGGGATATTCATTTCACAATCTAAGTATGTAAAAGAGCTATTGAAGAAGTTTGGAATGGATGACTCCAAACTGGTTAACTAGTACTCCTATGGTAACCAGATGTAAGTTGAGCAAAGATGATGAATCTGCTAAAATTGATCAAAGCAAATACATATCTATAATTGGTGGACTATTGTATATTACTGCTACTAGACCAGATATTATGCATGCAATATGTCTAGTTGCCAAATTTCAAGCAAATCCTAAAGAGCACATGTTACAGCTATAAAGAGGATATTTAGATATCTTAAAAGGTACACTAGATTATGGCTTATGGTACCCTAAGGGTGTTGATTTCACCTTGAGTGTTTATACTGACTCAGATTGTGCTAGATGTATGGATGGCCAAAAGAGTACTAGTGGAGGTGCTTTCTTTCTTAGCGCTAGATTGGTTTCTTGGTTGAGTAAGAAACAAGACTTGGTTTCTTTATCCACTGTAGAAGCAAAATATATTGTTGTAGCATCCTGTTGCACACAGGTTTGGTGGATGAAGAAAACTCTAAAAGACATTGAAGTTATATGTGATGAGCCTATTCCTATATTTTGTGACAACACAAGTGCTATAAACATTTTAAAGATTCTCATTATGCATTCAAGAAAAAATCACATATCTATCAAATATAATTTCTTGAGAGAAAAAGTGTTGGAGAATGAAGTCAAATTGGAGTATGCGACAACAAAGGAAAAAATTGTAGATATATTTACTAAGGCTCTTCTGAAGGATAATTTTGAGCATCTTAGGGAGAGGTTGGGGGGTCATTGTCCCTTTGAACTAGGTGCACATGAAGGTGCATTAGTCTAGTGAATTCACAGATTCTTCATTTATCTAGATTGATGAATTGGTTTACTCTTCAAGGGGAGTAGAAAAGGTTTTCATTGTTGTAGTATGAATTGAATGGGTGCACTCCTAAGGGGGAGTGATCAAAGTCTTTGATCTTTTCCATTGATGTCTAAGGGGGTGATAAATTCATGTGAAAAAAATTTGTAGAGGAAGAGAAGGTTTTCTCCCAAAATATTGTGTAAGATGTTCTTGATGGTTTTTCACATCATGTGTTGCCATCAATGACAAAGGGGGAGATTGTTGCAAGTATGAGCAAGTTTGGTGGTGTTGTCATTAATGTTTTCATTGATGTCAACACAGTTTAGTATGTTGCAGATTGTACATGAATAGTTGAGATGTTGCTGAGATGTTGTGAGTAGATGGAGCTATCTTTATGGTGTTGCAAATGTGTTGGTTTGATGAATTTCCAAGTGCTTTAAATGAGGAAATTTATAAAGAGAGAAGTCAGAGTGATGAATGTGTTTAGAGTGTGCTCTAGTATGTGCTCCACATTTCTCCTATGTTGATCCTATGTTTGTGCGGATCTAAAGGTTTTCCAATGGTGATCTAGTGGTGATATCTCATGAGTTGAAGCTTTTGGTGTGATGGAATGTGAAAGTTACGTTCACCGGTGTGTGAACTATTCTGGAAGAGTTGGTCTTCTATACACTGGGAGAAATGTTTCTGCTCCACGGTCCTCCACTATTTTGTTTTAGATCTTGTAGATCTGGAATATGTCTTATAATGGTGTTATCTTGGTTCTAGAAAAGTAGTTTGAGGTTTGGTGATTTGGAAGTTGAGTTTCAGAGTTGATGTATGTGTTTGCACAGTCTAGATGGACTAATAGAAGAAGTTCTATGTTTGAAGGTTGTTACACTTGCTGTGGATGTATTTGAAGTAACCTAGGATATGTTCTCATGCATAATGAAGTGTGTTGCATCATTTGTGTGTCATCTTCTTGTTGGAAAGTGTGTACATCAATGTTCATTTGTGTTTTCATTAGGTTTGGCCGACCTAGTGTTTACACTTCATATGAATAATAAAATTTAATTAAGGAAGTGTTTGGTTGATGTGAGACATTATCTTTTGGTCTTGGAGAAATTTTTTATATGTCCACTCTCATTCTTTTCCATTGCGAGAATGTTGAGTTGTCGACCTAATTTGAATTTATGAAATGAAGTTTATGTGGCCAACCTTGGAGAAAGTTTCTAAGGTTGAAGATGATATAAATGCAAGTCATATTGTGAAGATTTGGAAGAGTGATGCAAAGAGATGAAGTAAGCCACAAATCACAAGAGAAGAAGTGTGTGAAAGTGAGTTGAGGCAACAGTTCTTCATTGTGTTAGATTCCTGAAGGCAGTGAGCTAAAGGTTTATGCAATCTTATGATCAAGGCTGTGGATGTGTGTTAATTGCTATGGTGGATCTTTTGTTCTCTTTTCTATCAGTAAGCAGTGAGCTTCCCTATTGGATAGTGAGTCCTTTCTATAGGCAGTGAGCCTTTGTATTTGGACAGTGAGTCCTCTTCTGGGCAGTGAGCCCTTGGTAGTGAGCCTATGTATTTGGTTTTATAATCTCTTTATATTGTGAGTTAATCCTCACTGTGGTTTTTCCCTCATTGGGTTTTCCATGTAAAAATCTAGTGTTCATTATGTTGATTTTACTTTTTGTTATTTGTGTTTCATGTTCATACTTAATAATAGAACAATGTGGTTGTGGAATTGATAAGTGTTGAATTTTTAAGTTTGAATTTTGTGACAACTGATTCACCCCCCTCTCAGTTGTCCTGTGCCTTTTAACAGAGACAACATTTTACCTTTGTTGAGAAATCAACCCAAACTTCAAAAAAATTTCCCAATTTCTCGAGGGGGAAGGGAACTAGCTTATTCCTTCTACTGGGGCAATAGTGGGGCATCCTAAATATTTAAAAAATATATTTTTTGATTTTAGCAGTAGTTTTTAATCTGGAAGGCATCATTCTTTTAACCAATGTAGCAGGTACCTTGCTTCAAAGAGGGGAAAAATGTAGACACTTAAAAATGTCTTGAATGGTATCATGCACTCGAATCAGGTATACTAACATCATTTCCTCCTAAAACCCATCCTCTTTCCACTCAATTAATTAAATTTTCCTAGCTATTTATTTAATTGCATCATTTGTATCTATTAACCTAATTAATCTAATCGGGTTAATTCACCCCCTTCTATGCTAACATTTCATCTTATTAAATTAAATACATCATTATTTAATTTCAATCCTCGATTCTTCTTATTTAATTAAATAACCCTAACTTATTTAATTAAATATCATCTCACTTTCCCCCTTTTCATTAAATCACTTTATTTAATGAATATCATCTAATTCCCCTTTATTGCATAATTAAACCTTTGTTTAATTATCAATTACTAATTAATCTAATTCCCTCCACTTGCAAGGGAATATTCCTCATTTGCACATTCCTCCAAAAAGGAATATTCCCATGGAATATTCCTCCTTTGCACATTCCTCCAAAAAGGAATATTCCCATGGGATATTCCTTCCCCTTTTGCACATTAAAACTTTGTTTTAATTGCTAAATGTCTATTTTCCCTCACCCATGAGTATATTCCAAAGAATATTCTCTCTCCCCACTCATTTGAAAAAGGGGAATATTCTTTTTCTATCACAAACTTACAACACTTCTTGTGCAAGTTAACTTATGAATTCTTGTGCAAGTTAAAAGTATGTTTTTTTGGATAAAGGTGAACCCTTGATTAAATCTCATCATTGATTCCCATCCCTTGATAAGAATCCATGATCCATGCCTCCAACTTCCTCCATCCTTGACCATTGATTAACCTTTTTGATCTCAACCCTTCATTTCACATTTGCTCTCCTATAAATAGATCACTATTTGGAGACAAATGTATCCATCTCTTTTAGAGAAAATTCATGCTGTTGAAATCATTCACACTCACACTCATATGTCACACTTTTATAGTATCATTTTAGCTTAATTACTTGCATTAATTAGCTTATCTTCCATTAATGGCTTCCATGGTAACATAGATGCATTCATGTATCTAATTTGGTAATTAAGGTTTCAATTTTTTTAGCTTAAAATCCATTTAGATTAGCTATGAATACATCCATATCAATTATTTTAGCATAAATCATGATTAAATAGCTTGCATAATGTTATTTTAGATTAGCTTTGCACTCATACATCTTTATCATATTAGCATAAATCATTTTAAAATATCTTGCATAATGTTCATTTAGCTTTAAATCATGTTTCATCACACATCTATCATCGATTTCGTTGATTCTCTTTAATAGAATCGATTGGAACAAACTCATTTATCCATAGGATTGGGAAAGGGTCGCTATTCCACATCAATGTGACACCACTCCCCCAATAGGATAAGTTTCAATGGATTAGAATAGGAATTTAAAAGGATTTCATAGTTTAATATGTTTCATTTTAATGGATGCTTAGTTTAGTCTTTATTTGATTGATCTTATTGGGATTGGTGTTTAGTGGCATAATTATGCTTCGTATCCTCATGGATCAAGTGTAGTCAACCCATACTAATCTGTCGATCACAATTTCAATGTCAAAATTAAAGCCTATTCTTATTAAATCCTAACAACTATAGGTTTCACTCTAGCCAGAAATTTATTTCGCCAACCAATAATTATGTAATATTTATATTATTGGTGAATTTTAAAATAGCTCTCCTTAATAAATTCATGAAAGGTCTTATTTATTATTATTGTTATTTTTTAAAAATTAAAAATTTAATTTTTTGATGAATAAGTTTCAATATTATTTATAAAAAGAATAATATTATATATATTTAGATAAAAGATAGGTGAAAGAGATATTCTAAAACTTACATGATTTCAAGTTCAAATTATCAAAACATAAGATAAATTCATTAAGTAGTGAGACCTATATTGGGATGAGACATGGTCATCCAATTTTGTCCATATATTAGCTTAAGGTCTAGATCATTAGGAGCATGCTCCTAACTAATGATCACCCCCTCTTCATTTTATTCCCTAGTAGATTGAGCATCATGGGTAGATGAGATAACCAAAGAAAGGAAAATCCATTTGGCATAATCTAGCTAGCCAAGTGTCATTGGCCATGTGGTTGAGTGGAGACATAAAGTGGGTGAGATGGTTGAGACTAGCCATGAGCAAACCAATGCCTAGGCCTTCTTGGAGGGGGCTAGGAACCATGTGTTTAAGAATCATGGCCTCCCTAAGTAGATTGGCTATATCCACATCAACATCTATGGGGGTGGATACAAACCCCAATTTAAGGCTAGAGTTAGGGGTACTCTAGGAATCATACAAAGGGTGTTACCTTAGTGATCTAAAAGCACTTGAATATGTGCCACTTCAAGTACAACTACATTAGCTTACAGTTGAATCTACATAAGAACATTGAATCATATTATATAGCTTTAGTATAAAGTTAGAAATTAATATTAATATAAAAGATAGTGAAAATAATAGAGTTTCTATCATTTCAAAATGCTAAAAAATATTTTTCACCTTAATAGAATGCCATAACTAGGTAAATTGAGTATAATTATGGATCAATATCTCAACAAGACCATATGTCAAGTGAGAAAGTATTAGGTCTAAAAGGGTTGAAAAAGTCATGAATTCAATTCTAAGCTTCCTAAGATCTAGAGAACAACTAGAAAAGGTGCTTGAGAGTCTCCTATTCTCCACATAGTGGGAAATGATGAATGATAAATCCTAGATGAGATCACCTATTACCAATGGGAAGGCTCTAGTAGAGAAAGAACTAGAAAAAATGAGCAAGAATTGGATCAATAATAATTAGCTAAATATTTTGAAACTTGTGATACTAAGAGCCCAAAATGGATTGGAAAAACCATGTATGATTTAATTTAGGAACCATGTGAAGATTATAACCCTTGTGAGGTTTCTAGTTGCAAAATGATATGTCTTGTTCCAATCCTTCCATAAAGGTTTGATGTAAAAAACACCTATTTTATGTAGCATATTAGGGAAAATAAATCAAAAATATCTTGGTAAGTGAGCCAAATATTTTTGGGAATGTGGGGCTCTCTTACACTTATAGGGTTTTGCACCTAAAAGAAGAGAGGAATTCCAAAAACCTTGATGGCTCACTCAAGAACATGCCCTTGAGATTTCAATGCAAAGATGAATTAAATCTGTCTAAGGGGAATTTCCTAAATGAAAAGAATTGATAAAAGATATTGATTATTAATGCAAAACTAAGGAAATGCAATTTTTTTGAAAACACGCTATGATATGCAAAATGAACTAAGAGTGCAAACAAACTGTAACAAAAATTAACGAAACTAAAGAGGTACACCTAGAGACTGGAAGGTGATGGAGGGGAGCTTTGGAATCCTACATAAATCACTATTGAAGCCAATTGGGACACTTACACCAAGCTGGATGACTTAGTCCTATTTTGGGGAAATTTTGTTAGAACAGGTTTCAGAAAAAAGGGTACTTAGAATTGCAAAAACCACTTTTCAGGCCTGGCAGTGGGACTAATTCACCACTAATGCTGACTTAGCCCACTTCTAAATTTTGGGAAATTCAAAGGTGTAATTTGTAGCTCTCGGTCTGCACTTCAGCTCCTGACAGGTTTCTAGATCTGAAACTGCAAAATCTGACTTGTAGGTGTTCTCCAAGCTTCTTTTAGGGCTTTGACCACTTTAAATGACTTTAAAAATTTTTTGACAACTTTTCACATCTTTCTCTTTGACAAATCTGCACATAAGACCTGCAAAACACATGCAAAGAGGGGGAAAAAATGGTTAAGGGTTCATGAATAGGGTTTTCCTTGGTCAAACCCTAGTTTGGTAATTAAACCTGTGAAAATGAAATGATATGAAAAGAGAATGATGAATGAACAACATGCAATGCTACAACTCACCAAACCCTTGAAGTGGAAATTTGAAGATATGCAAGTAGAAGCTCCAATGGATGTATGCTTGCAAATGCTTAGAATGCTAAAGTGATTGATTAAATTCTTGAGTGAATGTATGAGTGAATTAGTGAATGAATTGGGGATGAAATGAGAGGGAATACCCTATATTTATACATGATTATACAAAATTTCCCAAAAATACCACATCACAGGCTGACCTCAAGGCTTAGAAAATAATATCTCACCAGAATTTTTAAATAATTTTAATTTTTGAGCCAAGTGGGACTAATTCGCCCCTAATGGCGATTTGGCCCCACTTAGGAATTTTAAGTGGTATTGGGAATTAATGTGTATTAAATGATATTTAATGAGATTATTCTCAAGAATACACTTAAGTAGGGCCTGTAAGTGTATAATAAGGCCAATTAAGCATAAGAAAGGGTCAAATTATTGATGACAAGCCTAGAAAAGCATGAAAGTTTATTACAAAACTTTACAACACTTTTAAATAAGGCTTGGTAAGTGATAAAAAGAGGTTATTTAAGTGAATTATAGTAAAAAGGTCATAGAAAAGTGTGAAAGTGGGTTACAACACTTCACAACACTTTTGCAAAGTATAATAAAATTCTTATTGATTCACAAGGGTCCAAGACCTATTGTGAATGTGTTGCCCACATTAAAAAATTAAATCAAGACAAAATTAGGCCAACATCCATAAGAAAGACCCAAATGAGCATGAAATTGTCCAAAGATATATTTTTCTACGCTATAGTAAGTCTCCAAATATTAGTTATAAATTTTGTATTTCAAATTTTTTGTAGGCTAGAGAGAAAATTATTAGTATTTTTGAAAAAAAATCAAGGGTATGTGCAGGATCATGATGGACCAAAAAGTGGCGATATGATGGGTATGTGGCTGCGACCTTTTTTTTACCCAAAATTGATAAAATGAAAAGGGTTTTTAAAGGAGATTCTCAACTTTCAACCAATATAAATTATGCTTTAATTTGAATTTAATAAATAATTATTATTCATTTTCTATTTGATTTATGACTAAAGTCCTGATTGATAGGTGGTTGAAAAACATCTATAGCTTTCAAACAGTCTCACATTTTTTGAACTGAAACATGCATCACATTCTATGCTTCGCATACTATAAGATATAAAAAAATAAAAAATTCATGAAGTTTAGTTAAGGTCAGAAATACGAAGTTTTTATATTTTTAAAAATTTTAATAAAAAATCATAATTAATTATTTACTTGGAAAAAAATTACAAAAAAATATGCATCACATCAGGACATGAGTCCTCTACTTATATCTAAAATCTTAGAAAATAATATTATCATTTTATTATGGTTAGGGTGGTGACAGACACCTACTTATTTTTTCCCTGAAATTTAAGTGCTATTGCATTGAAATTTCAAATTTTCACCAAATAGATTTTTAAAATAAACCTAGTAGTTTAGAAACTACATTCAATTTGTTGTAGATTCTATTCTTACATATTTTTGAAATAATATAGATAACTTATTCAAATTTTTACACCAAGTTTCCTTACTTTGATTTTTTTGAATTTCATCACCACTTAAGGGCCTATTTTTTCCATGATGATCCTGTACATACCCTCAAGTAGATTATTGATACCCTTGTTATAGAATTTTACAAAATGAATCCATGGAGACTTGACAAGTGGTTAGTCTTGACAAGAAAGAAAAAGAGACCACCATATAGATTGTTGATTGATAGATAATATCTTAGGGACATCATTACCTTCCAATAAGAGCTAAGGTTTGATGGACTCCTAGGATTTCCATGTACTTTTAATAATAAAAGTTCCTTTAATATGAATGAGTTCCTTCATTACAAGAAGGGAATCAAGACCAAATCCCTTCCAAGCCTAATGTCCATTAGGCACTCTAGAAGAAATGTAATGTTTAATCAATTTTTTTAACTTCATTACTTTCAAGGGTCATGTGATTATCCATTTTCACATAATGTCAATCCCTAGCCTTGGAACAAAATCAAACCTAGGCCTTCAAAATCATGAGTGATGCATCAAAATTCCCAACCTAGATGATGGATGCCTTTAGTAATATTAATAGAGGCCCATATAAATTACCTTAGAATTATTTCAACCTTTAGGTAGGAATATTTAGAAGGAACCCAATAGGAATATTAATATACATGTGTTGTAGCTAAAATTTTGGTACACTCCTAAAAATTTCCTACCAAGGAAAGGGGCTTGCAAATCCAAAATGCTAATTTCTTCTCAATTATGATAATAAATTCTTTCCACAAGATGAAAGGAGAGGCTTGGAAGGAAAAATAAATTCCAAGGAACCTAAAATCTTCCCCATGATCAATGTATTTCTAGCCATAGGATTCTATTTAGCTAGGTTTGTTTAAAATAAATTACTTATACAATTAGAATTTCCATTGAATACTTGACCTAAAATCCTTAAAAAATACTTCCAAGAATCACAAGGCTTGTTTGATATGATTTTATTCCTCCAAGAGAGTTAGAATAGTGTCATCAAGAAAGTGACCATTGATAAGCTATATTATAGAATTTGACAAGGAAATCCATTTAACTAAGTTTTGTGAAACAATATTAACTAAGATATAGCCAAAGCCTTATGTAGAAAACACATACAGAGATGGTGCCAAAGGGATACCTTGACAAATGGATCAAAAATTCCCAAATGAAGGAGATTGTTTATCATTAATGGCAATGCATGTACATCAAAAGCATCATCAAAGATAATTTTTACTAAATACATAAATGAGAGACCAGATCCTAAAACTTGAAGCATATCAAGGATAAATAGCCACTCAATGCGATCATAAGCTTTAGAAAATTTAGTCTTAATAATCTTAGCATGTTGTTGATAATGTTTGGCCATTCCATTCTTTTCTAAACCATAATGATAATATCAAGATTATTCCTATAATTTATGAATCTAGATAACTCAAGCCAAATATGAAGAAGAATATGGTCAACCTTTAGAGAAAGTTCCTTGGGAATGATTTTGTAGGAGATATTGGGAAAGGTGATTGGTCTTTAATTGTAGATGTCTTTAGGATCACCAAAATTAGACACACAATTTACATTCTTTTTATTTATAATATTTCATAACAAATTAGAATGAGAATCCTTAAGATCTAAACTTATGAAGACCTTCATTGACCAATGCCCAAAGAGATTTATAGAATTATATTCATAGTTAAAAACATCACAACAAATGGCCTTATTATTAGCCCAAGAAAAGATAGATTCCCTTAGGTCATATTTGGTGAGAAATTGATCATAGTGAACCCACTAAGATTAAGATACCTAGTAGGAAATGAAACTCAAGCACTATCATAGAGAAATGTCTCATTCAAGAGTGGCTTCTTGAGCTTTGAAGACTTCTTCATAATGAAAAATAAAAGCATGAATAATATCATATATAGTAAATAGTCAAAAAAAAGTTGGACTTATCTAGTTTTTTATGGCCTAAGAACTATGATGGGAGTGTAGGGCTCAAAAAATCCTTGGAAACTTTTGTTCCAATCTTGAGCTAGTGAAGATTGGATTTAATTTATGATTTTCTAGTAGTATGGTTGTCAACAATTTTATTTCAATGTCATAGTTTATAAACTCTTAGTTATAAGTCAAGGGAAAGGGATTATCCTTTAAATAACTCGTGTCTTGGTAGAGCTCCACAATGGTGGTCTCATGCAAGTGGTGGTGGAATCTATCTAGCTAGCAACCTTAAATATATTCACAATAGAAAATAAAATTTTCTAGGGGTGATTAGGTAAATCAAATAGAATGTAAATACACAAGAACTAATTAACTTAGATAAAATTAAATATAATGGATACATGTGCTTAGCTCTATGATCAAAGAATGCGTATTGCTTTAATTAGGATTTTAAAATATGACTGTTTGGGGTGCAAAAGTGTAATCATTTTGTTAGTAAAGTGCCTTTGATCCTTTGCTAAAATTGTACTCTATTTAAGGTCAATTCAGTTGGAATATATCTCGTTTGTGACTATGGACTTTCCCTCTATGTTTGTCTAACCCCACATAATGTATACATCTACTTTTGAGTTCTAAGTTAGATTTTCCTTTGCTTACTTTTATTTGGGATTGAAATTTTTCAAAAATACAAAGTATAATTCTTGTTGTTGTGTGGCTTGGGGATAAATTATCCTAGGTCAACCTATGAATATATATATATATTGAAAACAACATGAAAGAACCCTAGATTGATGTATGTAGATTCATTATTCCTTTTATTGCCCCAAATCCAATTGTTTCAATATTGACTACTCTTTTAATTATATATGATGGAAGAGGATGTATGAGAGAAGAGAGATATTTATATATTCTAAAGTATTGATAATTAATTCCTTTAAATACTAGCACATAACATCAAAAAAATAGAAAAATGGGTATTTAGTTGGCTTAGAGCTAGAAAATAAAGGATGATAATTGGATAAAAAATTTAAATTTTAAATTTTAAAAGGTAAGGCTTAAGTCCATGACTATGAAAATGACATTGAGTGGGAAAATGGTCAAATTTAGGTGAATAATTTTTTTTTATAGGGTAGATTTATGAATAAGTATAATAAATGAAATTTTCTTAGATGAATGTATTAATATATGTGAATATAAGGATAAGGTGGAGGCTAAATATGTGGGGATATGTGTATACAGAGATTAAAAAAAGGCTAGGAGAATGAGCCCAACTTCACATTAGATTACATCATTTTTTAATATGTACATACATTAAGATATTCTCCAAAATAAGGCACAAAACTAAATACAAAATGACATGGGTATACAAATTTCACCATTACAAATTCGTATGTAAATAATGCTAACATGTTACATGCAACTTTAACTTTCTCTTTTTATATATCTACATTGTTATAATGTTTAAAATCACGTATAGTCCATGCTTCTTTTCCTTATTTAACTCATCTTGTATCTCAATCTTTCTTCCACTTCATTTATCATGCAATCAATTAACTCTAAATTTAGTTCACTTGACTCATAATGCATTAAGTTAACAATTTGATCTAAATAGTCAATCAATCTTGATCATTGATCTTATTCAAGACCTCTTAATCTGGATCATTCATTTGATCTCAATTTCTATAAAAGCGAGCTATCACATTCATTCCAATAGAATCACGAACTTTAGAGCTTTTGCATCATTGTTACTATACTTCATTCTTTTGAGATTAAAGGTGAAAAAAGGTGTATATCAAATATCTGAGAGCAAAGAAAAGTGAAGAATAACTATGGAGGTAATATCATGTCAACATGGTAAAGGTAATGCTTTACTTATTATGATTTTATCGTTGTTGTGTGTATTCCATAGGTAAGTTTGGATTGTATTTGGTCTTGATTTCAATAGGTGTGGTTGCTATTGATGATTTCATGACCTTTGTTCCTATTTTGTTATTTACATTTTGGTGAACCTGATGTGAAGATTCTAATCCTCTAAGTGTTTTTAAGGAATTTTGTAGGTTATAGTGTAGAAACTTGCTTAAAAATATGTGATGTTCTTTCATTTATAAAAAAACTTACGTACAAAATTTTGCAGAAAGGTTTCTAGGTTTTGTAGATCTTTGTCTTATATTTCCAAATCATTTTATGGTTTTAATTTTCATTAAGAATTAAGAAATTTATCAAGTTTTTAATTCTATTTTTTTTTAATTTGACCGTTGATCTCTTGAAATTTGTGCTTTTCTTTCATCTAGATAACAATTTTTTCATGCAAAATTTTGCCGAAAGGTTTCTGGGTTTTGTAGATCTCAATTTTATATTTCCAGATCATTTTACAGTTTTAATTTTTTTTATATTTGAGAAATTTATTGCTATTTTAGATTTTTATTGTAATTTTCCAATCAAAGAAGACTTAAACTCTAAATTGCAATTGATTGATAAAAATTAAAAAGTAAAATTTTGATCAATACTATTATGATTTCTGATTTTTATTAGTAGGTTAGGGTTTTTGTGTTACTAATCCATCTCTTTCAACTTGTGGAATTATTTTTTGGATTATCTAATACACATTTTAATTTTTGGTGCTTAAAATGGACGTGGGTTTTACGCATTTCAATTTTGGTGCTTTAAATGGACATCTTGTTACACACTTCAATTTTGGTGTTTAGAAAGAACAACACAATCTCAAAATTATGTTTTGATGCTTATAAAATAAACAAGATAACTCTCATTTTGATATCTTGGATAAAAATGATAGTGTGCTTGAAGATGACATATTTCTATTTGGTGCATTAAAAAAAACAAACAACTTACATACTTCATTTTGGTGTTATTAAAAAGAAGTATTGGTTACTATCTCTTGTGTGCTTGCACACAAAGGCATGATGTTGATATTATCCTCTCCCCTTGTGCACTTGTGCGATCCTAGGTGATGAGAAATAATAGCATTAACCTTCACCATTTTCTTTTAGTAGGAGGCCATCCTTGAGATACACCCTCACAAAGAACTCAAGGGTTCAACCTCAAGCAACGTTTTTAAGCACACTGTATAAATTGGATGTGAGGAAAAAGTTGTAGGTCCATCCATGCATGTAGCGCTCCATACTTGTGTTAGGGACTCCATTTTTTTGATTTCCTAAGGTGATGTTTGAGAGGTTAATGGTGTTCACCAATATTCTACCCACTAAACACCTTTTGTTGTTAGAAGCCTTTAAAGTCTTTCGAACATAACTAATAAAGTGGTGCAAGGGATGTGCATCGTACCTTGGAGCTACTCACCATGTCCTCTCTTAGGTCAAAGTAGAATATTCTTGAGTTACTAGCAATAACTTGCTTACGGGGAGAAGGAAGGTGTGCCTATGGCATCTATCAATGAACCTATGTCACTAGATCTCTACTACTTTCCTTCACATAGAGAAAGGTATTTAGATAAATTTCTTGCATTTGTTTGTATACCCTATCTTTCTGAGTATTTACCCCTTAAATGGGAGGTGGGCTCATCTACAGTTATACACTCGTTCTCCCACTACATTAGGTTGTGCATGTTTTCTTGTTATGCACAAAGTGTAAAAATTCATATCTTTTGACACAAAATAATCTGTTAAAATCAACTAATCACTTATCAAACATCTATTTTTTATGTTTTCTTCATAGAATTACATCTAAAATCAAAAAAACTAATCAAGATTAGGGTTTCCTAGAGGTCAATATTTTGGAAAACTATGTGCATCACATTCATTAACCTGTGCACCCCAACTATGTATCTACACCACAAAAATAATGTGATACATTTGTTGGGGATTGTGACACATTTATCTGTTAAAAAATCACATCTCTCTTTGGCAACACATCTATTGCTCTTTGCACCACAACTATGGTAAGAAAAATTAGTCTCTAGCTTAGAAAATGGCATTGCACCACAACTGAGTCTTATGCAATCAACAGGTTTAGGAACATAACTATTACGGATTGCATTGAAGTCACTATATTTTGAACCACATTCAATAAAAACTACACTATAATTGTCTGACAGAGAAAATAGAGTTAATTTCATAGGCTACACAAAAACCTACTCTTTTTACATAAAAAATCACAATTTGAAACAATCACTTTTTTTTGCATATGTAGCATCTTTAGCTTTCCTAGGTTAAAATGTTACATCACTTTAGCATCATTTTAGGTTCATATCATATAGTTCTTGAACAAATCTTGTCTTGAAAATCTTTGAAAACTGAAAAACCAAAAACAAAGTTTAGAAGTTAAAAGTCTAAAGTTATCATTTGGAAAATAATCAAAACCTCGTCTTTTACAATCTACCCCATTAACAAGATTTGAAACCCAACTCACAAGTCTAGTTGTGGATTCACTTTTTTTTCAAAACAAAATTTGAGACCCAACTCACTAATTCTAGTAGTGGTTCACTTTTTTCTCAAAACATCACAATCACTTAGAGGTTTAGGATTTTACACATGGTTATGTTAGTCCCAAAACTAAAAAATTTGTCAAAGGTTATCATCTTTTATGATCAAAACTCAAGATATCAAGGGTCTTTGCATTTAGTGAAATATTGGAAAAAAATCACAAAAAACATAGTTTCATTTTAGTCTTGTACCTTCAATTTACAAACCAAAAAAAACCAAAAACATAAACTAGATTCATTTTAGGTTGCATTCATACAAAATAAACTTCAAAAACTCAAAAAAATAAAAACTTAGAAGAAAAAAGACAAAAATAAAAATACCATCACTTTTTATGGTTGTCACACGATCACAAGTAAAAAGAAAACAAATGGATCCAATGTACAACCCAACTAGTAAGATGAACTTTGGTGAAAATCCTAGTGGTCACACGAACACACAAACTCAAAGTCCTAACCCTTTTGATAACTACACACTACGTGAAGTAGAAGATGGGCTCACGCTTGAAGAGATAGGGAACACATCACAAGATGCTAGGATCTTGAAAATCATTGATGAGATGGTAAGAGAAGATCCTAATAAATACTTCTTGTCATTGGCACAACATAGAGCTAAACTTCTCACTCACTTCAATATCTCCACAATTGTAGAGGGAACACCAAACGTAGTATCAATAGGATTAGGGGCCATGAATCAACCTCCACTAGCACCTAATACCTCACCATCCACATCATAGTTGAACACGGGAATGTCTTCTGCTCAGACAACACCTATCACATCAATTGTGAACATTTCACCACAAACATCACAGTTGAACACAAGGATGTTTCCTACCCAAACGTCTCATGTATCGTTAACTATGAAAGTTTCAACACTAACTCCACCCACTAAACCAATGGCAAATCCATTTCCCTCCACATCTAGTACTGCAACACCAACCCATACCATGGTTGCAGCCCAAACTTCCACTCTTCCAAACACACCAAACAAGATACGGAAGACAAATCCTTCACATACAGGACCACGAGTGGGTGCAACATCCACTTCACAAAAATTTCTAGCAAGGACATGATCCTTTTTTGAAGCAGGTCAAATCACAACTCCACCACAACATCAATCAATCAACCATCTTGGTTCCACATCAACATTTAGGTTTAACCAAACCCCATCACAACCAAAAAACAACCTTGGTTCATAAACATTTAGGTTTAATCAACCCCTCAACCATAAACGAATAACCTTGGTACATCATCATTTGGGTTTGGTCAAACTCCTCCACAACAGCCAACTTTAGTTCTACATCTACATCGAATTTTCAACAACCACCAACACAATTAAGAAAGTCTAAACTGTAAATGTTTAGTCTATCGACTAATCACATATAGACCTTAAATAAGAGTACAAATTATGCACAAATCCTTCACATACAGGACCACGAGTGGGTGCAACATCCACTTCACAAAAATTTCCAGCAAGGACACGATCTTTTTTTGAAGCAGGTCAAAGCACAACTCCACCCCAACATCAATCAATCAACCATCTTGGTTCCACATCAACATTCGGGTTTAACCAAACCCCATCACAACCACAAAACAACCTTGGTTCATAAACATTTACGTTTAATCAACCCCCTCAACCACAAATGAATAACCTTGGTACATCATCATTTGGTTTTGGTCAAACTCCTCCACAACAACCAACTTTAGTTCGAATTTTCGATAACAACCATCACAATTTTAAGAAAGTCTAAATTGTAAATGTTTAGTCTATCAGCTAATCACATATAGACCTTAAATAAGAGTACAAATTATGCACTTATCATGAGTGTATCTAAATTAAGTCTACTCTCCGCATAAAAGACTACTCATTAAAGATGTGCCAAAGAAAAGACTGTCAGATTAGAAATATTTCCAATAAAACACAGTGGCGTAAAAGTAAGATCCAGAAATATTGGATCTTCTCCACCATTAATCGAGTCATCTCCCTCCTAAAACAGAAGAAAAACTGAAGATGGTGGGGCAGGATTCGCTCTGGGTTTTGTCGATCAACAATGACACAATTGTATTAATAACAGTTGTTGGCAGTTAAAACAGAAGTGGGATATTCATCTAGAATAACGGTAATTATAATAGTCATATTTGGAAGAACCAGCGCCGGCTGGTTTGAAGCATGTTGTACTCCTCTCGCCCGTCTAACCTTTCAATTCCTTAAAAGGGCTAAGTCCCTCTCATGTTAGCTGTCATAGGGGGATGGATAGTAGTTGGACGGAATTTAATTGTTGATATAATATTTGTGGTTATAATATTTAGTTTTCTAATATATTTATATTAGATATATTGTCAAAAATTAGTTCATATGTAAATTAAAAAATAATCAAATGTTGGTCAAGATAGACTTATATTTGAACAATCTAGAACTTATAGATGTTATATTAAAAAACATAAAAAATATTCATTAACAAGCGAAATAAATACTTTTTTCCTTCATGTAAAATATCATAACTATCCACTATAAGTGTGTAATTTATAAAATAAGGCATTCATTTAAACAATGTATTGTTGTCATAGTTAAAAATTATCATAGCTATCCACAATTAAGGAAATCTAAACTGTAGATGTTTAGACTAGAATCATTATCAATAAGATTTCACATAATTCCCATCGAATCAATGCCAAGATGTTGCTAGATGTTGTTGCTTGACATTGAGGACTAGTTCATCCACAAGGATCTTAACTCCTTGTTTAATGTGATCAAGACCATTTCTCTTCTATCCATGTTTAAAAAGAATTTTGAATCCAAGTTCATAATATGTTTGCAAGTCAAAAAGAGAAGGGTCTACTTCACTAGCCTTGTAGAATGAGATGCATGGCCACATTTTGGAGAAGCAATAACAAAATTGACAAAAGAATAAAGATCAGTTCTACCATGAGAATGCAAATCCATTCTCCATAGAGAGATGTCAAAGTGATCAAGATCAACCTTATATTCACTAGGTTAAGAAGAGGTGAAGTCTAAGGAGCCCTAGTCATTACCAATACATGCATTAGAAGTAGAAGAATGATGAAGAGGCACAACATTATTAACAAAAGGTGATAATGGTGTACATGTAGTTTTGGTGAATAAGGTAAGAGGTTACACAGAGAATAAGACGTAGAAGTAAGCTTTTCATGACTTGAATAAACTTGTTGAAAATATTGGAAGCAATTATTATCAACTTAAATTATTGTGAATAATTTATCATGTTATGAATGAATTTAATAGACTGATGTAGGGTAGATGGAACTACACACATGGCATGAATCCACAATCTACCCATGACATTTTCAAAATCTTTAATGGAAAAAATTAACAAAGAAATAGAAGAAGCGTCAACATTGATACAAACTATAGACGTTTAGACTAAACCATTATAAAAAATATTTCACATAGTCCTCATTGAGTCAATGCCAAGATGTTGCTATTTGTTGTTGCTTGACATTGAGGATTAGCTCAAACCAACTCATGTTCTAGAATTGCAAATTAAAAATTCTAAAAGAAGAGTGCAAAGATAAAATATTTTTATTTTGTAGGGACTAAGTACCACTACATTATAAAATATAACTATAAGTATTTATAAGTGGACTCTATGGGAACATATGTTTTGTAACTCTACTTTGATATAGATAGATTGCCACTACATTATGTAATGGATCCCTTATGATTAGATTTATGATAATTAAACTAGGTTTTCTATGTTTACCATATTTAAATTGTTTAAAACTAATGGTCGATAAGATTTTTGAATGTATTTGTAGAATAAATATTTATAAAATATAAAAAATATTTTTTGAAAACTTAAATGAAACATGAAGATTTCAATTGTTTATTGAAATGATAACAAATTTTAAGTTTAGGCTCATAATGAAGATATTTGGTCTAAAAACATCAAATACTAATAGTGAAAAATCTATTGTAAAAAATCTAATCAATGCATTAAAAAAAGTGGGTTTAATCTCATGTACCAAATATATAATAATGTTACATGGCATATAATTACATCAACTATAGAAAGTAATCAAACAAAGAAATCTATCCTACTAGAGAAAACAAGTCAATCACTAAAAATAAGTAGAAAAATAATAGCGAAAGCCATTGAGAGGCATGAAAGAGTTGAAGACCCAAATAACAATAAACTATGGATATTCTTTGGTAAACTCTCATATAAAGATAAAGTCATAGTTTAAGGGCCTTAAAATTTCTAATTGAAGAATTAAAAAAAATTAACACAAGAGTATCATCTAATCAAAGAGATGTAAAAAGGAGAATTCATATTCAAAACTGTGAGGCACATCTTAAGTATTTTTTGAATATGAATCAAATAAAATTTCTCTAAAATTTTCAAGATGTATCCTCAAATAAAAATTAGTCAAAGGCGTTTTAAAATGGAAAACCTTTTTATGCCAAAAAAGCATACATGCACAACTTGTTGTAGAGTCTACTTTGAATTTTTTATTGTTGTGATTTTTTTTGACATATATGTGTAGATTTATATATGAATTATATTTTGTTGGAGTGTGAGATAAAAAAAATCCACCTAGATCTACAACATATTTCATTTCAATCATTTTATGTGAAAGATTAGATAGAACTTTATTTTATAATAAATCATGTTGTGACGGAACATATGATAATTATGATGGTCTGCAATGTTTGAGAGATTGTGCATACATAGAGAATGCACATGTAACTGTAAATAAATTAGCAAGTTTTAGAAAATATAAGTTAGTGGCCTACACTCTAAGAGATGGTAAAGAGGAAAAATGTGTGAATTCGCGAGTGAAAAACTATTGATATATCAATTTATGTCTATTTTTTTAGAGAACATAGTGTACAATAGATATGCGAGACATACATATAAAGCTTGATGGTTGGACTAACAATTCAAGATATGTAATAACATATTTTTCTCATACCACCATTTCAATTGTAGAATTTACAAAGAATTATATACTACAACCACAAAATTAGTTTCAATCAAAGTACTACAACACCACTTGGGTTGCTATATTTATGCATATAACACTTATTCATGCACTCATAGTATAGAGGAAAATAAAAATATCTTGAGGGAGTATCATTTTTATATTAGTGATTATTGCATGTATATTGTATAGATGTTATGCAAGATTTATTTCAAATGTTCTATGGTAATTCGAGTAGTATGAACATCACATTTGGTTAGTATATCATGTGGTTAGATAATTATGCATCACAATTTAAGAACTCATGGATGTTTTATTGGTTGAGGAAGATGCATAAGATGAATGGTATTTAGTATATATGAAATTTGTCTTATGGTGGGAATGGAAAAGGGGAGCATGATGGTGCAATAACATGTATTAAAAGAGCCTTAAGGTGCATGTGTAGAAAGATGGGAAACCACTTTTTGGTCCATCTAAGGCACAACATGGGTGAATGAGAGGAAGATAGAGATATGGAGAGGGAGAGGGAAAGGGAGAGATAAAATGACAAAGAGGAGAGAGGGATAGAGATAGATGAATATATATATATATAGAGAGAGAGAGAGAGACAAGTGATATATGGAGACATGTAGAGAGGGAGATATATTGGGGTGGATAGAGATGGATAGATAAGTTTTATGTGTAGGATCGTGGAGAAATAAAATAATAAAAATGAATGCAAAAATAAAATACTAAAAAATACAACATACGAGAGATACATAGATATACATGGTTCACTTGATATGGACTATGTTCATGGAGAAAAAACTAATCCTTCCTTTATTCCATCTAGTAAAATGAAGGGATAAAAACCTACAACACATATTTTGCAACCTCCTCTTCACCCTCAGTCACACAATAGTCTCTCAACAAATATCGATGGGGGCTCTTTAAATGTGTTTCCCTCAAACCCTTTCCAATGGGGGCTCCATAATGTTCTTTCGCTCCCCTTAGACCCCCTAGTGATAGAAATGGAGGGGTAACCCCCTCCCTCCTCCTCGTCTCCACACCCATTGTCACGTACTAGGATTTAAACATGGTTGAAACAAATAGGAAGATAATCAAGATCCATTGTTAAAAATAAGGAGATAGAGATAAAGAGAGGGAAAGATAGAGGGATAAATATGGAGAGATAGAGATAGAGGAAGATAGATAGAGAAGAAGATAAAGATATATCTATATAGATTATTATAGATTTGATAATTACTCTTAATTACACTTATCCTCTTATATTCACTAGTTACCCCTTATCATTGCATCATACATTTTTGCATGACTTGGGATCAATCCCATGGTGTGCAATAATTAACCTTCATTTTAAAATATCAAATTTACATTCCAAATCCCTTGCCCCTTCTTAATAGTCATTATCATTCAACTTGGTATACATTTGCGAGACATGTTATGTCATGGTATTGAAGGATATTCAATATGCACTCAAATTTCATATATATGGTAGGATTATCCAAAAGTAGGGTATCATTTCAGCAGATTTGAATTTTCTAAAGTGACAGAGAATCATTCCACATCATCTACATATAGGCCATTTGGATGTTGGTGAATATTATCTTCAATAATGCAAATCATTGTGGGATTAAAACTAAGGAGAACATGATCACCTATAGAATCAACATTCTACGTAATGATGTTAAAAACCACCTTAACAATTTAGATTTTAGTAAAGAAGAGGGAGCATTATTTTTTGGAGTACATTGCACGATAGATTGATCTTGCATGTCATAGATTAGTGCCATGTGTCAAGTTGAATCTACATAGATTTAGATCAATCCTGTGACACTTGGATATGGACCACATATTTTTTTAGTCATTTAAAACTCTAAGCATACCAAAACATGAATTTCTAAACAATTGCAAACCAATTCTACATGACATCATAATTATTTTGACATCATCAATTTTAAAATTAAATACCTGTGATCCCACATGAATCACATGTAGTCTTTAAATATTTAGTATACTTGTTAATCCAACTTTAATTTATTTAAAGTAATTTACACCTATTAATTATTTCTTAATAAATTTAAATTGTATTTATAAAATACAATTATATTTCAAGATTTAACTTGAAATTATCATAAAAGTCAACCTAAACAAAATTATTTTTTTATAAATGATATATAATTCTATACTTTTATATTAATAACAAAAACTCGAAGATATATGAAATAAAATCACACTCCATCAAATTAATGCCAAAGCCAAAGACAAACAAGAGTGATCAAACCACTAAATCACTATGAATCCTACAAAATACACCTCATAAAAATGATAATTTTCTTTGGTCACACCACTTTGATTGTGGGAACTTCTCAAAATGAAGATTATTATTATTTTCCAGTATATCTACATTAGAGATTTAAGAACAATCAGAAAAATGATAGACATCCATGACAAACAAACACTAATTCTCTACATGTACGCCCATGGGAATGAATCTCAATTCTTGTATTGAAAAAACATGAGCTCTTTCTTTCACCACTCGAGATGAGGTAAAGAGATGAGGAAAGGAAGTGTTTGAATCGAAGGTCATGAGGTTGTAATCAAAATTGGTTTCCTTCTCTATTTGATCTTCTTTTTTTTAGTATTCTTCATCTTCATGTCGGTGGAGAGCGCCAACATCTGAACGACCTCACCCATGGAAGGCATGTTGCCCATGTTCTGCTCAATGCAACACAGTGTCGTGTTCAACACCATCTCCATCTCCCTCTTCTCATTCTCACTTGGAGCTTGCAATTTGGGATCCACCATCGGGTATGTGCAAGATCATCATGGAAAAAATAGGCCCTTAAGTAGCAAAAAATTTAGAAAAATCAGAGTTAGAAAACTTGATGTAAAAATTTGAATAAGTTATCTATATTATTTCAAAAATATGTAAAAATAGAATCTGTAGCAAATTGAATGTAGTTTCTAAACTACTAGGTTTATTTAAAAAAAAACTAAAAATCTATTTGGTGAAAATTTGAAATTTCAATGCAGTAGCACTTAAATTTCAAGGAAAAAATAAGAAGTGTCTGTCTGACCACCCTAACCACAATAAAATGATAATATTTTTTTATAATATTTTAGATATAAGTAGAGGACTCATGTTTCGATGTGATGCATACTTTTTGTAATTTTTTCCAAGTAAATAATTAATTATGAATTTTTTATTACAACTTTTAAAAATATAAAAACTTGATGTCCACCACCTTAACTTGGTCAAAACTTCATGAAATTGATTTTTTATTTTAATCCTATAGTATGTGAAGCATAGAATGTGACACATATTTTGGATTCAAAAAATATGATATCGTTTGAAAGCTATAGATGTTTTTCAATCAACCTATCAATCAGGACTTTAGTCGTAATTCAAATAGAAAATGAATAATAATTATTTATTAAATTCAAAGTAAAGCATAATTCATATTAGTGGAAAGCTAAGAATATCCTTTAAAAACCCTTTTCGTTTCATCAATTTTGGGTAAAAAAAGTCGTCAGCCACATACCCTACAAATACCTATCATATTGCCACTTTTTTGGCCCATCATGATCCTGCACATACCCCATCGTCTCCATCCATTTTCCTCCCTTCACATTCTCAACAACCCACTGCACAAAATTAATCTCCGACCTGGACACATTGAATTTCGTAGCTTCCTGTCCACTCACTAATTCCAACAGAAGAATCCCAAAACTGTAAATGTCTGCCTTGGCCATGATAGGTAGATTGGTTGTCCACTCGAGTGTCAAATACCCTCACGTGCCTTGAATTTTGGAGAAGGAAAAAGCTTGATCCCTGTCCACCAGCTTTGTAATTCCAAATTCTGCAACTTTGGCACCAAAATTCTCATCCAGGATAATATTTTGTTGTTTGATGTCACAGTAGAGAATCCATTCTAGGCATTCCTCATGCAAATAAGCGAGTCCCCTAGCCGTCCCGACTGCAACTTGAATTCTTTTACTCCAATCCAACACTTTGGAGGGATCTTGGGTGAAGAGATAGTTATCCAGAGACCCATTTTCCACAAACTCATTAACCAAGAGCTTCTTCTTCCCCTCTGTGCAATACCCAAGCATTCAAACCAGATTCATGTGATTCACTCTACTGATCGCACTTATCTCTACCTAGAATTCTTCTTCTCCCTGATACACTCCCTCTAATCGCTTCACCGCCACCACTTTTTTTTCTAGAATTAGGAGCCCCTTGTACATGCTCCCAAATCCCCCCTTTCCCACCATGTCCTTGAAATTATCTGTTGCTTTTCTCAGTTGAGAAAAGGTGAACCTTCGAAGCCCCCTAGAACAACAAAGTAACTCTATCGATTGTAGACATGAGCCTCGCGAGAGACAGTGGCTAAAAACTAGAATCCCAGTGCTATTGGCATTGGTTTCATGTAATTTCATCAAGTTTCCAGCAAGTTGTGTCCATTTTACTTTAAATAGGTCTGAAACCCTAGTAGGCCTAATTTGAGGGAGAATAGTCAAAATTTAAGTCTTTTGTTCCAAAACAACCCTACCCCAATTATTAGTATGTTGTATAAAGCCCAAATGGGTATCTAGAACTGTGTTTAAATTTTTAGTATCAAGTCTGGTTTGAAAGTTATGACCAAAACACATGAATTTGCTGCTCCACTTCAAGCCTAGTCAAGAGTAGAATAGTCAAGTTTTGAACCTTTCCTTCCAAAGTAACCATATCTAATTTCTTCATATGTTGAATAAAGCCATACAAGGTATCCAAATCTTTGTTTTTCTTTTGGAGATCAATTCTTCCTGGGAAGTTGTGCCCATTTTAGTCAATCTGAAGTACTATTGGCCTAATGAATGAAAACCCATCATGTGAATGTTTAGAGATTGAAAGTTTGGTTGATTGAGATTATTTTGAAACTAAATACCCTACTTTGTATCAAGAAGAAATTTTAGTGTAGAAGGTATAGATGCTAGCATGGCGTTAGTGGAGACAACTTAAAGATATATATTTTGATATGCAAGGCTTTGCATTTAATCATCATTGGGTGGTAAAATGTGACAAGTGGACAATAAACACCATGGTATGAGATAGACCAAGGTGTGCAAGGTCATCCACTTGCAAAATAGACAGTAGCAGACAAGGAATGTCCTGACTCATACTAAAGGTAGAGTTGTCCATCTTTTTGCCGAGAAAAACCACAAACAACAATCAAAGAAAAGACGGGTCATGAGACATAATTGCCCCTCTAAATCCTTCATAGGAAATCCTCGAGGTAGCTAGTAACATGATCCAAAATACAAGTCAAAAAGATAAGATAAAATAATCCAACAAAGTTGTAGACACTTAAAAATGTCCTGAATGATATCATGCACTCAAATCAGGTATACTAACATCATTTCATCTTGAAACCCATCCTCTTTTCGCTTAATTGATTAAATTAGCCTAGTTATTTAATTAATTTTCATTTGCATTTATTAACCTAATTAATCTAATTGGGTTAATTCACCCCCTTTCATGCTAACATTTCGTCTCATTAAATTAAATAAATCAAATTATTTAATTTTATCCCTAAAGTCCTCTTATTTAATTAAATAACCCAAGTTATTTAATTAAATGTCATATCATATCTCCCCTTTTCATTAAATCACTTTATTTAATGAAAATCATCTAAATCCCCTAATTGCATAATTAACATTGTTTTAATTATTCAATTACTAATAAATATAATTCCCTCCACTTGCAAGGGAATATTCCTCCTTTGCATATTCCTCCAAAAGGAATATTCCCATGGAATATTTCTTTCCCTTTTTCATAATTAAACTTTGTTTTAATTTTCTAAAATATCTTTTTCCCTCATACATGAGAATATTCCCTCTCCTCACTCATTTGAAAAAGGGGAATATTCCTTTTATGTAACAAACTTACTTGACTTCTTGTGCAAGTTAGCTTGTGACCTCTTGTGCAAGTTAAAAGTGTGTTTGTTTGGGAAAAGGTGAACCCTTGATTAAATTTGATCATTGATTCTCATTCGTTGATGAGAATACATGATCCATGCCTCCAACTTCCTCCATTCTTGACCATTGATTAATGTTTTCAATCTCAACCTTCCATTTCTAATTTGCTCTCCTATAAATAGGTCACTATTTGGAGACAAATGGATCCATCTTTTAACATCAAACTTATGTTGTTAAAATAATTTGCACTTGCACTCACATTTAGCATCTTTTTTAGTTTAAATTACTTGCATAATAGCTTAGCTTCCATTAATGGCTTCCATGGTAACACAATGCATCCATTTATCTTATTTGATAATTAGGGTTTGAATATTTTTAGTTTAAAACTCATTTAGATTAGGCTTGCATACACCCATAAAAGTTAAAATAGCTTGCATCATGTTCATGCAGCTTTAAATCATGTTTCATCACACATTTATTATCAGTTTCATCAGCCTTCTTCCATAAAATCGATTGGAATAGAATCATTTATCCATGAGATTGGTAAAGGGTCATCATTCCACATCAACACAACACTAGTCCCCCAATAGGATATGTTTCAATGGATTAGAGTAGGCATTTTAAAAGCTTTCATAGTTTAGCAAGTTAGTTTTGATAGATGCTTAGTTTAGTTTTCATTTGATTGATGTTTAGTTGCATGAATATACTTTGTATCCTCATGGATCAAGTGTAGTCATCCCATACTAATTTGGCGGTCACATTTTGACACTAGAAGAAGGGCATAACCAATCACATATAACAAATTTTCCTCTCAAAGTCCATTTTCTAGTTTTTGTAGATACAACGACACTCTAGGAGATTTTAGTGACGCCTTTGTAAGGTGTTGCCATATAGCGACACTATTTCCATTTGATACAAAAATGCTTAATTAATACACTAGTGCTGATTAAAATAAACGACGACACTAATACTTTTTAGAAGTATCAAGAATTTGAAAATGATGATGCCACAAAATAGTGATGCTATTGTCATCGCTGCCTTTCTACAGAGCGACACTATTTTTCATTAGAGTGACACTCATTTGATTTATGGAGATGCTATCAGGAATAGTGACGCTTTTGTCTGGTAAGCAAAAATAGTGTGATTTTTAGCATGTGATTTAATTTTTTTACTTCATCTGATCACTAACATGTCTGACTTTTTGTTCTAGTTTTTAGGCTAATTGGGTTTTGTAGGTTGGAAAATAAAATTTGAAGTGAAGAAATATTCTTGTCTTTAAATCTTATAATTGTAACAAGTGTTTTGACACTTTTAGGGCAATTATAACCCATTTGTCATGCTTTTTCATTTTATGCTTTAAGACCACACTAGCTTTCAATTGGGGTTTAAAATGAATGCTCAAATGAGATTAAAATGAACCCTCACTTCATTATGTCACTTTGGGTTTAAAATTGAACAATATAACTTAACACTTCATTTGGTGCTTAAAATAAACTTACCTTTGCTTTGAGGGTTAAAATTAATGAGTGTTTTCCATGTCTTGTGATTTACATTTTCTTCATTGAATGTGTATGCTCTTCTCTTGCACCACTTGGTGATCTTGAGAATAAAAATAATTCCTTTGACATTCAATATAATCACCCACAATTTTGATTTGAATTAAAATGAACCCCATGCTAGTGTGAGGAATTGTGTGTTCTCTCTCCTTGCTTCATGTGATCTAGGAGATCGAACAAAAAATGTACTTCCTTTTTTTTGTATATCTTTAGATGGCTTGCCACCCTGCTTCGAAAGGTGGGAACGACCCAAGTGGTAACAAGCTAAAGCCAAGCTCTTTCGAACCGCTATATAAAAATGTGTTTGTGATGAAATTCATAAGCAATAGGTGTGGATTTGTCATACCGACAAGTGCCACCCCTAGTGTCCGTGAGACACATCAAAATCCTTTCTTAGGAAGGGACTAAGAGGCCTCTTGATTGAAATAATCTTGAGCTAATCTTGCCACGTGTATGGCCACCTTGAAAAAAATTCCTTACTAAGAACCAACTATTTAGAAGCCAAAAACCTTTATGCTTGCTGGTGTAGGAACGGTCATTTCGAAGCCACCCCACATTTTACTATTCATTGTAGAAACAGAAAAATCCTTTGAATCTGTGGATCCTAAGGATTTGATATTTGGTGTACCTGAGAAGTGCGTGTCATGTAAGGGGGAGCCAGTGTCACCAAATTTCTAACTATTTGCATTGTCTTAATGTTTGGAGAAATCCAAGTGGGGATTCAACAAGTAGTATCTTCTGAACTTAGTGTTGTAAATGCTTGTGAGTCAGTTTAATACTTTACTTGATTCCAAAACAATTGAAAACAAACATCAACAAAGTCTTTTCAAAATTTCAAACCCTTTGGTCTAAGTATGGATACCCTTTGACAAAACTTTGATATTGATGCTTGTCCTAAGAATTTATTCTTAGAGACTTCTAAATATTTTGGTTTACATATCAATCCATAATTCCCAAAGTAAACCTAAGCAACTATGGCTTGAACTTCATCCTTTTCACAAAATAGACCTTGTTAAATTTATGATTTTTTGACATAGACATTTAGTTTGAACTTAATCAAGACAAGTGTTTGTGGTAAAAAGAAACTCATTTAAGCAAGATAAAATTGATAAATTGAACCCCACATGACCATTTGGCATCTGATCGCTTTGGTTGAACAACCAAACCTTATGCCCACTATCATACAAGGAAAAAATTGCAAAACATTGAGTCTAAATTCTATTGTCAAAATCATTGGGTCCCATTTTCAAAATCATTTGAGTCTTTAGGGTTTGATCACTTTAGAGGTATAACATGTTTCTCACCACCCTTTTCTTGCAAAATAAAGGCCCCTTTTGGGTTAACAATTTGGGTCAAACATTTCATCCATTTCATCCACCTTCATCATATTTCACATTCCACTTCACCAACAACTTTAGAAAATTTTGGACACATCAACACTTTGGACTTAGACATTTATCAAACCAATCCCCTAACTTAGCTAATTTTTGTGTGAAATGAATCCTTTTCCATACACTTAGTTGAGTTAGTCATCACATTTTTTGACTAGTTTATCTTGAAGGTCACAAGTCTACCTTAAAGATTTATATGTTCATTAACAACTTTATCCATAGCATCAAAACATCAAACCTCTTTGTCTAAAAGTGTTGTCCAAAATTTTAGAAAGTTCATCCCCCATATCACCAACCCCTTTTCATCTTCCATTCACATCATTGGTCCAAAATACCTCACAGGTTTACTTTTGTAACAAGGTCAAAACACAAGAAAAACATGGAATATAAAATTGATTCATACATCATGAGTGGTCTAAATGAACCAAACTATCAAAACCTTACAATACCAATTGATTATTGTTGTGTATTTTTCGCACACATGCCCCGCTGAAAGCAGGGACCCTCTTTCGCTTTGGTTTTGGTGTTTTGGCCCTTTCTTTTGAGGTTTTGTCTTACATAGGCATGTGCTTTGAAGTATATTTTGATTGCTTAAGTGTTTCCCCCAGGTTATTCATTGAAAAATCTTAAGTTGTGGATGAATTTCAGGCTTTTTCCCTGATTCAGGACTTTCCACCCTGGTCGGATTTTCCTGGATCTTGCTTGGATTCTGGTTGGATCTTGTTGCTCAAGAATGTTCGGTATTCGTGGATTTCTGCATGAGCTGGATTTTCCCAGATCCCGCCCTGTTTTTGGTTTCCCAAGTTTCGTGACTATCTTATTGATCACATTAATGGCTTCGTATGTGCTTTGAAGGCTTGATTCCATTTGATTTATGAGATCTTTGTGCCATTACACTCATTATTTGCCATCGTCTGAGTTGAGAACTGCATTCTTAGGGTTTGTTCTTTTGGATTTTGGCTTTGATTTGGGCGTTTGGGTTTGAGTTGGTCTCATTTGGTGGTGATTTCTTGTGCGTTATCACCTATGTTCATTGTGGACCCCATTGAGCTTTGCGTTTGCTGCTTCTGAGATCAATTCCCACTTTATAATGGTATGTGTCTGATTGCTCTACTTTGAATTGAATTATGAAGGGCGAGTTGGTATCACGAAAGTCTATGAGATTTGAATTCTTGTGTATTTGTTTATCCCGTGCTAGGGTTGTTTAGTATTGCATCATTTGTCATTTCCCAAGCGAGTTTTTAGCTTGTTTGTCTATTTGCATTTCGATGAATCTTGCCTAAGAGTAATTAATAAACCCTAGTGATGACTTAACAGTGGAAACAACTAAATTATGAGCTTGCCTATGTGCTAATGGTGGATGAATAGGGTTTTGGACCTGGGGCAGTTCCATATCAGGTGATTTTGTCTTAAAATTGACCTATAATACAAAGAAAATTCATGCAAGGTCCATACCCGGCTTGCCCTAAGTCAAACTTTTTGAAATCCATAGTTGGTTCAGTGTCTGGGTGAAATTTTAACTCTCTGTCCCTCCTGAATTTTCATCGATGTGACTCTTCAGAGTCAGAGAGATGTCATACCGATCACCAAAATGTTTCACCAAAAGCCTTCCTAAGTTCATATGTCATCACTGTGACATGATCGTTTTCACACTGATAAAGTTTCCTATTTCTATCGGTGAGACAAAGAGGATTCGGCGAGACCTCACCCCGTAAGAAAATGTCTCATCGACATGCTTCGTTCATATTTGCTTTTTGCAAGACAGAACCAAGTCACCAAGAGCTCATAGCGGGATTCCATAGCTTTACCGATATTCATTTGCTTTGCCAAGACATCCGTCCTTCGGCAAGACCTCCCACCAAACACATTTCACTTTCGCCGAGCTCTGTTCTTTTCAGTCGCTGTAACCCTTCGAAGTCGAGGAGATGTCATGTAGGTCATTCTGTGTCTCACCAAAGCCCTTCGTGGGTTTGTATTTGGTCGCCCGAACACTATAATTCTCACGCTAAAGTCCTTTTGTCGGCAAGACTAACCCCGTCACCAAGAGCTCATAGCGGGCTCCTTTCGTCTCGTCGATCTTCTGTTCTATTGCTGAGACCTCCCCCTTTCGGTGAGACCTTTCGCTGAACATATCCTGCTCTTGTTGAGTGATCTTCTATCGAGGAGACATTCATGCTTCGGTGAGACCTTACCGCGAGCTCCCTACTCTTGCCAAGGCCTTCGCTTTCGGCGAGACTCCTAACGGTCGCTAGGACTTCATAGTGAAACCTTTCTCTTGGCAAGCCCAAATCTTCTGTCGGGGTGACTTCATAATGTCGGCAAGAGGTTATGCTGATGGAACTATTCATTGGCGAGACATAACGTAGTCACTGGGACCTCTAGCCGAACTCCAAACGCTTCACCGAAGGTCTCTCGTGTTCTATCACTAGTCGGTGAGACCAAGAAAATTCGCCAATACCTTACCCTGACTACCCTATGATCATATCGATATTGTTTTCTATCTTGCTGTTTGGTGAGATGTTAATCCAAAACTATCAGGTCTTACCGAAAATTACTCTAATGACATCTTCGGCGTAACTCCCAGAAGTCACCCAGACTTCTAGGCGAGATAACCAATTCTGGTAGAAACCTTCGTTCTGGGAATCTCCATTGGTTCAGAACATTTCCTTAACCACGGATGTCTGTCAGGTCCGGATTTCTCTGAAATCCGCCATCTCCCAGATTTCCCGAAAATCTTCTTTAGCTTGTTCTTCGCTGGAATCCGTCTCTGGCGGATTTTCTCGAAGGTTGATGAAATGTAAAGGAACGTGAGATAATTGGATCTGTTTACAATTCATGATGCATTTGATGATTATTTCATGTCATATTTGGATCTCCCATGTGGTTTATTGATTAAAAATGATCAGGTTTATTGATTAAGTAGGCATTTCCTGGTTGTTCCATTGGAATCCGATCAGTCTGGAATTTCTCGAAATTCCTCTCTGGCTCAGATTTCGTGGATGGTCTTGAAACCCAAAATCTGTTGTGGTCATTTTTTATGGATTTTAATAACACTTTGACTATATGAGATGCATTATAACGGTGTTTTTATGGATTGAACTTGCTTCCCTATAGTTTTTAATATGATTCCCATGTTGAGTACAGGCTGAATCAAGCAAGGAAGTGGCTGGTTCTTCATTGTCTAATGCAGAGAGGATTAAGCTGGACATCAAGAGCAAGGTCCTTGAGAGCAAGATCACTTTTTTCTAGTCAGAAGTCACTGATACAAATTTTGGCCTTTGGGACTATGAGGAATTTAAAGCAAGGATGGCAGCCAAGGATCCTCCTTTGGTGACTAGAAGGATGATGGAATCAGGCTTGTCCCATGTAGTTAGTTTCCCTTCTACGGTGCAGTGTTATGAATTAGTCCTTGAGTGCGCCAAGCACTATGATCAGGACACACAGAGGATAATCAATCCTCAAGGAAGAATTGTTGCCAATCTCAACCCTGTCTCCATTGCCCAAACATTCGATATGCCAGACCGGTCTCATGTGGTAGGATTCACCATTGAGGCAGCTCAGGAGTTCTACGATGAACAAACTCTGAAGTCATAGCAGTTGATCAATTCCTAGCTGGAGAAGCCCAAGTCCCACTATTCCAAGTTGCCTAAATAGCTGTTCAAAGCAAAATTCAAGGAGTACTATGATGCCATCACGTTTCTCAGTAGGGTGGTTGGATTGAAGAGTGCTGGTACATTTGAGAATTGGATGTGCCATGCGATTGTGAGGATGGAGCAAGAGAAGACTGACTACCATTGGGTAGGAGTCATTAGCCAAGTAATCCACAAGCAATTGTCCAATGTGTTACAAACGAAGACCTTCACAATGACCTCCTATTTGGTCTATGCACTGGCTAGATTCCATCCCTACAGAGGATTAGACACAAAGGGAATTTTTGGACAAGATATTATTTATGAAGTTTTCCCTTAGTTGCACTTAGGAGGTGTGAATTGTAGGAGGGAAAATGATGCATTTACCATGCATATCACCAGAATGCTTCAGGAAGCAGAGCATGTCAGAATTTCAGACCAAGCCAAGGAGCTCATCAAGAAGTATGGAGCTTGGTTTATTTAGTTCCCAACTTTCTCCTACATTCGAATTGATGGCTGCCAAAGGGCCCCATATAGACTTCCAAGGTATCCCACTGACGACATCATATTGTTGGAAGCAACTAGGCATATTTGTGATTTTGATGCCATTGTCAAGAAGGACAAGCACAAGACTGGATTTGGTGGAGACTTCCCCTTGAGGATTGGCACTGGAGAAGTTTTTCCTTCCATTGGTTATGCCCAAGCTTCAGAGGAAGAAGTGAGTGCTCTTGGTTTGTCTTACCACTCCAAGAGGTCCAGATTTGACATCACAGGAGAAGCTCAAAAGAAAGCCAGTAGAGAATATGGCCACAAGGTTAGTTTAGAGGACTACTGGGCCAATTGTGGTGATGAATATGAGGTCAGAAAGAAGAAATTCTCCTAGATTCTAGTTGATGCAGTCCAATTATATAATGTAAGGGCAGTGCCTGATCAGTTGGAGGATGATGGGAACTTAATTCAGGATCATTCCTATGAGGCGGTAAAAGATAGGCCGATTGGTGATATAGACTGGTTAGAGGAAGAGCAAACGGAACTGAAGCAACTGATGGAGCCAGTCCTCAAAGTTACCAAGATGTGGCTCAGGCATAAACTATGGGAATTAGAAAATAATGGTGTACAGTTCACCTATGCTCGGATGGGAGATTTGGATCCCCACTCTACCTCTGAAGAATCTACCGAACAGGGCAAGGGAAAGTTGGACTCTCCTTCCAAAATCAAGATTAAAGATGTTCAAGAAGTGGAGGTCCAAGAAATAGAAAAACAGAGAAGACCAAAGGCTAAGAAGAGAACAAGGACTAAGGAGTCTGAGTAGAAAGGAATTGAAAAATAGGATCCTAAGGCTGGTGATCCTGTGCCCAAAAGAAGAAGAATTATAAAATTGTCAAAGAAGGCAAGCTCCAAGGTTGTGGAAGAGGCTTCTCCACTACTGATGAATGTTGAAAGTTCGGGAGAGAAGGCCAAAGTATATGCAAGGAGGTCTAGGACCCCTTCTCCCAGGGACAGTGTGCCTGAAGCTGGCCTTCCTCTGGTCATTTCTCATGATGTATGGCATGATGATGTTCCTTCCACTCATGAAACCCAAAGTGAACCGGGTGAGACAAAAGAGGTTGGTGAAGATCCAGGCACTGAGGGAGAGGAATTCCATGAAGGGGAACTCTATAGTGCAAAGGTAGAAATTGAAAAAGAAATGCAATCTCCCTTGGGTACATATGCAGAGTCACCAGTCACAAATGAGGTAGTTGAATCTCCACCAAGGGAGGAAGAAGCAGAAAGGGTCTTGTCACTTGAACATAAGGAGGAACACATCGAGGAGGAAAGTAATAAAGATGAGACTCCTAAGAAACAAAATTTAAGTGAGAAGATACCAGAGGGTCAACAAAAGGAAACAGGACCGAGCCAGGTGCAATTAGAGCCTACTGTTCTAGAATGGCTGGACAAAGAGATAAAGAGAAAATAGGTTGTGGTAGAAGATACGCCACCGAATTGGGATGCGCTGCTAGCCCAAATTGGAAAGGGTAAAGATAAGAAGAAAGGTAGAGTGATCTCAAGGGTCGAAAGGGATGGGGCGCATAACAAAGTTGTTCACATTTCCACCCCCGCTCCAGGAAAGGACAGAGGTGATGTGGTCGGAGAGGACTACAATATTCAGACTCTCAATCTAGTGCCTACATCAGTTGAGCAGGATATTGAAGACTATGAGGTCTCCAGTACAGTTATTGTGGATCGATTGAGGAAGGAAATGAAGACCAAGCAGGAACTTAAGAGAGAAAATGAAAATCTCAGGAAGTGCTTGGAGGAATTGATAAAGCCACTACAGTCCATTAATCCTTCTTCCTCTGCTACAAATCCTCTACCTCAAGAGACCATAACCGAGTTAGAAAAGATGAAAGCGTCCACTATTGCCACTACAAATTGGTTAAAAGGGGTGCAGGTAAAAGGTGATGGAGCTATTAAGGAAATTCTGTCAACTGGAAAGGATGCTATCATGACAACCAGGTGGTTGAAACAAGTGTTGGCACAAGATAAAGAGGACACTGACCTCCTGCTATGAAAAACTAGAACTATTATGGAGTACACCCAGGACATGTTGGTGAGTGACAAAATTCTTCCTTCCTCTAGAGCTACTGAACCTTGGGAATGGTTTGAGGCATTGCAAATTAGGCAAAAGGTGTTGAAGAAGATTTACAAACAAAGAAGACACATTGATGACACCTTAGCTGGTGTCTACAATGGTTGCATTGCTTTCTTCGAGATAATGACGAGATGAAGGAAGATCGCTCCCGAGTGTTTGAGTCTGGAATAGTTGAGAGGTTGGTGGCAGGAGGTTTACGCTCCACTTGATGATGGCTCCGTTTCTAAGCACCAGTTGGATGATGCGGCCACCTACCTTGCAGTCATTGATAAGTATTTGGCGTATAAAGTGGATTGGGATAAGTCGGTCAAACACTCAAGGGACGAGATTGCGTCTATCGAAAGATGACTTAGGGTTTTTCCCTTGCCACCAGTCACTGGCCTGGATGAGGCGTTCTTGAAAGTACGTGATGTGTTGAGTTTGAATATGGATAATGGGGAAGGGAGCTAATGATGGGTTGCTGTGTGATTTTTGCTTCTCTATTATCCTCCTGTGCATCGTCCAAGCTGCGGATCTCAGGCCGACTTGGATGGGATGTGAATTTAATGTCTGTTTGACCCATTTCAAAGACTCTCTTAGCTGGGTAGTTATGCTAGGTTATTGCTGCAAAACCCTTGCCTAGCTGACGGGTTCCTGGGGAATTCTATTTATTGGGCATTTGGCCTCATTTGTAAAGGGTTAGAAGGTTAAAATGGTTAGATAGTTAGAATTTGTAATTAGAACATAGAGATAGTTAGAAGCAAGTTAGCAAGTAGGTATTCTCAAGAAAATGTTATAACAGAAAGCTGGAATTGTTGCTACAGTGAACAAGTTGAATACAAGAAATGACATTGTGATTTGGTGTCATACTTGTTTTCTTTTTTTTTCCATGGTTCTCGTTAGTCTATCTTTAAAATTGATTTGAGAAGGTTAACATTTAGATTAGATTTGATTCAATAATGTTTATGATTCAATACTTGAATGTTGCAGCAATCCTTCAGTCCATACTTTTCGCAACCAACTGACTATTAGTTGCCTTGCAAAGTTAGCCTGGACTTCATGTTCTATGTGCCTAAGTTCGATTGTGAGGATTTGTTTAATTCAACTGCAATAGGGTTGTTGAATGAGTGTTCATGATTTCAAAATATTAACACCTCAGAAGATTGCACTATTTTATGTGAGATTGCAGATTTATCTTGGTCAAGCAGAGATCAGTTTTGAAGGATTGGTCCATTTTGAGTGTTGGTTACTTTCATTGTTAATCTTAGGAGTAATACTAGATTTAAGATCTCTTCGAAACCCTTATCTTTTTTCTATTTCTTTGATTATTGGGTTAAACCTAGGATTGAAGTATCACCAGTTGTTAGATCTGATAAAATTGATTCAGTATTTTGCTTGTAGTAAGGTCCCATTGTGATTACCAGCATTCTCACATTTTATCACTAAGTTGTTTATGCATTTTCAAGACCTGACATTAGAGACCTTGGGGTTATCTTTTGAGGCTTGCTGATAGAGATTTACCTTTTAAGAGAGATAGGATATTACATTCTGTCTGAGTTGTTGCTGTGCAAAAAGCACCATCAACAATTATCAAAGCTGACATTTATACAAATCACACATGGGATCATTATATCTTACAAACCTCAATGCTACAAAAAATGTGAGTATGCCCAATATAAACTTTGGAACACCTTTCCCTATGGTATATTTGAATAAAAGTAAAAACCTACAAATCTATCAACCAAATGATCGATACATGAGTATTCAAAAAAAAAAAATATCCCATCAAATCAATACATTCCAAATGTGAATATACCAAATAAAAACTTACCAAACATGAACAAATCGAATCCACACTTGGTGAACTATGGGATAGATACATTTGTAAAGCACACCAATGTTGTTCAAAATATAAACAATATATTGACAACACAATGTATTGATCCAAATCAAGGTAACACCATGCAAAATAAAGGTTACCTAAATCAAAGCAAGGTGTTTCTCAACCACAACAATGTTCAATGCCAACCTGTAATGCAAAATCTAAACATCATCTCAAATCATAACATTGTCCAAAAGCAATTTGTGCATGATCCCATACAAATACCACAAGTGTATATTCCAAATATGCTTGACCAACAACAAATCAACTACACCAAGGGTATCAAGATCAAAATAAAGATCAAATTATGTGAAATTAAATTGATATACTTATTTTGATTCATATCACCAAGAGACATCACCCCAAAATTGACACACTCCCCCATTGGTTAAACCATGTCATCAAAACATAGAGTTGTTTCCATAACCATATCAGGAACAACATCCTCAATATCAAGAAGTTGGGTGTCAAAATCAACAACCTCAACAAGATCAATCACCACATCTCCAAGATGAATCACAACAAGATCAAACACAACAAGCACAAGCTTCACAAGACAACAACACCACTACCAATTATGAATATACTCCTTTAGGGGAGCCAATCAAATCAACTTTAAACACATTAGTCCATGCTAAACTTATCAATCTTCCAGAATCATTAAATGGATGTGAATCTAGCATCAAGTTCCCATGGGATGATGATAATCTTATTTCAAATACCATAGCACAAAAGATCATGACACGTCATATTGTATCAAACTCAACGATCTCATCCAAGACCTTCTTGATCAAAGAAAGATAATTGTTGAGGATAATGACCAAGATTCAACCATTAATGATAGAAATGATAATCTGTCCACCACAATTGTTGAATACAATGATCAATATCTATCCATCAATGAGCACCTTGAAGATGCTTCTACCACATCTGATGATCAAATCAACATACATCAAGAGTCACTTTTTAATCCTGATCAAAACCCATCAACAATATCCAACAAGGATCCCTTTCAAGAAATTTTAACATCATTTGATCTCATGGTTGAAGACATTGAAAAGGTTTCTACCATAATTGTTGAGGATAAATTTCAAGATCCATCCACCAATGATCATATTGATGATGTCTCTACATCGCCTAATGAGTTAGATGACATACCTCAAGAATTTATTCCAAAGAATGATCAAAATATTTCACCAAAGTCTAGTAATGGTCCTTTCCAAGACATATTGACATCCTTTGACCTCATCATTGCAGATATAGAAGGAATCCTCAACTCAATACTTGATCTGAATTCACTTGAGGATCAAGAAAATAATAAGCCAATACCCATTCCTAATGAAGACATTCAAGAACCCTTTGTAATCAATCCATCCTTTGAAATTGACCCATGTAGAGAACATGATCCAAAGCATGTCGAAAGAAATTCCAAAATTAATCAAGATCAAGGATCCATATCTCCAAGATACTACCATGATCTAATGGGTATTTTCCAATCCATACCAGATGTCACAAATAATGATCATATCCATATATCACATAATCCTCCATCTACCCATGAGATGCTAACTCCTAATGGACATGTAGATGATCTTCATCCAAAATAAGAGTCTCATACTCTTGATATCCTTACCAAGGAACAAGAATCTCCTACTCTTAATATTTTTACACATGATCAAGGCATAGAAAAATCCATAGATATATCAAAAATTGATCATGAAGAAGACCTCTATATAGATGGTAAATTAGAAACATCCTTTGAAGAGCAAGTAGAAATGGATCATGGGGAAGACTCCTATATGGGTTGTAGAGCAACAACACCTTTTGAAGAAATATCAAAATCAGACACATCCTCCATACATATTGAAGAAAGTAAGTATGAGGATATCAAGCATTATCAAAAATTAGAAAAGCTAAATAATCTTGAACAAGGAAATGGTTTGTCAGCAACAAAATCAAATCATGTCAGTAATAATCCCATAATATTGGGGGAAAATTTATCTAGTGCAAACACCAACATGGGGAGCACGAAGAGTCCTTATGATTGAATGGCTACCAACACTCCAACCATTCATATCATGAATCATCATCCACACCTCTTTCCACCCACTAATTAGAACCAACCACAAGAAAGAGGTCTATATCAAAGAAAAGAGAAAATTATTAAAGAAAAAGACTCGACAAAGAAAAATAAACAAGAATAAATTGAATGGATACCAAAGCAAAATAAATAAAATCATCCCTATCACACTCCATTAGTCAAAGAAACTATGAGGAAAAATAAAAAAAGGGAAGTTCATCCATCAAAAGTGTCCTTCAATACAAAAGAAAGCTTCAAGAGTGACCTACAAAGTATATGAAGAAGTTGGTCCCAATCGAATCTCCATATCCACCCATCATTGCTCATCATCCTAAGTTTGGAGAATCAAAGATTCCAAACTGTCGACCAATCCATCTGCATCTTGTATCCCTCAACACATTCCACCATCCACTTCAACATCCATGATATCCAACTCTCGTATTGACCTTGTGTTGGAAGAAACTCTTTATCATAAGAACTCTAAGGGTACTCTATTGCAATGCGTGCATCTAACTAAGGTTAACTATGGTATCGATAAAGAAGATGAAAAGATCTAGGGGTTGCATTCAAATGTATGTATCTTAGTAAAACAACTCCTCCAAGCAAGATATCATTGTCACATCATGACAACATCTATATCAGCACTAACATCGTTTACATCAACACCACCAGGTGGTTCGAAATGAGCATAAACTTTCAAAAAATCAAAAAAATCAAGAAAATAGTTGAGAAAAATCATTCTCTAGTGAAAACCACTTTGGTAGCACTTTGGACAAGTACCATGATGAAAACCTTGGAAACAAGTGTCATGAGTAGAATTGAGCATCTATGTGCACCATTTTAGGTGGAAGCATCTCATCCCATCCATAATAAATCCCACATTCCATCCATCTTATCCATAATAAATCCAGGAACCCTTCATTATCCAATCCATTTTCATCCCATCTGACTCATCTTGATCTTGACAAAGGTTTGGTATGTACTTCACACTTTCTTATGTTAAACATCTTGGCATGGGCCACTATCATTGATCCTAGATCCTAACCAACATTATCTGAGCCATGAGGCATTGTTCAAAGAGGCATACTCTATCCAAACATGTTATCCTATCACAAGATAATCCTTGGAATCCTTCCCATACCTATCCATCAATCCATTCATTTATCCATGCATCCACCCATGGCATTCCATACATTGCTAAATGTTGGGGGTAGATACTTACATCTTGCTTCGGGAATAAATCTTGAGCTATATCTTATAACTCATGTTGTGATCTAAAAAATTTCTAGCACAAAATCAAATTGGTCAAATCATTTGAAGAAAAAATCCAAATCACTAGCCCAAGGAACATTTTGACGAGAAGATGTTCCTTATCAAGCTTTATCTTCTATCAAACATTATTCCAAACAATCTATATCAATTGAATCTACTTTGCACTTCAATTTCACATCAACTCATTCCAACAAAATTTGTTCCAAACCAAGCTTCAAAATCTTAATCAATCTTATCCAATCAATCCATCATCATCTCAGGATATCCTTCCCAATCCTCATCTTGCTTAACACTATCCTTGCATTGTTGTGTATCCTCAACAATGTTATAATCATCAATCCATCAATCGGATCAATCAATCCTAGATTGGTTTTCAACAAAATCCCAAAACAAATCACTGAAATCATCGCATATCCATACACTCGTCAGGATCATATGAAAAATCCAAAAACACTTGCAAAATCCATCAAAATCCTAAAACACTTGCAAATTCCATCAAAATCCAAAAACATTTGAAAGTTGCCAAGTCAAAATACAAAACATCTAAAACACATCAAAATCCCTAAAAAGGTCAAAACATCAAAAATCCAAACCAATACCTTGTTGAACTATGAGTTTTTGAGCTTGAACGTAGGCAAGGCCATCATTGATGTGCCCTCGAGACACCCTAGGTCAGTCTTTTAGGAGTCCGTCATAATAAACTGGCATTCCATCAATTGTTCATCTTCATCTTCAATATGTCGAGTTGGTCAAACTACGTGGTCTCTATGTGTAGAATGTAGGAAATACTAATCTTTGATCAGTCCCTGAGGCCCCTAGGATAGGTCTTTTAGCTTAGGTTCTTGGTCAAAACTCAAAAAAATACCTAAACATTCAAATATTCAGAAAAGCCCAAAGACATTTGAAAAATTAGAAAACACAAAAATATTTGAAAATTGAAAATCCTGAAACATTAGAAAACATTCAAAAGACCTAAACAACATCAAATATATTGGAAAAAACCCTAAACAACCTCAAATAACCGAAAACCAAAACATTTACATAAACAACTCAAAAAGACCAAAAACAACCTCAAAACATTTTCAAAACACCAAAAAAAAATTAAAATATTTCAGAAAAACCCAAAACCATCCATCCCATTTCACTTTCACCTTCAATAACCTTCACCCATAATAAATCAACCATCCCTTCAACCTTTGGCAAAACAAATAGAAAGCGGGTATCACAAGTTGTAAAGTGAGAACCTAAGTGTCAAAATCTAAAGTCTAAATCATAGTTAAGCGAGTTAGTGAAGTTTATATAAACATCTTATCATACACCTCATCCTAATCAAAACATTTGATCAACATGTCCTAGCATGTATCCTTCCTGCGATAGACATCAACATCATAAATCACCTTAGCTATATTAAACTGGCAAGATATATATATAGCATTGACATTTTGTCTTTGATCTTTTCTTATGATTTATCTTAATGACCCATTCCGAGGACCTCTCGATGATATCTATCAAAATTATTTAGAGAGAAAGGAATGGGGCATTGATCATTATCTTTCATTTACTGTGCTTGTGATTATTCTTGTAAAATAATCTTGGCACATACTTGCTTAGTTGTGTGTAGGGAAGTTGTTTGGAGTACATTGTTGACTATTGCATATGCTTTGGTCCAATATATTCTAAGCTTCTAACTTACATTCCATCAAGGTTTTTGTATGTCAAGATGTGAACAAGAACTATCCTATCTATTTGTAGAGTCAAATTCCATTACACTAGATACAATGCCATCTTGGTTTTCAATACCTTGATGCATCGTATCTATGTGTTATATCAAAAGTAAGGAATGATGGAAAATCCCAATACCAAGATATGAGCAAATCATCATCATCATGCATTTATCATCACCATCTCTAATAAAGTATAAGTGGATCGTGGAATTGTTGGATCTTTTAAATCAATCATTAGAATCATTGGTTAAAACATTCACCTTATTTCTTCTATCTTCTCTCCACACTAACCTGGTATCATGACAGTCAACAAAAACATCATCAATGCATCCATCCTACATCCACAAATCATCAACATGCATACATCCTGCATCATCATAACATATCATAATATAGAAAACATATTTCACTACAATATCATTATCATTTAAGTTGTGTTGAATAATATAGATTTGTTATTCTAAGCATCTTAAATAATTGCACATATATCATAAACATACATCACATTATCATATCATCATCATGAACATCTGCATTATCCATACATGCATCCATATGCATACATCATCATCTCATAAAACTACATAAGAAAATACACAAAATGAAGTGCATCCATTCATTACATCACATATTGTATATCATCACATATCGCATAAACATGAATAAAAGGAAATGCATCCATTCATTATGTTGCATCCATACATTGTCATAATATGCATAAGCATATTGCATCATATCAACATCATATGCATCCATACATTCATAAGCATGAAATAAAGATTACATCGCATATTGAATCCGTATAATATCATATATAGCAAAAAATGGTGTCATTAAATACAAAATCTGAGTCACTGTATGTATATCTATCAAAATTACAATAACCATGAGGCTATAAAAAATGAGCTCATGAATGTATATTTGTATAAAGAATTAGGCAATAATCAAAAAGTGTCTATACAAGTAAGGTATCCCTAATGGATGCTCCCCTCCCCAAGTTGTATCTCTAATGGTTGATCCTTTGCTTGGGGATGTGCTCCACTCCTCTGTGAAAAATTTGGCTTCCTCATTGCTATAGGGCCATCTCGATGATAGTGCATACGATAATAAGAAACCTTGGTAATGCCCTCTCTATATAAATGGGCATAAACTATTTGTCCCTATGCTACAGTTGTCATAGCCTGTAACTGTTGGTGCTGCCTGACCTCCCATGCCAACTACATATTTGAGGCTTGTCTAAGCTGATGCTCTTGATCCCTCTTAGTTGTGACTGCATGTACCTGTTGTCAGGTCTGGTCTTTCTCAATTGTGATTTCTAGTATCTGCTACTGATCCTTGTCTCACTCAACTATCACCACTTGTAGCTACTACTACAACTATTGAATTTGTACATCCTGAGGATTTGGTCCTGGCGGTGGCTACTATGGTGGCTGTCGAGGTGGTTGTTGTTGTTGATGCAATGGTGGTGCACTTGGGACCTGTCCATCCTACTGATGTTGGCCATCTTGGCCATCTTGTCATCTGCCCTGTTCTTTTCCCTCTCCATCATCTAGCTAGCCTCGGCCTCTGCCTACGTCCCTCCCTCTTGGCCTCCCTCATGGAGGTATCCCTACTAGATCTATCAATCTGGGAGGGGCTACGAACCATGCATCATAAGTAGGCATACTCTATGCATCTACCTGTCCCTGATCATACGCCCATGGCCTCACAACCAACTGTCAGAAGCCCTCAACAACCTCAAGGGATGGGATCATGTGTCCCCATGTCATTTCTCATGCTTATCTAGAAAAAAATGGTAGTGTACTGATTGTCAGGCCTGTCCTACCTCTCGCCAAACTATCTGGAAACCCTATCGGGCAAGTAACTCTCAATCATGGTCTACTCTTGGCCTTGCATAAATCAGGTCTACCAAGCAAAGAACAACTGCTATACATCATCCTACCATGTTGGCATCTAAAGCCATGGTCGCCATTTGAATACTGCCATCTCATCAATCAATCTGTGCCAGTACGAGATACCAAGCTACCCTATGTGCTAAAGAGTGATGGAACCTTTTTACCTCTAGACAACCGGATCATCTGGCTCCACATCTTCCATGTGGACAATCGATCGAAGCATGACAATGTACTCCCATGCCCATATATAAAGAAGAGTGACTCATGTACCAATCAATCTCCCATCATAATACACAAAGTCATGCATATCATGGTAAAGGGAGGCCAACATCACTGGCCCCCATGCAAACTAAGTCCTTCATAAAAGCATCTTGTGTCATGCCAGCCCCCATCTTGGACTGAATCCCCCGATCTGTCGATCTAGGGAAAACAACCCTGAAATCACTGCCACAATGATCAATCTGAAGGTCGGTGCCCGACCTCTATACATCTCAAGGTGAATCTGAGAGTTGACCAAGAAAATGGACTCCTGGTCAAGCACCTCATGGAAGGAATCATATCCTATGCTAGTTTTGTAAATCACAGGCTCCTCATGTATCAATAATCGCAAAATCTGCCATACATCCTCCAGCGTCATTGTCACCTCGTCGATAGGTAAGTGGAATGATGAGGTCTCGCTATGCCATCGCTCACACAACACTATCATCATCGACAAATGGGTCTACATGAGGGGCATGTAGGCAACGTACCACAAGCCAATCTCTCCCAGGTGCTCCTATCAAAGCTCAAACAAATCATCAAGTCTAGATAAAATTGTCGGTCGGTGTTCGTGGGAAATCAAAGGATGGATAACCTCCTACACCCAAGAACTGCACGATATCAAATTTCACAAAAAATTGGCTAAGTTTGGAGTTTTTATCCCCCAAAATGACAAAAACATCGCTATTTATGAAAGTGTCACTATAACTCAAATTCCAAATAGCGATGTTGGATGCATTCAAATTGCAAATCATGAACTACGTCGCTCATCACATATGCGTCGCCATTTGAAATTTGCAAACTCTAAATCTAAATTCCAAATCACAATATGCATATTTATTTACATCTGCATCACGATTTGAAATCTGAAACCCTAATTTTAAATCGTGAACTGCGTCACTCATCATAATAGCATCGTTGATTCTAAAAATAGTGTCGCTATATAGCGATGCTGCTAAAATTCAAATTTCAAATTACAATAAATGCACTCAAAATTCAAAAAGTAAGTCTAGTTTTGAATCACATACCGGTGGTCTTGCGCCTAGTGGCCTCTGGTACTCTCAAACCCAGTCAGAAATGTGTTGTGGGAGCACTCGTTTGTGCCATTTCGTTAGAGGGTCAGAGCTCAAAAAGTAAGAATTCTCTAAGGTGTGAATACACAAATGAATTGAAAGTGACCCTCCATCACCTATTTGTGCCTCCAAATTAGCATTTTTTACCCTAATTTAACCATGAAGCTAGGGTTTTTCACCATTTTTGAACCAATCTTTCCAAACTGAAGCTTATTTTGCATTGTTTTTTGTGTTTTGGCATGTTTTTTGCATCCCAAAGCCTTTTCGGATCCCTGGTGAAACATTTAACCTTTCGAGAAATCAACCCAAAATTCAAAAAATTTGCTCAATTTCTCGAGGGGGCAGGGAACCAGCTTATTCCTTCCACTGGGGCAATAGTGGGGCATCTAAAAATCAGAATTTTTTAATTTTTTAATTTAAGCAACAATTTTTTAATTCACAACAATGTCAATCTTTGAACCAACGTAGCAGGTACCTCGCTTCAAAGAGAGGAAAAATGTAGACACTTAAAAATGTCTTGAATGATATCATGCACTCGAATAAGGTATACTAACATCATTTCATCTTGAAACCCATCATCTTTTCGCTTAACTGATTAAATTAGCTTAGCTATTTAATTAATTATGTCATTTGCATCTATTAACCTAATTAATCTAATCGAGTTAATTCACCCCCTTCCATGCTAACATTTCGTCTCAATAAATTAAATAAATTGAATTATTTAATTTTATCCCTAAAGTCCTCTTATTTAATTAAATAACCCTAAGTTATTTAATTAAATGTCATATCTCCCCTTTTCATTAAATCACTTTATTTAATGAAAGTCATCTAAATCCCCTAATTGCATAATTAACATTGTTTTAATTATTCAATTACTAATAAATCTAATTCCCCCCCACTTGCAAGGGAATATTCCTCCTTTGCACATTCCTCCAAAAGGAATATTTTGATGGAATATTTCTTTCCCTTTTGCATAATTAAACTTTGTTTTAATTTGCTAAAATATCTTTTTCCCTCACATATGAGAATATTCCCTCTCCTCACTCATTTGAAAAAGGGGAATATTCCTTTTTGTAACAAACTTACTTGACTTCTTGTGCAAGTTAACTTGTGACCTCTTATGCAAGTTAAAAGTGTGTTTGTTTGGACAAAGGTGAACCCTTGATTAAATATGATCATTGATTCGCATCTGTTGATGAGAATCCATGATCCATGCCTCCAACTTCCTCCATCCTTGACCATTGATTAACCTTTTCTATCTCAACCCTCCATTTCTCATTTGCTCTCCTATAAATAGGTCACTATTTGGAGACAAATGGATCTATCTTTTAACATCAAACTTATGCTATTAAAATCATTTTCACTTGCACTCACATTTAGTATATTTTTAGTTTAAATTACTTGCATAATAGCTTAGCTTCCATTAATGGCTTCCATAGTAACATAATGCATCCATTTAGCTTATTCGATAATTAGGGTTTGAATCTTTTAGTTTAAAAATCATTTAGATTAGGCTTGCATACACCAATAACAATTAAAATAGCTTGCATCATGTTCATTTAGCTTTAAATCATGTTTCATCACACATTTCTTATCAGTTTCATTAGTTTTCTTCCATAAAACTAATTGATACAGACTCATTTATCCATGAGATTGGGAAAGGGTCTTCGTTCCACATCAACATGACACCACTCCCCCAATAGGATAAGTTTCAATGGATTAGAGTAGGCATTTTAAAAGCTTTCATAGTTTAGCATGTTAGTTTTGATAGATGATTAGTTTAGTTTTCATTTGATTGATCTCTATTGGGATTGGTGTTTAGTGGCATGAATATACTTTGTATCCTCATGGATCAAGTGTAGTCAGCCCATACTAATCCATTGGTCACAAAATTCAACAACCATTTAGAGTGTTTTCCAAGAATTATTTACCAATGTTTGACTAGGTGGGTAATGGGTTGATTGTTTTGACAAAGCCTGGTTTCAGGAGAAGAAACATGTCGTATAAGACATCAAGGGGTACATGTGCAAGATCATCATGGAAAAAATAGGCCCTTAAGTGGCGAAATATTCAGAAAAATTAGAGTTAGGAAACTTGACGTAAAAATTTGAATTATTTATCTATATTATTTCAAAAATATGTAAAAATAGAATCTGTAGCAAATTGAATGTAGTTTCTAAACTACTAGGTTTTTTTAAATCTATTTGGTGAAAATTTGAAATTTCAATGCAGAGCACTTAAATTTTAGGAAAAAATAAGAAGTAGGTGTTTGTCGACCATCCTAACCACAATAAAATGACAATATTTTTTAATAAGATTTTAGATATATAAGTAGAGGACTCATGTCCCGATGTGATGCATATTTTTTTGTAATTTTTTTCCAAGTAAATTTAATCAATTATGATTTTTTTATTACAAATTTTTAAAAATATAAAAACTTGTATGTCGACCACTTAACTTGATCAAAACTTCATGAAATTCAATTTTTCTTTTTCTTAATCCTATAGTATGTGAAGCATAGAATGTGACACATATTTCAGATTCAAAAAATGTGATACCATTTGAAAGCTATAGATGTTTTTCAATCAGCCTATGAATCAGGACTTTAGTCGTAATTCAAATAGAAAATGAATAATAATTATTTATTAAATTCAAAGTAAATCATAATTTGTATTGGTGGAAAGTTGAGAATCTCCTTTAAAAACCCTTTTCATTTCATCAATTTTGGGTAAAAAAAAGTCGTCAGCCACATACCCTACACATACCTATCATATCGCCACTTTTTGGCCCATCATGATCCTACGCATACCCCAAGTCTAGTTTTGATCATGTGACTACCTATATAAGGAAAATGAAAAAGTTTGACAAATGACTATGTCTGGTTTCAGGAAGAACACATCCTATATAAGACATTTTTTATTGTCTTGTTTTGGTTTGATGTTTGATCGAGGTTTGACTGATTTGACTTGAAGACTAGTTGGGTTGCTTGTCTTGTTGTTTCATGAATTTTTTGATATTCTGATGACTATTTGTATCCGATGATAATGTCTAACTTCTTGTGACTGACCTGATAAACCCTAAAGGACTGGCCTAGGTGGCCTCAGGGTCTCATCGATTGCTGGCCTTTCCTACATTATACACACATAGACCTTGTGGTTCAACATGACTTGATTTTGTCTTATTGACAAATGACTGCATCATGATTTGATATTTATTTGACAAACCTAAAAGGACTAACCTAATGCCTTGGGGGCACATTGACAGATGACCTTGCCTATGAGAATTCGTAGAGGAAATGTATTTTGATAGGACTTGGACTGACATAATTGACTGTGACTCTATTTTTGGGATTTTTGCAAGTTATTTGAATGTTTTTGCATTTTTGACATGTTTTATTTTTTTGGTTTTTTGGGAATATTTGATTTTTTGTCTTTTTGAGGTTTTGTGATTTTTTTGTCTTTTTGTTGAATATTTGATTTTTTGGTCTTTTTGTGAATAATGACTTCCCACTTGACAAGTGTAGGATCCAATGATGACATAGGTCAAGTATTTTCCCCTAGTCAGGTATAAGACCAATTTATTAGGGGTGTTATGGGTGAATTCCAATGTATGAAGGATGATATGAATGATGCATAATGTCAATCATTCCAAGTTATGGAAAGGACAACCAAGCATTGTGATGGATCATGAGGAAAGGGTGAAGTATGGATGCATTATGGGTGAAGTGGAAATTTAGATAGAATGACGATAGATGAGGGAGCAAAGATTGACTACACATGACACCTGTTTTCCAGGTTTTCACCATGGTACTTATCCAAAGCACCACTGAAGTGGTTTTCACTATTGGACGAATTATTTATTTTTATTATTTTTCATGATTTAAAAAATATATATATATGGTTTCACCAAGATGCTTGTTTGCCAGGTTTTCATCAAGGTAACGATTTTTTTATATTTTTGTACTTTTTTTTTGTATTTTTCTAATTATGATAAGAGCTCTCTAAAGCTAGGTGTAGAATCTGCGCAAATGTAGAATTTTGATAGGTTCTAACAAGGGTTCCCCTTTAGGATTTGAAAGCTGGTATGCTCCTAATCCAAAGACTGCTGTGAAAATATAGGGACCTAGCCAATTTGGCTCAAATTTACCTAGCTTTCTCATTTTTCTTGATTCTTCAGATTGTCCATTAATACCAAGTCACCAATGTCAAAGTGTCTATTCAAAACCTTCTTATTGTAGCTGCAACAGAGACGATTTTGATAGGCTTGTAAATAGACCAATGCATTTTTTCTTTGTTCATCTAGTAGTTCAACTCATGTAGCCTTGATACATGGTATTCTTCATCATCAATTTTCCCTTGCATGGAGACTCTCAGGGAAGGAAATTTGACCTCAATAGGTAAGATGGCCTCATAACCAAAGACAAGTGAGTATGGAGTGGTGCATGTAAGGGTGTAGATATGGGTGTGGTAGGCCCATAAGGTGGAGTTAAGATGAAGATGCCAATCACAACCAACATCATTGACAATGTTTTTAAGGATTTTGATAATAGTTTTGTTAGATGCCTCAACTTGGCCATTACCTTGTGGATAATATGGAGTGGAGAAGTGGTGGTGGATGTGGAACTTTTCATAAAGTCGGCGGACATCTTGGTTCTTGAATAGGTGACCATTATCAGTGATGATGGATTGAGAGACACCATACCAGAAAATGATGTAATTAAGAATGAATTTTGAGATTTGTTTGCCAGTGATATATGTCATGGGAATTGCTTCAATCCACTTGGTGAAGTACTCAGTCGTGGTGATGATAAATTTGTGGCCATTGGAAGAAGTGGGATGGTTCTTACCTATTAGGTCGATCCCCATTGGGTGAAGGGCCATGGTGATGTTATTAGATGCAACTCTTGTGCCAACATATGTATTAGGTCCCCATGAATTTGACATTTCCAACATTTCTTGAGAAAGAAGTATGAATCTCATTCCATTGTCAGCCAGTAGTACCCTACTCTCATGATATTTTTGGCTAGGGTTAGACCACTAGAATGGGCTCCACATATACCTTCATGTACTTCATGTAAGGTTTTTTGTGCTTCATCGGTATCAAGACATCACAAGATGGTATTGTCAAGGGCTCGTCTGTAAAGGGTGTCACCGATGATGGCATATTTAGAGGCCTTATGGATGAAGGTTTTGCATTGGTTTCTAGATAGGTTAGGGGAAATGGTGGTCATTGAGATAGTCATAAATGTGTTGGTACCATGGGGAATTAGGACCAACAAGTTGATAGAGCATCTCAAACTCGGGGATGTCAAAGGAAAGGATCAACAAGTGCTCTACCAAAAACTCGAATTGAGGCACATTTCTTGGGATATACAAGAGACACCCAATGGTTTCCATGTCATCTTATACCATATTCTAGATGTGAGGGACTTGATAAAAAGTGATGTTGTCAAAGTATAATCTAAAACTGTCCACCATGCACTTATAGGGAGTAATATTTTCATCCTTAGTGTCATAATTATCATTGACTTGACGGATTACTAGTTGAGAATCACCATAGACATGAAGGCTCTTGATTTTCCATTTGATTGCCATGTGAAGTCCTTTGAGAAGAGCCTCATATTCCGCTATGTTGTTAGTACATGAGAAGGAAATTCTAGATGATTTAGGTATGGTATCACCTTGAGGGGTGATGAATAGTATGTCTACTCTTGATCAAGTACATATTGGTTAACAAAACATATCACTAGCTAATGCCATTCAGATGTTCCAGAAATGACAGAAATACAGAATTGAACAAATGAGCAAAATTACTACTCAAACCAATTTTGGAATTAGTATTACAAAAAGCGGTTGGCTGATGAGAACTCCAACTAGGAAGAGTCTCAACAAAGTGCTCAAGTGTCAGAGTATATTGAGCAGATGGAGTTTGCATTCTATGCATTCATGGCCAAAACTCCATAAGAATATGGGTAGACTTAGTTTATGTTTGTAGGATTACCATTAAGGGAGGGTATTAAAGTATTAATTGTAATATTTAATGGTCATCTTAGCTTTAGTTAGTTGTTAGTTTTCTTTTAGTTAACTTAGTTAGCTTTTAGTAACTTCTATTTATGCTTTTGTTCGTTTTAGCATCTTTTAGTTACAAATTAAAAGATGCTAGGGTTTATACATTATGTTCTCATTAATAGGCTCACAACTCCTTAAATTTACTTAGAATCCACATCATAATTTGACATAAAAGGTGGATGCGTTATAAAAATCAATTGTTCACTAGTTGTCTTACAGATGTTGTTTTTCAATTACTCACACAAAAATGTAGATGTAGAAAAAATGCACCCTAATATAGCCTTGCATGTCAAAGAAAATCTTGAAAAACTCCTTGATGTAGGCTTCATTCGTCCTATTGATTATTCTCCTTGGATCTCAAGCATTGATGGGTATCTAATAGCCTATAGATTATATGCTCTTGAATGTTGATATCCTTTGAGGCCAATTCGTGTTAAATTCCATACAACCTCATACCCTTCTAATGAATTTTGTGAATTGATATAAAACCCATAAATATAGAATGATATTAATGATATTGCATTAATATCATGGTTAATTCAAAGAAAGACTTAACCCAGTAAGCATGAATTTGATGAAAAGTAGATCAAATTTACTTAGAATCCACATCATAAGTAAAAACATTAAAACATTATGTTCATAATCATATTTGAAGAACTCAAGAAGAAGGTGAGAGTAGTAATCCCCTTTATATTGTGAGTCGTAATCCCCTATAACCCTACATTGACTAGGTATTTTGAAAATGGTTAAAATTGCACAAGTTGATGCTCCACTATAGGATTCTCCCAACAAGAATGATGGATCCACAGATACAACCATGGCTTATGAAATCTTTGAGGAAGGATCTCCTATAAATCTTATGGGAAGGTATGTAAGGTAATTGTAGACTCTGGTTCCACTAATAATTTAGTGTCTCTTGAAATAGTCGAGAAGTTAAAACTAAAAAAAATTCCTCATCCTACCCCATATAAGGTCAATATAGTCACTTAATAATTGCTACCACTCTAAATCTCCATGCAGTTCCACATGCACATGGCCGAATCAAAAGATATGAAAAAATGCACCCTAATATAGCCTTGCACCAAAACTATAAGTCGAAAATGAGAGTGGGGATTTTTAATTTCAAATGATAAAATACTTAGAATTTTTATGAAAATTCTTGTTCCAACAGTGGCTCTAGTTGGGGGTAAATGATTTATCAATCATTGCAAGAATCCATAATATCTCTACATGTAGACCAGGTGCCCCCCTCATATGGTGCATTGTGAACTTCTACTAAAACCAACTTCCTTAGATCTCTAGAGTTAGGAATATACATTCTCATATGGTATCTCAAAATACCATCTAGTTCGATCTCGTACCCATCGAATCGATGGTCCAAAAGGTTTTCTACTAGGGTGCTTCGATGCATTGAAAAGAGAGAATTAAATGTATTGTTTTACCTTCATGATTATTGAATGTGGACCAAAGACATAATTAAATGTCATAATTATGCTAGGACAAAAGTGGTAAAATAGAGCTTGCAGGCCTAGGTCATTTTTAAGTGTCTACACTATCAAATGTCTAGGATGAATTAAAATGGTACCTTTCCTGAGCCTACAACTAAGAACACTTGAGCTTGTCTTTGAAAAATCGCATCTAAATACATAATTCTAGTGGACATTCTATTGTTCTCGCCTATCCCACCCATGGTTGACCGTGGCACTTGATCATATTGAAAGTCCAATTTTATCTAATGACCTATTTTGAGTACTGTAGCACCTTAAAATAATATAGGTTATTGGATAAAACATTAATTGACTGATATGGCATTTAGTATTCTGTAAAGGATCCATAATCTTCATGCAAAGTTACTCTCTTCACATTGAGAATTATGTCATAATTCTCTAACCAAATGTATATATATATCTAATCCATTATTTTCATGGATCTTCTCCAGACACCGAATAAGTGTTCTTGACCTGAGAAGTTGTTCAAGGAGTCATGCTTAAGGATAGGTGAGATTATGCTAAATGCCTTACATTACTGATTGGCAGTAAGAATATTCCTCATGTCAAGAACAAGGTAGTCCATCCCATGACCCTATCTTAAAGTCCATTCAAGAAGTCCTTCAAGACTATCATGACATTCATAATGTAAGGCTGTAATGTATCAAAAAGTAATGAATAATCAAGAATATTCTTAGTGCCAATGTGAGATGTTAATTGAATGTCATCATTTATATAGAGAAATTTACATATCCATTAGTGTAGTCTCATCATAAGATGAATTATATAAAGCATATGAACCCAAGGAAAAGGGAATTGGAGCAGCTTTGAAATCAAGTCCAGGCTAACTTTGCACAGCTATCTACCATCAGCAAACAACAAAAAGTATGGACAAAGAAATCATCAACATGGCAATAATTTGCATGATCACGCAACAAAATTCCTAAGATTTATCCAAAGAAAGAAAACAGTTAACTAAACAACAATGAGATTTGATAATTGATACGCATTGTGCTCCTTGCATTCTGTAATCATGAATGGTCCACTCCACATATGATCAAATTTTGAATGATGACTAGGTCTGCTTTTGAGCACATCCCATCGTAAAACCAGGTCCCCTTCCTTTAACAGCTTTGGAGTTGCCCTTCACACTTTTCATTGCTTAGTCCATCATAGATATATTAATGAGAGTATGCCAACAAAAGAGAGTGGAACTTATAATTCTCATACCCTAATAGTATTCAAACCCTATACATTAAAACTTGATCATGTAATTAATGCAATAACTAACCAAATTGAATGGATTTGTACTTTGATGTTTAGAAATGGATGAATGTGGAATACCAAAATTTCCACCTTTGAGCATATAATACCCATTAACATGAAACCATAAGTGAGCCATAGATATCATTAGGTGGTAACTGAGTGGGAAAAAATTATGCCTGGCACCAACTAATTAACACCTTATAAACATCCTTAATGCTTGTGTTGCTTGTTGTTGTGCAAGATAATGTGCTTGTGCTTGTGCAACCAACCAATATTTTAGATATGGATCTATTATTGTATCCTAAATATAGAATTTTTTCTTGCCTCATGAATTTTGTTGTTCATGTTGTGTGGAACCTTATCAAATTTATCAGGAGGTATAGCTTTGGCATGATTAGTACATATGGGAGCCAACAATAGGAATGAATTTACCATAGCCACTTGCTTGTCTTTGTGGGCACATACCAGTCACGTGTGTGTGTGTCTCACTTCTCTGGAGGGTCACCTATTAGATATTGGATTCGATAATATATAACTATACTAATATGCTAGTAAAACCAAATAATTATATATAAGTTTATAAGATTCCAATAAACGATTATATGTACAAGGAGCATCCAAAATTATATTATTTTAAATATAATGTGGTAGAGTGAGAGTCCAATTCTATCTTATTAGTTTGAGGTCATAGTTATGAGTGTGTTCAGAGTGTGCTCTGGTACGGGACTATTTACCATTATGATAAAGTGGTAAAAACAGAGCTTGTAGGCCTAGGTCATTTTTAAGTGTCTACATTATGTACATCATGAAAACTATCTCTGAGTGTTGATATGTTATGTTCAAAGGATATCAAAGTGAACAAAATGATGATAAGTTAGAGATTCTTGATGATTCTCTATACCAACATGTTGAGGCACAGTTGTAGTATGTGCCAATGTATGAGTGTATCTCTTTATATACACTCAGAGATAGTTTTCATGATGTACATGATGTAGACACTTAAAAATGACCTAGGCCTGCAAGCTCTGTTTTTACCACTTTTATGGGTTTTATATCAATTCACAAAATTCATTAGAAGGGTATGAGGTTGTATGGAATTTAACACGAATTGGCCTCAAAGGATATCAACATTCAAGAGCATATAATCTATAGGCTATTAGATACCCATCAATGCTTGAGATCCAAGGAGAATAATCAATAGGACGAATGAAGCCTACATCAAGGAGTTTTTCAAGATTTGCTTTGACATGCAAGGCTATATTAGGGTGCATTTTTTCTACATCTACATTTTTGTGTGAGTAATTGAAAAACAACATCTATAAGACAACTAGTGAACAATTGATTTTTCTAACGCATCCACCTTTTATGTCAAATTATGAAGAGTTATACATAATTAGGGACATATATAGAATCTTGATTAAATTATATCAGTCTAGATTGCTTTTAAGATATTGGTGGAATCATACATATTTTTAAGAAAACTCTCACATCAACAAGAAGCCATAAATCACTTTGTGTAACATAAACGAAACGATGTACTCAACCCTATTATTTGTAGGAGATCATATGACAAGGTTAAACTCACTATTGAATAGGTAAATATATAGAACTCAATCTCAAGATATATACTAATATGCCCTATTATTTGTGGTATAATGAATATGAGACCATAATAAGATTTTTGAATGTAGGTATGAGAATTGATATTGTAAATACCACTGCGATCGAACCCATTTTGCTAACTTGTTTTATTCCTTAAATTATTGAGATATTGGAATTTAAAGAGAGACTAGGAAAAAAGGATCCCTTTTTCTTTAATATTATACATGGAGGTGGAAACACCTAAATGAGGATCTGACTGAGGGGAAATATTTTGTTGAAAAAGGGATCCTAGGACTAGTGTCTATCTACATTAAGATCAATCCTTTTCCAGTTAACATTAGAAGCCAAATTGATAAGGATATAAGATTAACTTGCAACCTAATAGGTGAGTCAATCTACCTTGTATTTGGTTCTTTATTGCTTTGTAAAGTTATTGAAATTAATTTTTATTTATTGAATTGATTTGACTAAGAGACTTAATTTGAAAACATAATTGTTTTACACTAATGAAACTAAATTTTTAGAAAATGAAAGAAAATCTGAGAAGGGAAAAGTAATTTTCACCTGTGACTACGATTTTCCATTTAAATAGCTAGTCTAGGGTATGACTCTTAGACTAATCTCATTTCTTGGAGGATTATGTCTAGTTTGGGTTCTTTAGATACTATTCCATAGGTATATTTTTCTCTTTTGCTAGCTAAAATGGATATATATATTATTCATCCATCAATTTTGATGTATAACGAGAAAGTAAACAATATGTATGCCTGCTCACTATCATTTCATGATCACATTGATTTGATGCCTTTTAATATTTCATTTGCCTCTTAAATAAGCTCAAATGAGCTCATTATTTGATAACTCAACATGTCGGGCTCAACCCTTGTGAGAGCCATGTTTTAACCCACATGTTGTAACTTAGTGAAACAAATCAGTAACATCACTTTTCCTGTATCTGCACCTGAAGCAAACAAGTTAGAGATAACATGGCATGTTTTAGGTGTGTTTGATGACTTTGATGGTTCTCTAGGACACCTAAAGTATGCTTACTTGTTTAATGCATTTTTAAGATTAGTATATATGTGTATAGGTGCTTGTTCATGTAAGGTTGGGAACTTTTCATTGCTTAAAGCATTGCTCTAATATCATCTCTTTTGTCAAATGCAGGAACTAGGAGCGATATGGAGTGAGGACACAAGTAGTACAAAGCAACGGTAGGACAAGACGACACACCAAGAACCAGTCATTCTCAGGAAATGACTGGTCTCCTTCCTTACATGCACATTACTTTTACTTATTCATGTATATTCTTTTCTTTGTTTGTATTTCATAATCTAAGTCAATCTCATGGTTTGTGTGAGATAAAATAAGGGATCTATGGATTATTGGTTCAATTAATATGTATCTATTTATGATATTATGATCATTAAGATTTTAGAGCAGACCTTGGTGGGTGTACCTATGCAAATAGAGAATGTTTCATAATAATAGTGTATACTTAAAGTCGATCATGGCATGAGGATTCTCCTGCACTTCTCACACAAAATATGGAACCAAAATATCCATATCCAAAACATCTCCATCTATATCCATAGCATCATCGTCCCCCCTGCGCTCCTGCTCCTATTGAATCTCTAGGTCCTCCATAGTAGGGCAGACCTGAACACTCCGTGGCTAACCATGCCTCCCCACTCTCATCAGTCTCCTTGACTCTCCTATCTCTGGCTCCTCCTCATCCTTGCTCTCCCCTATCTCTACAACAGGAGGCCCCTGCCCTACCGCAATCTGCACCCCCCTTTGTAGTCTCCTACTCTCCATCCTCTCTGACTGACTCCTAGCCTCAATCACCTTTATTAGCTACTTAAGTTTTCTTTAATATATCTAATTAAAATCATGCTATAAGGGTCATAGATTGAGATTCAGCCTTATACATTAATCCACATTAATCCACCTATTCTGCGTTCTGTCTGTGTGCGACGTCCAGTCTGGTGGTGAGCTCTCGTGGGGTGGGGTGTTTGCTATTATTCAGGGGTGTGCTGGTCAGGTTGGGTTCTCAGCCTTTGTTTTGCTTGTGGGCGGATCTTCCTTCTACGTTTTTTGCTGTTAACGACATTTCCTTGGTGGGTGTGTTCAGTGTTCTGAAACTGTGGGTCTCCTTCGCCATCTCTCGCCTTTGGTAGGGTGCTACTATGCGATCCATGGAGAATCAGGGTTTTGTTATTTCTGAGGTTTCCTCTGGGGACTTGGAGATGGTAGAGCCATCTTCTTCGCTGCATGTCAGTGGTAAGGATCCGATGGGTAAACCCCAGTCTGGTGATGGGGTTTCATCCTCAAAAGGGGTTTTTTGAGTAAAAAAAATAAACGGATGTTTGGAGAGATCCGAGGAGCGACCATTTTTGGTTATTCAACCTGAACAAGTTGTGGAGGATGTCGAATGTTGGTGTAATCATGCCCTTATTTGCAAATTTTTGGGCCTTCGTCTTTCTCTACCTATTTTGGATTCCTGGGCACGTCGAGTTTGGAACCCAGAAGGTGATATGGAGATTATTTTGGCTGCTAATAATTATTTTCTAGTTATCTTTTCAAGCATGTCGGATAGGAATAGGGCTTTTGAAGGGGGGCCATATTTCTTTAACCAGGTGGGGCTCTGTATTAAGCCTTGGCACATTGGCTTCAACTCTGCTGAAGAGATCCCCTCGCGAGTTCCTGTGTGGGTTCGATTGCCGAGGCTTCCCTTGGAATTCTAGAGGGAAGATATTCTTCACTCAATTTCTTTGCTTCTTGGAAAACCGGTGGGATCGGCTACACAAACTCAAGACCGTAAGGTAATTTCCTTTGCTCGTATTTGTGTAGAAGTTGATTTAAATAACCTGTTGCCAGATTCTATGGAAATTCGCTTGGGATCTTCTTCTTGGATCCAACAACTGGATTACGAGACCCTACCTTTTAGATGCAGAATTTGTCATGAATATGGTCATTTACACCGCAAATGCCCTAGAAATAAATCCTCCCCCTTGGCATCCTCTGGAACTCCTAGGGGGGTCAAGGGGAAGGCCCCTTTATCCAATGAACCGGTGGATGATGAGGGATTTACTCAGGTTAAGCCCCGTAACAAAGGTAAATGAAAAAAGAGAACTTGGTTGGATAGACAAAATGAAGGCACTTTTAACAGGTTTGATGTTCTTGAGGATTTGGTACAAGAGGAAGGTATTCCAGTAGAGCTCTCTTATGGGGCTAAGGGTGTGCATGAGATTCAGGAGGAGGATGCAAAGAAAGAGGAGCAATTTTTATCTCCAGAGGACCATCAGGTTGTTCAGTTGGCTATGGATTTGCCTTCCCAGGTTCAGGATATCAGGGACCTTCAGGGGTCACTAGCTACAAAGGATTATGTGGTGATGGCTCCTGATCCTCCTGCTCCTAAGGGGGCCTCAGATTGTGTTAAGAGTAACAAAGCTCCTCCTGGTTTAGGTTTACAACAGAAATCCTTTAAAAAGGGGCCGCTTGATAAACCGTTAAGGAGTGGATGGAAGACTGATCAAGAGAAGGTCAAGATTATGGGTGATACTTTGGTTGAGTCTGGGTCTGTGAAACCCATTGATTCCCATTTCTCCCACCCCCATAAATGATTGTTTTATCATGGAATGTAAGGGGGTTGAACAGCATCCCTAGACAAAAGGTTGTTCACAGACTAATTGAATCTCAGTCTCCTGATGTGGTCTTTATTCAAGAAACTAAGCTTACCGTGGAAGGTTTGGATAATTGTGCTCCACGTATCTGGCCCCAAGGTAATTGGCAAGGGGTGGGTGATTTGAACAGTTCAGGGGGGGTGGCTTGCTTCTGGAATCCGAGGAAAGTTTTCCCCATATGGTGGTGTTCTAGTCAGTCTTTCATTTCTCTGGTTGCCTCTAGTTTGGAGACTGGAGAGAGGTGTATTTTTTCTAATATCTATGCTCCTACTAATTTCTCTGGTAAGTCAAATCTCTGGGCTCACATCAGATTTATTCGAGCCTTAGACCCGTTTCTCCCATGGATTATGGCTGGTGATTTTAATGTTGTTACTAGCTTGGATGAAAAGCAAGGTGGGTTAGCTAGGCTTGACCCTTCTGCAAGTCTGCTCAGGGATATGATTAGCTCTTTGAATCTCATAGATGTGAAGCCTACCAATGGTGTCTTTACATGGAATAATAGGAGATGTGGTGTTGAGGCCATCTCTGAAAGGCTTGATAGATTTCTGGTTTCGTGCTATTGGATGAACAGTAGGTTGATCACCAGTTCAGAAATTCTTGATTGGAGGGACTCTGATCACTGGCCCATCAAGCTCTCTGTCACTACTTATGGTGTCACCAAAAACCTTCTTTCAAATTTCAGTTAATGTGGTTAAGAGATCAGTCTCTGCATGATCTTATGGTGGATTGGTGGTATGAGGGGATGCCTGCCCATGGGACAAACATGTTTACTTTTAGTAAGAGGCTTCAACATGTGAAGTACAGACTCAAGAGATGGAATAAACAATGTTTTGGGAACCTTCATGCTCAGAAGCTGGCAGCTCAGGCCAAGTTGGATATCATCACTCGTCAGATTCGGGACCAGGGGTTGACCTCTGATCTAAGTAAAGCTGAGTCCTTGGCTCTCAAGGGTTTAGAAGAGTGGGAGCTTCGGGAAGAGATCTTCTGGAAGCAGAAATCTCGAGTTGATTGGCTTCAGGAGGGGGATAGGAACACTGCTTTCTTTCATAATTCGGTGAAGGCTCGGAGGCAAGGATGTTCTATCTCCTCTCTTGTTTCGCCTGAAGGGGCTCAACTCTCCTCCAGTGCTGATATTACTAGGGAAGCGGTCAATTATTTTTCAAACCTATTTTCTAGGGAGGATCTTGCTGCTGGGGCTAAGGAGAGGGCCATCTTGGAATGTATTCCCCACCTAGTCTCTGCTGAGATGAATGGAGCTCTCTTATGCCCTATTTTGTTACCTGAACTAGAGAAAGTGGTGTTTAATATGAAAAAAGGTAAGGCTCCTAGCCCGGATGGGTTTCCGATTGAGTTCTTTCAGGAGTTCTGGGAAATAATAAAGTTTGATCTGCTCGAGGTGGTTCAAGAATCACATAGGAACAAACAGATGCTCAAGTCCATGAATTCTACTTTCTTGGCTCTCATACCTAAGAGGGAGGGGGCTAATCAGTTGGTTCATTTTAGGCCTATTGCGTTATGCAATGTGGTGTACAAGATCATCACTAAATTGATTGCAGAGAGACTCAAACCACTCCTCAGTACTCTGATCTCCACTGAGCAGGGTGGTTTTGTTGAAGGAAGACAAATTTTGGATGGTGTTGTGATAGCAATGGAAGCTATTCATTCTATGGCTCATTCTAAGGAGAGGGCTATGTTCATTAAACTTGACATGGCTAAAGCTTATGATCGGGTGAGCTGGGAGTTCTTGCAAAAAATTCTCTTGACTTTTGGCTTTGATGAGGAGTGGGTTAATTGGGTTCTTAGTTGTGTGACCTCGTCCTCCTTCTCTGTTCTCATTAATGGGGAACCCTCTGACTTGTTCAGTGCTTCTCGGGGTCTTCGGCAAGGTGACCCTTTATCTCCTTATTTATTCATTCTCATGGCGGAGGGTCTTGGAAGATTTATTAAGTCTCAGGTGCGGCAGGGTTTTATCCAAGGTTGGAGCTGGAACAATTATCTTCCTTCCTACTCTCATCTTCAGTTTGTGGATGATACTGGGTTGATGGGAATGGCTAGAATTAGTGAGGTAGTGAACTTCAGGAGAGCCTTAGACATCTACTTGAAGGTTTCAGGTCAGTGTATTAATGACGACAAATCCTCCATTTATTTCTTTAATACCCCTCAGCTTATTCAGAGCAGGATTGCTAGGATCCTTAGATTTCAGATTGGGTCTCTTCCCTTGATGTACTTGGGGATCCCTTTGGCTTTGGGATCTCAGCGTAGAGATTACTGGCAAGGGATTTTGGATAAATTTTGGAGTAAGGTTAGTCATTGGACATACAGATGGCTATCTTCTGCTGGGAGAGTGGTTCTTCTAAAGATCGTGGTGCAGGCCTTCCCCATTTATAGGTGTTGTATGCAAGTTCCCCCTTCCACCTTTGTGAAGGAATTTTATGCTTTGTCTCAAAAATTTCTTTGGTCAGGTAGCCTTCTTTCCTCAAAGTGGAGTTTAGTCAAGTGAGAGTCTGTTTGCAGGCCGAAGCATGCTGGGGGCCTTGGTCTTAGGTCTATGGCTCTTGCTATCACGTCCTTGGCTGCTAAGCTTTACTGGAGGTGGTGCAACCATCAGGATCAGGATTGGGCCAAGATTCTTTCCCACAAGTATCTTCTTGGTGCCGATAGCCTGGATGTGCCGCGATTTGATTTGGCGGGTAAAGGCTCTTATATTTGGGAAACCCTCAAGAAGGGAGCTTAGCTGATTAAGGAGGGTCTCTTCTGGGTCTGTGGTAGAGGCTCTGATGCTTTGTTTTGGCAGGACTCTTGGGATGGCCACCCTCCTATTCTTTATAGCTTCCCTCAACTTCAGCCTCTTTGCCATATTTTTTCTGCGGCTGGTTGGATAAAGGTGGAGCATTTTAAAACTGTCAAGCGTATTGGTCAGGTGGAGGTAGCTTGTTGGAAGGACCCGCAGGAGTGGCCAATGGGGGGTTCTGAGGAGGATCGTGCTGCCCTTACTAGAATTTTGGAGGGCAGGCTCTGTAGCTCCCTTAATGAGAGGGACGCTTTGGCTTGGAGTCCTAGTCCAAATGGTAAATTTACTGTGGCCCAAGGCTATGCTGTGCTTGACAAGAACTTATATGGCCCCGCAAAGGTGCATTGGTGGAAAAAGGTTTGGGACAACTTTTCTTGGCCCAAATGCAATTTCTTCTTATGGTTGGTTGCTCAGAAGAAGTGCCTCACTTGGGAAAATCTCCGCAAGCGAGGTTTCCAGGGTCCTTCTATTTGCTTCCTTTGTTCGCACAGTGAGGAATGTACCTCCCATTTGTTCTTTCTTTTCCCTTTTTCTAGAGAGATATGGCATAGATGGTGGGAGGCTTGGCATCATGGTTGTATTCATGCTTCTTCCCTTATTGAATTCTGGGAGAGTTTGGGCAGGCCTCCAGTGAGGACTCCTTTCTTGCAGGTGGCTTGGACTGTTGGCCCTGTTCTTATCCTCTGGAACCTTTGGTTGGAGAGGAACCGTAGATTCTTTGGTGGCTCAAATTTGGAGAGTTTTCAGTTGTGGAAGAAGATAATTAGCAGGCTTCAGGAGACTATTTATGCTAAGTGTGATATGTCTAAAAATATTGATCCTGGTGATCTTGCTATCTTGCGGAATTTGAACCTAGGGGATAGTAGAAGGGGAAGAATTGTGGGAAGAAGACCCCGTCATGTCAAGCAACGTGTTTGTCATGATGGGCGTTGGCCGCCTCCCCCGGTGGGGGTCCTTAAGATCAACACTAATGGTTCTTCTCGTGGGAATCCTGGTCATGCTGGTGTTGGGGGTATTGGTAGAGGTAATGATGGTGGTGCAGTGTTTTTCTTCTCTATTTACAAAGGTCAGCACTCTAATAATTTGATGGAGGCTCTTGCTATTATGATTGTTGTTGAGCGTGGTTGCTCTTTAGGCTGGAGGAGGATCATTTGTGAGTCAGATTCTCAGATTGTGGTGGATATGCTGAACAACCAGAGGCTGGGTGATGTTAGTTGGCAATTAGCCTCGGTGGTTAGACAGATTCTGAGTCTATGTAGTTCCTTGGATTCTGTCTCCTTTTGTCATATCCCTAGGGAATGGAACAGAGTGGCTGATTGTTTGGCAAAGTGGGCTTCTGAGAATGTGGATGGTTGGGATATTAGTGCAAGGGAGGTCTTACCTTCTGATTACCTTAAGACTCTGGAGAGGTTGTTAGGGGAAGACATGAATTTGTAAGGTTGTTTTTGGTGGTTCTTGTAGTGGTCTTGCCTTGGTGGGCATCTTGCTTTTGCCTTGTAATCTTGTTTTGTTTGAATAAAATTTTTTACCCCTTCTTTTCAAAAAAAAAAAAAAATCCACATTAATCCACCCTTTTCCACGAAATATAAGAGTTGATAGCCTTTATGCACCTAAGATTACTATAGATTTGTGAGGTCAAAGGGATTGGGATCCAATGGGATGGTGATAATATCTAATCACCATCTTCAAAATAAACTTAGATACTAACCTCTATTGTATCTGCAGATTTTGTTGTCTCATCTATTTCCACCCACTTTCCTCTCAGCAATTTAGTATTTCTATGCCATCCACGTGCTCTCTCCATGGCCTCCTCTGTGAATAAAAATGTTTCCAAAGAAGCTTTCACTGCACTACCACTGAGAAGGAAGAAGCAACTTGCAGGACCACAATAAAAACCACTCTACGCACCAAGCTGATGAAGGAGCCATGGGACAACACCAATGGTAGAAGACTTGCGGGAGTCACTACAACACCACCAGGAATATCAATATCAATGGCTATGGTGGTTCATGATTTCTACAAATTATTATACCCTTTATCTTGTGCATTCCCCACTATGCAAAGGGTTTTAACACCTTTGAGCATATAATACTAGTTGGAGTGCTTTCAGATAATGTGCTCACAATGTGGTGGCTTGTCAAAGTTTGTTCAATTTTTTCATGAGAGTTCTAAACATGAATTTGGAAAGAAGCTTGTTGAGAAAAAGAGATATGAGATAATCAAATATACTTTGCAAAGTGGAGGTGAAGGTTCTAAATGTGAGTTGGTTACAAAAGAATGCAGTGTTGCTACTGACTAATGTTTAGTGATAGTTGGAAAAGCTACATTGCAAACTACCATCCATGTTATGCGTCATGATCTTTCATATAATCTTATTTTAGGCAAACCATGGATTCATGAAATTAAAATACTTCTCCATCTAAACGGTGTATCTTTCTAGTTAGCATTGTTTGTACGTATAAAACTTGCTTAAATTATCTTAAGATACTTATTGCTTTAGAGGGGATACCAGCATACCATTTTGTAGGAGTTATTGATAAATGATGTATCACATGTATAAAATATATAATGGCTGATTTTCCATTGCCGCTAATAGATTGGGATGAAGAAGAGGTCAATGACCTCGATATTTTTCTTGTTGATATTACAATAATAAACCCATTCAATAAGAGTAGTATCAAATTATCACACTTGATCATTGTGTTTTAAATTGGGAGAGTCATGTAAGAGAATACAAAATATTATCAATGTTGGTCAAAATACTTAACTCTAGCCATGATTGATGTTTTCACTATCTCTCTCTCTCTCTCTCTCTCTCTCTCTCACAGGTCTAGTTGGATTAATGATTGGTTTCTATGTTCAAGCTAGGAACTAAGGCTAATATTTAGATAAGATCTAGAATACATCACTGTTAACTTGTGATGAAGAGACAATGTCATCTATCAACATATCATCAAAAGCGCAAAGAAAAAAACTTAACCACGAAGAAATGCAGGCTCTCCCACTCAAATATATTGTACATAAAATAATTGTAACTTTCTAGGTCAAACTTCTATTACTTATATCTCTCAAACCAATAGCCAAAATCTGATGAAATTTTAGAATCAGATAGTTCTAACAGACAATAAAATAATTTTAGAAGCACATAGTGAAAACATCAATCGTGGTCCAGTAAATAATATTTATTCTAAGTCACAAGCACACCAACAAGTTAGCTTCTATAGTATACTAGCAATTTACTATAGAAAGAGTTTTCAATAATATGAAATTATAATGATAACTATAATTAAATTAATTATATTCCATGACTATAGAGAGATAGAGATAAATATTTTATCTCTATAAATGTTAGGCCCCTAATCTTATTTACAAACCAATATGTTTACCCATGTGAAATATATGACATGGTGTATATCTAAAATTGGAAAGATGTTTCATATAATTAGTTATAGTGATAGAAAAAAGAACCACAATAAGGCTTCACTTCCAATTCATTGCTATATAACTTGTAAATGTGAACAAGTTACTAGTTTAGCAAAGTGGAAGTTGGGAATTTGATACAACTTTGACTTTACAACAAATAAGACAAATGAGATGCTACTACACTAAAGAAAATTGATGTAAACGAATACCTAGAACAATCATTTCCAACATTATGTGCTCCCTCTTTATTGAAATCCATGGAGGAATGTTATTGTTGATAACAAGAACTATCCACACCAAGTAAATAGATATAGCACTATAGCATGAACCACAATGTGCTCATTTATAACGACAAGCAACACATTGATAAATCTTAGGTATTAACCAACTAATACCCGAGGGTATTAGTTCTTTTGTCAAAATATTTATGTCGTATTGTGTCTTAAAGTAATACACGTAGATCTTAAAAAATAATTAAATATCAACAGCTTGTGGAATGCCTAAGATATATAGGATAACTATTCATCCATTTTTTTTTTTTGGGAAGCACATGACATACCCTACGCTTGTGATCTAATAACATACATGTATATTTGGGATCCCCTTATATCTGGTGGATTTCTTATGGTTCTTCCATTCTTCTTTGAATGACAAGTCTCAAGCCAAGGTTTGCTATATTATAGTACAACTTCTTGTATGTACAGTAATGTAAAGTCATCCTTAGAAAAAATGGAGTTGAGGCAGGAGGTAAAAGGAAAAAGATTACCAGTACAGGCCTAGAGTGCAGACATGTCTTGTAACAAGGGAGATGCTAGCTATGTGTAATTGCAAACTCTACCATAAACCCTCAAGACAGTGCTTACAGGGTAAGGAATAATGTCACCCCAATTGTGACACACCTTCAACTCAGGCTTTTGACCTTAGGTCGGAGGAAATCGTGCAAATCCTTAGGAATTCTTGGCACATTCACTATTAGTCTAGCCCTGAGCCTAGAAGCAAAGCAGTTATCAAATTGCACATAGCTAGCATCTCCCTTGTTACAAGACATGTCTGCACTCCATGGTAAAAGATTAAGGATCTATAATTAACTAGTATGAATATATGTATGAGTATATGATTAAGTACACATATATAATCCTATTTTGCCTCCATTATTTTTGTCTCTAAGTTTTTTTTTTTAAATAGGGAATATTGATTGTAATGAATAAGAAATCTGCAACATTGGGACTTATTTGTACACGTAATTCCTAGAAAATTCTTGATTATTATAAATGTAGGGCAACAAGTCACAATAGTATCACTAACAAGAGGAAATCCAACAAGGAACAACATTAAGGTATTCATACAAAACATGATCACATTCAAGAGAATTATCCTGAGCCTTAAAAACCTACTCATAGTGCTTGACAAATACATGAAGGATATCAAGAAGATCCTTGAGAATATACTACCCATATTAAATCTACTTAATTCCTTTAGAAGAATGGTGAGATTCAAGAGATTGAAAAACTCTTTAGAATTAGGAAAGAAAATGATAATGATTACTTAGACATACCCTTAATTTGAAAGCAATATCTTAAAACTTGCATCTTCAATGGATTAAATAGATGAGATTTTAAGAGAATTTCGGGAAAACATACTTTGCTTCTGACAAGTTGTAGTTCATTTGTACCCATAATGTGCCAGAGTATGAAGCACTAACTAGAGGACTGATGTTTGCACATCAGAAAAAGGTTACAGCTCTAACAGTCATGGGAAATTATGAGGTCATTGTCAAGCAAGTTCACAGTCAATATTTATGTGCCATTGATATCCTACTTGAAGAAGTTTTCTTTAGTTTTAGAATGAATTAGACATTAACATTAAGTATTTAATGTAATTTCATAAAAAAAATATGTACTTTGTGATTTTGAACCTGTGCCTTCCTTACATTGATTAAAAATTTCATGTCACAACCCATTCCTTTTGGGACTATAAAACTTTACAATTAATATTCTAAGTAATTAGTCAAACTATTTATTAACTAAATAATTAGATGTAAATAAAAATTGAATATTAAATAATGATACTAATAATTAACTAAATAAATAAATTTTCCTGTTTGTGACTTAATTGAATACCCAAATACCCCTTGATTTGATAGATTATGGTATAACTTTGATATGGTTGAGCAGGAAGCCCATCTAGTTTCTTTAAATAGGCTTGCACAATGAATCAACTAGCATGATTCAAGGGTGTGGGGGAGACTTAAACCCTCTACCCTCTACTCTCTCTCTCTCCTAACCCCCTCTCCCTCTCTCAGGTCTCTCTCCCACTCTATCCAAATATTTTTATCAAACTTTACTGGCTTTCAATTCTAGGTTCATCGTCAATACTCAAAAAAGAAAATACAAAGTAGAAATTGAGTGGGCTATACCTATCAACTAGATTCTATTGCCTTGTGGATCTTCTCAAGGTAGGAGTAAGGGGCTCTTGTTGCTCTTCTTTTGATATATAAGAGTAATATAGATCCATCTTTGATCCCATGTTACATTAAGGATTTACTTGAGCCTAAATCTTGTCATCAGTAAGATCATGTGATCCTTTCCATGGAGAAGAGTAATTATGTTGAGTACTAAATTTTCAACTTCAATCATTCCATTATATGAGGCTATCGATACATCCGATATTAAGCATTTTGCAAACTTATAATCAAATATTCCTTGAAATTCATCTTAAATTTGTTCATCTGAAAAGGGTTCATTTGTGCTAAAACAACACTTAGGGAATGAAAAATGCATCTAATCTAATGTGCATAAGCACTTATTGATATCTAGAATTTTAACAGCTATGTACAGATTTAGGTCCATACCTCAGAAGAAATGTTTGAGGTGAATCCCATTCATTGGGATTGGTTCCACTATACCATCCAACTTAGATAGCTGGAAAGCATTATGTTGTTTCTTCTCAGTGATGATATATGGCCCGGTCCAAAATGCATCAAATTTGGAGTGCTTTCCAGGCCTGCTTTTCAATTCATCCCACTTTAGCACTGTCACCTTCCTGGAACACTCTGGGAGACGCCTATGCAAGCCTATTTTGCAAGACCTATATTGAGTTTATAAAGTTAGGGACAATGGCAGGGAGAGAACTAGAGACCGAGATCGAGAGAGAGAATCTAACAGAGATAAAGAAAGAGAAAAGGAGGAGAGATCAAAAGCAAAGCATAAAGAGAGGAAAGATGGAGGAAAATATAAACAGATATAAACCTTATTAATATCAGGGAAACGTGTGTTAAAACATGCCATAGCATGATCAGTCGCCACATACCAACATAATTTGTATTTATAGTTCTTGGCATCGCTACGTTGCAGTGTTTGGCGTCTTGATATTTTGAGCAGTGGCTTCTCCAAGATTCTTGGAGTTCAAAAAATGGAAGGTTTGCAACTTAAGTCAATGTTATAATGTCAAGTGGCCCCTTTCGGACCCCATGCCTAGCTTGATGACTTAAGTTGTTGCAATGCTAAAGGTGGATGCCAAGAAGTGAACTAAGCATTTTAAGTTGAATTTATGCATTTCAAGGTTGGACGCCTAAAGTGAGAGACTTAAGTGATTTTTATTAAATATTATTTCTCTCCAAAAGGTGGAATCCCTTTTTGGAGGGAAAGGGATTTCAAATTCTTGGCTTGTAGAGTCTATATACAATGCTTCATTTGCTCTCATTTGGTTATGCTATCTTGATGTAATGAAGTGTTGCCGGATTGTAGAGTGATTCTTGGGCTTTGAGGACGAAACCCCTCCAAGCTAAATTGCCCCTATCATTAAGTGTATGTATGGCTTTGTATGAATACCACATTGTGTTGTGTGTGGATTTGGTTTCAAAGTTCTGTTTCTTCTATTTTTAGTGGTGACATAACTCTAAAATTTGACTTTTTTGCATAATAGGTTAGTGGAGGTGGGAGGGAGATAAATGAGGGAGAGATAGTGAGGGAGTGGGAGAGAGATAGAGGGTAGAGGGTAGACAATTTAAGGGCTTAATGGTTAAAGGTAGAGGGGAGAGATAGAAGGAGTGAGTGAGTGAGTGAGTGAGTGAGTGAGAGAGACCTTAGAGATGGAGAGGGGGTTGGAGGGAGAGACTTGATAGAGAGAGAGACATGGGTGTGAGAGAGAGACCATGAGTGAGTGAGTCAGTGAGTGAGAGAGACTTGAGAGAGGGAGAGGGGGTTGGAGGGAGAGACTTGGGAGAGAGAGAGATAGGGGTGTGAGGGAGAGACTTTAGAGAGAGAGAGAGATAGGGGTGTGAGGGAGAGACTTTAGAGAGAGAGAGTTCTCTAGTTAGGGTGGGAGGGAGATACCTGAGAGAGGGAGAGGGGGTGGGAGGGAGAGACTTGGGAGAGGGAGAAGGTGTGGGAGAGAGAGACCTAAGAGATAGGGGGAGAGAGAGAGAGTTCTCTAGTCAGGTTGGCAGGGAGAGAGAGGGACAGGGACATGTTATTGGAGCAAAAGTTGGTGCTTTACTAGTTGGAGTGGGAATTTATGGCATTTATAAGCTTTATAAGCTAGTTTCTCAAGCCAATAACCATGAACTTATTGGACATTGAAATGTTGAAAGGACCGCCTTGAGGCAGCTGGAATAATTCTACCCTAGCAATGCTTTTCTTACATGACTGTGTTTTGAGAGAAGTCATATTTATGGTGAGGTTATGCAAACATCCAGCGCTGATCATAGAAGTCCCAGATTCTCTGGATGATCTCATTGCAGATAGAAAGAGTCTTCTTCTTTAGAAAGCTATACATTAATTACATAAACATGATTGAAAAGTTTTATAAAGTTCTCTCTTAGGTTTCTCCCTTGCTAGGGTAGAATTATTCCAGCTGCCTCAAGGCGGTCCTTTCAACATTTCAATGTCCAATAAGTTCATGGTTATTGGCTCCATACCTACAAAGTACCTCTTATATTTGGTGATATCAAGCTCAAGCAACATAATTGATTAGCCCTATTTATTGCTTAGAGCAAGATTGGGGAGAGTGAGGGAGAGATAATTAGGAGGGGGAAAGGAGAGGGGAACAATGAGAGAGAGAGAGAGAGATTTCATTAGGAGGAGGGAGGGAGAGGGAAAGAGGGGACGAAGTGGAGAGAGAGAAAGAGTTCATTAGTAGGGGGAAGGGAGAGGGAAAGAGTTCATTAGGAGGGGGAGGGAGAGGGAGAGAGGGGAAGAAGTGGAGAGTTCATTAGGAGGGAGGGAGATATAGAGATAGTTCATTGGAGGGGGAGAGAGAGAGAGAGAGAGAGAGAGAGAGATTATGCGGTGATTCCAGTTGATTTTATTTCCTTCCAGGCAGTTGCCAAAACTGCCGAACTCTGATTAGTGACGAGAAACATGTGAAGATATTCTTTGAAAACCAATCACTCTGGGAATGAATACTACTCAGAGGAGAGCATTGAGGATGAAGAGCTCACATTATATGCTCAAGGGAGGATTTCTATAAAGGAATAATTTTGAGGGAGTGTACCTATGATGCCTTGATCAGCAAGAGGCTAAGCATGTGATCACATAGATGTGAGCTCTATCATCCTCAATGCTCTTCTCTGAGTAGTATTCACTTATGAGCAATCATATATAGGTTTCATAATATTATATGACATTGTTTGTTTCACCTACCCCTATCATTAAGATATACATATTATGAGCGTAACCTTATTTTGGCCCTCATAAGTGTTCCCCAATATTGAATCATGAGTGGACATTATTAGGTGTTGAGATGGAAGTGGTGGTATTGAGAGGTTGGAAGAGTGGGAGAGAGTGGGAGAGAGGGTGGGAGAGAGTGGAAGCATAGCGGAGTTTCCTAGAATCTGAAGGAATGTAGAGATTCAGGGTTGTGAGGAGTAGACACATGGAGTGGTAGAGTAGAACCTAGATAAAAGGCCAAGTTGATTTTGTGCATTGAATACTTGTCATGAACATTTTATTTCCATTTAGGGCTATCCTTTCTATGGAACAGTATCCTTTGAAGCATTTTCACAATTCTTTCATATTTTGAGATCATCTTTTCCCTATTCATAATTATCAATCATGCATCTTTTAAAGAAACAAACCATTTTCTTACACATAGTATTATTATCATTTGAAATTATGGCTAAAACAAAATACAAATCTTAGGGGGAGAAAGTTAGGTTAGTGGGAAAAGCATAGAATGTGACACATGTTTGAATACTATCAAAATGCTGAGCTCCTATATGTTGTTCTCCTCTTGAGCCCCCAAGGGTAATCACAGTCAAAAGCGGGACTTTTTACAAAAGCATCACTTTCCCAAAATAGATGCGAGTGTTTTTTCAAACATAGTGCACAAGCAAAGTCAAACGTGCTGCAAAATTTTCCAACCTCAACACATTTGCGATAACATGATGTTGTTGAAAAAAGCATTGCATTGGGTTTTCTTGGTTTTCATTTTTCTTGTCTTTTGCTTCATCTTTTTGGCATGGGTTTCTTGTTCATAGTTTCAGATGCATCAAAGTTAAAGTCACAGCAAAGCTTATAAATGCCTTAACAAAATATAGATTTAATCAGTACTTACGCAAGATGAAGCGGCCAGGCTTAACCAACACACTCTAAGCAGTTGACTGCTTAGGTGGCTTTGAATATTTCTTACACTATTTTTCCAACAATATAAGACAAATACAGCATGGAATGGGGAATTGATATTATGTTCTCAAACCCTTATGTTCAACCTCCATCCCATGTGTTAGATTGACCCACCTATTATATTGTTCTCACCTATTAAATTATCATCATTTATACCACCATCATATTTAGAAACATCAAGTTTTACCTTAGGCTTGTCAGTCTTCACTGCCTTCAGCAACTTTGCAATTCTTTGGTCCTCTAGATCAAGTTATTCTTCCATGTCTTCAAAATATTCATCTTCCTCTTCTTCTATCTCACTCTCTTCAACATCCTAAATATGAGATCAAACCATAGGACATTCCTATAAGAGTACACCTAACAATATTGGTTTGTTAGTATATGCCTAGCCAACATTCATTTAATTTATAACCTAGTGCCTATCTCAAAATTTAATATGGACAAATCAAAATAATCCATCTTAATTATTTAACTAAGATTTAACAAGTACTCTAGGATTACAAAGTTGTCTTCCTATCATAATTTTGTTAGACTTGAAGATATTGAGGCATATATCTAGTTTAGTGTATAAATAAACCTTAAAAGAAGATGATATATTGTAAACTCACTATTGATAATCAAAAAAAAAATCATACAAGTGACACAAGCTCAAGAACAAGCTCAAGCTCAAGCTCAAGAACAAGCTCAAGCTCAAGCTCAAGCACAAGCTCATTTACAAGCTCAAGCACAAACTCAATCTCAAGCTTGTTGTTGTGTTGCTTGTTGTTGTGCAAGATAATGTGCTTGTGCTTGTGCAACCAACCAATGCTATATCTATGGCATTGAATAACATAAACATGATTGTTTATAATAGAGATTTATCAATATACAACAATGACACCAAGATTGTGGTATGACAACAAGATTTATCAATGCAGAATATGTCAATTAGAGGTCTTTGTATTGAATTACTATACTAAACTAGTAAATATTGTAATTACAAAAACTAATTCATTATAATATTCCAATAATTATGAATTACTATATAAATGTTAACTTATAAGATATATCAATGTGTTAATATTATCCTAACAGAAATAGAATTTCTGTTAGGATAATATTTCCACACTACGTAATTTTCAATATTCCTCTGAATATGGCATTAAATTGTAATTACCATAAGCATGGATATTAAAGGAATTTATAAGCTTTATAAGCTTGATGGTTTATAATTTTCATCATAAAGTAGTGTGCTATATCACTTATGATGTTGCCCTCATAAGTGATATACATATTATGAGTGTAACCTTATTTTGGCCCTCATAAGTGTTTAACATGCAGATGGTATTGATTTTTTATATAGATGTTAGCTTACTAATGACAACATAATGTAACTAATCAAAGCATCATTAATGTAACAACATAAACAATACCAACAACTACACATACTGTTGCAACAATCTTCTTATGATACAACTGAAACTAAGTCAAACCTCGTTTCTGTATTTCTACCTCCACAATGCCTATGATGATGCAAAAAGAGAGCATACCCTTAGTCAAGTAGAGGCTAAATGACAAGTGATAAATTGACAAATTTCTGCAAGTCACCACTTAGATCTGCATTCCTTGATGGGATAAAGTCATGTATTCATTAACCTTCAAAGAGAAATTGATGTATGATTACGTGTAGATGGAGAATGTGTAGGTATGTGCCTTTGTAGACAACTTAATGTCAAATGTGAATAATATTAAATTACATTATGTTGTCATTAGTAGTACTAATAGGAGATGTATATCAATATAATACATAACAGTTGTCACTCATGGAAATCCACTCTTGTCACTAAATATTGATGAAAATTAAGTCTCATGTCCCCTTTCCAAATCAAAAGCTCAGAATGAAATAGGAAAGACACACATTTTTGATATCGTGGGGTTCCTAATAGGATGAACTACCAAGTCTATCTACATTTTAATTCTTCTTTCCTTAGAAATATTTTAGTCTTATCCATTTGTATGAATCATGGGACAAATACCGCTATATTGCAAGAATCGTGGTTTATCGCCAGATGACCTCTCTTTATCATGACTATGTATTTTGATGTGTCCCTTGGCAACAAGGGCACGTTCAAGGATGGGTCCCTTTTCCACTATCTCTGTGAAAGTGGTGACAAAATGTAACCTAAAATACATAGTCATGATAAAGAGAGGTCATCTGGCGATAAACGCAAGCATAATGTTTAGTAGTGAGTCTTCGAATGTCAAACCTGCAAAATCACAAGTTAGGAGTTTTATCCACCAATCTTGGACCCATGAAATGTAACCACCACATACTACAAATAAAGATTAGTAACACAAAAACCTATGCTAGGCAGAATGCAGAGATGGGGGTTCAATGGATTCAATGGGTTTGATGGTTTCATCAGTTTGGGTGGTGCAAGGGGTGGTAGCAGTAATGATAGGTATGGGATGGAGAAAAGGATGCAAGAAGATCCATGGTTCATAAGTAAGATTTGTCATCAGTGGATCAAAATAAATGTTACAAAAAACATATTTTCTTATATAGAAAAGGATGCAAGAAGATCCATGGTTCATAAGTAAGTTGCAGAATACATAGTGGACCCCTCCACTAAATTAAAGCATCTATGTGTATAACGTGTGTTTTCTTTGTAGTCTACTAACAAATATTTGTAATTGTATAAGAGGAGCTACATTATTTGGCATTCAGTTATATAGAGAAATAGGTAAATTGTAATAGAACTAGTAGTAAAAGATACATACATGTGTTTATCCATAGGTACATATATAAATAGATGAATACAAATTTATTAGCGCATAGGCTATTTACTAGAATTAAAACCATACCTTGTAGATATTAGAAGATTGTATATTGATTTAAGTAATTAATATTTGGTGATTTTGTATCTTAGCTAGTTGTAAGCACCTTAACAAGAAATCATAATTAACGACAAGCTCAAGTAACAAGATATTTTTTGGATACTAATTATAAGATTGGTGGATAAACACAATGATAGATTAACACTGCCTGAATGCCTATCCATCCAACAATTTAATAGGTGGGTCAAAATACTTTAAAGATTGGTGGATAAAACTCCTAACTTTCTAATGAATTTTTGGATACTCAATCTAACCACATATTTATTCTTCATATTGTAAAATAAATATTGCATGTGTAAATATAAAAGTAACCAAATGTTGGTGAAGATGGACTCATACTTGAACACATGAGAACCTATGAATGTTATGTAAAAAAACATAAATACATTCATTAACAAGTGAAATAATTTTATTTTATTTTGTTTCAAATAAAATACTATAGCTATCCACCATAAGCATGTCGTATAAAATAAGATGCACATTTAATAAAATAAGAAACTCATTTAAACGCTTGGTTATGGCCCCTTCTCCCTAAATTTTAAGATGGTATTGATGTTATGTTTTCACAAGTACTCTAGGAAATGATGTTCAATCAAAGTGCTAAGATTAAACAAGTACTCTATGAAAACTTACATCATTAAACAAGTTCTAGCATCAATATGTTACTAGCATATTTTGATTTAGGAGCCTCACATCATATGGCTTCATAAGAAAGTATGTTATCTTCATTTGAGACTTGTTCATCACCATCCATCCTAATGGGTAACAAAAAATATATGCATGATTTTGGGAAGGGATCTATTGACATGGATGACATAGCATTCAATGATGATCTTTGTGTTCCTTCATTGTCAACCAATATCCTTTCTATCTATTAGATCACACATGGTTTACTTCAATATTAATGCAATAACATATGTCAAATACTTAGGTATGAATTTTGACTAATGGCTTCTTGTAACCCTATAGATTATAGAGGATCTCCCCTCTATAGGAGTAAGGTTGAGTAGAATATTGAGGCCTTGAGGGTTGCGCCCTCATCACATTCAATAGTCATGTACATTAATTTATATATATTGCAGTAAAATGGTTATAATAATTATGTAATGTTTATGTTCATTATTCAACTAGGTAAGTACCAAGTTAAAGATATGAGTGTATATATCGAGCCTCTTATCAACGAGTTACTAAGATTATTCAAGATCTTATTTCATGCTCGAATTCTTGAGTATTTGATCATTATTGGTCTAGAGACATCATACATAGTGATGCCATTCCATAACTTTAGTAACTCGTCGATATGAATCAGATCTAAGGAGAATGCTGATATTGATGGTAAGGTATATGTTGTTGTACATTCTGGTAATGGTATACATTTCCTTGCACATTTTGTTGAAGTATATGCTGTTGGTGAGGTGGGACATACTGCTGACTAGGAGGTGGATAAGTGTTAGCCATGGGCTGGGAAGTGATATGGACATTTTGTGGTTGTGAGGTTTGTGGTGGAATGTTCTATTGCACATAATTTGCTAATGTCCCACCTCACCAACAGCATATACCTCAACAAAATGTGCAAGGAAAAGTATACCATTACCAGAATGTACAACAACATATACCTTACCATCAATATCAGCAAGGGGTCTTTATTGATAAAGCTCTTGTGGCAAAAGGACTAGTCAAATTTTTCAAAGAAACCCCAAATGCTCCTAGTGACAAAGGCAGATTTTGGTCTCGAAATAAGAATGTCACCAATGATGGGGTAGTTAAGGCTAAAGTGGTAAACCAAGGACACCCTACCATTCACCTTAAAGTTTCATTCACATCAAACACACCAACACCCAGCCATGAGCAGAAAATGAATGTGGTCCAAAATAATCAACAACACAGAGGTCCCTCACAAGTGAACATGCCCAAAAGAACATACACACTTGGAGTACATTATCCAATTTCAAGACCAAAATCCTTGTTCTGTAGATGGATAAGTATTTTACAAAATGGATAGAAGCGGGACCTCTATGCAACAATATTTATTGCAGAATCCTAAGACATATGTATCCCCTCACCTCTCATGATAAAATACACTAATAGCGTCTATAACAATTCCAATACTAAAAGATGATTTCCCAACCAGAATTCAACTGATGAAAATAACCCTATTATTTGTAGGCCTATCCATGTAGACTAGGTACTATGATATTTAAATATGTATGGAAATATTTATGTCAATATTATTGTCAATATTATGAAATTAACTTAGAGAATTGATATTAACATTACAAAATATATTGTTATACGATTGCTGCAAGATACATAGCTATGTCAAAATTTGATATAGCTATAACCCTATTATTTGTAGCCTATCCATGTAGACTAGGTACTATTGTGGAATTTGCAAGCAATAACCTCACTATTTGTAGGAGATCATATGACAATGGATTGACATATGTTTGCATAATCTCAAATTCCTTCAGATGCTTTTGAAGTATCAATGTATCCTATATAGGGTTTAGGATGACTTCTTTTAATTTTAAAAAATAAATCAAATGCTTTTGAAGTATCAATGTGTCCTATATAGGGTTTAGAATAATTTATTTTAATTTAAAAAAATAAATAAATGATGTATTTTCCTATGTTTAGATAATGTGGAGATCTCTAAAATTTTCCCTAGCACACTGTGCTCTTTCGCACTGTGTTCATTAGGAAAATTGGTATAAAAGGGAAATAAAGGATGAAATTTCATACATCAAGGTATGCTTTGGGCCTACCTCCTACAAAATACCAAGAAAAGCTACACATCAATGACAATAAAATTTGAAAGCCATCTTAAATGATAATGAAAATCTGATGAATAATCAACAGCTTTACAAGCTAAAAGGTACTAAAAAATTCACTTTAAAATTCATTTCCAAAAATCCAAAACTTCAAGAAGAAAACTTACGAATTTGAACCATAAATAGTAAACTAATTTTCATGAGCAACCTACAAGGTATACCAAGAATTTGGTCCCAATAGAATCTCGATATCCACCCATCATTGTTCATCATGCCAAGTTTGGAGAGTCAAAGATTCGAATTAGTTTCTATATGGATTAAATGATACTTGCAGTGGTAAGGAATAATGTCACACTCTTCACTTGATATTTCAACAATCATTTAATCCATAATTCTTCATTGAAACAAAATCTCACACTCTTCACTTTCTCTCCACTTGTAAAGGTTTCATCATTTAGTTGAGTTTATGCTAGAAAACTTAGCCTCCACTTGTAATTTGTAACAACAAATAGTCCTAATTTTAATTATTTAATTAATTCATTTTCTTCTTATTCCTCCTTGATTAATTATATTTATTTAATTACATCAATAATTAATCCTTTTTCCCCTATAATTAAATAAATTCCTATTTATTTAATTATTCATGTTCTTATTTTTGTCTATAATTAAATGATCCTTAGGGGATAATCAAATGATTAAAATTATTTAATTATGCAGGGCAGAAGAATTAATGTGAAAAAAAAGTGTTCACAGGCTTAGGACATTTTTCAATGTCTACATTTTTCCCCTCTTTGATAAACTTCTCAAAACTCTGTGTAATGCTATGCTGTTTCAAATTGTCTTGAATTGACAAAATCTTTGGGGATTATTAAATCGCTGCAAGTCATAATAATCTAAATTCAAAAATTTAGCACTCTTTTCACCAAATGAGCTAATGCAAGACTCTTATACAGTTAAATCCTTAGCCCGTCCAGCTAATATTTGCACAATGTTTCAATGTATTGACCATTAATTAATTTTGAATTCCAAATCTTACTTGTACCTACAGGAAAATATGATCTGTTGATGTCAGAATCAACCAATCAGTAGCTATATATTGTTTATATATTTTTCAGGTGTTAAATTTTCTTTTATCAGATTGTTCAAGTCTGTATAATGATTGGCTAGAATCTTAGATGATATAGTACTGCTCTGAACTCAAACCTATCTATTTGTATGTTTATGTGTATCTGTATGTGTATATGTATGTATATATGTATATATATGTGTGTGTATATCTATATGTATATGTATATATGTATGTATTTACATATTTGTATATGTATATGCATATGTATATATGTGTATGTACATGTATATATACATAGATGTATACAGAGGCAACAACTTTGAAAGAAGAAAATGAATCTTCTTCTATGCATGCAACAAAAATGGATGGTATTTTAAAATGATTTTCATATACTTTTGTGGGTGCGACCATTTTTGGCGCCGTTGTCGAGGATGGTGTCAATCTAAGAACCTGCTATAGTTCTCCTTTATTATTCACAACTCTTCCAATACATAATTCTTAGACACATTGGAAGAATTAAATTTCATTGCGGATTACTTGCTGATCTATGGATAATTGGAGCAGCTTTGAAATCAAGTCCAGGCTAACTTTGCACAGCTATCTACCATCAACAAACAGCAAAAAGTATGGACAAAGAAATCATCAACATGGCAATAATTTGCATGATCACCCAACAACATTCCTAAGATTTATCCAAAGAAAGAAAACAGTTAACTAAATAGCAATGAGATTTGATAATTGATACGCATTGTGCTCCTTGCATTCTGTAATCATGAATGGTCCACTCCACATATGATCAAATTTTGAATGATGACTGCCATCTTTTTGCAAAATTCTCCCTCTGCATATTGGAATTCTTCTATCCATATTTCTATTCCTGCAGAATCTTGCAATGTGACCAAATTTGTTACAATTATAACACACCAGATTTCTCTGTCTAGACCACTCATTCCACTAATTATAGGTGATAAATAGAATAAACTTTATGACAAAGGAAAAGGAAAAGTGATTATGGAAGAGAGAAGTGATCAGATGAAGAAAACATGGGTAAAGAAGAGTGGATCTGATGAAGGAAATAAGCCCATACCAGAAGCAACCTCTAATAATCCCTCTAAAAATTGATCTCATTCCATTGGCCTAGGGGGGTTTTACTATTTGAAATATATTACAGACTGTTAAAAATAGAGTTTTATGAGGCTAAGGGTCAAGATTTGACAAAATAAACTTGAGAATGATCCTCCAAAGGTTTATTAAGCATAAACAAGTTAAAATACATCTTTTTGAGGCATTGAAACAATGAACTTATTCTTGGAAGTAGCTAAATGAATAAACCTATTTTGGTGGTAGACCTACTTAGCTCTATTTTGGGGCGTAGATTGTTACTTTTAAACATGTTTTCTCAAAGCATCCTATGCTAAAATTTTGATATGTTTTAGGGAAAGAAAAGGGGTATCTAAGATGTTGATACCTATAAAAGGTGATATAAAATTTATGGTAAAGACATAAATTTGTGATTTCTAATTTTGATTAGAGTGTATCAGACAACTCTTTGTGATTTTTCTACATCTAAATTTAGCACATACATGGATATAGTTAAGGTAATGTATCTACAATACTATAAAGGGTATGCCTTTGACAAGCAAATCTTTACAAAATTTTAAAATACTTTTTATTTTTGTTTTTGACATTTTAAAAAAATATGTGCATGGAGGATGCGGGAATGATTGGGCGTACCCATAGGAAACCTAGGGTGGAAGGACGTGCCTTGGCCACTCTTGTAGCTAGATCTGTACTTGACCCAGTTTGGTACGGGACTGGGACCCTCAAGAGGAGAACCCAGTAACTTAGATTTTATTTAATGCTGTGAGTACACTCTTTGTGTTAAGATTTTTTACTTGTTGTCTCTTTTGGGTCATTCCAAAGAAGGAGGCTCTGGTTTTTGTTCAATTAGATCACTATCTCAATGGGCAATGGACTACAAGAGGATTGTGTCTCTTGCAAGATAATATATTTTGAGGTCTGTCAGACCTTGTTGTATTTTCCTTTCTTAGTTGTTGGGATAGAAGTTGTGAGGTGGTGCTTCGGGGTGAAGTGAAGTGGTGACACGTCACAGTTCCCCACTAGGTCAAGAAGGACTCGAGAAAGGGGAGAATCATCATCACCCATCCCTTCACCAGCATCATCCACATCTTCGCATCCAGAAGTTGAAGCCATACCCATCCCTGAGGCAGTTCCCATTCAACAACCTCAGCCTATCGTTAACCAACCACAACCACCTCCCCCAAAATTGCACCCTTGTTAAGTTGCAGAACTTGGCATTTTGGAGAAACATGGGAAAATTCCTAGGCCTGTGGGTTGCCTAAACTTGGAATGAACCTCCATAGAAGGTTGGTTCCTAAGGTACTCACCTATTCTACTTCTTGTGATGGAAAAGGGTAGAAAGAAAAGCATAAAATGAATTCTACGTATGTGGTTGATGCACCTAATGTGTTTTCTCAAAACCTATACTACTGTTTTAACACACAATTTTATCAAAAGCTCAACTTAACTTAACACAACTCAAATATTTTTATATATTAATGCATAAGTATTTAAATAAATAATTATTCTTCCCCCTTTTTAAAGAGTTTTCTATATATTATTTATTAATCTCTCTTAACCAAAGATAATATCCTTTTATTTTTCTATCTCCCTTTTTAATTCTCAATAACTTATTTATCTCTCAGGGAAAATGCCACATAACATTGCACAAGGAAGAATGAAGAGATTTTTAACTATTGAAAAATGCATAAATAATTTCATTTCTTTCAAAGACTGGGCACATAACTTAATACTAAGTAATGACCAACCATAGCAGTGGAATTTGTGTGTGTGTGTGTGCAAACTATCGATAGAAAAAAAATTCATTAGTTCAATTCATACAAATTCAAAGGTTGGTTTTTCTAAAAGAACTTCATAACTAATAGGGGAATTATCAATGGGTGAATTGTCTTGCTCTATAAGGGTTTCCCTAGGAGAAGGGGGGCAACTAAGATATTCAGGATCTTCCTCAATCAAAATATCTTCATTGTAGCTATGAATATGTTTTCTTTAATCAAGTTTCAAAGTTAAACCAATTACAATTCAGACATAACGCGACTATATAACGCGTAATTTTTTTTGTATGTATCGATTTTTATTTTTTTTGTTGGATCAAAGACTTCACTATCTGGTGCACTTATATTTTTCAAATTTTTTTTGATAATATACTATTTTTCCACATGTGTAGAACAAAGAGCTTTATTTTCAGTGAAAAACCTACATTCACAAGAAATAAAAAAATAAATATAATAATTAAATTAAATTTATTTAAAATTATACTTTTTGGGAAGCTTATAATAAGGACTACATACTTACAAAAAATAAATTTTAAATGAACTAATTTGATCCCCCAAAAGGTAAATCAAAAGTGGTTTTTTATCAGCATTTTGATAGGTGTAAAGGAGACTCCATTATAGGTATGGCTTAAAACTAGCGGGGTTCTATTCAAGGGGGTTTGATCTAAGGTAGTTTGATAATACCAACAAAATCACATTGAACCAAAGTCTTGAAGATTTCAGAGGCCAATGCAAAGTAAAAAATCCTTAGTGACTGCAAAATTCATAACCTCTCGTGCTATCCTTGTGCATTCACCAACACATCCCATCTAAAAGGACAAAAAAGGTCTCTATCACCATATCAGGCTAGGTAAAACTGCAACAGGGCATGTATTACCCAACATGAGCTACTCACATTAATATCAGGCTAAATTTATGCAGCAAGAAGCCCATACTGGATTTTGGTATTCAACCATGAGAGCAAATAAGAGAGTTGATATCATGTATCAAAACATTAAGCATGCATTCTTCCAACCAGTGGAGAAGGAGATGATTACTTTGCTTCATTTTCATTTGCATAACCATATCATGGCGTGGGAACCAAGAAGACCATGGATGTCTAGTTTTATGTGGAGGTAATGGATGTGGTCCAAACTTTAGGAGGGGTAAGAAGGTCAATGTATGATCCTAATGAAATTGAGGAAGAACAACAAGAGAGGGATAGGAAAAATAAAATCAATACAGAGTTTCAAGGATTTTTCAAATGAGTAAGAGAGCTTATATGGGAGTAGCCTCATCTAAAATATTTTGAACTACAGTTTGATATACCATTTAGAGAGCTTGGTTTTCATGGACTACATCCCTAAATAGCCTGTAATATTTTGTTAGAAGAAGTATGAATCTCATTCCATTGTCGGCCAGTAGTACCCTACTCTCATGATATTTTTGGCTAGGGTTAGACCACTAGAATGGGCTCCACATATACCTTCATGTACTTCATGTAAGGTTTTTTATGCTTCATCGGTATCAAGACATCACAAGATGGTATTGTCAAGGGCTCGTCTGTAAAGGGTGTCACTGATGATGGCATATTTAGAGGCCTTATGGATGAAGGTTTTGCATTGGTTTCTAGATAGGTTAGGGGAAATGGTGTAGTCATTGAGATAGTCATAAATGTGTTGGTACCATGGGGAATTAGGACCAACAAGTTGACAGAGCATCTCAAACTCGGGGATGTCAAAGGAAAGGATCAACAGGTGCTCTACCAAAAACTCGAATTGAGGCACATTTCTTGGGATATACAAGAGACACCCAATGGTTTCCATGTCATCTTCTACCATATTCTAGATGTGAGGGACTTGATAAAAAGTGATGTTGTCAAAGTATAATCTAAAACTGTCCACCATGCACTTATAGGGAGTAATATTTTCATCCTTAGTGTCATAATTATCATTGACTTGATGGATTACTAGTTGAGAATCACCATAGACATGAAGGCTCTTGATTTTCCATTTGATTGCCATGTGAAGTCCTTTGAGAAGAGCCTCATACTCCGCTATGTTGTTAGTACATGAGAAGGAAATTCTAGATGATTTAGGTATGGTATCACCTTGAGGGGTGATGAATAGTATGTCTACTCTTGAGCCATGGTTTGTGTGAGACCCGTCAAAATACAATTTCCATATTGCTATAGTGTCTAAAGTAAATATAGACTCATCTAGAAAGTTAGAGACTAGTGGATGATTGGCTTTGGTTGGTGCATCTGTAAGTTGATCAACAATGACTTGTCCCTTTATTGCTTTTCTCTCAACATACTGAATATCATACTCACTAAGGATCATGAACTATTTAGCTAGTCCTCCTATCAAGGCTCCCTTACTAAGAAGTTATTTCAATGGGTCTATCTTGGCGACAAGCTTTGTTTGGTGATTCAACATGTAGTGCCTAAGTCTTTGAATAGCAAAGACTACCGCAAGACAAGAACGTTCTATAGGACTTTAGTTGAGTTCATAACCAACCAAGGTACGCCATACATAATATATTACTCTTTCACGACCTTCATCATCATTTTAAGCAAGTAATGGCCCTAGTGCTGATGTTGTTGCTGATACGTATAGGATGAGAGGTCTCCCATCGATAGGTGGCCTTAAAAATAGTGATGCTAGCAAGTAATGCTTAATCTATTGAAAGGTCTCTTAACATTATCTGTCTATATGAATGGTACAACCTTTTTGAGCAAGTGTTGGAATGGATGTATTTTGTCAGCCAATTATGCTATGAATCTTCTAATAGTTTGGAGTCTTCCTTGCAATGTGTGAAGTTGAATTATGTTGGCAAGTGGTGGCATATCTATGATTTCTTTGAATTTGACCAAGTCAACTTCGATGCCTTTGTCTGGAAACAATATAGCCTAGGAGCTTTCTCAACATCACTCCAAATACACATTTATTGGGATTCAGTCTCATTTTGTACTCTTCTAGCCTTTTGAAAATTTTGTCTAGGACTTGCAAGTGGTCACCTCGTGTCAAGGATTTTGCAAGAAAATCATCTACATAATCTTCCATTAGTGTATGCATGAGATCATGAAATATTGTCATCATAGCACGTTGGTATGTGGCCCCAACATTTTTGAGTCCAAAATGCATGGTATTCCAACAATAAGTTCCCCATGGACACGTGGAGGCCATCTTATGTTGATCTTCGGGAGCTATTTTGATTTGCTTATACCTTGAGAAGCCATCCATGAGGGACATCTTGTAGCCAGCTGTTATGTCCACAATTATGTCAATGTTTGGTAGGGGAAAGTCATCCTTCGGAAAAGCTTTATTCAAATCTTAGAAGTTTGTACAAATGTGGATCCCACCGGTTGGTTTTGTCACTAGCACAAGGTTAGAAATCCATTCTGTGTAGTCGATTGACCAGATAAAGCTAATGTCTAATAACTTTTTCAACTCATCCTTGACTAATAAAGCAATTTGTAGGTGCATCTTCCTGAGCTTTTGTTTGATAGGTTTGGTGTCAGAAAATAGTGGCAAATGGTGCAATACCAATTCGGGATCAAGCCTAGGCATGTCGACATAGGACCAAGTGAAGTTAATTTTTCATTTTGCAAAGAAGGTATGGAACTCAAGCTACTCTGACTGTGGAAATGATGCTGCAAAGTGGATAATTCTGGGATTTTTATCTATGCCAATGTTGACTTCCATAGTTTTTTCAACAAGCATAGGTGACTTCTCTTGGTTAAGGGAGAGAATTTCCAACCCTCCATCCTTGGGTGCCTCAGAGAGGTTTTCACCCTCAAATATGTCCTTTATTTTTACTTTTTATTGGTCAAAAGGTGCCTTGCGGTTTTCACCTCGAGACCCATCATTTTTGGTTTTATCATTTTTATTTTTACGACTAGAGGGGTGAACGGACTCTCCAAAGTAGGCTGTGTGATCCAAGTCAATGGCAAAGCCAACTTTGTGATCTCCACTAGGAATTCCTTCTCACAATCCTATGAACTCAGCGATGGCTTCACCATTCTCAAATATGTATAAGATGGGTGGTCCTGGTTGGTCCCAATCGATCAGTTGGGGGTAGACTAAGGGAATGCCATCATCGAAAGTGTCAAAGTTTAAAGTGAACAAGGTAAAGATGGAAGTAGTGTCAAGGTATTTGGTCATAGTGTTAGATAGGTAAAGTTCGAAAAGCATCTTGACTATATTATATTCACTAGAGACAAGGGAGTCCAATTCATATTCATTAGAGTTGGTTTCAATATAGTCATCGTCACATGCTTCAGATGGTTCAAGGTTGTTGGGTGTTGCAGATGTATCGATATTTTTTAGAAGCACTTACGTCCTCGGTTGAAAGTACCTTAGTACTAGGAGCACCAATCTTGATTGGTTTAAACCCTAGCCCTAGGCCTTTTGGTCATTTAGATACTGACAAAGGTTCATTCATCTCACTTTTGTTCAATCCGAGCCCATTATGTCTGTCATAGTCTTTGTCCTACATAATTTTGAAACCTTTTCCATATTGCCTAGTGGGTATTTGTGTGGGAGGAGCTTCTTCATTGTCTTCTTTGTAAATCCATGAGGTCACATCTTCTTCATTGGTAGCTTCTTTGCTTAGCTCCCCCCATTTTGTGAAAGTGGTCATGGGAGGGATATGAATTATAATGACTAGGTTACATTGTTTGTTGTCTACTAATGGTTTTCCATATATCTTAGGAGATGTGAGTTTGCTAACACAATAAGATTTCTTCATGTGATATTCACCACACCCCTTGTCTTGGACCTCAATTTCTAGATCGGGAAGCAAATCCTTAGAGGTGGATTCTTTGGATAGGGTGGAATGGTCAATGTAGTGAGATTAGGAAGATGAAAAGGCTTCCTAGTTGATGAACACTTGCTTGGTGACCCCTCTTAGATTATTGTAACATTGAAATGGGTCAGGGTCACCAACTATTGTAATTTCAGTGTCATTAAATGGAAATTTGAGGCACTGGTGGTAGGTGGAAGGTACAACCTTCATGGCATGAATCCATGGTTGGCCAAGGAGGAGGTTATACAGAAGATCTAGGTCCAAAACTTGGAATGTGGTGTCCATTGTTGCAGGTCCCACTTTGATAGTTATTGTTATAACACCCTTGGAAGAGGATTCTTCATCATTATATTCTTTGATAATAATGCTCTTAGTTGTGTCTACACTTGCTTCAGAGAAGCCCGATGCCTTAACCAATTTTAGGGTGCAAATATTCAATCTCGCTCCACCTTCTATCAGTACTTGCTTGAATTTGTGTTTAAGGACAAAGACCTCAAGGTGCAAGGGGTCATTGTGGTTGGACTTCTGGGTCGAATAATCTTGATTGGAGAAGGTGACATGGTGTGTATTAGCCATGTAACCCACAATTTCCTGAAAGCGATTGACATCAAGGTTAGTGGGTATGGTAGTGTCCTACAAGGCTTTGTCAAAAATATCTTTGTCAAGTATGGTAGTATGTCTATGGAGATGCCACACCCTCAAGATTAGAAAATTGATGCCTCTTTCAAGCACCTAAGTATTTGGTAAATCACATCAACAAACCAAATGAAGACGTGGTTCGCACAAAAATCTCATGCCTTTGTCAAGAATCCTTCGCCCATACTCTTTAATGTCGTGTGTTGCTGAGAAAAGATCCAATGTAAGAGGGCACCTCTCTGCAATGGTGTGTAAGGGCCTAAGTCAAGGTCTTTTGGCTTCCTCGTGACCTATAGATGAAATAGGTCACTTTATACAACAAGCGCTTTCCTATGCCCAGTCTATGCCAGAAAAAGTCATGTAGCCTCTCAATGCTATATCACGCAACTTGTGATGAAGGTGGGCCTTCATGCCCTATGCAAACACCAAATAAATGGTGATTTCACACACTTTCTCCAATGCCCTCGGACTCCCACAAACCCTAACGGTCTACAAAAAATGTGCCTATGTGAGTAGAGGTGTCACAATTTTTTAGCAGAGATTATGCCATAAGGGTGGGATGATTCCTTCTTGCTATGTGTGCAAGTTGACTCCAAAAAAATCCAAAAAATACTTTAATATAGATGCCTAACCATCTTATTATGATTGCACACAAAAATGGAATCTCACAAAATACAATAGCATTCACCTTTAGCTTGCAAAAATCTCCAATCCATGCTATGATACCATATTAGAATTAGGAAAATCTAGGAGATGAGAAACAAACACAATGAACAATATGCAATATTGTGTATTGATGACCCAAATTACATTGATTACAAGGCCTTGCATATATAGGCAAGGAAAAGGAAACAAGTTCCCCATGAAGTGGCACAAAAGAGTAGACAAGTGTCTTATAGTTGTTGAAACCTTAGGAACACTTGGAGTGTGCAAACCAATAACCTCTATGACCAAGTCATCAACCTTGATGCCAAGTGTTGAGTGACATTTGAGGTGAGATGAAAAGTATTCCAACCTTAAAAGGTATGTGCATGAGATTTATCAAAAAACTTGGTAACCTCAAGAGGCTTAAAGGTTGCACATTTAGTTAGAAAAGATATTGTCTAACCTCATCAACCTAAGTACACTTAAGTATAGTGAATATATTAAATTATTCACACTAACATTATATACTTGACTCATACTAGACCAGACATTTCATATGTATTTGGCATGGTTTTGAGATTTATGCAAGAACCTCATGAGCTTCATTGGAAAGTAGCTAAGAGGATCCTTCATTACCTTCATGGTACAATTGGATTTGAGATTCATTACAAAGTTGGTTCATCACTTGACTCGGTTGGTTTTATAGATTCAGATTGGGCTGACTTGATACTGAGCATCACAAGTCCACTCCAAGTTACAACTTTTCACTTGGTTTAGGTCCTATCAGTTGGTCTAGCAAGAAGGAAAATGCTATTTCTATATCATCTATAGAGGCACAGTTCGGGGGGTTGTTAACTTAGCAATTGAGGCTATATGACTTCAAGGAATTCTTTTTAAGTTTGGTATTTCTTTCAAGCAACCCACAATCATCTATTGTGATAACCAGAGCACCATTCAAATACGCAAGAATCTAGTTAAACATCAACAAACCAAACACATAGAGATTCATATGCATTATATTTGAGAGCTTAAATTCATGGGAAAATCATTGAATTAGTCTTTTTCCAATCTTCAGAGCAGGTTGCTAACATTTTCACTAAACCCTTTATTGAGAGAAAGTTCATTCATCTATGAGATCTTCTTGATGTGCACTCTACATCACCAACAACATCATCTTTGGGGGTCTTTCTAGCATTCTTCTCTTTTATCTCTCTTTGAAGGATAGTTTTTCCCACTAGGTTTTCTATCTTTCTTAGTTGGTGGAGCCCAAGATCACCAACTACAGAAAATAACCTTCATCAAATAGAGAGAAGCACACACTATTTCACCATAAGAGATAATGAAAAATATGAGATGATAAAAATACATATGATACAGTTTTTTAAAGCCATGAAATAGGTGACGGGTGAGAAACTTCCCAACATGGGAAAAACTACCCAAAAGATTAATTAAACCTAAGTAAGCTTAAGTGGGTAAATGGTAAAAACCATTTACTCCAACACCCCCTTAAGTACAACTTAGGGAGAATTATTATGCAAAAATGAAGATGCAGTATGGGTCCCGACTACATAACCCTGTTAGGTACCCACTTACAACTATAAAAAGAAATCTCTCACAATCGGAGAAAAGGAGAAAAACCCTATGGGAAAAAACCCCTCTCCAAAAGAGAGAAAATTTAAAACAAAAATGATGCATGGATAGAGGACTCAATCACACCCCCCAAGGACTACATACATCATATATATACAATTAATGGCCACCTCATAAGAAGGAAAGAGAGAGACTATATAGCCCCCCCACAATGTGTAATCATATGCAAAAATGGTAAGTGCCTGAAGACAAAACATGATCTAGTGTCGACAAACAACTTGTCTCCCTTTCGGAAGAAATAAAACCAAATGCAAATGCAGGTATGCTTCCCATTCTAGATAGGAATCAACAAATGAAATCCAAATCTAGGATGAAAATATATCTAAAATTTGCTCATGTGTCACCATGACCTTGGAAGATGATGCCACAAACCAATCAGGAACATGCCCAATCACAACAGAAGGTGGTAAACAAAGTACCACTAGAAACTAATTTTGAACATTCTCCAGAGACTGAGATGAGGTGACAACAATTGTACAACTATCATCAAATAGGAAGGATATACCCTCAAATGTGTCTTCCAAGTCAAAAATGTGAGATTCCATGAACAATGAACTAATGTCCGACAAATAAGAATCCCAAACAGTAAGACAATTAGATACTAGTTGTGATGAATCACTAGACATGCTCAATGAATCATCAACACAAGATGAATGGTCCTACAAAACAGGAATGATAGCAGCCTCAATCAATGACTCTACACAATGAGTCATTGATGGCGAAGGTACATCAATTGTCCCTGATAGAGAAGGAGCATCTGAAGAACCCTCATCATCCTCATCTAAAGATTCAAATAATTCCAAAACTTTAAACTCCTACATAGTAGTGTGATCATAGGGTATCTTGTCTAAAAATGATGAGGCACAAGACAATTTGAAATTGGATCATCTGGGAATAGCTCGATATCAGGATCTCCATGTATTTCCCAAAATTTAGTCCAAATAATATAAGGACACTCAAAATGATCAATAGCATGCAAAGTAGCATCATCAGTATGCATTGCAATAACTCCTAGGACATGATCCCTTTTGCAATTCCATGCAACTTTCTTACTATCAGTACCAGGAAGGGGAACTAGATTATACAAATGTGGCAACAAATAAAGCCATCTAAGATGTTTTATGATACCATCTCTCCATTGTTTATAGTTTTCCCTTTTCAACATAATCATAACAGGATGCAATGAAAATCCCATAATCAACTATGACAAAACTCCAAAAAATCAAAGATAATAACCTTCAACAACAATTAGAAACTCCCAAATACTGCAAATGAAGTGAAACCAATATCAAACTTCAACAGATTAAAAGCACCACCAAACAACAAAATATGAAAGAAATTTTTCAACCACTGCAAAGGTGATGAAAATACCTCTCGTTGATATGTGGCTTGCAAAAAATGACCTTCATCTACAAAAGATATGCAAAACTGAAAAAAGGCCTATAGAGGCACTTTCAGAATCTTCTAGAGCTCTCGGTCACACCATACGACCACCAAAAGCATGGAGCAAAAAAATTTGGGCAAGCCTCACCAAACACCAAGCAATCTCCACCAATCTAAATCAAACCAATATGTAGACAACACTACCCATGAACCTTGCAACTACTTCACATCACAATGCAAGTGTTGGAAAATTTAAGGCACAAAGAATGTCTCCATGAAATGAATTTGGGATAAATGTCCAGAAGAAATGCCCAAATCATAGCGTACAAGCCCACCTCCAAACCCTAGAAAAATATTTGGCTGCAAACTTTATAAAGTATAAAGTTTTAAAAGGAATGATGACCAATCAAATCCCTTCAAAAAATATGCAGCAATGGAGAAAGGCCTCCACCAAATTTCAAATGCAGCCTGCTAGCATAGAATTGATGCCTCTGAAAAAAAATGCCTTTCTCAAAGATGTCTTTCTTCAACAAAAAAAATTGTTGCCTTCAATATGAGAACTCGGGCTCTGACGCTAATGCTGGAAGGTGATCGCCGGTGGAGAGGGAACCGCTCATGGGAAGAACAGTGGCGGTTAAGGCCGTGTGCTGGTTGCTGAGTGCGCCCTCCACAACAAAAGAAAATTGAGCCTCCAAATAATCAGAAAAGAAGGTACCTTTATTCTTGGAATCCGCGGCTTCAAAAGAGAAATCGAGCCCCTGCAAAAGACACGCCACCAAGGCACAGAATCACGCCTTCTCCTCCTGCAAATCGTGATTGGAAAATCGCTATAGCCTCCAAATTAAAACATAGGGTCTTCAAATGAAATGCCTCCAATGCTTAAAAAAATGCCTTCAATCAGAGAAATCACACCAAAACAAAGGAGAGAAGCGCCACCTGGGGTTCACCCACCAAGAGATTTCGTTGGGAATAAGGGAGAATCATGGGATCTTCATCCAGAGAAAAAATTGCCTCACAACTGGTAAAACGCCTCCCAACAACAAAAATTCGGTCTCAAAGACAAATTGCGCCTGCCAGGAACAAATCGGGTCCAATTTGCCTTCAGGAAAATGAACGCTGATAGCTATAAGGATCGGCTTCCAATAGCAATTTAAATCGAGCCTTCTTAGCAAAGAAAAATCCACCTCCAACAATCAGAGAATTCGCTTCTTCCACAGCAAAAAACGAGCCCTCAAACAGATTCACGGGCTTTCAAATACAAATTTGCAACCAACAAATAGGAAAATGAATAATCGAAATGAGGCATCCTTGAAATTTGAAAAATTTCAAATGCCAGAAAAAAATGATCTCACACTCCGATGAAAACTCTCAAGGAGGGATTTGCATATAGCAGGCTCTGATACTATGTTGGTGGAGCCCAAGATCACCAATTGCAGAAAATAACCTTCATCAAATAGAGAGAAGCACACGTTATTTCACCATAAGAGATAATGAAAAATATGAAATGATAAAAATACATATGATACAAGCTTTTAAAGCTGTGAAATAGGTGACGGCTGAGAAACTTCCTAGCATGGGAAAAACTACCCGAAAGATTAATTAAACCTAAGTAAGCTTAAGCGGGTAAATGGTAAAAACCATTTACTCCAACATTCTTCATTTACGAGAGAATGCATTGCACATGGGTACCTCACCAAGCCTCATAGTTGAGACCCATTACTTTTGTGCCCACCTAAACTATGCTTAAGGGGGGTGTTAGTGTATATTTTGCATACACATAGGATTTAAGCCTACTTAGGCGTCCCTTGACAATTTCTCATGTGAGGTGTCAAGTTAGTTAGAAGTCTTTTAGAGGTGTTGACTCACTTTCAACAACTCATGCTACTTTCATGGTAGGCAACTCGTCACCACTCCATATATGAGGATTTGTGTCTTCATTTCATGGAGATCAAGTGCCTTTCTCCTCCTCTATATATGTATGCCTATTTGATCTAATTCATTGGTCGACTTCATACATTGTTTGCTATTGTTGATTGTGCTTGTTATTCACCTTCATTGTTTACTGGTTCTTATAAACTTTAATTTTTTCTATATGGAAAAAGAATCATATCCAAATCATTTGCATATAGTTCATTTGCATGTTGGTGAATATTATCTTTGATATCACTCATTATGATTGATCAAAACTTCCAAGGGGGTTGACCTAGGAGAGCATGATCACCTATAGAGCTAGAAATCTCCCCAGTATTGTCGCTAGATACCAAATTGATAATTTTGATATCAAGAAAGTAGAGGTGAGAAGATTTTTTGGAGTATATTTTGATCAATTGATCTTGCAAGCTGTAAATTAGTTCTACATGTAAAATTAAATATGCATAGATTGGCATTGACCCCATGGTTCTTAGATATGAGAAATAGAGATTTTTGAGTTATTGCATATTCTAATATGGTCAGCATATTAAGTGCATAAATTTTTAGAGAGTGGTGAATCAATTGTACATGCCATCAGTATCATTTTCACATCATCAATTTTAATGCAAATTACCCCTAATACATGTATTTAATTTGAATATTTATTACAATTATCAATCTAGCTCTGATTAATCTAAATTAATTTGCAATTATTGATTAATTTTTTTACTAAACCTAAATTTATTTATGTAGAGTGTATAATTATATCCCAAGGATTTAACTTTAGATTATCATCAAACCTCACCTACAAAAATATCATGCATTCCCACACAACCATATTAAATAGTTATAGATATGCTAACCTTTAATAATTTCTATCGAGATAACAATAATATATTTATAATAAAGTACAATAGAAAATAGCATCCCAAATTGAGAGCGTAGAGAAAGGAAAAGATAATATTACAACAATAGATAAGATTATAGTAACCCAATCAACAAAATTGCTAGAAACAAGAAGGTACTTATGCCAAATAGAGGAAAAAGGACAAGTAGCTAATCAAGTTGAAAACATGCTTATAGTATAATTCTTTCACCATAATTTGAATGATATCTAAACTTATATTGTTGGAAATGTGATTTACCACTACACATTCATCAAATAACAACAATTTTCCCTATTGATGCAAATATCGTTATGGAGACAATTTAATGTTCTAGGCTTTATTTCACCCACTTATGGGCATCTTTCAAATGCCATTTTTATGTTTAATAAATTGCTTCTCTATCAACACTATATATGTTGGGCAATCTACTTAAAGTTCTTTCTTCTTCATTCTTACAAATTTCTTTTCAATTGATAGTTTATTTTCTCAAGCTCCTCAATTCTTCTTCACTAATGTGATGTTGACTACCATCTTCAATGCTCTATCATCAACCCTTGATACCTCAAAGATGTTTGACCCAACAACATAGTTCTAGAAGACTAATTCACCTTTTTTTCCTCAATTTACTCTTCAAATCCATTGCAAAATCTACCAACTCGCATATCTAGAGGATGCTTTAATAAAGCTTCAAGTACACTAGTCTTCAAACTCGACTCCACACTTAGATCTCAATTACATGATTCTTAATTCCACTTATTATGTTATCTTCTCTCTTCACTATAATTTGAACATTCCACATGAACTATGTCAACTTTGATACAAATTAATGTAGTCAAGAATATAGATTATAATGAAAAGCTATCCAATCATTCACCCTTAACACAATCACTAATAATCAATACACATTAAACTTCAATTACTAACATGATCATATAAATGAAATAAATAATAATTTATTTGTTCATAATATAGAAATTACATTAATAACATTCTCCTCTAGAACTTATAATCACATTAAGGACTAGTGTGCAGTTTTACAACACCATTGATGGAGTCATCTCCCTCCTAAAAAATAGAAGAAACACAGGGGTGCGTGGGAATTGTGATTATATTAAGTAGTTTAATGAAAAACTGAAGATGGTGCGGCAGGATTCGCTCCGGGTTTTATCAATTAACAATGACACAATTGTATTAATAGCAGAAGTCGGTGATCATCTAGAATAACGGTTATTTTTATAATATTCATATTTGGAGGACCCAGGGGCAGCTGATTTGAAGCAAGTTGTACACTCGGCTGCGTCACGTTATCTCTCTCATGTTACGCTGTCATAGGGGGGAGGGGCCAGTAGTTGGATGGAATTCAATTCTCCATAAAATATTTTTGTGGTTTTAATATTTATTCTTATAATATATATTGTCAATAATTAGTTCACATGTAAATAAAAAATAATCAAGCATTGGTCAAGCTAGATTTATATTTGAATAATCTAGAGCATATGGATGTTATATAAAAAACATAAAAAATATTCATTAACAAGTGAAATAATACTTTTTGGTTTCATATAAAATATCATAACTATCCACTATAAGTGTGTCATTTATAAAATAAGGGGTTCATTTTTTCATAGTTATTAAATATCATAGCTATTTCCAATTAAGGAAGTCTAAACTATAGATGTTTAAAGACTAGAATCATTATCAATAAGATTTCACATAATCCCCATCGAATTAATGTCAAGATGTTGCTAGTTGTTGTTGCTCAACATTGAGGATTAGTTCATCCATAGGGACCTTAACTCCATGTTTAATGTGTTGAAGACCATTTCTCTTCTATCCATGTTTAAAAAAAATTTTGAATCCAAGTTTGTAATGTGTCTCCAAGTCAAAAAGAGGAGGGTCTACTTCACTAGCCTTGTTGAAATGAGATGCATAGCCACATATTGGAGAAGCAATAACAAAATTGACAGAAGAATAAAGATTAGTTCTACCATGAGAATGCAAATCCATTCTACATAGAGAGATGCCAAAGTGATCAAGATCAACCTTATATTCACTAGCGTAAGAAGGGGTGAAGTCCAAGGATCCCTAGTCATCACCAATACATGCATTAGAAGTAGAAGAATGATGAAGAGGCACAACATCATTAACAAAAGGTGATAATGGTGTATGTGGTTTTGGTGAAGAAGAAGGTAAGAGGTTATGAAGGGAGTAAAATGTAGAAGTAAGCTTTTCATGACTTGAATAAACTTGTTGACAATATTGGAAGCATTTATGATCAACTTAAATTATTGTGGATTACCATTATGAATGAATTTAAAAGACTGATGTAGGGAAAATAAAACTGCACCCATGACATGAATCTGCAATCTACCCATGACATTTTAAAAACCTTTAATTGAAAAATTCAACAAAGAAATAGAAGAAGCATCAACATTGATACAAACTTTATAGAAATTTAGACCAAACCATTATAAAAAAGATTTCACATAGTCCTCATTGAGTGTATGCCAAGATGTTGCTAGTTGTTGTTGCTTGACATTAAGGATTAGCTCAAACTAGCTCATGTTCTAGAATTGCAAATTAAAAATTCTAAAAGAAGAGTGCAAAGAGAGAATATTTCTATTGTGTAGTGACTAAGCACCGCTACATTATACAATGTAACTATAAGTATTTATAGGTGCACTCTATGGGCACATCTATTTTGTAACTCTACTTTGATATAGATAGATTGCCACTATATTATGTAATGGATCCCCTATGATTAGATTCATGATAGTTACACTAGGGTTTCTATGTTTACCATATTTCAAGAAGCAATAATTGATAGAATTTATTCTAGCTTGTGATTTGGGCAATCTATAAGGAGTTTCTATTTTCTACTCTCTTTGAAGAGATATAGATTGGGAAGAAGATGGATGTTCTAGTCACAAATAATAGTAGGAGGATTTATATAAAAATAATATTTAGGATTCAAATTAAAACTTAACCTCCCTCCTCAATGCCTATCTTATTTTTTATGTTCTTACTTGGTTCGATTAGATAGAAACCAAATTTGTTTAATGAAATAAATTTGTGTAATGAAGCAAATTTACCATCAAGAACACTTGGATTTTTTTAATTGAAATTGATGAGAACATTTTCAAGCAAATGGTTGAAAATATTCTTGAATGTATTTGTAGAATAAAAATTAAAAAAATAAAAACACATATTTTTTTCAAAATGTAAATGAAGCATGAAGATGTCAATTGTTTGTTGAAATGATAAAAAAAACTTGATTTTAGACTCATAATGGGGATAGTTTGCCTAAGAACATCAAATACTAATAGTGAAAAATCTATTGTAAAAAAATTAATCAATGCATACATAAAAGTGGGTTCAACCTCATGTACCAAATATAGTAATGTTACATGATGTATAATTACATCAACTATAGATGCAATCAAACAAAGAGATCTTTCCTACTAAATAAAACAATTCAAGCACTAAAAATAAGTAGAAAAAAAATAATGAAAGTCATTGGGAGACATGTAAGAGTTGAAGACCCAAATAGAAATAAACTATGGATATTCTCTAGTAGTCATAGTTGAAGCCTTAAAATCCCTAATTAAAGATTAAAAAAAAAACAACACAAGAGTATCACCTAGTGAAAGAGATGTTGTAAAAAGGAGAATTGGTTGTCAAAACTGTGAGCCACATCTAAAGTATTTTTTGAATATGACTCAAACAAAATTTCTCTAAATTTGTCAAGATGTATCCCCAAATAAAAATTAGTCAAAGGTATTTTAAAATGGAAAAACTTTAATGTCAAAAAATCATACACACACAACTTGTTGTAGAGTCTACAATAAATTTTCTATTCGCTATGATATTTGTATATGAATGAGGTTTCGTTGGAGTGTTAGATAAACAAATCAACCTAGATCTACAAGAGATTTCATTTCAATCGTTTTATGTGAAAGATTGGGTAGATAATTATTTTACAATAAATCATGTTTGGATGGAACATATGATAGTTGCGATAGTTTGCAATGTTTAAGAGATTGTGTATACATAGAGAATACACATGTAACTATAAATAAATTATCAAGTTTTAAAAAATATAAGTTAGTGGCCTACACTCTAAAAGATGGTAAAGAGGGGAAAATGTGTGAATTCGTGAGTGAAAAAATATTACTATATCAATTTATGTCTATTTTTTGAGAGAACGTAGTGTATGACTATGCGAGTCATACATATAAAGCTTGATGGTTGGACTAGCAATTCAAGTTATGTAATAACATATTTTTTTCATACAACCATTTCAATTGTAGACTTTACAAAGAATTATATACTACAACCACAAAATAAGTTTCAATCATAGTACTACAACACCACTTAGGTTGCTATATTTATGCATATAACATTTATTCAAGCGCCTCATAGTACAAAGGGAAATAAAAATATATTGAGGGAGTATAATTTTTATATTAGTGATTGTTGCACACATTCTATAGATTTTATGCAAGATTTCTTTCAGATGCTCTATGGTAATTTTAGTAGTAAGAACACCACATTTGGTCAGTATATCATGTGGTTAGATAATTGTGCATCACAATTTAAGAACTCATGGATGTTCTATTGGTTGAGGAAGATGCATAAGATGAATGGTATTTAGTATATATGGAATTTTTGTTTAGGTGGACATCGAAAAGGGGAGCATGATGGTGTAAGAACATGTATTAAAAGAGCCTTCAGACACATGTGTAGAAATATAGGGGATCAAAAAGTGGCCACAACCACTTTTTGGTCCATCTAAGGCATAACACAAGTGAATGAGAGGAAGATAGAGAGGAATGTAGAGATGGAGATGGAGAGGCAAAGGGAGAGGGAGAGATAAAATGACAAAGAGGAGAGAGGGATAGAGAGAGATGGATACATATAGAGAGAGATGTATAGTATCGTGGAGCAATAAAATAATAAAAATGAATGCAAAAATAGAACTTTAAAAAATACAAGATATGAGAGAGACATAGATATACGTGATTCACTTGATATGGACTATTTCCATGGAGAAAAAACTAGTCCTTCCTTTATTCCATCTAGCAAAATGAAGGGATAAAATCCTACAACACATTTTCTGCAACCTCCTCTTCACTCTCAGTCACACAACACTCTCTCATGATAGACAATCATTCTTCTATTTTACAAGGAAATTTAAAATCTCTATAAATGTGTTACCCTCAAACCCTTTCCAAGGGGGCTCCATAATATTCTTTTTCTCCCCTTGGACCCCCTAGTGATAGAAATGGAGGGGCAATCCTCGCCCCTCTACCCCCACCCCTTGTCGAGAACTAGGATCCAAAAATGGTTGAAATAAACAGGAAGATAATCAAGCTCCATTGTTAAAAATAATGAGATGGAGATAAAGAGAGGGAGAGATAGATGGATAAATATGGAGAGATAAAGATAGGGGAAGATAGATAGAGAGGAAAATATAGATATAGATATAGATTATTATAGATTCGATAATTACTCTTAATTACACTTATCCACTTATATTCACTAGTTACCCCTTATTATTGCACCATACATTTTTGCATGGCTTGGGATCGATCCCATGGTGTGCAAGAATTAACTTTAATTTTAAAATATAAATTTTACATTCCAAATCCCTTGCCCCTTCTTAATAGTTATTATGATTCAACTTGGTGGTGTGCAAGAATTAACTTTAATTTTAAAATATAAAATTTACATTCCAAATCCCTTGCCCCTTCTTAATAGTCATTATGATTCAACTTGGTACACATTTGTGAGATATATTATGGCATGGTATTAAAGGATATTCAATGTGCACTAAAATTTAATATATATGGTAGGATTATCCAAAAATAGGGTATCATTTCAGCATATTTGAATTTTCTAAAGAGACAAAGAATCATTCCACATCATCTACATATAGGCCATTTGGATGTTGGTGAATATTATCTTCAATAATGCAAATAATTGTGGCCTTAAAACTAAGGAGAACATGATCACCTATAGAATCAACATTCTACCCAATGATGTTAGAAACCACCTTAACAATTTAGATTTTAGGAAAGAAGAGGGAGCATTCTTTTTTGGAGTACATTGTAATAGATTGATCTTGCATGTGTCAAGTTGAATCTACATAGATTTAGATCAATTCTGTGGCACTTGGATATGGACCACATATTTTTTTAGTCACTTAAAGCTATAATTATACCAAAACATGAATTTCTAAATGATTGCAAACCAACTCTACATGACATTGTAATTATTTTGACATTATCAATTTAAAAATTAAATACCTGTGATCCTGCATGTAGTCTTTAAGCATTCATTATAACTATTAATCCAACTTTAATTTATTTAAAATAATTTACATCTATTAATTATTTCTTAATAAATTTAAATTGTATTTATACAATACAATTATATTCCAAGATTTAACTTGAGATTATCATAAAAATCAATTAAACAAAATCATTTTTTTATAAATGATGTATAGTTCTATACTTTTATATTAATTTAAGATAGATGAAATGAAATCACACTCTGGATCAAAATTAATACCAAAGCCAAAAAAAAAAAAAGAGACAAACAAGAGTGATCAAACCACTCAATCACTACGAATACTATTTTGTAATTTTCGAAAATAAGAAGACACGAACAATTTACTTTGGTCACACCACTTTGATTGTGGTCATGTCTCAAAATGAAGATTATTATTATTTTCCTGTTCATCTACATAAGAGATTTAAGAACAATCAGAAAAATGACAGACATCCATGACAAACAAACACTAGTTCTCTGCGTGTACGCCCACGGGAATGAATCCCGATTCTTGTATTGAAAAAACATGAGCTCTTTCTTTCAGCGAGATGAGGGGAAGAGATGACGAAAGGAATCGTCTGAATCAAAGGTCATAAGGTTGTAATCGCGACTGGTTTCCTTCTCTATTTGATCTTCTTGTTTTGCAGTATTCTTCATCTTCATGTCGGTGGAGAGCGTCAACATTTGAACGACCTCGCTCATGGAAGGCCTGCTGCCCATGTTCTGCTCTACGCAACGCAATGCCGTGTTCAGCACCATTTCCATCTCCCTCTTCTCATCCCCGCTTGGAGCTCCCAACTTGGGATCCACCATCGTCTCCATCCATCTTCCTCCCTTCACATTCTCAACAGCCCGCTGCACAAAATTAATCCCCGAGCCAGACACATTGAATTTCGCAGCTTCCTGCCCGCTCACTAATTCCAACAGAAGAATCCCGAAACTGTAAACATCTGCCTTGGCCGTGATGGGCAGATTGGTTGTCCACTCGGGTGCCAAATACCCTCGCGTGCCTCGAATTCTGGAGAAGGCAAAAGCTCGATCCCTGTCCACCAGCTTTGCCATCCCAAAGTCTGCAACTTTGGCACCAAAATCCTCATCCAGGAGAATATTCTGTGGTTTGATGTCACAGTGGAGAATCCATTCCAGGCATTCCTCGTGCAGATAAGCGAGCCCCCTGGCCGTCCCGACTGCAACTTGAAATCTTTTACTCCAATCCAACACTTTGGAGGGGTCTTGGGTGAAGAGATAGTTATCCAGCGACCCATTTTCCACAAACTCATAAACCAAGAGCTTCTTCTTCCCCTCTGCGCAGTACCCAAGCATTCGAACCAGATTCATGTGATTCACTCTACTGATCGCACTTATCTCTGCCCAGAATTCTTCTTCTCCCTGATACACTCCCTCCAATCTCTTCACCGCCACCACTTTGTTTTCCGGAATTAGGAGCCCCTTGTACACGCTCCCAAATCCCCCCTTGCCCACCATGTCCTTGAAATTATCTGTTGCTTTTCTCAGTTGAGAAAAGGTGAACCTTCTAAGCCCCCCTGGAACAGCAAAGTAACTCTGTCGATCGTAGCCATGAGCCTCGCGAGAGACAGTGGCTAAAAACCAGAATCCGAGTGCTACGCAAACAATCTCTGCGGCCCCAATCGCTGAAACAACAGATAGCATGGGGATGATTACCTCATTCCGTGTGCCCTTCTTTGACGTAACATTCGCGGCTTGAAACTCAACTTCCACTGGCCATGAGCATTGCAGTGAGCTCTGTCGTCCCAACAGAGATGAGACGTTACTCACCGATGAATCGTTGACAGATATCTTGATATACACGGTGTTATTTATCCCAGGAGACTGATACCCACTGATGAGTAAAGACTTTGGGAAGCATTGTCCACTACCGCTCAGTTTGTAGGCAAAGCCTAAGCAGTAGCAATCGTCCATGCAGATCTTTCTGCACTCTTCGAACGACCTCCCTGCAGAGTATCCACTCTTGTCGAATCCATAATAATCTGTATAAGGAAGCTGAAGAAGCTGAACACTGTCTTCTCCGCAAGAAAGCTCTTTTATCAGCCGGCAGCCTTTGAACCAGTCGGTGGAATCGACCATTTCGAAACCCGGGGGACACACACACTGGGCGTGTGGTGTATATACGCACACAGCATTAGGCCCACACAGACCTTGAACTCTGCACTGCTCCGCCATGCTCATCCATGTTATGACCCAGCTCTGATTTTGTGAGTTGAAGCTGTATAATCTCAGATTCCCATCAATATCCAACGTCAATCTTCTGAGGGGGCCGACACCGTAGTCCGAGGCATTGAAAGTGAACTGGTCGCTTGAAGTGAATCCGCCAGAGTCGTCGAAAAGGGCTATGCGAGTAAGGTTATAAGTAGTTCTCATGTTCTCAAATGCGCTCAGCCAAGGCAAAGGCCAATACGTGGCGGTGATATTGGAACCTTGATAAGTAAGCACAAGATAGTTGTTTTCGTTGAAGCGGAAAGTGAAGTAGCCCGATTTGAAGGAGGACAAACCCATTCGAGAGACCAGCGGCGCGTCCTTGGTGATTGGCTGCCCTGGGAGGAGCGTATCAGTAGGAGAATCGAAGCTTTGCCAGAATATCTGTCCACTGGAGTTGCGCAGCACCAAATTGCCCGTAGTTAGAAGCACAAGCTCCTGCACAGGCTTCCCTTTGGTGTCGCTTCTCCATACGATGCTCCCGCCTGCATCGTTGAGAATCAGATCTCCATCTCTTTGGAGACGAAGGAACGACCTTTTTCCGTTGACAGGCTGGTCTCTGTTGGCCATCCACACCACTGTGTAGGGCTTGGGCGTTTGAGAATACCAGATGGCGAAGCCATAGGCGTTATCTCCAACAGAGTAAAACCCAGCAGAAAATGTGCCATCCGAAGAGACTAGAACGGTTTCATTCGTTTCTGGTGAGAGCGAAGATCTTAAGCTGAGCCTCTCCAATCCATTAATGTGGTGGGCAGAGCAGAGAAAGCAGAGACAGAGTAATAACAGATGAGAAATTCTACACGCCATTGTTGCCTTCGGAGGTCAAGCTCTGGTTAAAATTTAGATTTTGATGATGATGAGAGGGATTGGAGAACTTGTAAAGCCGCCGTGAGAAACTTTATTTTTTACAAGGTTTTTGACCCAGATTTCCAATTACAAAGCTCATTTCCAAAACTAATATACTTTTGAATCCATTTCCTAAATGACAGAATCGTTAACGTATGCTTGCTTACATCTTACATCTAGAGTTTGTTGACTATATTAGGAACGTGCTTTTTACCAAATCGTATCCCAATTCATTTTTACTTCTATAGAGATTCCCAATTCTTTCTCTCTTTAAAGTCTCATCATTTCATCCACTAGGATAGAATCTTTAAGCAATTAAATAAAAGACCGCAATTAAAATATTTTATTAGTTGTACTAATTCTTTCAATTTGCTATCTTTTTAATTAAATATATGAATATAAGGAAGTTGTTGAAAAAAATATTTGTCAAACTAATCCTTTTAATTAAATATATTTGAATATGAGAAGTTGTTCAAACAGGATAACTCCCTTCTTGTTTATATGTTTATTCTCATCATTGATAAAACTTGCAAAAGTCTCATCTAATTATAAATATAAATCTCGTAACCACCAACTTTGTGATTATATCACACTTACAACTCCTCTCATGATGAAGAAATGTGTATATTACACCTAACATTTATTAAGTAAAACATAACCAACAATTGAATAAAATTAAAACCATTTTAAAACGTTCACCAAAATTATATTTCATTACATATTTTGCTAAACCATACATTTGTTTAGCCAACCACTATAATGCAATATTTATAATATTGTTGAATTTTGAAAATAACTCTCCACTTAATAAATCGATGAAAGGCCATATTTATTATTTAGTAATTTTTTTAAATTTTAATTTTTAATATTTTAATGAATAAGAGTCTACATTTTTATAAAAAAGATAATAATAAATATATTTAAAGAAAAGATAGGTGTAAGAAGTTGTATGGTTTACACTAGATCAAGTTCAAATGATCAAAATACAAGATAAAGTCATTAAGTAGTGTGATGCATGCATCATTTACATATTTTTTTTTTATTATTGATGTATTTTCATAGTTTCTAGATATTCTAGATTCATAGACTTCATACACATAGGCATAATTTTATTTGTTTATAACCTTGCATCATTTTTATATGTATTTTTTATTATTGATGTATTTTCATAGTTTTTAGATATTCTAGAGTCATACACTTCATACACAGACATAATTTTATTTTTTTATAACCTTTTAATAATAGTTGTAATAAACTACTAATAAAACTATTTTTTTTTTTAGCCTAAGTCTAGAAGATTATTGTTAATAAATATTTAACTAGCTCCCTTCGGGTTTATTTTTCCATGTGCCGTCCCGTGCATCGCAAGGTTTGCTTGGCCTTTTATCAAGGTTTTTCTCTGCTTCCACGTGTCTACTCTTCGCAACTCCGAGTCTCAACATTCCTTTCGCATCCCAAGAAACTCTGCTATGCTTCCATAGTTGCTAAATGCAGGATACTTTTGTTCTTGTTTCCTTGATGCCTCATCGGGCTCCGAAATGCTACCACGAAGCCCTCGTTCCTAAAAGGTTTTGGCAGGCCCCACGGTTGCTAACTACGGTGTACACTTGCTACATGTCTACCATTCGCAAATCTTTCAGCACGGAAATGAAGTAGCAACCACGGGCAGCGAAATGTTGCCACGCGTATCTTTTGCGCCCAGTTAGTAATCGTTCCCTTTATTATTGATGAAGTGTTTGGCTGTTTCGACTCATGTGGCGTTTACGCAGATCCTCTGCGATGAAGGGAGAAAGGTTCATATGGGCAACGAAAGGCTGCCACGTGCCTAACTAGTGGATCTCATATACAGGCAAGGGATTATATGAACTGAATGAGGCTATTGGTTATTGCGTGTCATTATCATTCACTTAGGAGGGTGACACTTGTCTGATCAGGCCTAACTAGGACCACCGCCATCATTACAGAAGATGCACCTGCATTTGGGATGACCAGATGCTTGGTTCCTAATCATTTCTATTGTAACGGCTTTGGGAATATTCTAATTCTTGCATCATTGTCGGGGATTACAAAATATTTTCTGTTGCTGCTCTCCGAAGTGGTGGGAAGTTTTCCTGCTATATATACTTTCTCTGTTGATGAGAAAAGGGTTCAGAATTTGAGGAAAACGCTGGTTTTAGTAAAAGATGCCAGACCTTTATTACTGTTTTATTTGATTGCCAAAACTCTCAAACTATGCCAATTGTTCTGCCTTTCTATTTTTCATGCTATTTGATCAAAATGTGAACTATGTTTTTTATTGTCTTGACACTTCATTTGAGAACTTCTATATATGTTGGATGCAAGTTTGCTTACCTAGATCATGTCTAAGGACTCTTCTTGGCAGTAGGAATGTATGCAATGTTATTTTATGTCAATGAATGAATTGTCTATGCTATAATCTTAAGTCTCTAATGTTTTGGAACACTACAACACCATTCATGCCCTTAAATCTATGATTTATCATGCCCATCATTAAGTCTTAGCGCATCACCTTAGGTTAGACTTCATTTTATTATATCTACTTTTTTTTCCCTTTCCAAACCCCATTATAGAAGAAGTTGGCTTCTCTAAAAATCTAGAGGTTACTCAGTTTAGCGCAAAAGGTCCCCTTTAGACTGAGTTTCCCATAAGGCTCTGTTACCTTGTCAAATTTTGGCGTCAACAGTTTGTTCCTTTTTCTGGCACGCTCGGTGGGACCAAGCTTAAATGAAATTGTGTTTTAGAAGGGTGTGTGAGCCATCAGCCTATAACTAGATCTCAAGCCACAAGCAACCCCAATTTACTAATACCTCCCCTAGGGACAGTCCAGGTCGCAAATCAGCTAGTAACCATTCCATTCCCGCCGCCCGTTCCTCTCACCATGTTGTCAGCCACCAACAGAAAATACATGGCATGGGACACCAGAAGTCCCCTAGTAGCTCCAGTAGCACCCATTGTCTAAGGCGTTATCCCGGTTTCAGCCATGAAAGCTATACCCAAATTTACCGGAGATGGCTTAAGAACACCAGCAGAACATTTGCAGGATGTGGCGGACGTATGTCTGGTACACGGTATTACAACGCAGAATGTAGCCCTGAGGCTTCTCGCCGCGTCTTTTAAAAGCAAGGCACTGGATTGGTATCGAACACTGACGCCTAATTCAATTCGTACTTGGGATGAGCTCAGAGATCCGTTCTATGAGAGGTTCTCGAATGACGAAGATCATTCTTCATTGTATTATCAACTATCTGTCATAAAACAAGCCCCCAGGAGGCTCTGATGGACTTTAATGCTCGATTTCATGCAAATTAGTAGAGGATTCCTATTACCATATGCCCGAATCCTGAGTTGGTGTTTATATTTTATCTAAAGTCCATCAATTTTGACATTTTTGTGATAATCAAGTCTTTGGGAGGAGCTACTCTACCAGATGCTTATGGTATCGCTATCAAATCCGAGAATCATTTAATAGATTGCAAAAAATTGTCTTCTCGACCTATTATGCAAATATTTCTTGAAATATCGATCTTCGCACAAGAGGTCGCACCAACTAGTGCACCAACAACTGCCCAGTCAATGTACACATATGCAGCCGCCCCACAAAATGCGGCTTCTACATCAAGTTCTTCCAAAGATGAAATGAGCAACCTCAAAGAGATGTTGTGAACCATGGAAAATGATATAACTACTCTTAAGTGGAACCAATCAACACTTCTGAAGCCTACATATCAAAACTATCAAGGAGAGCAGTCTTCTTATCAACAGAATCAATACCAGGGCGCGCCTCGCACTAATCCACCAACCCCAACTGTAAACCAAATGGTGTCAGTGCCTACTTCACTGACGAGCGCATCACCAAGCTCGAGTAGGGAATTAACCTTAAGGCAGAACAACCTTATTGATGATATCAATCCATGGTGCTTCCAGAACTGTTCGCGTGGAAACTTACAACAAAAGGTGGCAGAGCAACGCAGCCAAGGCGCGGCAACAGAACATGGAGGTTATATATATGTCTCACCAAAAATGGAGAGTGTGGTCCTTACCGTGCAAATGCAAGAAATTTCTTTAGAACAAGAATCCAATATTGCTCCTAATCATGTGCTCTTCTCCTAGATGGAGGAAGAAGAAACGGTGTTTGCTAATGACGCGTTCATATCCAAAACACCACAAGTGTAGTCTAATTATAACACACACTCGAAGAGGAGATTCAATGGTGAGTCAGTTATTTCACATCCAGCCAGCCCACAACTTAAAGGTGTTTCTGATCAGGTTCTCAGTACTTCAACTATCCCTTCACCTTCTCAACCACGGAAGGAAACTATTATAGCAAGAACCAAGGAGCAGAAACCTCCGAGTTTGTCACCTTTTAATGTGGTAGATCAATTGAAGAAATCATACACTAATGTGTCTCTATGGGACATTCTAGCTATCCCAGAACAAAAGACGCTATTGCAAAAGCTGCTTCAAGAAGAGGTCAACCCCGCACCAACAGAGTTATTTTCCAGTACAGAGGTTGTTTATCAAATACCGCTAGCTAAAGTCCTTACAAACAATACAAATGAATCCCCTACCGAGGATAGGAATAAGTTGAAACCTCAACCCTTCTTCTTGACTCTCATTATAGGAAAGAAGTTATTGCACAACGCTATGATTGATTCTGGTGCTAGTACCACGGTTATGCCTAAATAAATAGCTGAAGCTTTGGGAATCAACTACGAACCTATGAAAAGAGGGGTAATGTAGCTTGATGGGAATAAAAGAGACCGTAGGTGTCATCAAAGCGCTTCCTTTAACTCTATTTGCCTGTCCTAGTATCATGGTCTCGTAGGACACGGTGATCATAGATGTTCCTCCTATGTTCGGTCTTTGTCTATCCCAGGAATTTACTTCAAAGGTGGGCGGATACCTGTCCTTGGATTGGTCACATGTAATACTTAGGACCAAACATGGTACAAAAAAGAAGATAGAATCGGAGGCTTTACATTATGAACATGTAGCTGATGAAGCCTTGATCAATTTTGAAGTTGCGCATACCTCTATCACCAAGCGATAAATGTATTGCATTGAACTGCTAGAGGAAGAGAAAGTGAGTGGAGATCGGAATGATAAAGAAGATGCTTTGTTGAGTGAACACATAGACAATTATCCTTTCGGCAATTATCATGCTACAGGATTGGGCACATATGTAATTTATGATGAAGACCAAGTGCTTCCGAGGGTCGCCAAAGAATTAGAAGGTAGCCAAGCAAATGAGCTAGGGACACTATACTTTGACGGAGCAAGAAGCAAAGTGGGTGCTAGAGCAGGGATATATCTAATATCCCAACAAAATGAAAATTTGTTGAGGTCTTTCCGCTTTCATTTCGCCTATTTAAACAATGAGGTTGAATATGAAGGATTGGTTCAAGGTTTAAGCCTTGCAGAACGAATCGGAATTAGTTGTGTTCGGAGATTCCGAACTAGTAGTCAACCAAGTCTGAGGAATTTCTATGGCAAAGAATGTCTGCATGAGATCCTATCGACACCGAGTCTGGGACCTGATTGATGGTTTTGAAGCTTTCAACATTAAGACTATTCCCCGAGGACAAAATAGCAACGCAAATCGCATGGTCGTGATTGGTGCTCAGTTTGATCCTGTCTCTGACCTTCTTCATAATAAACATTCAGTACGAGTACAAGTCCAACCAGGGATTCCTAACAATGATCAGAGTTGGCAATTTTTTGAAAGTGATGAACACATCGCCTCGTTTATCCAACACTCAGGGGAGTTCGCCGATCAGCTTCAACCAAAGATTACTGAAGCTTATGAAGGAAAAATTATGTAGCTCAAATCTAATAAAATTCTGAAAGGATTGGTTACTCTTGAGAACTTTTTCAATTGTGATGATGCCCGAAATGATAAATGGAAGTTTGTAGCAGACAAAAGTGATTATGTGGACCTTCAGGTCTCCGATGGTAGGAATCTTTGAGTCAGCAAAAATGTCCCGCACCATGATAAGGAAAGACTCATTAGTTTTTGCGAAAAATATGGAGTAGTGGCCTAGTCCTATGATGATCTAGAGGGATATAATCCTGACATTATTCAACACACTATTGAGCTAACAAAAGGTGCAAAACCAGTCTCACAGAAACAGAGGCCTGTCAACCCTAAAATTGAAGTCCTAATGGCGCAAGAGCTAAATAAGCTCATTGAGTCGCGCATTGTCTTCCCAATCAAGCATAGTACTTGGGTATCGAATATGGTCCCGGTCTGAAAGAAGAATGGAAATATCTATTTATGTGTGGACTTCTGAGACCTAAACAGAGCATCCCTAAAGGACTACTATCCACTGCCTTCAATGGAGTCAATCCTACAAACGATTGCAGGATCAGAAATGTTTTCTCTGCTGGATGGTTTCTCCAGCTACAATCAGATCCGAGTTAAAGAAGAAGATCAACACAAGACTACATTCACCACAAAGTGGGGAACATTTGCATATGCTAAAATTCCTTTTGGTTTATCCAATGTAGGGGCAAAATTCCAGCGGGCGATGGACATCGCATTCAGTGAACTAATTAATAAGTTTATTCTAATTTATTTGGATGATCTTACTGTGTTCTCTAAATCTAAGGATGATCATTTTGATCACTTAGAATTAGTTTTTCAAAAATTCCAAGAGTTCAGAGTTTCCCTAAACAGGAAGAAATGTGTATTTGAAGTATCGCAGGGTAAGCTGTTGGGGCATGTTGTATCTAAGGAAGGGGTTTCAATTGACCCCAAATGGGTGAAAGCTATCAGGGAGCTTCCCCTTCTGGTGAATAAGAAAGGTGTCCAGTCCTTCTTAGGAAAATTAAATTTTGTTAGCAAGTTTATTTCTGATTTCGCGGGGATAATTAGGCCAATCACCCTGATGCTAAAGAAAGATCAGACATTCAAGTGGATAACTGAAGCTTGAGAAGCTTTTGAAAAGGTCAAGGAAGCTATTTCCATAGCTCCGGTGCTGGTTAATCCAAATCAATCCAAAGATTTTATAATGTATTCATTCAGTAGTAAGTCCAGTATTGCTACTGTCCTAACCCAAAAGGATGATGAAGAAAAGGGGGAACATCCAGTAGTGTTCTATTCCCAGACCCTAAAGGAATATGAGGCAAATTATAATTTCATCGAAAGGCAGGCCTTTGCAATAGTGAAGGGACTTAAAAAGTTTCGCCATCTAATTTTCTGCAACAAGGTTTTGGTGTATGTCGCACATTCCAGTGTGTGAATATATCATGGAAGGGGAGATCACAGAAAAAAGGGCTAATTGGATCCCCAAGATCCTTGAATATGACATTGAAGTCAAACCTACTAAAACTATTAAAGGAAGAGGACTGTGTGAGTACATGGCACAGAACGAGGAGGTACCTGCCACAGAGGAGCAACCAACGCTCGTATTGATAAATGAATTAGAATCGGAAGGTGGTTGGCTGACTGATAGAATGAGGTTCATGCAAACCGGAAAGTATCCGCCAGGTCTCTCATCCCAAAAAAAAGATACTACCGGTTGCAAAATTGCAGATATATGCTAATAGAGGGAGTCCTTTTCAAAAGGAATTTCAATGGTGTTCTCCTACGATGTGTCACTTTGGAGCAGGTGAAGAGGATCCCTGATGCGTTTCATAATAGCGTTGCGGGCAAAAACTTCTCTGCTAAGACTACCGCCATTAAAATCATGTGTGCTAGTTACTACTGGCCTACACTTTTTAATGACTCCCACTCTATAGTAAAATATTGCAGAAAATGTCAGTTCTTTACTAAGAGAAAGAAGAATTCTGCAATGCCCCTCAAACCCATAGTGGCGGATGAACCATTTGCGCAATGGGGCTTGGACTTCATCAGAATGATCAACCTGGTTTCTAGCCCCAGACACAAGTGGATTCTGACCGCCACGGATTACTTCACAAGATGGACGGAGGTTGTTCCACTTAAGAGCGCAACAGAGATTGAAATTGTAGATTTCCTCGAAGAGCTAGTGACAAGGTTCAGTCCTCTAAAAACTATCATTTCGGATAATGTCAGAGCTTTCTTAGGCACAAAGGTATGTCACTTTGCAGTAAAGAATGGCATATTCCTCAAGACATCATCCAACTACTACCCACAGAGAAATGGCCTAGCGGAGTCAACGAAGAAGAGCCTAGTTTGACTCCTTAAGAGAATTGGTTCAGAACACCAAAGGGAATGGCATAAAAACCTTTGAGCAGCGCTTTGGGAAAACCGTATAACTCCTAAGCAAGTCCTCAAGACTTCGCCTTATGAGTTGGTATATGGGAAAGAGGCGCTATTGCCTGTATCTATGGAGATTCTAACACTCCAATTATTGAAATCTCTCGAGATAAAACAAAATGGGGCCATGGAAATTTGGCTCGCCGAACTATTAGAAGTACAGGAAAAAAGAGAAAATTCACTAATAGCCATGACAAACCGTCAACAAGTGGTCAAGCGATGGTTTGACAAAAAGGCTTCCGACCAAGGTTTAAAGTGTGGAGACTTGGTACTAAAGTATTATGAAAGGGCTGCTAAGCTAGGTCAGCACAGTAAATTTGATAGCCTATGGGAGGGCCCCTTTAAAATAATTCAGTGCAAAGAACATAACACTTTTGAGCTAGAAAATATGGAACAGGAACCCTTAGGAATCCTGATTAATGGGATTCATCTTAAGCTGTTCCATTAGGTACTGAGCTCTATTTTTGTACATATGTGAATAGTGCTTTTATTTTTATTTTCATTTCTTTGGCCAATCTTTTTTGAAATTAGTTTGTGCTTCTGTGAAATTAACCCATTAATATGGAGGGTGGAATGCCAGGATTACTTTACACAAAACACACCCATGTGTGGAGAATAAATACATACGCTATAAAGAGCCCATAAAACTGAAATACAGAATGAAGGAAAATGCATGGGTTTTCTTTAAAAGGATATATATTTTTTACATTGCAAAAATGGCTGGGAAGCCGTAATCCAAAAATTTACAAGTATTCGGGCTACTATATATGCAATATGATAGCCTTTTTCTAGGCTTATATACAAGCTATTAGGCAAGTATTCTGAGCAGTAGCGGGAAATAGAGTAAACAGGGAGACATTTTTGGAGTAGACAGGGGTTTTCATACAAAGGCATGGGAGGCAGCAATTGACGCATTAACAGTAGCGTCCACCTCTTCCTCGCCAGCAAGTTCTTCGGCAGCACTGGTAGCATCGTTCGGCACAACCACCATTGGCAGGGGAAATACTAGGGTCCTGAAATCAGTATACCAATCTACATCGTAGAAGGGTATTACGTTGAGCTGCGGAATAGGAAATGTAAGGCCTGGGTAACCCTCTGATGATGCTCGTCGCGTGTCTAAAGGCGGAATCCGCTGAGAAACGGTAGCCAAACGACTACAACTTTTTCCTCGATAAAGCGACGGAGGTTGCTGGCTGATGGCAGACCTACTCCATAGGCGGCATGAGCGACAACCTTGCCAAAACCATTCAGGTACTTTTTTGGAAACACTTCTTTAACAAGTTTTAGGATAAGAGGTCGGGGGACGTTGATGTCAAGTATGGATGCCACAAAGTGGGAGCATATGTCGGTGTTCACCCGATACTTGTCCTCATACTCTATGCAGCCTTTACCCAAAACCCACTTTATGGCTATAAAGACCAAGGAATGTTTATTCTTGGTCATCTGTTTTAGCTTTTTAGTCGAAACCTCCCCTAGGAATGTCGTCTGCGACTTATATGAGGTTAAACGAACCGTAGTGTCCATAATTCTAACACTATTCCTATGCTTTTGAGGTAATGCCAAAATTTATCTATCACCTAACCTATGAGAAGGCTTGCTTAAAACTCTGCTACCAACCTATCACTGCTCAAATGCTAAGTATGATTTCCTCACCACTTACTGGCCTATTTATAGAAAATTTGATAAGACACATGCTAATCCATTTTGAGAAAATGTGATAATAGCTAGTTGCCAACTTGAAAGGCGTGCCTACGCTTGCTCACATTTCTAGGCCAATTGCATCTGCGAGGGTACGACTCAATGCGTGCTAGATTAATAGGGGCTAATTAATTAGCTTTAAAAAGCTGGCGCTCATTGACAGTAAGATGCATGGTTGTAGGCTATTGTGTCACCTCACAAGCGTTTCCTAGAGCCCAAGGCAATATTCATATCTTTTCAGGTCGTGATCGTTTGCTTTGGCACAATCATTTCGGCCAAGATATTAATTACCAGTGTATGCTAATGCAAGGTCAGAAAGCAAATAGTCGGCTCAAGTTCCAAGGGGATCATAGCATATCACACGATTGCCAAACGCAATAATGAACTTTGGCTACCTCAAAATGGCAAGCAGTTCATTTTGCGCGAATTACAAAATTAACGATACATGCCAAATTAAATGCAAAAGGAATGCTTTTGTCTACCACCTTGAGGAAAGATTGCCAAATATTGCATAAAAAGGCTTAATATTTCTAAGTCTTTTCACAAATGCCAAAGCTAAAAGTGCAGAGTTATTCTTCTTCTGTGTATCTAGAACTAAGGAAAATTGCAGAGCCATGAACTTGCAGAGATCTTCACCCAAAGAAGAATGTCGGAGACTTCATCTCAGCCAATGCAAGAAGAAATTAGCTAGGAGTTGTTTACAGTTATACGTTCTTCAGAAGAGGTATATATCTATGAGGATTTGGCGTATGCTACACCTGGTATACCAAGCAAGTCGAAGAGGGCCTATATAGAAGAGCTAAAAAGACCCAAGGATTGCAGAAACCAGAAAAGGGTTGAAGAGAAATGGGATAATGTCTACGATCCACGACTCGCGAAAAACCCTAAGTCCCTAAGAGAGGCAGCTTGTGCAAGGTTGATGGCACCAAAGGCAGACTAATCTATGGCAAAGAGAATTTGGTACAATGGTCTCCCTCAATACATAGTCCCATTGGTGCACTACTACTCGGAGATAGTTGATGCTGCTATCCAACGTTATAACCTTGATACCCACTACATTGAAGGTCGCAACTTAAGGGTGCACATCACTCCACAAGCCATCTAGCACATGCTATGCATCCTAGACCCAAGTAAGAGAAGAGAGAATATTGAGTCATTTTACCCTGGCAAGGGAGAGAAAATATGGAAGAGGATGAAAAAGAACTCAGAGTTCTTGTTGGAAGAGACTGGTAGGAAAAGCATCCCAGCCACTAAACTACCAAGAATTTTGTTGTTGCGTGGTGTGTTAAATGACAATCTACAAGATGCCATGTCCATGCTAGCTTTTGTGTGCGACCGAGACTCTGATGAGAAGGTGGAGACTTTTCAACTGGGACTGACATTACAATTTCACAAGCAACATGATCTCTTCTAGTATGATTTTGTTGAATTTATGGTAGAGGAGATGATACGGCAAATAAAGAATTACCTAGCAGAGAAAAAATTTAGGTTTCTTTCTTTCCTGGTCCACATGTTTATGCATCAGAACCCAGATTTCTTCGCCCGGTATTTTCTGTTATCAATTTTTGATGAGCGAAATAAAAGGAAGCCAGTGTCCACGTGGACACCTTTTCTTTCTGCATCATATGATTATTATGCATTTTTCAAACTATTTCATAGCTCCGATCTTGCATGATTTAATCAGAAAGGGCGATATAATTCAGCTCGATAAGGAGCAGACCAAATATATGCAGAGTTTCACCCCTGCCTGTGACTAGTTCTTAGGAAAGGATTCTACGATTCTCCGGATGCAGGGCTTTACTGGAAAACCTTTCCTACTCCCAGCCTATGTCACAGATAGGGTGCTCACACTGGAAATGTTTCAGCAGGTGTGTATTATTGATTTTACATTCTGCAGCAGCAAAAGTGTCAAGAAGAAGGGATTCTTCTCTTGTCCGAAGAATTTCAAGTCGGTAACTCTAATAAAGAAACAATCGGACTAGTTGTTGGAGGACAAGCTGGCTTATCTAGGATTGGTACTGGTAAATGATAAGTGGGAATACAACCCTTTCGACGACTTACCGGAGCTACACATGAGAATTACCCATGTTCCCCGACCTTACTGGGAGAAGCGGCGTAACCTACAGGCAAATAAAGATGAAAATTTTGTTGAATTGGTGCATATTCCTACACAAGATACTAGAGGGCCATGGCACAAGTTCTACTTTGTTGTGGCGGTGGCCCAGGATAATGTCCTCATGGAGCGCGGCATGTACAATAGGTTGAAGAAGGATGAAGAATGGACCGAGGAAAAAATAGAGGCTTTCTGGAAGTATCGCCAAGAAATAGCACAATTGGATGCTCCTTACAAAAATCTGAAGGATGACCAAGAATTTGAAAGATGGTGGAAGGAGGGCCACCCCAACCCGAGCTCTAGTATTAATAGGAGCGGAGACCCAGAGGAAGAGTCTGAAGAGCAAGAGGAGGAAGCGGCGACATCGGCCTCGTTTGTGCTGAAAGAAAAAGGCCCCGGACAGCCCGCCTATGTGGCCACGAATGTGCACTTTAATATATCAAGGGGCTCGCACACATTCACTTGGGCTGCTAAACTAGCTAGGTTATCACTGTAGCAAATAGAGACGATTGCCAAAGCTAGAGAGACCCCACCTGCGAAACGACAACACACGAAGAGCATTATCAGAGAGGGATCGTAGGAACCCGCCAGAGACAAAGTGCTTGCAGCTAGCTAGGAGCCTAAGGCTGAGGAAGAATCGTTGATGATTCTGGAGCCACCATCGACCAGTCAATAGGTAAAATTCGCTCCTTCTTCCATTGCTTCTCATTCCTTGGTATCTACCCCTGCCTCACTGGCGATCCCTACCATAAGTACTGCCCCTCTACCTTCTACTTTTAGTCTGACATATTCAGTAGGTTTCGCTCAGTTTTTGCAAACCACTCCACTCATCTTTACTCCTTCGTGGACCCTTATGCCCGCTGCTGCCGCCTAGACCCTCCTTGCCTCACTTTTGGAAAACATACCCCCAATGAGTGCCCATTCTTTTTCTACTATTACTGTAGATCCTTGTCCATCACAATAGGCTGATACCACATTGCCAACTCCTCCACTGTCCCAGCCAATGAGCCTTACGGCTGATTCCCCAATTCAGTCATTACAAATGACTAGCCCTATTGTTGGTTCTCAAACCAAACTATGGAATGTTCCCCACTTCTCCCCACAAACTATCACTCTCCAGAATAAGAAAATGCTTGCGCCCATGAGAATTACCTATCCCTATGCCCTACCTTTTGGTGCTCCTTTCGCAGGTGGACTAGTTTCATCGCCAACTAAATTTATAGCACAGATAGATTGTGGAAAAGAGGCATGTGCAAGTAGAATGAGAAAGCGCAGGGCAAAAGATGACAGTGTTTCTGTTGAGCCAAAAGTATAGGCTCTTTATGATGAGGCCCAACAAGAATTGAAGTTCACAACCATGTACCCATGGGTAAGCAAGCCTCAAGGAGAAATACAACCAGAAGACTATGAGATATATGCAGTAGGACTCGACATGAAGGTAGCCCGACCGCAAGATAAAGTTGAAATCATGGAGGAAACGTAATGGGTAGTCACTTCTGACTTCCTTAAAACTGGTCGCCAGCTAAAAAAGAAGGATGAGCAGCTTAAAGCAGCAAATGAAAGGGTTAGTTTTCTGGAGAGGAAAGAGAAATCCTTAGAGGAAGATATTTCATGTATGACTGAAAGGGCACTGGTAGTAGAGGATGAGAGGAACAGACTTCAGCGACTGACCCTGCTACGATAAAGGAGTTGCGCTCTAAGAATCAGGAGGTGGAACAGAATCTGCAACTGAAAGATGAAGAACTGGAGCATCTTCACCTTGAGTATAATCAAGGAATGGCATAGAGAAATGAAGCGTTGGAACACCAACAGGCTCAAAATGAGTAGAAAATACAAGAAAAAGAGGCTGAATTTAAAGGCCTAAAAGCTCAACTAGAGGAAGAACTCTAAGAGACAAAGTCTTCTTTGAACAAGCACTTAGCAAATCACTCCTGAGCCGAGAAGAACTGGAATAAAGAAATGAGCAGCTCTGCGGAACAGGTAGCGTCTGAGAAAAAGAAAAAGGCAGAATTGGCTCAGGCCATTATTTCAAGAGACGCAGAGATTGCTTATCGTAAAAGCTCTCTCCTACCTCCCCCTACACAGCCAGACATCATTCCGCTGGTTAGGGAATTGTACATTTCCTATTGGAAAAATATTAAATCATTTTGCCTAACACTGCAGCCTACCCTCTGATTCATCGCCAAGGCATCAAAGCTGAGCCAGGAGGCCCATGATACAATTGAGTAGTTCCCATGGTTCATCTTGGAGAGGGTTCTGAGAGCAAAAGATCTGCTCACCAAGCTATACTCGGTCTTTGATGAGAGCCTTGTCAGAGCGGGTATTGAAGGTCAGGATGCTGCTTCTCAAATGGCAAACAAGTTCATCCATTGCCACTTCGCCTTCCAGTGCACTAAAACAACCACAACTATTCTGAGTAAGACACTGAATAGCATGGGGGGAAGTTTCTCTGAGTTAGGCAGGATGGGATTGTCGTCCCCGTTCCTTGAAGATGGTTCTATTGCCACGACCGAGCAGACTGCGAGAAGGATAGAAGAGAGGGAAGATGATCTGGAGGCTTTTAGAGATTTTAGTGATCCTCCCACGGTGACTGACATTGAGGGAGTGATTCATCTGATCTCATAGCTACTATTCCATTGTGAAGCAAGGGTCGATTTACCTAATGTGTTGCCTCACAAAGAAACTATTGATCTAAGTAGAGCACAGTAGAATTTGCGCAACATGGTGAAGCCGTCTAAGGATGAATGGTCACCTTTGCAGGCAACTCTTTCCAATCTCTGACTCCATTGACCAAATGAAATGGCACTCTGGTCTACAAAATCAGAGAAATTTTGGGTTCTTCGTTCCTTAGTCGAAACACCCCTGATAGCCACCAAAAGTTGTTAATAAATATTTAACCAGCTCCCTTTCGAGCTTATTTTTCCATGCACCGGCTCGTGCATCGCAAGGTTTGCTCGACCTTTTATCAAGGTTTTTCTCTACTTCCACGTGTCTACTCTTCGCAATTCCAAGTCTCAGCATTCCTTTCGCATCCCGGGAAACTCCGCTATGCTTCCACGGTATCTAACTGCGGGATACTTTTGTTCTTGTTTCCTTGACACCTCATTGAGCTCTGAAATGCTGCCACGAAGCCCTCATTCCTAAAAGGTTTTGGTAGGCCCCACGGTTGCTAACTGCGGTGTACACTTGCTATGTGTCTACCATTCACAAATCTTTCAGCGTGGAAATGAAGTAGCAATCGTGGGCAGCGAAATGCTGCCACGTGTATCTTTTGCGCCCAGTTGGTAATCATTCCCTTTATTATTGATGAAGTGTTTGGTTGTTCCAACATGTGTGGCAATTACGCAGATCCTCTATGGCGAAGGGAAAAAGGTTCATATGGGCAGTGAAAGGCTGCCACGTGCCTAACCAACGGATCTCATATACAGGCAAGGGATTATATGAACCGAATGAGGCTATTGGTTACTGCATGTCATTATCATTCGCTTAGGAGGGTGACACTTGTCTGATCAGGCCTAACCAGGACCACCGCCATCATTGCAGAAGATGCACCTGCGCCTGGGATGACCAGATGTTTGGTTCCTGATCATTTCTATTGTAATGGCTTTGGGAATATTCTAATTCTTGCATCATTGTCGGGGATTGCAAAATCTTTTTTGTTGCTGCTCTCTGAAGCAGTGGGAAGTTTTCCTACTATATATACTTTCTTTATTGATGAGAAAAGGGTTCAGAATTTGAGGAAAACGTTGGTTTTAGTAAAAGATGTCGAGCCTTTATTACTATTTTATTTGATTGCAAAAACTCTCAGACTGTGCCAATTGTTCTGCCTTTCTATTTTTCATGCTATTTGATCAAACTGTGAACTGTGTTTTTTATTGTCTTGACACTTCATTTGAGAACTTCTATATATGTTGGATGCAAGTTTGCTTACCTAGATCATGTCTAAGGACTCTTCTTGGTAGTAGGAATGTATGCAATGTTATTTTATGTCAATGAATGAATTGTCTATGCTATAATCTTAAGTCTCTGATGTTCTGGAACACTACAACACCATTCAGGCCCTTAAATCTATGATTTATCATGCCCATCATTAAATCTTGGCGCATCACCTTAGGTTAGACTTCATTTTATTATATAGCTTCCTTTTCCCTTTCCAAACCCCATTACAGAAGAAGCCAGCTTCTCTAAAAATTTGAAGGTTACTCAGTTTAGCGCAAAAGGTTCCCCTTAGACTGTGTTTCCCATAAGGTTCTATTACCTCGTCAAATTTTGGTGTCAACAATTATTAAGGAATATTTTAAGTATACTTTGACTTAATTGGTTTTCCTTTTGATATATAGAAAAAACCTTGTGTTCAGCATGAGGGCAAGGAGAGTTGCTTGTGTTTAATGAAATATATAATTCACCGCCAACAATTTACTATAGGAAAATTCACCACCATGACAAATTCAGAACCTTGAATTTTTTTAATATATATATATATACAAACCTCGTTGTATAATTGGTTCATTAGAATAAATAAAATATATTGAAAAATGTTTTCATTTTTACTATCATAAATCAAATTTTCTAATTGTTGATGGTGAATTTTCCTTGAAATGAATTTGTCATGGGATGAATTTTCGGACAGTGAATTGTTGACCATGAATGCCATATTTGAAGGAAAATATATCTGTGCCATATTTTGGTATCAAAGCAGGTCCAATAGGAGGTTTAAACCGCATGTGAGGTTGAAGAGAAGTTTGGAATCTATGTTTGCATTTGTTGCTTGCAATTAGCCGCTCGAAAGGATCAAGTGTGAAAGAGTTCGAAAGGTATAAGTTGGCATAAAGGAAGCAATTGAAGATAAGGATCCGCTATTAGGGAAGACACCAAACCAAATCATCACTCAAAGAGGAAGATGAAGTTGTCACTGCTTAGAAGATTGCAGACCTGTGCCAAAAGATGTCGTTGATTGGAGAATGAAGATGCCACCAAAATAAGTCAGTCAAAGTTGCTAGCGAAGAATTTTGAGCCACTAAAGATTTGCAAGGATTCATAGGAAAGATTGGATTAGTTACCAAAGAAGATACAACCAAACAAAGTTCACTGCTAATAAGGAGAAAACAAAGATCGTGGAGGTTGTGCAAAAGTCAAAGCTGATGTTGTTAGAGGAATCAAGATTGTGATTCATCGCTGTTACAGAAAGAAAGATATTTCCCAACAACCAGTCCTTTCTAATCTAAATCATGGAAGTGATGAGAAAATTCCAAAGAGGAATCGCCACAGGACAAGGGAAAAGTTGTGGCTTGAATTAAAGACTACAAAACTTGGTAAGTGTTGTTGCCAGTTTCATATAAAACAATTTGAGATTACAAAGAACTATAGGAATTTCTATTCAAAAGTTGAAAGTCATTGATGTGAAGATAGTAGAAGCCACAATTACAGCTGTAAAAAAAAATAGTCACGGTAAAATGTTCATAACTTTCTCATTTTTTAACAAAATCAAAAAATTAAAAATGTTTGGAAAGCTTAGAATGTGTAGAATAAATTAAGAAATTATTTTGTGAAATTAGTTTTGGGGAATAAGCTGTTGTATGCAAAAATATGACGGGTTTTTAAAATTTTTTCTAAGAAGCTTTTTGTGATCTCAACTTAAATATCAATTCATAAATTTTTGTACGAGAAGTAAATTGTTTTTCATCCCTACACCATTGTTATCAAAGCGGGGAACAATTCTTGTAGGTGTGAGAGAAGACCTTCTCTATCAAGAGATGGCATTTAAAGTCCATAAAAGAGGACGAGGTTTAGGAAGATCGGCTGCGAATAAAGAAATTCTAGAGGAGATGAGGAATATTCAAGCATGGTTGGAGGCTATGGAGCTTGCACAAAAAAGAGGATTTGACATAGGAGATGTCAGTGCAAAGAGAAAGAAACTTATGAAGAAGAGGTACATCTTGAAGAGGAGGCAGTTGAAGTAAGATTTGAAATTTTGGGAGCAAGTTCCAAACCGAAATTGGAGGCACCCATCTATGAAGGCAGCTTGAATGTTGAAGAGTTGATTGACTGGATCAATGCCATGGATAAATAATTCAAGTATGAGAATATATGTGATGACAATAAAGTGAAGTTTGCAATAACCAGACTAAAGGGTCATGCGTCCCTTTAGTGGAATGGAGTACAAGATGAAAGGGGAAAGAAAGGTAAGACCAAGATCAAGAGCTGGGATAGGTGGTGGCTAAACTAAATGGTAAATTCATGCCCAAATATTATCAATTTAGTCTTTTCAAGAAAGTGAAAAATGTTAGACAAAAAGAAATTCCATTAAAGGATTATATAGAAGAATTTTATAGATTGACCATTAGAGCTAGTCATATTGAAGAAGACCTTGAGAAGGTGGATCGATATCTCAATGGGTTGAGATTCAATATTCAAGATGAAATCAACTTTTTGTTTCCAAGGATAGTTGAAGAAGCATATCAATGTGCTTTCAAGGAAGAGGAGAAACTACCCAGAAAAAAAACATAAAATCTAAGGGGTAAAGGTAGAAGTTTCAAAGGTAGAGGATAACAAAGTGGTAGAGGTTATCTGCAAGTTTAAAAAGAAGAGGCTAGTAGCTCATATCATTGAGAACAATCCCCAAGAGGTAATGATTCTTTTAGAGGTAGAAGACCTTACTCAAGAAGTAGAAGTAGAAGGTTTTTTGGTAAATGTTATAAATGTAATTTAAATATAGTCATAGATCTTATGAGTGTCCAGATAATTCTTTAACAAGTCAAGAAAGTGCACATATTTCTCAAGGTGAAGAAGAGAGTACAAAATCACCTATTCATGAAGATGCACCCGAGGTTGGAGAGTCATTACTCATGAAAAGGGGTCATCCCACAATAATGGGTTACAGTTTTTGGCCAAACTTGACAATGAAATCAATATTTTGAACAAAATCTTCACTTTTTGACACCTATAAAAGCTAAACTGTTACTTGAATTTGAAGATGATGCAAACTAGTGATTTGTGAGATTTTGTTTGTAGATTTTAAATGTATTTTTTTTTAAATTGAAATTAAATTGTAAAATTTTTTTAGTCTCCTTTGATAACTAGTTTTTAATTGTAAACAACATTTTTAAAAAGTGATGTGTATTATGTTCCACATAACATTTTTTCTACAAAGGATAAAATTATGATTCTTTTGAATTTAATTTGGTAACATTGATATCTAGTGCTTGCATTTCGTGTCATAAGGTTTTGTTGAATAGTTTTCTTTTAATTAAGTTTTGAAGTCAAACCAATTATGATTTAGACATAGGTGTACTAAGTCGTGCACAACATTTTTTGTATGTATTGAAATTCATTTTTTTTTGTTGGAACAAGAACATAAATACCTAGTGCGTGGATATTTTTCAAAAAGAAAATCACTAATTTACTATTTTTCCACATGTGTAGAATAGAGAACTTGATGTTCAGTGAAAAACCTATGTTTAGTAAAACTAAAAAAAATAAAAATAAGAACAAAATATATTAAAATTATAGCTCTTGGAAAGCTCATTTCGAGGACTACGATCTTGCAACTTGGTTTGTCAAGTTTATTTCATTTAAACCTTCAACTCAGGCTTCAAAAGCTAAAAAACTGCACAAATTTTGAATGGGAGGGTGGAAGGTCAAAAAATGGGGCCTTCATTTGAAGGAATTTCATTCCCATAAAAAAAAAGAAAAAAAACCTTTGAACGAAGGTAATTTCCAAAAATGGAAAAAAACCTTCAAATGAAGGTAGTTCAAAACATTTTTGCAACTCCCTTCTAATATTTTCTTGTCCAAAAAGTGTAACCCATTATTGTGGGATGACCCAAAGAGTCTTGCTAAACCCTAAGAAATAAATTCAAGAGCTTGCTCAAAGAAAGACATTGTTCAGAACCACTTACAAGACTAAAGGCGAATGTTGTAAGGTTATTATAATAGTGGAAGTATTGACAATATTGTGTCTACTAAAATGGTTGATATACTAGGCCTAAACAAGACAGCACATCTAACTCCATATAAGGTGTTTTGGCTACAAAAAGGACATCAAGTCTTGGTAAATGAGCAATGCCAAGTGGATATTCAAATAGGGAGTTATACAGATTAGGTAACATGTGATGTTATGCCAATGAATGTTTGTCCTATTTTATTATGTAGGCCTTGGAAGTTTGATAGGAGAGCAATTCATGATGGACAAAGTAATACTTACAATTTTTAAAAAGATGGAAAGAAGTACACACTCATACCTTTGAAATGTGATAATGTTGTTGAGGAGATTAGTCCTAAAGTGTTGATGGTTAGTGGTAAATGATTCCTAAATCAAATCAAAGATGAGGAGGTAAGTTTTGTGTTAATTTGTAAGCCAAGAGTAGTCTTTCCCAACACAAAATAGATTGATTTGTCTATAAAAATTCAAGATTTGTTGAATCGTTTTGTTGATATTATTGTGGACAACTTATCAAATGAATTACCTCCTTTGAGAAGCATCATCCATCATATAGATCTCATTTTAGGGGCTAATTTATGAAACAAGGCAGCTTACATGATGACTCCAAAGGAAAATGAAGAAATCAAGAATCAAGTACAAGAATTATTAAACAAAGGGCTAGTAAGATAAAGTTTGAGTCCTTGTGTTGTTTCAATAGTGTTAAGTCCAAAGAAGGGTGTAGGTTCTATAATGTGTATAGATTCAAGATCCATCAACAAAATTACAATCAGGTATAGATTTTCTTTAACTCGGATCAATGATTTGATGAATTGTCTAAGTGGTGCAAGATATTTTTCTAAAATAGGTTTAAAAAGTGGATATCATCAAATAATAATTAGAGAGTGTGATGAATGGAAAACACAATTTAAGATAAATGATGGGCTTTATGAATGACTAGTGATGCTATTTAGATTGACAAATGCATTCAAGCACTTTCATGAGGCTTATGAATGAAGTTCTTAAGTATTTCATAGGTAACTTTGTCATTGTATACTTAGATGATATTTTGGTTTATAGTTATTCAAAGGAGCACCTTAGACACCTCAACTTGGTTTTGAATAAGATACAAAAAGAGAAATTACTAATCAAGATCTTAAGAGGTGTACTTTCATGAAGACAAAGTTGATCTACTTGGGGTTTATTATATCACAAGAAGGTATGAAGGTGGACAAGAAGGTCAAAGCCATAATAGAGTGGCCTACTTCAAATAATGTTTTTGAGGTAAGAAGCTTTCATGGTCAAAGCCATAATAGAATAGGCTATTTTGTTTTTTTTTTCTATAGAAAGTCTATAAGAAATTTTAGTGGGATTTATGCTCTAATTGTGGAAACAATTAAGGAAAATAAGCCAATGTTCTAATGGACCGAGGAAGCTGAAATTTTTTTCAATTAATTAAGAAAAAAATTACAAAATAGCCTATTGTAGCCTTACCTAATTTTGGTAAACATTTTCAAGTGGAATGTGATGCTAGTGGGATTGCTATAGGTGTTGTTTTAAGTCAGGAAGGTAAATGGATTTCCTATTTTAGTGAAAAACTTAATGATTCCAAAATGAAGTATTACTCATATGATAAAGAATTTCATGCCATTTTCCAATCTTTGAAGAATTGGAGGCATTATCTTATGCATAAATAATTTATATTGCATACTAATAACCATGCCTTACAGTTTATTAGCAGTTAAACTAAATTGAGTCAAAGGCATGTAAAATGGATTGAGTTTTTGCAAAATTTTACCTTTATTTTTAAGGATACAAGTGGACAATCTAACAAAGTTTTAAATGCATTAAGCAAGATAAATTTGATTATACATGAATCTCAAGTGAATATATTGGGATTTGATGCCTTGAAAGACATGTATAAGGAGGATTCAGATTCCAGGGAGGCTTAAGTAGTATGTAAAGATCCTATAAGTAAAGATAGGAATCCATGGATGGAATACATGATGTACAAGAAGGACTAGTCTTTAAGGGTAGCAAGATATGCATTCCTAAATATACCATTCAAGATAGAACTAGTTGAAAGAGAAGCATAGTGGCAGTTTGGTAGGACATTTTGGGAAAAATAAGATACTTGCTCAATAGAGTGCATATTATTTTTTGCCAAGAATACAAGATGATGTGAAGAAGTTTGTTGAAAGATGCAGGATATGTCAATATGCTAAGGGACGAATCCAGAACATATGATTATTGTGTGTGTGAAATGTGGGAGAGTTAGTAAATCAACACAAACACCAATAAAACGGATTATATCAAAGATTTGAATCAAATAAACTACTCTATTTTTTAGTTAAACAAATCTTTTAAGAACGTTTCATTGTCTTCTATTCTCAAGGATTTATTAAACCATTTGGCCCTCAAATTTCTATGTGCACTATGGTTGTTAAAATAACAACTTGAGAAACAAGATAATATTCAACATGCAAGCCAACTAAGTTCCTACATGAAACTATATGATGAAAATGATAATGGATATTATGATGAATGGATAATGGTGCTAGATTATACAATGTATATGCTATGATATGAAGCTAGGATGATTCCGCATATGCTCAAATGCTAACTATGAATATACTAATCTAAAATGCAATTATAAAGCAATGCATAGTATAAAATGCAACTATAAAGCAATGCATAGTATAAAATGCAACTATAAAGAAAAGTTTGATTCTAAGATGTAACTATGAAACAAAACATGATAGGAAATGAAACTATAAGACTCCAAAATGCTCCAATGCTCAAACAATATTCCTGCATGATAACTCTACTCAAATGTGGATGCAAAATACAATGCCAAAGGGTTGTATTTATAGGCTTTTCCAAGCATCTTGTAAGGTGGAAATAATCAACGGTCTAGTTTCAAACAAGAGGGATGAACAGTGGAGATGAAGAGAATCAAGAAGGTGTTCCCTTGACCAAAGACAACATGTCAAATGGATGGAGGAATCTCTTGACCAAAGACAACATGGTAAATGGATGGAAGAATCAAGTGTGTGAGAGAAAGACCATGTGTTTGAAAGTTTGTTGAAGAAGTGTTTGAGGAATAAGCCATGTGTTTGAAGATAATTCTAGAATTATTTAATTTCATGTGACCTTGGTGAGGCGGCATGAAAAGTTGTAGACATGTGCTTGAATACCTAATATGGGATTAATGAAACTTAATTAAATAAAACAAACTTATGGAAATTCGTTTATTTAATTAAATTAGAAGAATATGATTTTAGATTTGGAGAATTAGAAAATGGTGAACTATATAAATAAATTGAGAATTTATTTATACGTAGTTGAATATTAATTAAATAACTAGTATTTGATTAATTAAATGTCTTGACCGATTTTAGGTGTATACATTTTTCCCCTCTTTGAAGTATTGTGTTTACACGTTGCTTCAAATAAAAATTGATATTAATGCTGAAAAAAAAAAATTGATGCCCCAAACATTGATTTTTAGGTGATGACAAATATATGTCCCCTCGGGAGATAAATCAGGGAATTTTGGTATTTTTAGGATTCTTTTGAAAATTTTGATGATTTGATGATGATCTCAAAATTTTGTGCCTCAAAAACAATTTATCTCCTAAAAAATGATATATAAGTCAGCAAGTGATTATCTGATTAATTAAGGCCCCTTTGAACAATAAAAATAAAACATCCCCATAAAATGCCACTTAATTAACCTTAAAAGGCTAAAAAGTTGATTAGAAAGTTCATTTGTACATTTTGCAATTTGAAAACTTGTGAGTGAGAGTGACTTTTGCAAATTTGGAGTAGAATGGTGATCCACTACCATACACACTGATTCGAGCAGGTTAGGTGCCACAACCACCCAATAGTGTACGAACCTCCTATAAGTACCCTGAAAACTGCCTCATATTTCGTGCAATTAATTTCCCACTTTTTTTCTTTGAATTTGGATTTTGAATTGTTTTAGTGCATAGACATCTCGAAGTAGCGCATACATGGTATGTTTTAGTGCATAGAATAGTCTAGCGCATAGGGATAGCGATGTAGCGCATAAGTGGCTCACAATAGTGCATTGAGTGACTTTTTCTGGTGCATTGGGTTTTTTAGCACATAGAAAGAATATTCTAGTGCCTTGGTGAAGTTTTAGACTAGATTAATGATTTTCCTAATTAGACTCCTTGATGTTGACGATGTTTAATAACGTCAGCCTTTGTGTTGATGATGATTAATAATATTGATAGGTTAGATGTCCATTGATCTCATGATAGGTGAGATGCAATGATAGGATGATGATAATTAACCTCATGATAGTTGAGGTGCATTGATTTATTTGATAAACCTCATGATAGGCGAGGTTGAATTGATTGCTTTGATAAACCTCATGATAGGCGAGGTCGAATTGATTGATGAACCTCATGATAGACGAGGTTGGGTATGTGTAGGATCATCATGGAAAAAATAGGCCCTTAAGTGGCAAAACAATCAAAAAAATCATAGTTAGGAAACTTGACATAAAAATTTGAATAAGTTATCTATATTTTTTCAAAAATATGTAAGAATAGAATCTATAGAAAATTGAATGTAGTTTCTAAACTACTAGGTTTTTTTTTTTTAAATAAATCTATTTGGTGAAATTTTGAAATTTCAATGCAGTACTTAAATTTCAAGGGAAAAAATAAGTAGGTGTCGTCTAACCACCCTAACCACAATAAAATGATAATATATTTTTATAATATTTTAGATATAAGTAGAGGACTCATGTCCCGATGTGATGCATATTTTTTGTAATTTTTTCCAAGTAAACAATTAATTATGATTTTTTTTACAACTTTTAAAAAATATAAAAACTCGTATGTCCCAATTAATTTAACTTGGTCAAAACATCATGAAATTCAATTTTTTAATCCTATAGTATGCTAAATATAGAATGTGATGCATGTTTTGGATTCAAAAAATGTGATAACGTTTGAAATCTATAGATGTTTTTCAATTAGTCTATCAATCAGGACTTTAGTCGTAATTTGAATAGAAAATGAATAATAATTACTTGTTAAATTCAAAGTAAAGTATAATTTATATTGGTGGAAAACTCGAATCTCCTTTAAAACCCTTTTCATTTCATCAATTTTGGGTTAAGAAAAAGTTGTTAGCCACATACCCATCATATTGCCACTTTTTGGCCCATCATGATCTCGCACATACCCGGTTGAATTGATTGATTTGATAAACCTCATGATAGGTGAGGTACATTTTTTGATTTGATAAACCTCATGATAGGCGAGGTTGAATTGATTGATTTGGTAAACCTCATGACAGGCGAGGTTGAATTGATTGATTGATGCTCACGAGATTTGATCAAAGTCTCACTAGAGCTAATTAGATTGATAGGTTGATTGATTTTCATTGATTTATTGACTGATTTGTGATTTTGTGATGATAGGAGCTTTTGACGAGTTTACAGATCAAAAAGTGGTTCCCAAGGACATGGGAGTTGATTCGCCATCTAACATAGCCTGAGATAGCTATTATTGCATGATGTGGTTTTTCATCTCTTATCGATATGCCCCAAATTAGGGTGACCAGAGGTTTACTAACAGCTTTAGTAGAGAGATGGCACAGTAAGCATAACACCTTCCACTTGCCCACTAGTGAGATCACAGTGACTCTGGAGGATGTATACCAGATTCTACAGATTCCTATTGTTGGGGAGCTTGTCCTTGATGATTCATGGGAGTAGGGCATGACCAATGCACTATGGAGAGTATTTTAGGATGATCATATATGCGAGTATGAGATTCTGTGGAGGGACATGGTCAATGCATATGCCACTTTTCCTTCTATTCTAGCTGGTTTCATTGGAGGGTTCCTTTGTCCTAACCACGAGTCAAAGGGACTCTCAGTTGGATGGGAGCAGATCTTGGAGAGCGTGATTGTTCACAACACTCGATATGCATGGGGTTGTTGTATGTTGGCCCATCTATATCATGGTTTACATCAGGTTGTTTATTTACACGGGGCCAGTTTATCGGCGAGGGTCACATTGCTCCAGGTTTGGGCCTAGGAGCATATAGTAGTCAGTCAGCTAGTTGGAGAGAGGTAGTGCCTGGCCATGAGGCCATATGTTCATATTTATGTTGGTCGACTTGCTTAGCCTAGGCTGGGAAAGTTAGAGTATTGAAGGAGGATGTTGGATGATTTAGAGTCAATGGTATGGTGGCCATATGTTGATTGTGAGTAGTGGCCAAAGGATGACATGGAGATTCCTTTCTTATGTCAGTCGATTTATCTGATTGGGCAGACCCATTTTATTATTAAGAGATTCATGCTATTGAGACTATTGAGAAAGTATGGCCGGGTTTAGGGGATGCCCCAGGGAGTAGCTCGTTATGCCCAAAAATGACAAGATGCTACAAAGTGGGGGCCAATGTTGTCTTCTTATGCAATAGTGTAACACTTTTAGGGGTTACAGGCCATCATTTGGGAGGTGCATCGAGAGATCACCGATGCACCGATATCCGAGGAGTATTCCCTGTATATGTTCATGCGCCCATTCCCATGGATTATGATTCTAGATGAACCAGTACCATTTTTATCAAAGGAAGAGGTAGGAGGTCATGGGTAGAGGCAATGCAGAGAGGAGGCAGAGTAGGAGCAGGGTGAGGAGGAGGAGTAGGGGGAGGAGGAGGAGGAGGGTAGTGAGGAGGGGGATAGCAGTGATGATGGTGATGATGAGAGTGATGGGGGAGATGATGGGGGTGGTGGAGGACCAGGGCTAGATGTTGGTGAGATGAGAATGCCTCACAAGAGGCAACATGTGGAGGTTCGGCTACCCTCACCATAGCAACAAACACAGATTGTTGCGTTATAAGTGCAGGTCGAGACTTTACAGGGTTCGCTAGAGTAGGTGTAGGCTCTGCTTATACAGGAACAGAGATAGGTACAAACTCTGACAGTTGAGAGGGATGCTGCTAGGTAGCAAGTACAGGCTTAGCTTGCACAAGCACAGGCTCAGGGATAGGTACAGGGACAGATGGAGGGACAGATTACCATATTGACTGCTGAGAGGGATGCTTTGAGACGACAGGTGGAGTAGGTTGAGGCCATCACTGAGAGGCTATAGAAACTTGTGGCAACTACTAGTACCTTAGATTATTTTAGAGAGGTCTGTCATACTACAGAAGAGGCTAAGTTCTCCAGAGGTCGGTATCATGATGCAGTTCCTCTAGAGTAGTGAGAGATCTTTGCCCAGTCTCAGTCAAGGAGGTCTCAATCTTATACTATTAGTGTGGGTGTTACGTAGCCATTGCCTAGAGATTAAAGAGATCCTAGTGCAGGTCTGTTGGGTGCAGGGGGAGGTACTGGTCTTAGGATGCCAGCATCATCTGGGGGGAGCATGACATAGCTCTAGTTTATGATTTTTTGATGTATCTTGGACATGATGTATACACCTATTTATTCAGTTGAGACATTGATGATGTACCTCTTGTTTTAATACTTTATGATACACTGCCATTTTTTATATTCATGTATCTCTTTATACTTTTGGATATCCTTGTACACTTTGTCATTATGACTTTGAGGTTATATGATATGCAGTGATGATTATGATCTATGTGTCTATATGATTTCATGATGGATGCCTACGATGGATGCGTTTGATTTCTATGTTATGATGATGATCATGATGATTATGATGGATGTGATGTATGTAATGATGATATGTGATGTTCATATAAGATGATATGTGATGTTCCATATGAGATTGATGATATTGATGTTCTATATGTGATTGATGATATGGATGTTCTATATGCATTTAATTTATATGTTTATGATGATATGTGATGTTCTATATGAGATTGACGATGTGATACATTATGGATGAAAATGATGATGCAACTGATGTGTTTTCTATGATGTTTTATGAATGATGCCTATATGATGCATGTGATGGATTTCATTATTCAAATGAAATGTGATGTATTTGATTTTTTTGTACTTTTTTGACACAAATAGATGATGCAAATGAATTCATGAATGTTAAATAAAATTATTGTATGATGGTACCTAATTCTATTTATACGATGATGTTTATGTGATGATTATGCTTAATGTATGCAACGATGATTATGTTATGTATGCAATGATGATTCTATATGCTTTACATGGGTGATGCCTATGCTATGTGAGATGGATTTCGATTAAGCAATGTGATGATATGTGATGTTCATATTGATTATGTATGGATGTAATGATAATCAGATGTAATGATTATGTAAATGATGTTTTGTAATGATGATTCTATATGGATTTTGATTAAGTAAATGATGGGTGATGATATGTGATGCAAATGATCATGCTTAACTGAGTTTGTAATACTTTGAAACTTCTAGGGTATTAAGCTTAAATGAGTGAATCTATCCAACTTCCAAGAGTTGTGGCAAGGTTGTCATCAGTAGATTATTTGTTAAGTTAAGCTTCACAAAACCTAACATATTTCCCAACTTTCTTGGAAATTTGAAGAGACTCACTCATTTAAGCTTAGTGAACCACTTTCCTAATGTAATTATGTCAATGAGATGTGATGCACATCTTTTTTTGTTTTCAGATGCAAATATTATGATGCAATGCATGGATGGACAGATGATATGATAATGTTTTTTTTTTCTGTATGCAAATGATGATGCAATTGATGTGTTTTCCATATGAGAATGATGTGTTTTTGTTAATGTCAAGTGTACTCAAATCCATTAGTGTTAGAGACAACATCGTTGTGAAATTGTTGCAACTTTGGAAACCCTATAGATACAAATGCAAGTTAACATGGATGCAATCTACTCTAACCATGCAGATCTCATATTCAAAAGTTGTCACTTGTACCAGCCAATTTTTCATGCTTTTTGTCATCATTGAGCCTTTAAAACGTTGAAAGTGAGTACAAGCATTGATGGCATATTTGGACCATGATGACCTGAGTACTACTTCCATGATGTTTGATAGTGCAAGTTAACACAAGCATCTGAGTATAATTAAACTGAGATGACCTGAGTATTGCTTGTGTAAATAGACAAGAGTTAACCATTTTCCCATGCAAATTCAGAATGTGATTAGTGATACTTTGTAGAGCACATCCCACAACAATTTGCACAATAATAATGATCAACTCACAAACAATAGACAAAGAAAAATCATACTCCTTCATGGCTCTTCCAGTTCAATACATCATTGAGGGGCTCCAGAGATATATAACAAAAATCAAAGTTCAACAATTGAAAATTCATGCCACAGTGATAAATCCTTGATTCAAAAGGGAGATCATCCATTTGAAGTGTGTTCTTGGTTTGATTGATTTGGTTGTTTGATATGGATAGTTGATGTGTTCATGTTTGGGTGATTGATGTTCAATGTTGAGTTGTACTATGATCATTGTTTTGGGTTGTGTTGTACTACTTCTATTTTTCTGTTGGTTCAAGCTCAAATTTTATTTCCCCTAGTGAGTTCAAGATTTTTCCCCTAGTCTAGGGTGAGACACGTCTACAATGCCAGGATATGTACATGAAGCTTTCCATTGATAGGCAGATAGATGGAAAAAGCGAATGGTCGGCATGCTCAAATAGATGGAAAAGCTAACCTATCACAAATAGCACCTGTTGCGGTTTTCACTATTTGTTTTTATTGCACTTTTTCAGATTTTCAGATTTTATGATTTTTTTATTTTTCACTTTTTTTATTTTTTTTTTTTTTTTGTATTTTTCTCTTTTTCTATTTTTTTTGCGTTTTTCTCTTTTTCTAATTTTTTTGTTGTTACCAAGATGACTGTTTGCTAGGTTTTCATCAAGGCAACCATTTTTTTAGGACATTTTTTGATGTTTTTATATTTTCCAGGACTCTTTCCGATGCACTGGATGATTCAAGTATAAAATTTCTTGGAATGCAAGTTGTTGAGGGGTTCATCAAACAAATCCCCTTCTGATGTGGACAATTGGTATTCTCCTGATCCAAAGACTGACACAATGACAAAGGGACCTAGCCAGTTGGGTTCAAATTTCCCCTTCTTCTCTCGATCTTGTTGGTTATGGTGGTTTTCTTTCAGGACTAAATCACCCACCTAAAATGTTCTAGGATTCACTTTGTGATTGTAACTTTTGGATATCCTCTGTTGATAGGCTTACAGGTGATCCACTGCATGTTGACGATACTCATCCAATAGTTCCAATTCATGTAACCTAGACACTCTATAATCCTCATCTAAAATGATCCCCTTTTGTGACACCCGGAGTGATGGTATCTCAACCTCAATAGATAGAATTTCCTCTAATCCATAGACTAGGGAATATGGTGTTGCTCTTGTCAAGGTGCAGATACTAGTTCTATAAGCCCATAAAGCAGGGTTCAGTTGAACATGCCAATCACGTCTAGCCTCGTTGACGATTTTCTTGAAGATTTTCAAGATAGTCTTGTTTGAGGCCTCTACTTGGCCGTTTCCTTGGGGATAGTATGGTGTAGAAAACTGATGTTATATATGGAACCTCTCACAGAGTTCTTGAACATCCTAATTTTTGAATGCTGTCATTGTCCATGATAATGGATTAAGGGATGCCATACCTACAGATGATGTAGTTCAAGATGAAGGATGAGATTTGCTTTCCTGTGATGGTGGTTAGGGGAACCGCTTCAATCCACTTAGTGAAATACTCTGTGGTTGTGATAATGAACTTGTGTCCATTTGATGAAGAGGGATGAATCTTCCCTACGAGATCCAGTCCCCCATTGACAAAAGGGGGCCATATTGATGCAAAAGGTTGAAGTTCTTGTGTTGATGCATGGATGAGATTGCCACAAATATGACACTTTTGACATTTCTTGACAAACTAAAAAGAATCCCTCTCCATAGTCGGCCAGTAATATCCCAAACAGGGGAGTTTCTTGGCTAAGGTTAAACCACTCAAATGAGTTCCACAAACACCTTCATGAACCTCCCGTAAAGTCATTTCAGACTCATCACATTCTAGACATTGGAGGAGAGTTTCATCAAGACCTCATCGATAAAGGACATCCACAATAAGGACATGTTGAGCGACTTGACGAATGAAGTTTCATTTTTGATTTTTGGATAGGTCGGGTGGGAGGGTATTGTCTTTTAGGTAATTATAATTTTTCTCGTAGATGGAAGTGTCAACCTTGGCTAGATGGTAGATGACCTAGGATTCAAGTTTGTCATATGATGGGTTGAACAGTAGTTCCACCATGAATTCGTAACAGGCTCGTTTCTCAGGAATCTATAAGAGAGAAGCAATGGTTGTCATGGCATCAACAACTTTGTTGTTGCTTCTAGGAATTTGCTCAAATCTTATTTCCACAAAGTACTTTTTGAAGTCATCAACCATTCTTTTATAAGGCATCAACTTGTAAAACTTTGTTTTGTAATCATTTTTTACCTAATTAATGACCAATTGTGAATCCCCATAGACATGTAACTCTGTGATCTTCCACTCGACTGCTACTTTGATTCCAATGATCAATGCTTCATATTCGGCTATGTTGGTACAAGGAAAAATCAGTCTATAGGATTTGGGAATGGTATGTTCTTGTGGAGAGATAAACAAGAATCTAGCACCTGATCCATGTTCTATATAAAAGCCATCAAAGTACAAGACCCATTGTCGTGTTGATACCGTTAGGACATCAGAATCTAGAAATTCAATGTTCATTAGATGATTATCTTGCAGTGGTGCTTTAGCTAACTGGTCTGTGATTGCTTGTCCTTTGATTGCCTTCCTATCAACATATTGGATGTCAAATTCACTTAGCATCATGACCCACTTAGCTAGTCTTCCAGTTAGATTAGCTTTGCTAAGAAGGTATTTCAATGGATGTATCTTAGCTATTAATTTGATGGTATGAGCTAGCATGTAGTGTCGTAATTGTTTGGTAGTGAACACTACTGCCAAGCAAGCCTTTTCAATGAAGGTGTAATTGATCTCATAGCCATTTAAGGTTCTACTGATTTAATAAATTTCCCTTTCTTTTCCCATTGAATCCTCTTGTGCCAACAAGGCTCCCAATGATATCTCAATTGTTGTTATGTGCAATAAAAGTGGCTTTCTTTCTGCTGGTCGTATTAAGATAGGTGGACTCATCATATATTGCTTTAATTGGTTGAAGGCATCCTCACATTTCTCATCCCATCAGAAAGATACATTCTTATGTAGACAATGAGTGAAAGGATGGATCTTGTCTGCTAGCTATAAGATAAATCTTCAAATTGATTGGAATCTCCCTTGTAGATATTGTAGATGGCTGATGTTCTTGGGTGGTAGCATCTCCATGATGGCTTTGACCTTTGCAGGATCTACCTCAGTGTCATTTTCTGAAACCATATATCCCAAGAGTTTGGCTAAAGTAATCCCAAACACACATTTCTTTAGGTTTAGTCCAACGTTGAACTTTTCCAATCTGGTGAAGATTTTATCTAGGATCTCTAGGTGTCCTCTGGTGTATGATTTGGCTAACAGATCATCCACATAGTCTTCCATTAAAGTGTGCATCATATCATGAAAGATTGTTGTCAGAGCACGTTGATAAGTTGCTCCTATGTTCTTCAACCCAAATGGCATGACATTCCAACAAAAGGTTCCCCATGGACATGTGAAGGTTGTCTTATCTTGATCCTCAAGTGCAGTTTTCATTTGATTATAGCCAGAAAAACCATCCATGAGTGACAAACATGTCACGCCCTGTTGTTAGGTCCACAATGATGCCAATGTTGGGTAGGGGAAAGTCATATTTTGGGAAAGCCTTGTTGAGATCCCTAAAATTTATGCATATCCTGATGCTCTTGTCTAGTTTTGAAATAAGCACAATGTTTGATATCCATTTGGCATAGTCAATTAGTCTAATGAACCCAACATCCAATAACTTCTTCAGTTCTTCCTTTACCAATATGGCAATATGCAGATGCATTTTCCTTAACTTTTTCTTGACCGGTTTTACCTCTGCTGGTAGTGATAAGTGGTGGATGATGAGTTCTAGATCAATCCCTGGCATGTCGGCATATGACCAAGAAAAATTGACTTGTCTTTCTATGAAGAATTTGATGAAGTTTAGTTTTTCTTGATCTATCAAGGATTCTACTAGATGGACAATCTTTATTGTTTCTTCATTGTCGATATTGATAGACTGAGTGGGTTCAACCAATACTTTAGATCATTCCTGAAAGTGTTCGGGGAGTGTGTCAAATCTCCCATCCTTCAATGCCTCAAAGAGGTTTTTGCCATTGGATACACTCTTTATTTTTACTTTTTCTAGATCTAATACTACCATTGAATGGTTTTCACCATCAATTCTATTCCCTGTATTATTCATTTTGCAACTGGAAAATTTGACACTCTCCTGGTTGGAAGCTTTGTTACGATGTTCAATGGTGGAATCTATTTTAGGATTGGCAGAATAGAGGAAGTTGACAATGGCCTCATCATTTGAAAAGATGGAGATATCAAACAGCTCAATCTGATCCCAATATATGAGTTTGGGATGTACTAAGGGTAAGGGATCGTTGGATTGGTTAAGTTTAAATACAGTAAGGGTCCCAATGGTAATTTCTTTGGATTTTCCAATAGCGAAGTCAATGTCTATAAGGTAACTCTCCTCTGGATTATTTGTTTCACTCCGATTTTGATCGTCTTCGCTAGAGTCATCAATATGTTGTGATCCAATTTCAAGTAGTCTGTAACCTGAAATTTGACCCTCCTCATATATGGGTGTATAATTTTGTACCACATCAATTTCCTTATCATGACAAAACTCTTCGGATAGTGAATCCCACTCATATTCATTTGAATCAGTTTCATGATCATCACTAGCTTGTAGTTGTAGGATTCTTTCAACAACTTGTTGTCTAGTTTCATCTCTTGATTCTTCTTTATATCCCAATCCTATTTTATCCTTGGCTCAAGTGCATTATGATAGGTTGTATCAATTCTATGATGCCTTCTTTCCTTTTACCAGTAGGACCTTTTCCCTCGTACCCCATCTTTTCTAGGATTTTCTTTCCTTTTCTGTATTGCTCCATTTGCACAATTGAGGTGGATGCTTGTGATGATTCTTCATCTTTGTATAACCAATTTAAAACCTCTTTTTCATCTGACTCATCCACTAATGTGCCTACTCTTACAAAGGTGCCAACAAATAGTGTGGTTAGTTGTGATGATTGTTGTCTTGATGTTTGTGGCTGCCCATGTGATTTAGGAGAAGAGGAAAGTTGTGATAAACATAAGGATTTATCAAATGAGTATTCCCCCATTCCTTTTTCTTTCAATTGGATCTTGGCCACTTGTTTTGATAAGGAATCAAGTTGACTTTCCTAATCTTGTGGAGTAGAATTACCGATACCTTTTTCTTTTGATTCATCCTCTATCTTAGGCTAGTTTGATGAAGAATTTGATGTACTTTCTTTACTTGAGGGAGTGAAATCATTGATACATTTATCCTTTGATTGGTCCTTTTTCTCAACCCACTTTGACAAGGAATTTAGTTTTTTCCCATCATTTGATGAACCATGTGTTGGAGCTTCCCAATTGTGTGGTACAAAAGTATCTTGGGTAGTTTTGAGGGTGTTACAATATTGGGGGTTGTTTGAGTCAGCAACAATAGTGATTTCCTGCCCATTGAAAGGGAACTTAAAACATTAGTGATATGTGAATGGAATTTCTTGCATGTCATGAATCCAAGGTCTTCCCAAAAGTATGTTGTATGTTAACTCTTTTTCTAACACTTGGCATACTATATCTCTAACAACCGGTCCCACTTGAATAGCTAGCACTATCAACCCTTGTGAAGATCTCTCCTCATCATCATATGATTTTATTATGATTTTCCTTCTAGGATCAATAGCATTTTCTAAATAGCCTAGTGCACGAACAAGTTTTAAAGTACAAATATTCAAGCTAGCTCCTCCATCTATTAGAACATATTTAACATGGTGTTTGTGGATTAAGACCTCAATGTGGAGGGCAGTGTTGTGTGGATGGTTGATAGATACATCATCATGTTCGGAAAATGATAAGCAGTGTGGTGCAGTCAAATGTCCCACCATAGTCTAGAATTGGAAAACCTCTATATTGTTTGGTACTGTGGTGGCGACAAGAGCTTTTTCCAAGATTTCCTTGTGAGCGGGTGAAATCTTGAGAAGTTCTATTATGGATATTTACGTGGGTATTTTCTACAACTGATCAACTATGTTATATTGGGTTGTAGGGATAGCAGTAGTTGCTTTGGACATTGAAGGGGTAGCTCCTTTCAATGTTACCTTTGTTTGTCCTCGTGTGATTGCATTGATCGGTAAATTGTCTTGTTTCTCTCTAATTTTGATGACATTGATTTGATTGTCATTTGTAGCAATGTCAATGATCAAATTTATTGGAACAAGGTCAGTGATTTGATGTGAGGTGGTGTTGAAATTGTGGTGATGATTTTCAATTGCAATGATGTTTTGTTCATGTTGAATGGTGTTGTCATTTGTTGGGTTATCTATTGCAATAATATTTTATTTTTCATGGGTTTGATCATCAACTACCTCAATATGTAGAATAGTGGTGTCATAGACATAGTTTATGTTTTTTCCTTTGGTATTTGAAGAAGAAGATTCCTCTTTTTCGTAGTTGGGTAGAGGGTTCTTGAATGCCCCATGATCATTGTTTGTTTGCGGTCCTTCTAAAAATATCGTCTTGTTGTCAATTAAGTCTTGTATCAAGTGATTCAATTGCATGCAGTCTTTGGTTTTATGTCCTTTGTTGTGATGAAAGTCACAAAAATGAGCATCATTCCACCATGGAGGCTTAATTTGTGGTTCCCAATTCCTTGCCTCTGGTAATGTTATGACTTCAGCTTCGAGAAGTTCCTTCAATGTTGATTCTAATGATTGTCCTAAAGGTGTGAACCTTCTTCGATTTGAGGGCGTTCGATATGATGGTGTTTTTGATCCAACATTACCTTGATTGTTGCTTTGGTTGACATTTTGGTTGTTGTTTTGGTTGTTGGGTGGATTGTTGTTTTGATTAGTTTTGGCAGCCACTGCTGTCAAATTGAATACAAGTTTTGCATTTTGGTTTTTAGTTGTACCATCATTGTTACCCACATTCTTGTTTCATTTCCAAAACTTTGGTTTGTCATTGTTGTTGTAATTGTTAGAGGAGTTTTATGTGTTGTTGTCATTGTAAAGTTTTATGACTCTTTTGAACAAAGCTTCTTTGATTTTAATCCCATTTTCAATCAATTTTTTGAATGTGGGTGGACATTGCAATTCCAACTTGTAGCTCATCTCGTCATTTAGGTTATCAATAAAGATTTCCATCTTCTCTTTTTTAGGTACGGGACGAGAATATCTTGTGAACAACCTTCTCCACTTTTTCAAAAACACAAGGAACGATTCATCCTTTTTCTATTTCAAGTTGCAAAGATCCTTCATTGTTATGTCATGTTGAATGTTATAAGAATTTTGGGTGATGAATTTGTTGACCAGTTCTTCAAAGGTTTTGATGGGTGGTGCAAGTTTTGAAAACCATTCAAGGAATTTTCCACCTAGACTTCTTGGGAATAACCTCGTCAAATAAGTTTCTTCATGAGAAAATTCAAGACTCATGGTTCTAAATTCCCTCACATGATCAATTGGATCTGTTTTCCCATTATATTTGTAATATTTTGGGAATTCACAATGTTTGGGAAAAGGAATTATATGGATATCTTGATCAAAAGGATATGTACAAATTTCCTGGATAAAATATCATTTTGATTGTCCCCTTTGCATATCAAGAAGTTGTTGATGAAGGTTCTTCATTTGATGAGTTAGGGAAATTACTTGTTCTATTTCTTTTTCAGGTTGTTTGGGAGGTGCTTTCAATCGATTCACATCAAAGTCCTCGAGTAATTTGACACCTTGTTTAGCTAGCATAAGGAGGTACTTTTCCCCATTTCTTTCAAAAATATTTTCTAAGCATTTGTGGAAGTTGGGATCTTATTCAACATGTTGAATGTCTTCTTCGGTTATTTCTTCCCCTTTAGTGTTGTTGAGTCCATGGAAAGGATCCTCTTCAACCTCTACCATGGTGTTTTTCATTTCACTATTTTGAGTTTTGGTGTTTTGAGTCTCAATGATTGGAGTTTCAATGGTTGGAGTTCCAAGGTTTGGCTCTTCAATGTTTTGATTTTCAAGTCCTTTTTCCTTGAGTTTTTGTTTTTGTAACCTTGTTTGAATAGGCATACATGTGTTATAGTTTTGACTAAACTTCGATCTAAGTTTGGAAGAGTACCAAGGATTACAACTAAGTCAAATAGAATGACAAATTCTAATGAGACTAAGTTTGATTTGTCTATATAGCTTCGTTTCATGATGAAAGGATGGTAAATCCTAATGATGAAACTAGGCTTAATAATCAAAAGGTGTGATAATTTTGATGATTTTGGCACTTTGAGATGTTAGATCTTGGTTTAGGTTGGAGAATTCCACTTGTAGAGGTCAATTTTAACAAGTTTAGACTCTATGGTAACTAAGGAATGATTCTGAACTTGAAGAAGATTTTGAATCTTGGTTCAAATTGTGAAATAGGGGACAAGTTTAACTCTCAGGTTTTGCATTTAATGGATGCACTAAAACAGACCCCAGATGTGCTAAAATATTTTACAGATGAGTTAGAAAAATGCATAGATGTACTATAATATTTCCCGAATGTGCTAGAACAGAGGGTTGATGCACCAGAAAAATACACATATGTGCTACAATAGAGGGTAAATACGTTGGAAAAATGCACAGATGCACTACAAGATTGACTAGATGTGCCAGAATAGAGGATGAATGCACTGGAAAATTGTCCAAATGTGTTATAAAAATAGTTGTATGCACTACAGGATTGCACAAATGCACTAGAAAATGCAACATATGTGCTGAACTGGGAGAATGATGCAGTTTCTTACAAGTTTGTGTTAGATTTTCTGATTTTCCAAGTTGTTCCAAAGGATGTTTTTTCTGAACCAAGGTTTTCACTTCCAATGTATGATGTTTTGTTTGAAATTTGTTTAAAAACACATTGGTAAAGACACATCAAGCATGTACAACGTAAGGCTATGTAGGACAATATTTATTGGATTCCTACTTGGATTTTACTCTAGTTGTGCTTTCTTATAGTGGATGATTAGATGCTTGACCCCGCTGGCTCCCCTCCATGGAACTCACTTCTATGGGGAAGTCAAGCATCAATACCCATGAATCTCCAATGGCATATTTCTCATCTCTACTAAAAGCCACAAGAATGTGGGATGGCTTTAGAATGACCATTCTTGCACCAACAAATAGACTAAGGATTTTGGCCTTGCTACAAAAAAGGGTTCTAGTATAGGCATTTCGTTTGCAGGGGATCATCCATGTGGCAAGAGACCATTGTTGCCCTTCTTGTGAAAACAATCCTTGTGATACTTGAACTTTCCCCAAGTACCCACATTTATATCCTGGTTGGAAGTCGCTTGGCTTTAGTGTGTTACCAGTTGGGTTGTTCCCTTGGGTGATTACTTTTTCCCACAAGGAAAGCCCTCTAAGGATAAAACAAAAGTGAATGGGTCTGGATTTTTGGTCACCCAGTTAAGGGAAGAGCATATTCCTACCATTCATCAAGCACGAAAGACATGGTGTTCTTTATCCTTTCTAATTAAGCTAGATGCCTATCTTAAGCAAAAGAAAGCATTTAAATAACTCCAGCCCCTGCATAAATCATTAGTAGTTTGATAAATTTATCTTTGACCAGCATATAAAAGTACCTGCAATTAGAAAACACTAATTAGTTCTCGTATTTTAAATTTTTCTTAATTTAACCAAATGTGCTAAAACAGTCATTCAATGTGCTAAAAGATTATTGTAACACACTGAAATAGAGACTCTGTGCGCTAAAAGAACTCATGTATGCACCACAAGAAATACTGAATGCACTAAAATAAGTGATGAATGCACTAAAGGAAAGACCAAATGCACTAAAATACTCCCTCTATGCAATAGAATAGTTGATGCATGTGCTGAAAGATTGATTGTATGTGCCAAAACAGACCCCAGATGCATTGAAAGATTGGTTAGATGCACCAAAACAGAAGTCGGATGCGCTAAAAGAACTAGCGATTGTGTTAAAATGTCACATCCAGCCTATTTACAAGAAATTTTCTAGAAAATTGTTAGAAATGAGGTATAGCCCCACAGTGGGCACCATTTTATGTGTGTGTGAAATGTGGGAGAGTTAGTAAATCAACACAAACACCAATGAGACAAATTATATCAAAGATTTGAATCAAATAAACTACTCTATTTTGTAGTTAAACAAATATTTTAAGAACGTTTCATTGTCCTCTATTCTCAAGGATTTATTAAACCATTTGGCCCCCAAGTTTCTATGTGCCTTATGGTTGTTAAAATGACAACTTGAGAAATGAGATAATATTCAACATGCAAGCCAATTAAGTTCCTACATGAAACTATATGGTGAAAATGATAATGGATATTATGATGAATGGATAATGGTGTTAGATTATACAATGTATATGCTATGATATGAAGCTAGAATGATTCTGCATATGCTCAAATGCTAACTATGAATATGCTAATCTAAAATGCAACTATAAAGCAAAGTGTGATTCTAAGATGTAACTATGAAACAAAACATGATAGGAAATGCAACTATAAGACTCCAAAATGCTCTAATGCTCAAACAATATTCCTACATGATAACTCTACTCAAATGTGGATGCAAAATACAATGCCAAAGGGTTGTATTTATAGGCTTTTCCAAGCATCTTGTAAGTTGGAAATGATCGACTATCCAGTTTCAAACAAGAGGGATGAATGGTGGAGATGAAGAGAATCAAGAAGGTGTTCCCTTGACTAGAGGCAACATGCCAAATGGATGGAGGAATCTTTTGACCAAAGAAAACATGCCAAATGGATGGAAGAATCAAGTGTGTGAGAGAAAGACCGGTTGTTTGAAAGTTTGTTGAAGAAGTGTGTGAGGAATAAGCCATGTGTTTGAAGATAATTCTAATTAAAAATTAGAATTATTTAATTTCATGTGACCTTGGTGAGGTGGCATGAAAAGTTGTAGACATGTGCTTGAATTCCTAATCTGGGATTAATGAAACTTAATTAAATAAAACAAATGTATGGAAATTCATTTATTTAATTAAATTAGAAGAATATGATTTTAGATTTCGAGAATTAGAAAATGGTGAACTATATAAATAAATTGAGAATTTATTTATATGTAGTCGAATATTAATTAAATAACTAGTATTTAATTAATTAAATGTCTTGACTGATTTTAGGTGTATACAATTATATCATCATTTTCCTATTCCTAATAGGCTATGGGATTTAATCAACATGGACTTTGTACTCAATCCGTCGAAGACTCAAAAAGGTAATAATTCCATATTTTTGTAGGTGATAGATTCTCCAAAATGACACATTTTATAGCATGCACTAAAAAAGTGATGCAACTAATATTGCCAACTTATTTTTCAAGGGAGTAGTAAGGTTGCATGGACTTCCTAGAAGTATTTTTTTAATAGGGATACTAAGTTTGTTGGCTACTTTTGGAGGAATCTTTGGAAGAAGTTTGGAATAAATTGAAATTATGGAAAATGGTTGCTTTATGGTTTAGGACATAGAACAACACTCCTTTCCAACATTCATTCAAGAAACCCTAGAGATCTAAATCTAAAGTATGCAAAGGAAAAAGAGATATTGCAATAGGGTGTCCTAGGGTAAGATTAATGATCAAAGAGGGGTTAACCATCAAGCTAGAGCTTGGAAAGACAAAAAAATGAATGCAAGATGTAATGTACTATGCAAAACCTAACCAAATGACCTAGGAAATGAAACTGAAATGTAGAATAATAAACTAAGAATGAACAGAGGTGCACTTAGAATAATGATGAAGTAAGGAAAAGCTCCAAAACCTTGAAAACTTGTTTAATTCCCAATGGGACTCATACACCAGTCTAGGCGATTTAGTCCCAAACTAGGGTTTTTGTGCCAAAACAAGAATTTGTTAGCACATATGACCTGAATCCACTGAAATTTGGAAAAAGCCATGTACTGGGACTCATACACCACAAGTGGTGTATCAGTCCCACTCAGCTTTTTTAGAGGGTTAAGGCCTAATTCTACTCTTCTATCACTTCTCTTCCTTCCACACTTCGTTTCCAAATCCAAAGCCCTGATTTACAATCTATAGGTGACTTTTAGTGAAGATGACAACCTTGTGACAACTTGATGAATTTCTTCAACCTTGCAACCTAATCTTCAAAGTATCTTCAAGCTCCAAGACACCTAGATCTGCAATCAGACATGTAGAGGGAGAAAAACTTGTTGTTAGAGAATAGGGGTTTTCCTTGGTCAAACCCCTTTTAGTTAATTAAACCAAATGATGAGATAATGAAATAAGGACATCAAAAATGAAACATGAATAATGATACCTTGAATGATGTATTATAAAAGTGGTCATGAAGGATGTAGATATAGATCTTGAAATAAGTGTAGAATGATGCTTAATCTTGGATCTTGAATGCAACATCACAACACTAGATCAACAACATGCTTGATGCTTGATAACCTTGACATGGTGATGGATCTTGAATTGTTGCAACAATTGATGAAGAATTATGCCCTTGAATGCTTTAGAAATGCTCTTGTAACTCTCTTGATGCTCTTGTGAAGTCTTGTAATCATAAAATTTCTATTAGGAATGCTCTCTTGAAAGTGTTATATGAAAATGAGTGAAATAACCTTGTATTTATACTTGTTTATACTATTTTTTTTGAAATTACAACACTACAAGCTGACATCAAATCTAGGAGGACAAAATCTCACCAAGAATTTGAATTAAATTTTATTTTGGACCACATGGGACTCATACACCACAAGTGGCATATGAGTCCCATTAAGCTTAACTATGAGAAACATTTTTCAAAAATGCTTAGAATGATGCAAAATCTAGATCGGGGCCCAAAAACCTAGGTGAGACTCATATGCCCAAGGTGGCGTATGAGTCCCAGATCACTAAATCTGGGCCACACAACCTAAAAACACTTGAATTATAATTGGATGTTGGTTCATGTCAAGATTATCCTCAAAAAGATGCATTAATTAAGGCTTGTGGGTGCAAAATAGGGAAAATTAAGGCATAGATAAGCCCAATCAGTAATGAAAACACTATATTAGTGTGAAAGTGTGGTACAACACCTTAAAAAAGGCATAATTAAGTCAATTTAGTTTAGAAGGATCCTAAACTTAATGTGAAGGTGCAAATAAATACACTTTACAACATTAAATTATGGCAAAATTAGGTCTATTTAGCTTAAAAGGGCCCTAAATCCAATGTGAATGTGGGAAACATATTACAATACTAGATTAAGGAAACATTAGGTCCATCTGTATAGGAGCAAATTTTTACCCCTTAGTAAAATTCCCCTTTCACATACCCTCACCTTAGAAAGTCAAATCTGAAGGTGAAATTCCACATCACCCACCTACCTTCCTTCCACTTGGTGTTTGTCTTGTGTGTCGATGAGAGAATATTTGTCAAGGATGAATGTACAATGCATAGATTTCTATGTGGCGCACTACTATTCCTAACAGATTCCTATGTCTGAAGTTGGCAGAGGCGTTACACACCCAATTGGGGCCGAATTATAATGTCCCTCTTCGACCAACTGACCTGAAAATGGCTTATTCCTTCCCATTCTACCTCCAAATTCATTCTATTCACTATCATTCCATCTTCTTGGCATTCTCTCTACACATTCAATCTCTTCTTCACTCTCTCAAGCAACATTTGAGAATTTCATTGTGAGCATTGTAGTAGTTGTGAAGCTCCATCAACTCCACATTGCAAGTGTGAAGCAAACCATAGAAGTGTGGCCTTGGAGTCTTGCGAGACCTCCCTTCATCATTGTTGTGGTTGTGGTGACTTTTCCAAGTCCATACCTTGCATTCTCCCTTCATTGGTAGTGATCTTTTGGGTGGAGGTGGTAACGCTTCACTCCTCTCCTTTGTGATTTGATAGAGTAGCATAGTATTGTTTTGTAGTGTTCATTACTATCTTTTCTTTCCTTTATTTCATATTCTACTCTATTGCTTTCTGGTTGTCCATGGACCTGTGGAAACACCAAAATGGGGGTCTAATTGAGGAAAACCCCTATATAGCCCCAACAATTTTACCCTTCTTGTTTGTGTGTAATTGGACATATAAGTGGAGCTAGCTGGCAAACTGGTGCTTTTGTGAGATTGTCTTCATCGCCCTAGCTTTCATTTACTTTATCTTTGCCGTCTCTTTTTTCTATACTTTCTTATTTTGTTTTTCCTATACTTTCTTATTTTGTTTTTCCTATCAAAATCAAATAGCTAGGTTGTTAGTAATTTTTTAGGTAGCTTTTACTGTACTTCAAGTTTTTTGGTTGTATGGACACTAGCGCACTAGAGAGACGCCAGCACACCGCACTATCTTCCTCGAATAGAGAGTTGTCTGAGGTATAGTATCAACTCCAAAAACTAGCTCACCTAGCCTAAAATCAAACTTTGGGTCTGAAGAGTGATAGAAGTACTACATAGTGCTCTTCATTTTTGATCCCCATCATTTTAGAGTGAGGTAAGTTAGGGAAGCCCTCTGCTCTCGGCTCTTTGTGACCTAGAGCCTTGACATGGTTGGTTCCCCTCTCTTATAATTTTGGTGAACCCGACATAAAGAGCGTCTACCCATTTGTATGTGTTGAGACTTTTCCCTCATGCCTTGTGATTATGAAGGTTTATGAGCATCACAACCCAGTCCATGACTTTCAGGTATGTTGTCAGGAGAAGTGTGTGACACCTATCAATGGAGAAGACAAAGGTCACTTCTAGTTTCACCTCCAGTTTACCCACTAGGTTAACTAATGAATTTACCACTAGTTTTCCTACAAACTATGTTGATGAGATGGGCTTCATGGAAGAGACCACTCATGTGCCCACTCCTCCCACATCCCCTATAGCTTCATTCGTAGATGAGGATGATGGAGTGTGTATTCTTGCAAAAAACCTTATGGCATTAGATAATAGATTGCTAGACCTTGTGCATCACTTAGAGAAATCACCAAACATGGAAAGAGCCGCTAGTCTTGCAAGCGAGGTGAGACAATTGCTATGGAAAGATCAAATAGGTATAGAATATCTATGTGACCTTGCTAATCTAACTAAAGTCTATGTCCCTTCGTATAGGCCTAGATCGGGTACCACCTGAGGAGAAGTGCTCAATGCCTATGAAAGACAACTAGGTGTCTCAATACCCACTACATCTATATGCATGGCCAAATTAGAGCCCTCGATCAGTATCTCTTCTGCTCCTCAAGAGCCCCACACTCTCAAGGTGAGTAAAACACCCCTTGGGTTCAGTTTCACTCCTCCTATTGCCCTCGGTCGCAGAGGCTTGGGTAGAATAAGTGGCGGTGGCTTTGGTAGTGGAGGTGGTGTTGGTGGAGGTGGCTCCGATGGAGGCCATGGAGGAAAAATAGGTAGTGGAGGTGGCTTTGGTGGAGGACCTATTGGTGGTGGTGGCTCTGGAAGTGGTAATAATGGTGGCTCCAAAGGTGGTTCTAGTAGTAGTGGTTCTAGAGGTTCCACTGGTCCCCTATCATCTACTGACCCTATTTTGAATGCCTTGCTTCAGAACATGGGTTGTATGTAGAACCAGCTAGCGAGTCTCTCCCAAGCCTCTCCATAGCTTATCTTTAAGCCCTTCTTCTGACATAGCCCATTATCAGTAACAATCCTAGGTACTCCCTTCCCATAAGGAATGTAGATTTCCAAATTTGAAAAGTATGGTGCCAAAGGGGACCCACAAATGCATTTGCCCACCTTTAATGCCATGTGTACATACTTCTTCCATCATAATGCATTGAGGGAAAAATTATTTACTTGATCTCTTAAGGATACGACACTCAAATAGTACTATTCCTTGCTGAAAACTCTATTTTCTCATTTGATCAACTTGTAAACCAGTTTCTCCAATAGTTCCAAGCTAACATCAAGCCAAAGATGACCTTTTCAAATCTCACCCGATGCAAGAAAGGGTATAATGAGAAAATAATTGATTTCATAGCATGATATCAAGTGCTCTTTTCATAGATCTCATACCTACTACCCAATTCTAACGTGAAAAAGGTGTTCATAGGGAACCTACAGAGACTTTGGCAAGAAAATTTTGCCCTTATGAAATACCCTTCTTTCACGCATCTGTGTGTGGCATTACAAGAATATCAACAAACAGTAGTTCAGTTCGGGGGATCCTCCTCACACTCCCATTCAAAAGGAAAATCCATTGTGTCAATCATGGGGAAAGGTAAGGCTATTGCAAATGTAGTAGCCGCAATGAATGATAACGGCCTCAGATGCAATAGAAAGTTTACAAAGTTAGCAAAATCTTATTCTTCCATCTTGTAGAAGTTGTTGAAGGATAAGATCATAACCTTGGAGAACCCCAAGCCTCTCAAGGAGCCTTACCCTAATTGGTACGATGTAAATTCCTTCTATCAGTACCATCAAGTCAATACACATGATATTGAATGTTGTATGCACCTACATCATGAGATACAGAACTGCGTTGAGGATGATACTATTCGTCTCGATGGGAGTAAACAAAATATGAATAAATTAGTGGAGAAAGAAAATAGTGAGTTGTAGATATACAAGGACCCGTTTCCATTGCATTTTGCTAAATTAATTATTGATCCCTCAAATTCTACCACTCAGCCCTTAGAGTATGTTAACATGATCATGGTTGCTCCTTCCTCATAGCCTACAACTGGCTCACCAAACGTGACATTCACCTTCGCAGGACATGCCCTTGAACAACAAGCCCTCTCCCCTCTACATTCATGCTTGTCTCAATGGGAACATTGTGATAGGGGTCCTAGTTGACCCTACAAGTCAAGTGAATATCATTATCGAGGAGACGTGGTTAAATTCATTGCAGAGGGAAGAGTACGAAGAAACAAATTCTACCATTTGTATGCATGATGGATTTTCTCTCAAGTCATATGGGTCAATAACTCTTTCCGTCCTAGTTGGACCTAGAACTATAGACACAACCTTTGATGTTATTCCATAATTGGATTTGCTCAGAGTGAAGTTAGGCATACCTTGGCTAGCTTCCATGAACAAAATCTCTTCATTAATTCATAAATTCTTGAAATTCTCCCATGAAGGTGTTGTGCATGTGATGCAATGCACTGGATACCAATTGTTGGTGTCTTGTGGGAGCTATTCATTGGATCATTTTTGGCCCACCCCGGTCGGTCTGCTTTCTCCAAGAAATGACCTACTTTACAAAGATTATGTGAAGTATAAGACCAGGGGCAAGGGGCACTTGAATCTGACCCTTCTAATAGTGCAGCAGCAAGCTGCCTCCTCTTCTCAAAAGGGAAAGGAGAAGCCTACCCTTCCTTGGGGTGCCTCTTTTGCTCCTTTTTTTGAACAAGGGTTTTGGATGAATACTCCTAGATTTTACCTAAGGATTTTGATGATACCGGCTTGGCGCAAACCAAAGATTCAAATATCTAATCTTCCTACTATACCTCCTAGACCTTGGCCCTACCTGTAAGGTAGAAGGACGGATCTCTAATGGGATTCCTCTATGTCTCGGCCTATGTGGCCTCCCACCACTTCTTCTCCTAATGCAGTAAATGGGAAAAGGTCCATCGTTAAGGCACTAGAGTCAACTCCCCCTATTGTCTCTCAACTACTTCCTCCTACTCCCATTTAGGAGTTTGTCCCTCTGTCAGAAATAGCTATGATGGACACCCCTATGGCTAAGCAGGATCCTTTTGTCCCTTTGCAGCTTCTGGCCTCTAGCTCGAAAAGTCACAAAAACTCACTTGCACATGAGTGCAGGTGTTAGCGAAAGGATCTGGTGGCTACGCAAGCCACTTTGGAGAAGGAAGAGGAGATGACTACCCTGCTTCAAGGTCTCTTGTTGTGTCCTCCTCTCTCCTCCCCTCTTCTTTTTTTCAATCAAGTTCACTTTCGCTTTTGGCTCTTGCTGTGAGTGCAAGTGCACCTAACCCCAAAAAGGTGCAAGTGTTTATTGTTCCTTCGGTTGAGCTGCCCCTTTTGATGCCCCTTCCAAACATCCCACCATTCCCTAAACCCGTGGACATGCCAAATACCTCAATGGTGTCTATCATAATTTTCCTCTCCTCCACCTCCATGCCTCTTGCCTCATCTATGGGGAGTTTACATCCCTCGATGAAGCAAAAGGTAGAGGTTAGCCCTTCTAGCAATGGAGGGTTTAAGAGGAGCCCACCTTCTTTAAAAGGTGGCCCTGCACTAGCTTGTTATATTATAGTGACGGAGCAAGTTTTGGCTTCCCCTGAGTTTGTCACTGCTCTCAATTCACTCGATGATCCAAGTGGTGAATCTTAGGTGCCATCATCCCTATCTATTGAGTTACGACATGGCACTCCTATAAATTCCATGTTCAACTCTTTGGACAAGGTCCTGGCCTTGTCGGCGATCTCCACAAAATCACTGACCATAGCTCCACAAGAGCCGAGCAGAGAAGACATTGCAAGGCCTTCTTCCTTATCCCTTGTTGCAGGAGGGTTGGAAGCTCCTCCCCTTAATTTTCCACCATTGCAGGCTCATCTGAATTCTCCTTATAATGATCTAGATTGGGAAGCAAATGACCTCTTGGTCAATGAGTGTTAGGGGGAGGCCTCTTCTTTATCTTTAGATTAGATCTGTGTTTGTTGTGATGTGTTCCCCCATGCTTGTGCTATGTGTTCCTAGATGACCCTTGTCACCCTTGTTGGTGCTTAGATATAGGAGCTATTTTGTATCATGAACCTTATTCTATTTGTATCATCATTCTTCCTCTGTTATGTGTTTTGAATTTCAGCGAATTGGGGATGATGCAATGTTTTGGGGGCATTTAGGCTTCCCTTCCATGTTGACCAGATTTTTTATTTTTAATTTGTCTTCTCACGCATTCTTCATATGGTCTGATATAGTAGGGAGCTGATGATAGTTCATTTATATACTATCACTATATTATATATTTATGAGTAACTCTAATCCTAAAATATCAAACCACCCTTATGTCCTTTGTTTGTGATTTTATTATTTATTTTCCTTATGTTTCTCTCTTCTTTGCTTGAGTTGTCCCACGTATGTGTGACAATTTCTTTTCCATGATACTTTGATTTTCATAAAATACATTCGTTGCCAATGAATTTTTTCTTGAAAAATCCTTTGCAAACCTTTTTTCAAAATTTACATTCTTGACTTGGACCCCTAGCAGAACGTGTATCCTTCATCATGGGTTCAAAAGAAAGAAATTGAGAACTTTTCTTCAAGGATGGAACAATTTTTTCTTGTGGGAGAAGCCTTGACCTTCCCCTCGCAAGGGGGCACTTTCATCCTTTCAAATTCCTTAGTGAAGTGAACATATTTTGAAAGGATTCCTTGATGATGAATCAATTTGAGAAAAAATGTCTCTTTTACACTTTCAAATAGCATGTCCCTTGAGTAGACCCCTCTTCTTTTGAAGGGTTCCTAAGGGACCCCTTTGAAATCCTTCCAATTTGTTGATTGTCTACGTGACTATCTACTTGTTTTCCTATGTGGTTGCTTTGTGTTTCCTAACATTTTTTTATCTACGGTTTAACATTTTTCTTTGCAGGTGCACCTGTAAAGCCGCTTTCCAGTCCAACTCTGCACAGTCTCCTTACACTGGGTTTCCTTCTTGATGGTCTGTAGGATTTATCCATCGTTGGTCTGAGGGAATTTTTTGTACTTTGTACAACTTCATAGTTCTGCAAGGCTATGGAGTCCTTTTGTTCAAAACTCCCTAGGGAGAGTACCTGTGGAGTCATTTTCCTACCCTACACTTCAAGTTTTCCAGGTCGTAATCTGCTTCCTCAACAATTCAGGTATACATTTCTATCTCTTCAGTCTACTTTACCGAGCACTCATCGATACTCATGCTTGTTAAAGTGGTGGAAAAATGTATAGGAGAAAATTTGCACCCCTTAGGGAAATTCCCCTTTCACATACCCTCACCTTAGAAAATCCACATTTCCCACCTGCCTTCCTTCCACTTGGCATTTTTCTTATGAGTTGGTGAGGGAATATTTGTCAGGTGTGTTGGTGAGAGAATATTTTTTGGGGACGAACATGCAACACATGGATGTCTACACAACTCATTATCATCTCTAATGTGTTCCTAAATCTAAAGTTAGCAGAGGCATTAAACACCCGATTGGGGCCGAATTATAACATCCCTCTTCAACCAACCGACCTAAAAATGGCTTATTCCTTCCCATTCTACCTTCAAATTCATTATATTCACTATCATTCCATATTCTTGGCATTCTCTCTACACATTCAATCTCTTCTTCACTCTCTCAAGCAACATTCCAGCATTCCATTGTGAGCATTGCAACAATTATGAAGCTCCATCAACTCCACATTGTAAGTGTGAGGAAAGCCATAAAAGTATGGGCTTGGAGTCTTGTGAGACCTCCATTTATCACCGTTGTGGCTTTGGTGACTTTTCCAAGTCCATACCTTGCATTCTCCCTCCATTGGCTAGTGATATTTTGGGTGGAGGTGGTAACGCTTCACTTATCTCCTTTTTGATTTGATAGAGTAGCATAGTATTGTTTTGCAGTGTTCATTGCTATCTTTTCTTTCCTTTATCACATATTATACTTTGTTTCTTTTTGGTTGTCTGTGGAGGTGAAAACACCAAAACAGGGGTCTGACTAAGGCAGACCCCTATATAGCCCTAACAATTTATCCCTTCTTGTTTGTGTGTAGGTGGACATACGCATGGAGCTAGTTGGCGAACTGGAACTTTTGTGAGATTGTTTGTGTCACCCTAGCTTTCATTTACTTACTTTATCTTCTTCATCTCTATTTTCTATACTTTCTTATTCTATTTTTCCATCAAAGTCAACTAGCTAGGTTGTTAGTAATTTTTTAGGTAGTTTTTATTGTACTTCATTTTTTCTGGCCACACAAACTTCAACATGCTAGAGAGACACCAGTGCATCGTGTTTCGTCTCAGAACTGCGTTGTCGTCCTCAAATAGAGAGTTGTCTAAGGTATAATACCGACTCCAAAAACTAGCTCACCTTGCCTAAACTCAAACTTTGGGTCTGAAGAGTAACAAAAGTACTACATAGTGCTCTTCATTCTCAATCCCCATCCTTTTAGAGTGAGGTAAGTTAGGGTATCCCTCCACTTTCGGCTCTTTGTGACCTAAAGCCTTGATGTGGTTGGTCCCCCTCTCATGTACACCATCTTAATTTCAATAATTCCCAACTTAAGAGAAATTGTACCATCTCCAATAAGGGAGTATAATTTTTTTCATTACACAAATCTCAGTTTTAGTTCATTTTACCACCCTCAAACAAATGGAAAAACTAAGGTGGTCAATAGAAGCCAAGTGGAAACATCTTAAGGAGCCTAGTAAGTGAACATGCCAAATAGTGAGATCAAGTATTTTATCAAGAAAAAATTTCCTACAATGATTCACCAAATAGAAGCATAGGTTTTAGTCCATTTTAGATTGTGTATGACATGCATCCAAGAGGTGTTTATGAGTTAAGAAACTAGGGTAAGCAAGAGATGAGAAGTGATGATGGGGAAGAGTTTTCAATAACCATGCAATATTTGCATGAGAGATTCAAACAATAGCTTCAAGATAACACATGAAGGTACAAGAAAAGAGTAGATTTGAAGAGGAAAGAGGTAAATTTTGAAATCAAAGATTTAATTCTTGTTCATTTAAGAAAAGAAAGATTTACCAAGAAGGAATACAACAAGCTGAAATTGAAAAGGTTGGGCCTTGTAAAAATCTTAATTTTTTTCCTCAAATTCCTTGAAATAGAGCTTCCAAATGACATTGAAATTAACCCAAATTCAATGTTTCAGATTTGTATCCTTTCAAGGAGGAAGAAGATTTAATAAATGCACCTAAAATTGATGATGATAAATTATAAATTGGAAGCAACAGCTACCTAAAACAAAACCAAGGGAGATTAAATCAATCCTAGACAAAAAGGTAGTGAAGAAGATCGAGAACAAAGCGTACCTTCAATACTTGGTCAAATGAACAAATATCCAATTGAAGATGTTATGTGGATGACAACTTCAGATATAGTAAAGCATGGTAACAACATTGAAAAAATCATGGACAAGAGCTCATGAATAAGTCTTTTGTTCCTTGGTTGTTTGATGCAGGTGCATCATTTATATATGTATTTTTTTATTATTGATGTATTGTCATAGTTTCTATATATTCTAGGTTCATACACATAGGCATGATTTTATTTTTTTATAACCTTTTAATAATAGTTGTAATATGTTACAAATAAAACTTTAATTCTATTTATTTTTAGCCTAATTCTAGAAGGATAGAGTGGTTTTAGGAGTGGTTTTGATTATCCAAAATCAAGGAAGATATTAACAAGTCTATTTTGGCTTGAGTTGGTTTTCCTTTTGATGTATAAAAAAACCTTGTATTCAACAGGAGGGAAAGAAGAGTACTTGTGTGCAATGAAATATAAGTATGTATGGTTGATAAAATATCATTACTTTTAGCAAAATATATATGTGCCATATTTGAAGGAAAATATATTTGTTCCATAGTGAGAGTTATACCACGAGAGGGGGTGAGTCATGATCATCTAGTTTTCCCCACATTAGTGAGGTTTGGATAATTAGGAGAAATATCCTATATAATTATCATTCTCTTTTCATTTTATTCCTTTGTAGGTTGAGCATAATAGGTAGGTGAGATGGCCAAAGCAAGGAGAAGAAATTTTCAATAATCTAGATAACTATATCTAGTGATGTGCCTAAGAGGATACATAAAGTGGATGAGATGGTTGAGACTAGTTGTGAGAAAATTAACACCCAAATATTCTTAGAGAGTATTAGGAAACACATTTTTATGAATCATGACCTCCTTAAGTAGATTGGATACATCCACATCAACATCCTGAAGAGTTTAATAACTTTCTTGATGATATATTTAAATATCATCAAGAGCATATATACAAACAAGAAAGATTGAGCGCTTGAAAAAATAGTTTAACTTAAGGTTAACTATCTATTGCTAACAAAGTAACTAACAATGTAATAATAAATTTATGCTAACATTCCCCCTTTATTAAATTGTTCTTACAAATGTACCCCCAAAACAATTCAAATTTTACCTTTCCAAGAGACTTGGTGAGTATATCAACTATCTGAGAATCTATCAAGTAGTATTGGAGCTAAATGTGATGATTCAAAACTTGTTCATGAATGTAATGACATTTTACCTCAATATGCTTTGTTATTTCATTAAAAACTAGATTCTTTACAAGCTTCAACACCCCCTAATTGTTGCAATATAGAATAGGTGACTTAAATCCTCAGAAAATATTTATATCAACCAAAATGTGATGTAAAAAAATTACTTCGCCCACAGCTCCTTGTGTGGCATGATATTTAGCTTCAGTGGATCAGAGAGCAACAACAATTTTTTTCTTACTAATCCATGAAATAGGCCCATATCCAAGATGAAAAATATATCATGTGGTTGACTTCCTATCATCAAGGGATCCAACATAGTCTGAGTCGACATATCCTTGCAAGAAGAAAAAAGAGTTCTTCTTGTATTCTAGATCATAATCAAGTGTGCCTCATACATATTACAAAACATTATTAGCTACAACCTAATAACATTGCTCTAGCTCCTACATAAATCCAGAGAGATAGCTAACAACAACGTATAAATTTGGTCTGGTATAAGTCAAGTAAATGAGACTCCCAACTAGCTATTGATAGAGAGTAGCATCTACTTGAGGAGAATCTTGGAATTGAGAAAGTTGCAAACCTTTCTCCATTGGAGTATACATAGGTGTGCAATCAAACATTCTAAATTTTTCCACTAGTTCCTTGGCATATTTAATCCATGAAATAAAGATACAATGCTTCATTTGCCATATCTCCAAGACAACACAATAATGAAGTAGCCCCAATTCTATCATATTGAAGGATCTATTCAGATCATTGTTTACATCATCAATTAGATTATCACAAGATAATCCACATAAAAAATAAGAATGACAATCTTTGTTTCTACCTTCTTAATATATAAATTTGGATATGAGGGGCTATGAGTGAAACCATGTTGCAAGAGGTGACCATCTATTTTTATGTACCATGCCAGATAGAGGCTTGTTTAAGTCCATAAAGTTACTTAATGAGATGTCACACCTTTTAAGGATGATGTTTATCAATGAATCCTTCTAGTTGGATCATGTATACTTCTTATTCTAGATTACCATTTAGAAAAGAACTCTTGATGTCCATTTGATGAAGCTTCCAACCTTTCTATGCTTCTAGTGCACAAACAACTCCATTTTTTTTAGCTTTGCATTGGGTTCAAATGTTTCCTCATAATAAATACCCACCTATTGAGAATACCCATTTGCAACAAGTTGTTCTTTATATTTGTCAATGGATCTATTTGCCTTGTATTTTTTTTTGAAAACCCATTTGCAACCTATGGGCTTCTTTCCTATAGGAAAATTGACAAGTGCCCATGTCTGATTTTTTATCAAGGAATCATACTCAACATCCATGGCCTTATTCAAATGTGATTGACTAAGGGCCTCTTGAATTCTATCAGGTTCAATGCTATCAAAAATTAAACTCATCAATGCAAGATTCACCACATTTCTTGCTTGTCTTCTTTTTCAAACTCCTGATGAGAGATCTAGAAGAAAATATAGATGGGAGTCCCCAATGGTGGTTTGGACCCATTTTAGACATTTATATTTTTTTTGATGTGGAGAATGATGTTCTAAAGGGAAAAAATCAACCAAAAATCCCCTTGTAGCTCATCTTCTTTTTGAGAGGAAGATTCATTCTCATTATTTGATTGTAAGATAAATCTATGAGAGGTGGTTATATCTTCCTTTTGTGTCATGATTTCAAAGGATGAGTCATCACATACCACATATTGACTCTCATAAATACTATGTGTCTCAAGATCCATGAGATGATAATCTTTGAAAGTTGTATTGTACCCCAAAAAGATGCACCAGAGTGTCTTGGAATCAATCTTCTTCCTCCTAGTAGTCGACACATGCATATATGCAGTACAACCAAATACTTGAAGATGTGAGATTGAAGGTTTATAACCACTCCATACCTCTTCTAGTGTCTTGTCTTTTAGTATCTTTGTAGGATCCCTATTGAGAAGATACACAACTACCTTAACTGCTTCCGCCCAAAATTGATCCTCCAACTGTGTTGAGGAAAGCATGCACCGAGGCATCTCCATGATATTCCAATTGCAACACTCTATAATGCCATCATGTTGGGGTGTATAGGGGAAGTAAAAAATTTATTGATTCCATGACACTTCAAGAATGCCAAGATTTCCTTTGACATGAATTCCCCCATGATCTGAGTGGAGGAGGAGAAAAGACTTGTCTATCTCTCATACAACTCATTGGTAGAATTACTAAAAAATAGGGAAAAGGCTTCACTCTTTTTTGTGAGAAAGTAAAACTAGTTATTATGAGAGAAATCATCCATGAACAATTGAAATTACTTGCAACCCTGAAAGGAAGAAGACAAAGGTCTACACAGATTGGTATGCACAACATCAAGACGATCCTTGGCTTGAAAAGTACTCAACTCAAATGGATTCCAATATTGTTTTCTTGCAAGAAATCTAGGACATAGAGGAAAATAATGAGAAAGAGGAGGAATTTCACATACCATCTCCTTAGAGTTGAGTTGATTGAGAGAGCCAACTAAAAGTAACTTATAGAAATAATTCCAAAGAATAGTTGATTTAGTCATAGAAGCAGATAAAGCAATTGTAGAGGATGAAACTAAATCTAGTGCATATAATTGATCCTTCATAAAAGATCTAGAAAGTATCATGCCATCTCTAGAGATCAAATAGGATTTGACGCCATCTTTGACCTAGAAATTCACCTTAAGTTTGTGATTCAAAAGATGACTAATACACAAGAGATTTGATGTCAAACTTGGAACATAGAACACCTTTGTGAGAGTAAATTTTCTTGTCTCAAGAGGAATGGTGATAGTTCCAATTCCTTCTACAACATACTCCTTATTATCTACAATTTGAACCCAATCTCTAATGGGTTGATCAATCAATGTATCAAAAACCTCTTTATATCTTGTCATATACTTACTAAAATCAAAGTCAATCAATCATACACCCCTCGAAGGATGCGATATTTGAGAAATAAGAACAATATTCTATTTTTTTCCATAATTGTTTGTATATGGTATGTCCTCATCAGTTGTATCATCTTATCAGGCTATAATATATCCTTTTTTTTCATTGGTGAGGACATCATTTGAAGTGAAAATAACCTCCACTAGATGGGCCTTCTTGATTGTAATTTCCTTGAGTTAGGTCATTGTACCAACAATGATTAGTGTCATGTGTGTGAGAAATAAAGATGTAACACCATCAATTCTCTTTTTGACTACTTATGTAGCTATTTTTGTGGTTGCTTTTGTGGTTGTCCCTTGTGAAACCTTTGAACACATTTTTGTATCGAGATCAATGCTTTGTCCTCAAACTCAATTTGCACCAATTGGATGGCTTCTTTCTATTGTAGAAAATTCACCAATTCTTTGAACGACACCTTCTTCTTGGTGATTTTCAATTTCATGAAAAAATTCTGGAACTAGGAAGGAAGATCTCTCATAGTGATTGGAATAAGCAAGTTGTCCTCCACCTTTTCTCTGAGGGAAATAAGCTCTGTGCGAAGTTTTTCTAATATGTGACATAAGAATTCCTTCATTTTCTCACCAGCTTGTATATTAAGTGTATGAAGCTTGGACTGGAGATGGATGATCTTGGTCTAATTTTTCACCTCATAGATGGTGGATAGAGTGTCCCAGGTGTCCTTTGACATTGTCTTATCTCGAACATATAGTTGAACCTCATCAGAGATGTTGAGGGTGATCAACATCAAGGCTTTTGCATTAGCCTTATTGAACTTTTTCCACTCATCCACATCAGTTGGGCACTAAATTGTACTAGTAATGATTCCTTATAGTTCCTCGAAATGAATAATCATGTGCATCTTCATCTTCCATGCAACATAGTTAGGCCCCTTGAGGAGCTAAGAAGATAAGTGAAGCAACTTTGGGGTAGACATGATGACACCACAAAATAAAAAATAAAAATAAAAATTCTTACTCAAAAGGATTTTTTTATTTAGATTGGCATATACATCCTTTTAAGGATGAATTGAATTGTAAAGATGAGATTTGTATTCCAATGCAATAAGACGAGGATGTTTATGTGGACGTTCTACCCCATACTCATCATTTTCATCATAACCTTCCTCGAGCTTGACATGAATTATACATGCTTTGAATCACACATCAAAGAGAAAATACTCTAGTAGACCCTGTCTAAGCAATTCATCCAATTGTAGGTTATTGATATTTTGAAGGGCATCTAGTAGAGAAAAATAAAAATCAGTGTTTTCTACAATGTCATTTTGAATTTCATAGTTGCTAACAACACTGCTAGCATCATCCATTACAGCCGATATTCATACAATATTACAAATTTTTTGACTCATTTCTTTTGCAATTTAATCACATAATTCTTGTTTGAAAAATATAAATAATGAGAACAAAACAAGGTCTTATGAGGCAACATCAACACATTGCTTGTTCAATTTCCAATAAGTTAACAAAATATTTTCTCATTTTTATTTTATTTTTAGCTTCTCTAGGGATTACAAGAATCTAAAAATGAACTACAAGATTGTGTTTATGCTCGAGTCTGATTTTGAGGAAAATGAAAATAATTCAAAGGTTTAAACACAAAATGCAAACTAAATGTTTTGGCGCCTAAATTTTAAGCATCTACCATTGCTTACAATGATGCTCCCTCAATATTGATATAAAAAAACTCAACAACAATGATGTCTCCAAAGACCTCCAGATAATAGAGGAACTATTTCCAATATACGCACCAAGTCTGCACAAACTGATACAACTTTATTCAAGGACTTCCACTCCACTTCAATTGTCATGCAAATCACTTCTTTCAAATCCAAACGCCATCATTCAAATCACTACCAAGCCAATGCATAGGAACAAGGATTGAAATGAGCTCTGATACCAAATGAAGAGTTCAATAACTTGATGATTTATTTGAAGATCAATGGGAGCATATATACAAACAAGGAAGAGCAAGAAATTGAACAAAATTTAGTTTAACTGAATGTTAACTGGGCCCATTGCTAACAAAATAAATTTATGCTAACACATCCATGGAGATAGATAATGAGCTCTATTGGAAGTACTTTACAATCATACAAGGCGTGCTGACTTAACGATCTAAAATCACTTAAATATGTGCCACTTCAAGTATAATTTTTTTTTTATTAAGGGTAAAATAGGTTTTGAAGGGACCTGAAACCCTTTACATCCAGGTTTTGAGGGGACCAAAAACACAAACCACTCAAAAATTTTCCATAGATATATCAGAGCCAAATAGTAGCCAACCTACAATAGAAAATTTGCATAGCAAAGGTAGATCCTAAGCTAGGAACAACAACAAGCACTAGCCAAAATTTGGATCAAAAATTTACATGTGCTTCCAAAGATACAAATACAATTCATCATCAACACTAATTTTGATCTCCACCACAACCAAAGGAAATGGAACCATACTGAGAAAAGGGAAACAACAACTCCCTATCAACAACACCATCATAACTTGGTGTAGGAACCAAAACCCATGAAAAATATCATCCCCCACCATACCTCTCCACCTCAATAGGAGAATAAAAGAGGAAATAGAAAAAAGGGAAAAATAACTACCCTTACAACTTCTCCAAACCTTTCCAACAATATCATTATCCACCTCAATAGGAGATGCTAGAAAGGGATGAGTAGGAAAAATAAAGTAGTAGTCCTACCACACACCATTAAACTCCAAAGCAATAGCTTTATAACCAATAAAAAATATGGCATCACAAATCAAGAGCACTGAGGCATCTACAAACCCAACCACCATCACAACTAAACCAAACCAAATAAGCTGACCAAACTAGAGGAAAACAACCCTCCCTAAAGACATTAATCATGAGTTCTCTAGAACCCAAAACAACAAAAAAAAGATTACTCTCAAAGCAACATTTTTGAGTTTCAGGAACACCTTCAAACCCCATAGAGGGGTTTCAAAAGTAGCACAAAAATGGTGCAAAACACCATTCTCAAAAAGGATCCTCTCCACCTCAATAGGAGAGTTAATAGAAAAAAGGGTATACCAAGTCCCCTTCCAGAAATGCCCAACCTCACCAACAAAACCCGTATCCGCCTCTATAGGAAATTTCTCTACCTTGATCGGAGAAGCCAAAGAGGGATCACAGAGTGAAACAACAACAATAGAAGCAAAAGGAATATACCAACAAGTTGAGCCATTAATAGACAACAACCCAGACCAACAACTCCCACCAGTGACGAACCCTTCTACCAAGCACTAGCTGAAGCAGGGAAGGAAAAATCCTTATCTTGACTAGCCATAGAGACCACAACAACATCTCCAACCACTTCAGGGGATAAAAAAATACCCTTTCCAATCCTTATTCTACCCAATGCTAAGGCCCCAATAGAAGTCAGCATTCTAACAAAATTCAACATTCCAACAACATCCATGGGACATGAAAAAACTAATACAAAGGGAGCAAGACAATAGAAAGGGCTGCAAAAATCAACTGGTGAAAGCTCCAAGCAGCACCCCAAAACATCTTCCATTGTCAACAACCCAAAAAAGCAAGAACCAGAGATACTACATCAACATCAACATCCTCAGCGTCAAATTCACCATCACACTCAACAACATATTTCAAAATGGATCTCCCACTCCTATTCCTGCATGTCACTACCATCTTTTTTTACAAATGTTAAAAATTGAAGAAAATCATACAATTTTTTTATCTTACACTCGAATTTGCATTAAAGAATTGGATAAAATTAAATAGTGTTACCTTATAAAGTGAGAAATGCATATTAAAATATAATAACTATTAAAATAATAGAGTTTCTATCTTTTCAAATGCTGAAAATAATTTCCACCTTGAAAGCATGTCATGTTTGTGTAAATTTAGTATAATTATGGATTAGTATCTCAATAAGATCACATTCCATAAAAAAGGCTTAGGTTCAAAAGGCTTGAAAAATTAATGAATCCAATTCGAACCTTCCTAAGCTCTAGGAAAAAACTAGAAAAAGTGCTTGAGAATCTACTATTGTCCACACAAAGGGTAAATGACCGATTACTCCTAAAAGAGATAACCTATTACCAACAAGAAGGCTCTAGCAGAGAAACCATTAAACAAACTGAGTCCACTTTGGCTCAATAATAATTAACTAAATAGTTTGAAGCCTATGTTATTAGGATCCCAACAAGGATTGGAGAATCCATCGATAATTTAATTTAGGAACCATGTGAAGATACATAGATAACTAGGTGTAACCATTGTGAGGTCTATAGTTTCAAAATGGTATGTCTTGGTACCATTTCTAATCCTTCTATCAATGTTTTATGTAATAAACCTCATTTTGTGTAGCATATTATGGGAACTAAATTAATAATATCTTGATAAGTCTCCAAATCGTAGTTATAGATTTTGTATTTTAATTTGGCTTCATATTAGGAAAGAAAAATCTTGGTAGTTTTAGAAAAATATTCTTGATACCATTGTTATAGAATTTTAAAGCATGAATATGTGGAGACTTGGCAAGTGGTTAGTCTTGACAAGAAAGAAAAATATACCACCAAATGGATTGTTTATTAATAGAAAATCCCTTAGGGAAATCATTACCTTCACATAAGAACCAAGATTTGATGGTATCCTAAGCTTTTCATATACTTTTAATAGAAAAAATACCTTGAACTTGAAGGGGTTACTTCATTATAAGAAGTGTATTGAGACCAAGACTCTTCAAACATTAATTCCCATTAGGCACTCTAAAAGAAATGTAATGTCTAATCAAAATATTCTAATATTCATTATCTTCAAGGGTTTTGATTATCCATCTATCACATGATTTTAATCCCTAGTATTGGATTGAAATACAACCTAGGCCTCAAAAATCATGAGAGAGGTGTCACATCTCATTTCTGAGCCTATTGAATATGTTAAATTTTCTTTGCATTTTGATTTTGATGCAAAAAATATAAATTATGAACCATTATAATATTATGATGAATTAGTTTTAATCAGTTGGATATTGTTTTAGTTAATGATCATATGAAATTGAATTATATTGAGATGAAATTGAATGTTATACATTTTGTTCGTGTGACACATCCTAATATATTTGTCAGACTAACTACCTCGTTGGTTTGATGAGGTGGATAAAGGAAATAGTTTCCCCTTAGGATTGAGAGGGAGAGCATCATTGGAGAGAGAGAGAGAGAAATAGATATGTAAAAAAATCCAAGGGCATCATTAATATGAGAAAACACACACACACACAATAATGTATTACAATGAATGCTATTTAAACTACCTTTTTTGCATATTTTTTGTATTTATTATGTTATCTTATTAAATATTACACATAAGATAGGAGAGAAAAGGTTGTGTTGTATGGGAGCTTTCCTAATTCAAACCTCATTTTTGTGTTTCCACCTTTGCAATGGCTATGATGATGTAAAGAGTGCTTACCCTTGGTTGGGAAGAGGAAAAAATAGATAAAAAGGAATGATAAATTGACAAGTGCTACAACTTACCACTTATATCTGCTTTCCTTGATATACTAAAGTCATTGTAACCATATCATCCAAGGAGAATTGGTTTCTTTATTGAAATTCTTGCAAGCATTAGTACTCACAAAAAATGAAAATAAAACATGCATAAACTCACATATGAACTTGATGCATTGCAAACATGAATCTTGATTGATTATAAGTGTTGTATACTCTATTAATTTTGCTTTTAACTACTTTTTTAGGATGCTTAATTGTTCAATAAATTTTCTAGGATTGCATTAGATTTCTTAGGATTTCAAATGGTGAAAAAGACTTGTATTTATATGAAATACTTTGTTTTCCCACAAAATTTATTATCAAAAGCCGACAAATAAATTCAAATTTATAAATGTTAAAATAGTGACAATAATATATTAAATTGGGGCCAAAATAGGCTGAAAAAGGGCAATGGTTCCCTAGTAAAAGCCTATTTTGGGTATTTTAATGTCTTTAAATAAATATTAAATAATAATTCACAATTTAATTTTGATTATCCAAATATGACCGTAAAATAGGCAATTTAAGAGAACAATTAAGTCCAATCACATAGGGGGTAGCTAAGCCTAGTGTGAAATTGTCAAGGGTGCCAATTTATGATGCTACAAAAGTGAGAACCCCTTCAAAAGTCTGACCATCATTATAACTCAATAGTTCTTTTGGATAAAAATATCTAAAGTTCAAACACAGATAAGACCACCAATTAGACCAAGGGAAGAAATAAAAATGCTTTCCCAATATCTACTAATACTACAACTCATTTTTTAGTAAATTATTTAGGAAGCTTATTTTCTTGAATTAACAACTTAAAAGGATTAAGATATTTACACAAATTTATAACAATGTTCTATCTAGGTTTACTACCAAGCCCTCTTACATTCCAAGAAATAACCATGATTGAGATGGATGAGGAAGGGATGGATCTAGTTGATTTAGAAGACCTAAAAACAAAATGTGTTCTCCAAATGTTTAGATTTATCATTGTCAATCTTACACCCTACCTTGAGTGGGCCTCTTATCTCCTCAATTTTTAGTATACCCAAAGCTTAGGTAGAAGAATATATTTCATATTTTCTTTGAAATATTTTGATTTTAAGTTATCTTGTGGATGTAAAATAGGATGTTGTTCTTGTTTATCAAAGTCCAAAACACTGTTCTTAGGCACATGTTTAAGCTTATCAACTTGGAAAAGAGAGTTTATTGAATCTCAAGAGTTTGAGAACTATTAGGAATTAAAATATGGTTCTAGACCAAAAAAAAAACTTACTTGGCAACAAAGGAGCATGGTGGGAATTATCAATAGTAGCAGGAACATCCAAAAACTCCCTAGAAAGTAGAAGTTATTGTGGAAATATGATCTTTGAGCACTTATTGAAATGGTTTGCACCTTGTAGTTGACCATGAATTTTTTGGTCCCACATTATTTCATCATTCCATTTCTACCATCCTTTCATAGTTTTAATTCTAATCTTCCTAAAATTTGATGGGTATTTCTCCAAGAATAGAAAACTTATTTTTATTTCAAGTAGTAGATTTATTCCCCCTAGGGTGTGGAGGAGGTTGAAGCTTACCTTTCCTAAGAGCCATGGTAAAATCATTAACACTAGAAGGACCAAAATTAGACCCTTGATTATCTGGTTGAATTTGTTGCTTACCTTCTATTATCTTCTTGTGGCACTTTCTTAGAAGAATCATTTGATTTGAGCTATAGGAATTCCTAAGTAATCTATTCATAATGATGAAATTAACTACATTTGAAATAATGAATTCATAACCAAGGGTTTAGTGCCAAAAAAATCACTCACCCAAGTATTAAGAGCCTCTTGCGAGGGATTATCCAAATCTAGTTCAACATAGATACAAGTATAACTAGATATTTTTTCTCCTTGGTAACCTATGAGGTACCTAAATTGATACTCAAATAATCACCCAAAAAAATTAAGCATTCATCTTTCCATAAATTTAGTGGAAAATTGAATAAATAAATTGAAAATGAAAGTTTAGAAGGGAGTTTCACTATTGAGATAAAATATAGATACCAAGGTTTCATGAAAATTCCAGCATGCTTGGATTAATAATGAAATCCTTAAAAAAATAAAACATGATTAGAAATATTTTTAAAGGAAAAAAAAATACACATTGGCAAGAAGGGTAATCTCCTTGTATCCTTTGATCATCCTAGCTTTGTGTGCCCAATTCTCTAGTATTCACATACTTAATCTACCCCCCATGAACTTACAAATGAGAACATGTATCTAGAAAAAACTAAATATTCTACTATAAATTATGGATTAAAAAATATGAATCTCATTGCTTTAATGAAGACATCCATTGATTTTAAAATCATTAAATTTTTCTTTTCCAAAGAAAATTATTGTTTATGAGCAAGATCTATAAGAATTTTTTTGCATTAGCTTCATACATGGAATGATTGACACAACCACCAAGCATATCTTGTTTAAAAGAAACCTTAGAAGGGTCATAAGGATCAACAATGAAACCCCCTAAAAAAGAAAGAAAAATAAAAAACATGGGACAATCAAACTTTCAAAGACCAAAAATGACACATGGAAGGCTTAAAAATTGCATGCATGACTAACCCTACAACATGCAAGCTCCCCTCAAAACTCATATCAACAACACATCTAAATGATTAAGTTCTATTTTGATTCTAACTAAAAAAAACTATAAAATCCTCAATTTTATAGTTCAAGAGTAAACTAATGTGGGATACTCCAAAATAAATGTATTTGAGAAGTGTATTAGAGTTACAATGAATTAAACCATTATAGACTACATTCACTTGCATCTTAGACTATTACTCTTCTCTAATGTGGGGTTTTGGCTAGAGTCCAATACTTTTCAACCTTAAGGGAAAAAATATTAGGAATGAGAGATGAATCTAGCTCTATATACAAAACTCTAATGTATATAATACACATCTAATTAATTTGTTGTAATAACATTCATTAAAATGTGTTCTCCATACTTGACTTTTGGAGTGATTGTAAGAAACTCAATTTAGGATAAGGAGAGCTATTGATAATATTTCTAAGACATTATCCAATATTTTTTGTTTCAAAGACCAATATACATTGGTTGCACCCATCTTTTCTTATTGTATTATTTTTGTTGTTTTGTAGGATTTGATGAAGGAAAAGTATATCAAGAGTAACACATAAGAATAAATCAAGAATGTTTAATTCTTTTACATAGATTATATTTTATTTTTTATTTTTTTAAAATATTTAAATTGAAAATGTAATGGTGAAATTGGCACATCCATGTCATTTCCCATTTAGTTTTTTCTTCACTTTGGTGGAATGTCTCAAATAAAAGAGTGTATCAACAAGTGGTCCACTCTTGTTCTAGGTTTGTTTTATGGCCTAATCCATATCCATCTCTATTTACTTCCATGTTAGGATTTAGTGTTGTACACCATTGCATAAACTGATATATTATAATGTTTTTGATTAATTAAGCTGATGTAGGAGCATCCAGCAATGCAGGACAATCTTGTATCACCCAAAAAAAATTGTTTTCTTTATTTTCTTTAGTTGTTTTTAGTCCCATGATGGCACTAAAGGGGTATAAGATTGTCATGCATCAAAAATACTAAAAAAGGAGAACTTACTATTTTTAGTAAGTCGGAAAAAATGGGCTCGTATGGACATGAAAATTTACCCCAAGGAGTAGAGCTGAAAAAAAATCGGTCACAAAAGAATCACCTCAAGACCCTACACAGTTTGGGAGAAATTAAAGTTTTTTGTCTCGGGAAATTTCTCCAATGCAACTTCAAATTCAAATATAAATCTTTGGAGGCCCTGAAAAGGCTCAAAAAGTGGTTGAGCTGACCTATGGTAGGTTCAAGTGTTGTAGAGCTCATCAAGAGATTTCTGGCGATATGCAATAATAGAAAATCGGACACCCAGATCAAATGTTATGGCCCTACGAAGTTGACCCTCTGAAAAGGGAATTTCATTAAATTTTCTTCCTAGGCCGGAAATCAAACGACGAGACTTTTGGTGCCAAAACAAAAGGGGAAATTTGATCTTGCTAGAACATTCTAGGGTGGTTATTGGGGAAAATAAAAAGGGTTAAGTGGGGATTGTAGAAGGTGGCCTTGATAGTGCAGACTGTGGCTCCGAATAGTATATTTTCTTTTCTGAGCTGATTTTGTTGTAATGAATCAAGCCCATGAGGCTGTAGCATGTAAACTTTGAATATGTATCAACCAATTTGAACACCAAAATAGGGAACGCAAAATGAGGTGGCGACCAAAATGACCCAGCAAGGTGAAGGAAACAAAGGGTCCCCATTCTGAACAGGGTGTGTGTGTTGAGGGCACAAAAAAAGGATTACCATGTGGATTCATAGAAAGGGAATGTTTATAAAGAGTGACCATTAGGCCTTGGTGCAAGGGAGGGTTCACACCCTTCTCTATGTTTTGTTGTAGAGAGGAGAGCAGATAAAATGGAAAAAATTTACTTTCATTATGATGGATATGATTCAACAAAGGAAAGTGATAAGCATGAACAGTCATTTATCTACCTTCTAGAGTAAAATATCACGTCATAAACATACTGATTGGAGCATAGGGTGATGGGAGTTTGAGCTACGCATACCCATTTTGAAACCTAGTGACATTTTTTTCATCATGGAGGAAATTATCAACAAATGGCTGGTAATTAGCTCTACTCTTCTTTACCACCTTAATTCCCTAGTTTTCCAGACCCATAGCCTCCACTATGAACTGAGTCGTCACCTCAAATCTAACATATCCTATCACCACATTCCCCTTTCTCCAAGAGTTGGTGAATTTCTCAAAAGGCTCTCATTGTACCCTTTCATGACTTCAAAAAAAGGAACCATTCTCGCTCTACTAAACAACCTCCAAAGATCAACATTTTTCCTTAGAGCCTAGAAATTTGGTGGTTCAATTCGCTTTCTAGGCCCACCCATTTTAGAGCACTACAAGCTTTTAAGATTAAACTTCTTTGAATCTTTCCTCATAACACCACAACACCCTAGTAGCCTTCTCATCTTCTAGATCAGATCACAATTTTGTTACATTTTGGAAACAATCTCTTTTTGAAATGAAGTTCGAGAACTTTCTTAGTGAGATAGCCTTTATCCCATTTCCCCAAGCAAAAAAATTATTATTATCATTACAAATAATAAATGAATCTTGATTATTCATAGCAAGTTGATCTTCAAATTGGAGGCTAGATTTGACATTAGGAAAATCATTACTCTTGGATTTGACTCTAGCCTTTGTGTTAGAGAATGAAATTGAACTCAAAATTGAATTTAGCAATGACTCTAGGCCCAGATTAGCACTGATATGAATCCACTAACAGCTCTGAAAGCACACAATTGCATTTGTGGATTTCTCTAAATTTTGTCGAGGTACAGCTCCCTCACAAGATCTTCAAGGAATTACTCTATCCTAAAGAAACCACATGTGCTTTTAACCAGAAAGAAAAAAAGGTGACAAACGCTAAGTCATAAATATGAAATTTGTGCGGGGGCGGAAACATAGCCAATTGCAATCAATTCAAAGATTGAAATAATGACTATCAAATCATATTAGAGTAAATAGATTATACTATAATAAATAAAAGAAAGATAGTTCGTTATTCAAAGAAAACAAATCTAACTACACACATAACACACAGGTTAGCATACATCAAATCTTTCAATTTATAACATAGAGATTATAAGCTATTGCAAATTGTAATTAATAAATTCTTCCTAGAAAACACCCCCAAATGTATTTGGGAAGATTTCAAAAACCAAAAAAGATGTCCCCTCCTCAATGTTTTTATTCTAATTTATAATGTGGCCAAATCCATTTGGATGAACGCTAAAGATGTTACTAGATTAGTGACTTCTTGTATTCTGGATGTTTATTAGGAAGTTGATAAGACAATTGGAAATTTTTCCAAGAATGGATATCAGCAGAGGAGACTAATCATCACTTGAGCAACAATCGCCAAAGGACCAATCATTTCCTCAATCTTTAATGCAACACTTAAGGAAACCGAGCGATAGAACATGTGAGTTGTCTGATGGAGAATTGCAACTTAATTGAAGCAAGCCGATCATAAATGTGAATTAAATTCACATCTCATCTATCTTGAATTGAATATGGAAATGTCTAGCCTAAATTCTATAAATTCTAGTGTCATCTCTTTCCAACATCAATTGCATCCAATATGGTGAGCTCCCAAAGCAATGGAAGTTCTGTGAATGACTATATTGTTCTGGAGGAGATTGAGTGTGATCCTCTGTTTAGGCATATTTTTTATCAACTAAAATATTTGTTCGTGGTACAGAGTGAAGTGGAAGAAGAGGTGCTCTAAAGCATCCTAGGTGAGGCATTTCTAAGCCAAACTCACATTCATAACACTACAATGTTGGAGCAGTTTATGTACACTATTGTTAGGACTTCTGGGCGCCAAGACTGGGGCATGAGAGCAATGGAGTGTTTGGTGAAGCCAGAGTTCCATCATCGTGTCAGAGTGGCGATAAATGGACTCAGCTACTATATGCGGACTGGGCCGGTAATTGATGCCATCTGCATTGCATCAGTCATTCAAGACGAGACGCTGGAAGAAGTTGTGGCTTTACTGTGCACTAGGGTGGTGAGAAATGATTTGGGGTTGTTTGTGCAGTTCCTCTAGCCGCATGATAACCTGCTCTCACCTGCTCAAATGGAATTCCTGCAAATTGTTACCGAGGGCATTCATGTCCTAGTTTTCACTCTATGTACTTGAAGCATTTTTTGTCTGCCTCTTTTGTATCTACCAATATGGTTTTTACACTTGAAACAAGCGATTATATCTTTCCTAGCATAATGTAAATAAAAATTTATATATATAAATAAAATATATCTTTTGGTACTATTTGTGTTTTCACATTGTTGGTTTTATGTTTATGTCGTGTTTGAAAAATAATGATTTTCTTTTATATAGCATCATAACCAAGTAATTAAACTAGTAGTAATTCAATTTAATTGACATAACTCTTCATAGGTGGAAAAATAGATGGTTCGTATAACTTAGGAAAAACCTGCCCAGGTTTGAAATGATGTAGAAAATGCCACTCGAGGCATAACTTGCGAATGAAATCTCCTTCTTTGACTCATGACTAAACCTTTCTCGCACATTACACTTTTGGGAATAATAGAGGGTTTGGATGTGACAAGAAAAACCTTCCAGACGAAAGAAAAGAGCGGTAGACGGTAAAGTAGGAGGTTCAACAAACTTCAAAAAATACCATCCGAGTTTGAAATGAATGAAAAAAGACTGTCGAAGGTTAATATTAGTTTATGACTTCGCAAAACCATGAAAATAACATCCTGAAAAGAGACCCAAAATAAATCTATGGGTAACAGTGGCTCTAGTTGGGGACAAGGACTGTAAGGACAAAGCAATGAACTAAGAATCATAAACATAGACGAGTCCTAATTCCATTAGGAAACTAAGTCAAAGAGGAGGAGGAAAACCAAAAAAAACCAAACGTGAGAAAAACAAGGAAAGAAGCATCTAGACTACCAACACAACAAAATTTGACTATGTATATGGTAGGACAGCCCTTCCTCAAAAGATTCTTGAGATAATCATGTGAATCCATTGACAGGTTGAGAGAAATAGCTGCCTACACAAATCAACACTGAGTGACTAAAAACCGCATGTACACTCATCTGCCAAATTGCAATTGTCGTTGTCCAATAAACAAAACCAGTACTTTGTAGGAACTTCTTAAACAATGTCTTTTGTCAAAAAATCTAACCTTGATTACACATCTTACTAGTCAAATGGTTGACATTAATACTTTCTTGTGTATGTTTACTTAAATTTCCAGCATGACATCCGCTTCAAAATTGTTTTGCATGTTTTGCATCTGACATTGTAAACAAGATGATAGGAGTCCTCAAATTGGACACCCTACATACAAGTTATGAGGCAGGTAAATTTCATGATTACCATGCACTGAAGCAATCACATTGTCCACAGGCTTAAGACTCCCATTTGTAGTTTGTACACAATTAGACTCATTAGAGTCCACTACTGATCTACCAATCACAATTCCTCCATCAATTTTATCGGTTCTACAAGTTGATTCTAATAAAGCTGCTCGGTCTTCCAAATTATTATTAGTGCACTTGAACCTTTCATAAACAGCTTGTGAGCAAGAAAAGATGACATCTAAAGTTTCAATTACCTTTAGGAGTTGAGCTTGACTTTCTCCTTCAATTGAGAGGTTAGCATTCTCCTCTTTTAGTCCCTACTCATGATCAATTGCAGCTTTAAGCAAGCAATCTTCTTCTATCATTAATTGACCTTTTAAACTTATAAGAAGAGGATTATCATAGACTTTTCATTCATCATAGTCAAAGAGAGGATTATAATGAGTCGACTGCAATTCTTCCTTTTCAAAACTATCCTTCCTAGGGTCATCTTCTTCCGAAAATAAACATAAATTTGTATTCTCTACTTATTTGAAAAGGAAAGATTCATACTCAGGAGCAAGAAGGAAATATGATTTCAAACATTTTGAGCTAACTTCTGTAGGAGATAGTTTACTAGGAGTGAAGCTCAAACTTAATGATGGCTTTAATGGTAGCTCTTCATCTTCATCATCATTAGAGGAGCTACAATCACTTTCAGCTTCAGCATAAGTGCATAAATTCATGGAAAAATCAGCACAGGAGTGATTATACCTTTCATTAGGCTAATGTAGATTACCGAAGAATGTTAGATTCATATTCTCCATAATAGGGTTGTATTTAACTGGAAGCTTAGAAAAGGTTTTACAATTGTTTTTAGACTTCATACCTAAATTCACTTTCCATTTACCCACTACAATGAAATTATCTTTAGCCTTCACTACCTCTTGTTGAGCTTGCTCAATTCCTTGAATTTTCTCTCTTTTTAAAAACAATTGTATATTTGGTTCAAGGGCAAAAAAGAATATGTGGTATTGAATCTCTATGCTAGGCTTTTCTAGGGAAAGAATTTTTTGGAGAGATCGGTCAAAACAGTAGATGAAATCCCTCATCCTCTCAGCTCTATTTTTCATAATCTGGAAAAAGTGACGCAAGGTGGCTTCAACATTAGTTGGAATTTCATAGCATTGGAGAAACTTTGTCTTAAGGACCTGCCAATCGGTGAGGCTTCCATTTTCCAATTCTCTAAACCATTCAACATCTTTCTCAATCAAGCTCTCAATAAAAATTCTTACAAACACAGCCTCATCCTGGATCCCTAAAAATGTGATCATAGTCGTCATGGCTAGAATATGATCTTCATGATCCTAATCATTCTGACCTAATAATTTAGGAAATCTCTTACGAGACCCTTTAGGTAAATCATGATATTGGGGAAAAGCAAGGGGTCCAACTTGGTTGCACTAGATATTTGAGGCCATAAAAATAAATGGAGTCGCTAACTCACCGAGAGTAAGGTTAGGAAGAGGAGATTATTGTGTGGATGGGCCTATGGTGGATTCTGAGGTTGATGTGCATGTGGGTCCCTTGGCCGACATGGATGCGGATTTGGCTAGTGATTGTGAAGATGAGGTGGTTCATCGTAATACTCAATATCAATCTTGGAGGTGGTTCAATCACAGGTATAGGTGGTCGTCGGGCCCACTCTTCTTCTTCTATATCTCCATGCGAGTGTATTTAATTGTGATATGATATCCTTTTGATCAGCTCCAACCTAATCTAAATCTGGTTGCAAAACAATGAAAACATCATTATGCAGAAGTACCATCTTGCTACATGACATAAGGATGACCATCAGACTTCCAACAAATTTATCCCCAATGGAGTCACCAAAAATCTGTTAGCAAATGAAATAGAACTTGAAATCGAATTTAGCAATGACTCTAGACCCGGATTAGCACCAATATGAATCTGCTAACATCTCTTAAAGCACACAATTGCATTTGTGGCTTTCTCTGAATTTTGTCGAGGTACAGCTCCCTCACAAGATTTTCAAGGAATTACTCTATCTTAAAGAAACCACACGTGCTTTTAACAAGAAAGCAGAAAAGGTGAAAAACACTAAGTCATAATATGAAATTAGCACAAGGGTAGAAACACAGTAATTACGATCAATTCAAAGATTGAAATAATGACTATCAAATTAGAATAGAGTAAATAGATCAAACTGCAATAAATGAAAGAAAGATAGTTCATTCTTCAAAAAAAAAAAAATATAACCGTACACATAACACATAGGTTAGCATACATCAAATCTTTCAATTTATAACACAGATTATAAGCTATTGTAAATTGTAATTAATAATATTCTTCCTCGAAAACACCCCTAGATGTATCCGGGAAGATTTCAAAAACCAAAAAAAAAGTCCCCTCCTCAATGTTTTCGTTCTAATTTATAATGTGGCCAAAGCCATTTGGATAAATGTTATTAAGATGTTACTAGATTAGTGGCTTCTTGTATTTCGGACGTTTAGTAGGAAGTTGATAAGAAAATTGGAAATTTTGCCAAGAATGGATATTGGCAGAGGAAACCGATCGTCACTTGAGCAATAGCCACCAAACGACCAATCATTTCCTCAATCTTTAATGCAACGCTTAAGAAAACTGAGCAATAGCATGTGCGAGCTGTCCAATGGAGAATAGCAACTTAATCGAGGCAAGCCTGTAAGAGTTTTTGATGAACTCGAGCACCCAGGATCACCTGCAAAACCAAGATAAACCTTCCACACGAGAGCAGCAAGAAATAGAATGCAGGAATATAGTGCAATAACAAAATGATGTTATATCACACACTAAATGATACAATATGCCTCAACTCTCCCTTGAATTGATTGAGTTAATATGAACTCATCTGGACTAGATTTGAACTAGACCTGAACTAGATAGGAGGGAGAGGTGAGTGCAGAATATATAGTAGAATATGGGCAAATAATTCCAAGAGGGGTAATAACTCCCAAATAACCAAATTAGGTGGGAGTTATGCCTACTTGGAAAATGCCAAATAGGTGGCATAACCTACTCAAAAAGAGACAAATGAGTGGTTTTGTGAGGTGGCATATAAGGCCAAAAGAGGGTGTGAAACTCAACCACCCAAGTGTGAGTGGGAGCAACACATGTAATCGATGGATTATGCCACGTGTCCTCACATGAACCACATCTCCTATAACCTAAGGTATGCTTAATAATGTGTAGGAAAAATAATATTAAAAAACCTACACTAACACCCCCCCTTAAGCATAGCTTAGGTGGGTGAAAGGATGAAAGAATGCAAAGATGCAAATATGGGTCCCGCTACTAGGCCATGTTAGGTACCCATGTACAAAATACTCTCTCACAAATGGAGTAAAGGAGAAAACCCAGTGGGACAAAACTCCTCCCCAAAAGAGAGAAAAGAAAACAAGTTTCCCAACACAAGAAGAATCCCATGCAAGGAAGAAGTCCCCTCCAAAATAGAAAGGATAGGAAAGACCATGTAGCCTTCCCCAAAGTAGTCAACTATGCCAATGGTTGAAGCTCGAAGCTGAATGTAGAACATGGTCCACGATCGTCGAACAATGTTCCTCCCCTTAGGAAGAAACAAAACCAAAGGTGTATGAAGAATGTCTTCCCATTCCTGAAAGGAATATGAGGGAAGAAAGCTCAAAATGTATGAAGTCTCTGAACTCTGCTCAGGTGTCTCCATGTTGATGTCGAAAGATGTCACCATCAAATCAAGTGTTCTAGGCCACACTGATGAAGATGAAAATCCAGAACCTAGTAGAAATGTATGTAGAACAAGATCCAAAGACTCAACTATCTTCTCTGAAGACAAAGATGCCTCCTCCAAATGCTGCTCAAAAGTATCCACAATCATGTCAAACTGTGAGGAATGATCATGTGAAGATTGAACAAGAAGATCCAAAGGTTCCTCCACAACTGAAGAAGAATCAACTTCATCAAAGAGAAGATGAATGTCATGAATAGTGTCTCCCAAGTCTGAAATATGAGACTCTATGAACAAACCTGCAATGTCTGTCAAGTAGTCATCTGAAGTAGCTATATCTGGAAGACAATGTGTATCTTGCTGCACTGAATCACAAGAAGCCATGAATGTAGCAATGCAAGTATCTTCAGATGCAATAGTAAATGGAGGAGAAGGAATACAAGGCTCAAGAACTGGATCACATGTGAGAATACCCAAGTTCAAGTAGCCAAAGTTCTCCTCAAAATCAAAGCTCACACTAGGAGTGTGATCAAAAACCAAAGGATTAGAACCATCATCAGGTGCAAAGTCTGAAAAAGTATACAATCGAGATGCATGATCAACCACCCCAGTAGCAATTATCTCTCTGCTCTCCAAGTCTCTGATGATAACTAAATCAGGTGTGAATTCAACAGTCTTCCCTGTTCCACCATGAGTGATTTGATAGATGGAAAGAAGATTGTTTGAAAGATGAGGTACACACAAAACATCATTGAAAGTACCATCTCCAATATCAACAGATCCTTTCCCAATTACATCCATGTATGTATTATTTCCCATCATAATAGGTGGCATAGCACAAGGCTCAAAAGAAGAGAACATAGACTGTGTAGAAGCCATATGATGAGACGCTCCAGAATCTAGGAGCCATCTCCTTGATCCAAGACCTATAGAAGCACAAAGAGCTTTACCTTTTGATTTACCTGCCCCTGTAGTATGGCCCTTTTCCTTATCAAATTCTGAATTTTTGGAATTAGAAGAAGAAGCTGAATCAACCATTCGAGAAGGCAAATTGATGTTGTTCTTTGCTAAAAGATTCTTCAACTCATCAATTTGTTTTAAGTAACATTGATGTTCATCATGCCCAGGTTTCTTGCAATATGCACAAGTGAGCTTCTCCTTCTTAGATGAATCCTCTTTTGAAGAGAATTTAGAGTCTACTTTAGAAGTAGATGAATATTTATCTAAATCTTTCTTTCTATCACCTTGGTTCTGTTGTTTCTTGTTTTGCTTATTAGTGCCTTGTTTTGCAGTCAAGGCTTGAGATTTGGAAGATTTAATAATGCCCATTTGAATCAATTTATCTTGCTCCTTTGTGAGATCAGTTGCAAACTCACTTAGAGAAGGCATAGTAAATCCTTTTCCTAAGGCTCTTTTCATTGCATGAAATGTAGAAACAAACACTGCATAATCAGGACCAAGTTTTGAAAGAATACTCAAAATTAGTTGTGAGTCATCCTTTTTAACTCCACACTGCTCTAACTGCAATCTTATGGCATTCAATTTAGTAAAGAAATCCTGAATGGTGTCAAAATTGCATGGGCTCAATCCTATGAGCTCGTTCTCCAATGAATGTGCTCTCAAATCATCTTGTTTACCAAAGAGAGTATTCAAAGTATTCCACACTTCATTTGGTGATTTTGCAGACATAATATGAAAGCGTAGATCAGGAGATACAGCCATGCATAAGGTGCCAAAAGCTTCATCACACTTATTGAACCATTTAGGCTTATCTTCATCTTCTGTAGGTTCCTTATCAATACCCATTGTTATTCTATACAATTTTAACTTCCTTAAGTGAATTTCCATTTCATTTTTCCACTCAAAGTAATTGTATGGTGTGAGTAGAGGAACCGATTTATCCATTTTAGATTGTTGTAGCAATGTGAGAGAAAAAATGCAAGAAGAACACACATAGACACCCCCCTTTTTCACTCAATAAAGAATCCCCCCCAACAAAAATAATTTGGCACTTTATAAATTAGTGCATTTACAATGCTGGAGTTGTTTTCCAGAGTTTTTCAAGTGTAAGAAATGGACTCAAATACTAAAAGTACAATCAAATTTCAAAATGATAACCTCAAAATAGAACCAATGCATAGTGCTAAAAAAAATATCAACTTTCAAAAAAAGAAACATCTCGATCTGAGGTCATATGTGAAAGTTATAGCCATTTGAAGTTCCAAAAACAATAATTGTCCTTTAGATCTGCTGATAAAACTAACTTTCTAGAAAATCTGGATCACTGGAGTAAAAATGGATCACACCACTGCAAAGCCTATGAAATTCTACCCCAAATCAAAAAAAAAAAAATCTTTGAAAAAGAGCTTGTATGACTGAATTATGGCCCTCCAAAGATTGACTGCAAAATCAAAAATGCAATTGGAGAGGGGGTCTACAGAAATGTTCTAGTTTAGTTTCTTTAAAATATGTAACTTGTATGCAGAAACTAGCAACGACCTAGATGTTTTTTGCTGCTGCGAACAAAACCCAGATGGCGGATTTTCTTTAAAATATACAGAAAATGTGGATCTAGTGTAAAACAAATGCCTTTAGCAACATAAAACGACCCCAACAACCAAAAAATGACATGAAAAGGTAGAATCAGCTACTTAAGACAAGAAAATATATTTTGCAACCTACAATACTGGTTAAAACACTCACAAATCTCTCAAATTTGAGAAGGCTTGCGATTCTGGACACTGATACCAGCGTAAGAGCTTTACGAACTGTGCACCCGCATCACCTACAAAACCCATGATAAACCTTCCAAATGAGAGAGCAGCAAGTAGCCAGAATGTAGGAATATAGTGTAATAACAAAAATGATGTTATATCACACACCAATGATACAATATGCTCTCAACTTCCTTGAATTGATTGAGTTAATATGAACTCATCCGGACTAGATTTTGAACTAGACCGAATCCAGATAGGGAGGGAGAGGTGAAAGTGCGTAATATAGTGGTATCATCATAAGCAAATAATTTCAGAGGGTACCAACCCCAAATAACCAAATTAGGTGGCTGGCGCTACTTGGAAAATGCCAAATAGGTGGCATAACCCACTCGTAAAAGAGACAACGAGTGGTTTCGGAGGTGGCATATAAGGCCAAAAGATGGTGTGAAACTCAACCACCCAAGTGTGAGTGGGAGCAACACATGTAATCGATGGATTATGCCACGTGTCCTCACATGAACCACATCTCCTATAACCTAAGGTATGCTTAATAATGTGTAGGAAAAATAATATTAAAAAAACCTACACTAACAAAGCCAATCATAAATGTAAATTAAATTCACATCTCATCTATCTTGAATTGAATACGGAAATGTCTAGCCAAAATTCTATAAATTCAAGTAGTTTCATCTCTTTTCCAACATCAATTGCATCCAATATGGCAAGCTCCCAAAGTGATTGAAGTTCTGTTAATGACTATATTGTTCTGGAGGAGATTGAGTGCAATCCTTTGTTCAGGAATATTTTTTATCAACTGAAAGAGGTTTTGTGGTGCAGAGTGAAGTGGAAGAAGAGGTGCTCTGAAGCATCTTGGGTGAGGCATTTCTAAGCCAAGCTCATGTACATAACACTACCATGCTGGAGTGGTTTATTTACAATGTTGTCAGTACTTCTAGGCACCAATACTGGGGAATGAGAGCAATGAAGCATTTGGTGAAGCCAAAGTTCCATCATCATGTCAAAGTGGCAATAAACAAACTCAACTACTGTCTGCGGCTAGGCTAGTAGGTGATGCCATCCACATTGCATCAACCATTCGGGACGAGATGCTGGAAGAATCCATGGCTTTATTGTGCACTGGGGTGGTGAGAAATGATCTAGGGTTGTTCATGCAAATCCTCCAGGTGCACGAGAACCTGATCTCACCTGCTCAAATGGAATGCCTACAAATTTTTATCGAGGGCATTTGTGTCCTAATGTTCACTCTGTGCACTTGAAGCATTTTCTGTCTGCCTCTTTTGTATCTTCCAATCTATTTTTTTCACTTGAAACAAGCGATTATATCTTTCCCAGCATAATGTAAAAGTGACTTTATATATAAATAAAATATATCTTTTAGTACTATCTATTTTTTCACATTGCTAGTTTTATGTTTATGTTGTGCTTGAAAAATAATGATTTTCTTTTATATAGCATCATAATCAAGTAATTAGACTAGCAGCAATTTGATTTAATTGACATAACTCTTCATAGGCAGAAAAATGGACGATTCGTATAACTTAGGAAAAACCTACCCAGGTTTGAAATGATGTAGAAAATGTCGCCCAAGGCATAAAATGCGAATGAAGTCTCCTGCTTTGACTCACGACTAAACCTTTCTCACACATTACACTTTGGAGAATAGAGGGTTTGGATGTGACAAGAAAAACCCACCAGGCGAAAGAAAAGTGCAGTAGGCATAAAGTAGGAGGTTCAACAAACTTCAAAAAATACCGCTCGAGTTTGAAATGAATGACAAAAGATTGCCGAAGGTTAATTTTAGTTTATGACTTAGGCAAAACATGAAAATAACATCCTGAAAAGAGACCCAAAGAAAATCTATAGGTAACACTTTGCATTAATAAAACCCATGTGATCCATTATATTCTTAGGAATGAAATAATAATTACCTTTCAAACCTAAGGATATCTTCAAACTCATAGTCATACCAATATTATCATCATTATCTTGAGAGCCCTTTATGACACAAGATTGCATAATCCTCCTATGTTGATCCCTTTTCTCAACTTTATAAGTTATACACATTATCATATTTTTCTTTGAGCACTTTGTCTTTCAATGACAAAGGAAATTGGTTGTACTCCCAACGGGTCCACCTATTACACTTGAGTGCTTCGTTGGTCACATAGTCAGTAGAGATATTTCCTTCGCTAAATACATGTTGTATGTGGAAATGTGTAAAGAAACTCATTAGGGACTTGCAATTGTCAATGATGTCTTTTAATTCCCAAGGGGTCATGACACCACCATTCAAGATGTCCACAATTAATTTGGATTCTCCTTCCAAAATTATCTTCTTAAAACCATATTCTCTTAGAGTCTTTATATCACTCCAAACAACCATTGCCTCTACTTTATTGTTGGTGCAAACTCCCAATTTTATAACATAGCCCACAATGTAGTCACCCAGATGATTTCTTAGTAGTCCTCCCACCCCAACCATGCCAAGATTTCCTTTTGAGCACCCATACAAATTGCATTTAATCCATTCCCTTTCAGGAAGGACCCAAACAATAGCCTTCCTAGATGAAAGCATGGCCTGATTGAGATTAGTAAGTGTAGAGAAGGGGGATTCACTACTTATGAGTTCTCTTCATTCAGAGAGCCTCATGAAGAAAACTTCCCTAAACTACCTTAGGAATAGCGGCAAGAGTTTCAAAATCTGAAAGAGCAGGTCACAAAGATTTTCTAGATAAACTAACAAGCTCACGACCAAATGACAAAAATGTAGAATACGGACAACAGCACTATGGGTTGGCATCCCAAAGGCGGACTGGCGTCTTGTACAGACCAAAAAGCAAGAATTTCATAGAAAATACCTAAATGACTACTAGCAAACAGATTACTAAGACCTAACAGAATGCGATAAAATGGTAGAATGTAATAGAACTACACTAAAATGAAGTAGAACTGATAAATATAAGAAGAAAGGAAAGAAATACTTACAATCGTGAGTGTTGAAACCTCCAATAGATGAATTTCTTCAATACCTACATTTGTAAGATCTGGAGAAATTGTTGGGGCTGTATAGGGGTTTGCCTTAGTCAAACCCTCGTTTTGGTGTTCCCACCTCCACGGACAACCAGATAGAAAGAAAGAAAGAACAGAAATGGAAAAAGCATATGATGAAAGAAAAACCCACTCAAGAGTAGAACTCGCACCACCAAATATGAGTGATAAAAGCAATCCTCACTTGAGGAGGAGAACCCATATCACAAAAGAGGTGATAAAATAAATCTCCACTCAAGGAGGAGAACCCATATCACAAAGTAAGAATGCAATAGATAGGGGATATGGAATCCCAAGATGCTCAAAGGAACCAAGCACAAAGGAGGTATGCAAGGCTTAGGAATCCAAAGGAAGCCACGAAAGCTACAAGAGCAAAAAGTGTTGTAATGAGCTTAAGCAAGTTTGAGATTATTGCAAAGGGTGGTGGAAGAGGAAGCTAGAAATTGAAGCTAGAGTGAAACTAAAAGCAGAAGAGTGGAGCTAGAAGAAGTTCGAGGAACTTAGAAGTAGAAGAGAGTTGCAAATGAAGTGAAAGGACATCTTTTAAGGAAAGAAAAGAAGCTTTTTCATCCATTACAAGGCGTCTCGGGCCATTACCACCGACAAAAGGTGAGGAAAAGTGGCATGCATGCTTAGAGATAGCTATTTGATCGTTGAAACATCGCAGGATGCTAGCGCAGTGCACAGATGTCCATGCGGTGTGCTAGTGTCCAAACACATCACACTATAAAACAACACAAACAAGAAAAGCACAAGGTTTGATGCAAAGCTGACATGCAAGGGTAGCTACTGAAAAGGGGTGTTGGAGCATCCTGAGAAGGGAAAAATTGTGATGCAGGGGCTAAAATGAGCCTACACAAATACTAAGGGAGTGGACACTAAAGTGGATACAGGAATGTATTTGAAATTGTGAGGGGTGCAATTTTACAACTATACATTTTTCCCCCAGTTTAGCGAGCATATGAATCTATGCTAATATGCAAACTAAAGGAAATCTACTAAACATAAATAGCATCATATGCCAAAAGGATATTGTAGAGGAAGTAGATAACTCTTTGAACCATGAAAGAATTCCCCTAGGTTGAAGATTTGTAAAACAAATACATTAGACAAGAAAAACCTGCACCAGACAGCAATGTTAGAACACAAAAACTAAAGGATTCGAGTCAGCAAAGTAAAAGAGACCTCGATGTAGAAGGTTGTCTCAATACTATGCGTCATCCCAAAATTAATAACATAGAAGAAATCTAAGATGAAGAGAAGAAGGAGCATATACTCAAGATGAAGAAGATGCAAATCTTTGATCCAGTACATATAATTGAGAAGAGAAGAAAGAAAAGAATGTAAGCACCTCACTTGCTCGTAGACCTACAAGGAAGGTGTCCTCCAAGATCTCACATCAAGGACACCCGAAAAAGTGCCTTATAGACTCACAAAGCTACAAGGAAGTGTCCCCCTATTGGCATATGTATTCTAGGGTTGTCATTGATGGTAACCTAAGTCATCTTTTCAGTCTGTAGATCAAGATTTGCTCATACCAGTAGGAAAAGTAAAGATCAAAGTTTTACCTACAAAATAAATGAAGAATAGGGTATCCAGTTAGTATGTCGATCTGTATGCTTCACCGGATCATCTTTTTGAGTTGTGGATCCCTAGGATAGATTGTTGAGTATATACTTTATCCTATTGATAAGTTTTGTGATGTTGCATTAATTAGTGTACAAGTTAGAAGATTCGACAGGATGACTTTATGTTTATTTGTTCTTGGTGGCCGACTTGGTGAATGTAGCATGTTGTGGATGTATAAGGAGTAATTGTTTAATTGTTTCTTGTGTTGGACATTTTGTCTTGGGTCCTAAATATAGTTTGGCTGACTTTGATGGGTGCGCATTAAATATGATTTGTGATTTGAGCCGACCATTGGAGAATATTTCATATTTTGTTGAAGTCGACTTGGAGCGATTGAAATCTTGGTAGCGGATATATATAAGATCATTAATTCATTTAGAAGAGTGAATGGGTGTGGAAGAGTAGTACAGGTGTGTTGCGAATATCAGAAGAGTGTTTGATCAATTTATGCATAGTTTCACTTGTGCATTAAGGGTTTTTGTGATGTGAGTTAGAGTAGGGTAGAGCAGAAGTGTTGAATCAATCATAAAGACAAAAGATCGATTACTAAGCTTCACTGGAACTGAAACCAAAAATTTGTAGATGTTATCTTCTCAATTCAACCTTTTGTTGTAATCACAAACATTTTGTAAGGAAGTGAGCCTTTCTTATTTTGAGCAGTGAGCTCTAGGCAATGTGCCTGAATATTCCCTTTTTTCATACTTTTAATAGAGTATAAATTGTCGATTAATCTCTAGCGTGGTTTTTCCCCTAATAGGTATTCCACGTGAAAATCTTGGTGTTATGGTGTTTTGATTGTCTCCTTCATGTGCTTTCATGTTTATTTTAGTTTAAGTACTATGAATGGTTTAAGATCTGGTATAAAATAAAAATTGTTGAACATTGATTCACCCCCCCTCTCAATGTTTCTTGAGTCCAAAAATTGGTTACTGAGCAGGTTCCTCTATAGAAGTTTAATAGCTTGACGTGGATCTTGGAAAGTAATGAACTCTGGTGGTCTTCAATAGAATCTTGTGGTGGCACTTGACAACCTTGATCAGTCTAAAGAAAGTCATGTAATTAAAAGAAAATCTTCGGGATGCTGAAAAATTCATTCAATCATTGAAGGAAAAAATCAATGAGTCAAGAGAAAAGAGGAAAGAACTATGTGATCAGCTAAAGCAGAAAGAAAATAAAAGCCTGGAAGATGTTCATCTGAATCAGACCCTAAAGGAAGTAACAGAAGAATGTGAAAAGCTTGCTAGAGACAATGCTGCTCTAAAGCTTGAGATGGAATCTATGGCGATGAAGATTACTAAGGAGATTGAAGAAAAGAAAAAGAATGAGGAGAATATGGCCCAACCCTTGAAGGAAAAATCTGAAGAATGCAAGAGAGTAAATGGTGGATTCATTCAGCTGGAGATTGAATTGCAACAATCTAGAAATAATGAACAAGAACTTGAAAGACAAATAGTTATTCTCATAGATGAACTCACAATTGCAAATGAATACAAGGAGAAGTTTAAGATCAATTATGTTAAGCTTGACGAGTTGATTAAAGGACATAAGGATGCAAATGACAAGTGAGGTCTTGGATATTAGAAAGGAGAAAGCTATGGATCTGAACATAAGGATTCCAGACAAAAAACTCAGATGAACAAAGGCAAAGGATATCCGGTAAGATAACCCAATGCTCAAAATTTTAATGGTCACTGCTTTTCTTGTAATAAAATTGGTCATATAGATTCTCAATGTAGAAGAAAAGTAAATTCAAGTAGTCCATCTTTTGTCAATTATTGTTTTAGTTGCAATAAGTTTGGTCATAATTCAATTGAATGCAGAAGCATGTCTGTCGGTGTAAGAAATGTTAAATGCTACACCTGTGGAAGATATGGGCATATTGCTAATCAATGCAGGTCAAGAGGAAATCAATGGAATGAATGGTCTAGATAAATAAATCCTATGTGCTATAACTATAATAGACTTGGTCACATTGCAAGATTATGCAGAAACAAAAGCATGGATAGAAGAGGTCTGGTATACCAAGGAAGAATTTCACATAAATATGATAAAGGAAAAGGGAAAATGACTATGGAAGAGATAAGAGATCAGATGAAGAAAACATGGGTAAGGAAGAGTGAATTTGATGAAGGAAATGAGTCCACACCAGAAGCAGCCTCTGATAATTACTCCGGAAATTGATCTTTGAGTCATTGGCCTAGGGGGATTTTTTCAAGAAAATCCTTTGTCCCCTTGTTGGTAGTTGGCACCAGAATGCGGGAATTTTTTAGAAGTGGTGCTAAAGGTTTGTAAATGCATCGGTGATTGCTTGTGCAAAAATTAGAAGGTTTGTAGATGGACTCTTCTCTTCCTGTCTAAGAAAATAGAGTAACTGGAACACCTAGGGAAAAAAATTTAATGTGTCAAAGAGGTTAGGTGTACAAAGTTATAAAATCGTATTTGGAACCCTCATTTATCACCTTTCATCGAAGAAGAACAGAAGGAGAGAATTTGTAGCATAATTTTGAAGGAGTAAAGGTTAATTCGGTGATGAATTCATCAGGTATTCCAATTACTTACAAAATTCTCACTTAGTTTTGTGCTCGGTAGAAAAAATTGTTTGGTACGGTAAGAAAAATGAAGCAAATCAAAAGAATTGTGAATTTGGATGAGTATAGTAGTAGAAAGATCAAGGATGTGATAAATATGTTGTCGGCTGATGAATTGAAGTGGCTTGAAGGTGCGAAACATAGAAGTTTGGATATTTGGAGTAAATTTCCTTTTTTTTTCAATGCGAAAGTCGTTAGGTTTATCTTGAACAGATTGAATGAGGACACTCTTACTCTAGATAAACCCTATCTCATTTTGAAAGAGGTGATTAGAAATTTAACTGGATTATGCAATATTGGGGATATTCCAAAAAAGAAGTTGATTCGGAACAAGGAGTTTGAAACCCTAACTGGAGTAACAGGAGATCAAAGGGCTCTAATAATTTTGACAATCAAGGATC